>OY757023.1:132163815-132763815 GCA_963580285.1 Lucinisca nassula
TGGGGCACGAGAAAGTGCCGAAATAAAGGACTCTTTTTTACATTGAGGGCTATGGGAAAAATGAAGAAAACGCCGCTACTCAGCCTAGAGGGCGAATACAATAGCAAGCTTTACACCGTTAGTCCGTCCCAATAAAGTACGCCCTCGGGCCAAATTACAGATCGCTGCGTACAATAGAGGCCAAGAAAATTGACTTAGAAATTTTGGTGGTCGGCGTGTTGTGGGTACGAGAATCTCATTTTGGTCACTTTCACGTAGAAGCATGAAAATGGTGCCAAAACGTGCCCATGCGTGTCCAACCAACTCATGAATATTGGAAAATTGTTTCTCTCAAATAGTTTTGGAGATATAAGGGTCCAAAGTTGAAGGAAATTGACCTTTCAAGGGCCATAACTCGAAACTCAATGAAGGAAGACAACTCCCATTTTACCCCATGGCACTTGGGTTAAGGGCGCATCATTTGGCACCAATTATAGGCCGATATCATGAAGTCACCTTTGCACCATTTAGGCACTATCATCCTATTGGTGTCCCGCCAAAACTTGAGGCCCTTATAACTCGCTTTTGTGTATTGCGATTGAGCTGAAATTTTGCATGCTGCTAGTAGACCTCAGTGCCTAGTGGCTTGCAAAATTTCGTGCCGCTACGAAGCGTATCTTGTGAGTTATAAGCCTTCAAACTTCGAGGAAATTAAAGTTTGTGCCTATTTTGCGGGAATACGAAATAAGATACAGAGGTGCAGTATGTATCCTTCAACAGGCATTTATGTGCCCTACCATCGTGCAAAATCCCGGTAACACTGGGGCACGAGAAAGTGCCGAAATAAAGGACTCTTTTTTACATTGAGGGCTATGGGAAAAATGAAGAAAACGCCGCTACTCAGCCTAGAGGGCGAATACAATAGCAAGCTTTACACCGTTAGTCCGTCCCAATAAAGTACGCCCTCGGGCCAAATTACAGATCGCTGCGTACAATAGAGGCCAAGAAAATTGACTTAGAAATTTTGGTGGTCGGCGTGTTGTGGGTACGAGAATCTCATTTTGGTCACTTTCACGTAGAAGCATGAAAATGGTGCCAAAACGTGCCCATGCGTGTCCAACCAACTCATGAATATTGGAAAATTGTTTCTCTCAAATAGTTTTGGAGATATAAGGGTCCAAAGTTGAAGGAAATTGACCTTTCAAGGGCCATAACTCGAAACTCAATGAAGGAAGACAACTCCCATTTTACCCCATGGCACTTGGGTTAAGGGCGCATCATTTGGCACCAATTATAGGCCGATATCATGAAGTCACCTTTGCACCATTTAGGCACTATCATCCTATTGGTGTCCCGCCAAAACTTGAGGCCCTTATAACTCGCTTTTGTGTATTGCGATTGAGCTGAAATTTTGCATGCTGCTAGTAGACCTCAGTGCCTAGTGGCTTGCAAAATTTCGTGCCGCTACGAAGCGTATCTTGTGAGTTATAAGCCTTCAAACTTCGAGGAAATTAAAGTTTGTGCCTATTTTGCGGGAATACGAAATAAGATACAGAGGTGCAGTATGTATCCTTCAACAGGCATTTATGTGCCCTACCATCGTGCAAAATCCCGGTAACACTGGGGCACGAGAAAGTGCCGAAATAAAGGACTCTTTTTTACATTGAGGGCTATGGGAAAAATGAAGAAAACGCCGCTACTCAGCCTAGAGGGCGAATACAATAGCAAGCTTTACACCGTTAGTCCGTCCCAATAAAGTACGCCCTCGGGCCAAATTACAGATCGCTGCGTACAATAGAGGCCAAGAAAATTGACTTAGAAATTTTGGTGGTCGGCGTGTTGTGGGTACGAGAATCTCATTTTGGTCACTTTCACGTAGAAGCATGAAAATGGTGCCAAAACGTGCCCATGCGTGTCCAACCAACTCATGAATATTGGAAAATTGTTTCTCTCAAATAGTTTTGGAGATATAAGGGTCCAAAGTTGAAGGAAATTGACCTTTCAAGGGCCATAACTCGAAACTCAATGAAGGAAGACAACTCCCATTTTACCCCATGGCACTTGGGTTAAGGGCGCATCATTTGGCACCAATTATAGGCCGATATCATGAAGTCACCTTTGCACCATTTAGGCACTATCATATTATTGGTGTCCCGCCAAAACTTGAGGCCCTTATAACTCGCTTTTGTGTATTGCGATTGCGCTGAAATTTTGCATGCTGCTAGTAGACCTCAGTGCCTAGTGGCTTGCAAAATTTCGTGCCGCTACGAAGCGTATCTTGTGAGTTATAAGCCTTCAAACTTCGAGGAAATTAAAGTTTGTGCCTATTTTGCGGGAATACGAAATAAGATACAGAGGTGCAGTATGTATCCTTCAACAGGCATTTATGTGCCCTACCATCGTGCAAAATCCCGGTAACACTGGGGCACGAGAAAGTGCCGAAATAAAGGACTCTTTTTTACATTGAGGGCTATGGGAAAAATGAAGAAAACGCCGCTACTCAGCCTAGAGGGCGAATACAATAGCAAGCTTTACACCGTTAGTCCGTCCCAATAAAGTACGCCCTCGGGCCAAATTACAGATCGCTGCGTACAATAGAGGCCAAGAAAATTGACTTAGAAATTTTGGTGGTCGGCGTGTTGTGGGTACGAGAATCTCATTTTGGTCACTTTCACGTAGAAGCATGAAAATGGTGCCAAAACGTGCCCATGCGTGTCCAACCAACTCATGAATATTGGAAAATTGTTTCTCTCAAATAGTTTTGGAGATATAAGGGTCCAAAGTTGAAGGAAATTGACCTTTCAAGGGCCATAACTCGAAACTCAATGAAGGAAGACAACTCCCATTTTACCCCATGGCACTTGGGTTAAGGGCGCATCATTTGGCACCAATTATAGGCCGATATCATGAAGTCACCTTTGCACCATTTAGGCACTATCATCCTATTGGTGTCCCGCCAAAACTTGAGGCCCTTATAACTCGCTTTTGTGTATTGCGCTTGAGCTGAAATTTTGCATGCTGCTAGTAGACCTCAGTGCCTAGTGGCTTGCAAAATTTCGTGCCGCTACGAAGCGTATCTTGTGAGTTATAAGCCTTCAAACTTCGAGGAAATTAAAGTTTGTGCCTATTTTGCGGGAATACGAAATAAGATACCGAGGTGCAGTATGTATCCTTCAACAGGCATTTATGTGCCCTACCATCGTGCAAAATCCCGGTAACACTGGGGCACGAGAAAGTGCCGAAATAAAGGACTCTTTTTTACATTGAGGGCTATGGGAAAAATGAAGAAAACGCCGCTACTCAGCCTAGAGGGCGAATACAATAGCAAGCTTTACACCGTTAGTCCGTCCCAATAAAGTACGCCCTCGGGCCAAATTACAGATCGCTGCGTACAATAGAGGCCAAGAAAATTGACTTAGAAATTTTGGTGGTCGGCGTGTTGTGGGTACGAGAATCTCATTTTGGTCACTTTCACGTAGAAGCATGAAAATGGTGCCAAAACGTGCCCATGCGTGTCCAACCAACTCATGAATATTGGAAAATTGTTTCTCTCAAATAGTTTTGGAGATATAAGGGTCCAAAGTTGAAGGAAATTGACCTTTCAAGGGCCATAACTCGAAACTCAATGAAGGAAGACAACTCCCATTTTACCCCATGGCACTTGGGTTAAGGGCGCATCATTTGGCACCAATTATAGGCCGATATCATGAAGTCACCTTTGCACCATTTAGGCACTATCATCCTATTGGTGTCCCGCCAAAACTTGAGGCCCTTATAACTCGCTTTTGTGTATTGCGATTGAGCTGAAATTTTGCATGCTGCTAGTAGACCTCAGTGCCTAGTGGCTTGCAAAATTTCGTGCCGCTACGAAGCGTATCTTGTGAGTTATAAGCCTTCAAACTTCGAGGAAATTAAAGTTTGTGCCTATTTTGCGGGAATACGAAATAAGATACAGAGGTGCAGTATGTATCCTTCAACAGGCATTTATGTGCCCTACCATCGTGCAAAATCCCGGTAACACTGGGGCACGAGAAAGTGCCGAAATAAAGGACTCTTTTTTACATTGAGGGCTATGGGAAAAATGAAGAAAACGCCGCTACTCAGCCTAGAGGGCGAATACAATAGCAAGCTTTACACCGTTAGTCCGTCCCAATAAAGTACGCCCTCGGGCCAAATTACAGATCGCTGCGTACAATAGAGGCCAAGAAAATTGACTTAGAAATTTTGGTGGTCGGCGTGTTGTGGGTACGAGAATCTCATTTTGGTCACTTTCACGTAGAAGCATGAAAATGGTGCCAAAACGTGCCCATGCGTGTCCAACCAACTCATGAATATTGGAAAATTGTTTCTCTCAAATAGTTTTGGAGATATAAGGGTCCAAAGTTGAAGGAAATTGACCTTTCAAGGGCCATAACTCGAAACTCAATGAAGGAAGACAACTCCCATTTTACCCCATGGCACTTGGGTTAAGGGCGCATCATTTGGCACCAATTATAGGCCGATATCATGAAGTCACCTTTGCACCATTTAGGCACTATCATATTATTGGTGTCCCGCCAAAACTTGAGGCCCTTATAACTCGCTTTTGTGTATTGCGATTGCGCTGAAATTTTGCATGCTGCTAGTAGACCTCAGTGCCTAGTGGCTTGCAAAATTTCGTGCCGCTACGAAGCGTATCTTGTGAGTTATAAGCCTTCAAACTTCGAGGAAATTAAAGTTTGTGCCTATTTTGCGGGAATACGAAATAAGATACAGAGGTGCAGTATGTATCCTTCAACAGGCATTTATGTGCCCTACCATCGTGCAAAATCCCGGTAACACTGGGGCACGAGAAAGTGCCGAAATAAAGGACTCTTTTTTACATTGAGGGCTATGGGAAAAATGAAGAAAACGCCGCTACTCAGCCTAGAGGGCGAATACAATAGCAAGCTTTACACCGTTAGTCCGTCCCAATAAAGTACGCCCTCGGGCCAAATTACAGATCGCTGCGTACAATAGAGGCCAAGAAAATTGACTTAGAAATTTTGGTGGTCGGCGTGTTGTGGGTACGAGAATCTCATTTTGGTCACTTTCACGTAGAAGCATGAAAATGGTGCCAAAACGTGCCCATGCGTGTCCAACCAACTCATGAATATTGGAAAATTGTTTCTCTCAAATAGTTTTGGAGATATAAGGGTCCAAAGTTGAAGGAAATTGACCTTTCAAGGGCCATAACTCGAAACTCAATGAAGGAAGACAACTCCCATTTTACCCCATGGCACTTGGGTTAAGGGCGCATCATTTGGCACCAATTATAGGCCGATATCATGAAGTCACCTTTGCACCATTTAGGCACTATCATCCTATTGGTGTCCCGCCAAAACTTGAGGCCCTTATAACTCGCTTTTGTGTATTGCGATTGAGCTGAAATTTTGCATGCTGCTAGTAGACCTCAGTGCCTAGTGGCTTGCAAAATTTCGTGCCGCTACGAAGCGTATCTTGTGAGTTATAAGCCTTCAAACTTCGAGGAAATTAAAGTTTGTGCCTATTTTGCGGGAATACGAAATAAGATACCGAGGTGCAGTATGTATCCTTCAACAGGCATTTATGTGCCCTACCATCGTGCAAAATCCCGGTAACACTGGGGCACGAGAAAGTGCCGAAATAAAGGACTCTTTTTTACATTGAGGGCTATGGGAAAAATGAAGAAAACGCCGCTACTCAGCCTAGAGGGCGAATACAATAGCAAGCTTTACACCGTTAGTCCGTCCCAATAAAGTACGCCCTCGGGCCAAATTACAGATCGCTGCGTACAATAGAGGCCAAGAAAATTGACTTAGAAATTTTGGTGGTCGGCGTGTTGTGGGTACGAGAATCTCATTTTGGTCACTTTCACGTAGAAGCATGAAAATGGTGCCAAAACGTGCCCATGCGTGTCCAACCAACTCATGAATATTGGAAAATTGTTTCTCTCAAATAGTTTTGGAGATATAAGGGTCCAAAGTTGAAGGAAATTGACCTTTCAAGGGCCATAACTCGAAACTCAATGAAGGAAGACAACTCCCATTTTACCCCATGGCACTTGGGTTAAGGGCGCATCATTTGGCACCAATTATAGGCCGATATCATGAAGTCACCTTTGCACCATTTAGGCACTATCATCCTATTGGTGTCCCGCCAAAACTTGAGGCCCTTATAACTCGCTTTTGTGTATTGCGATTGAGCTGAAATTTTGCATGCTGCTAGTAGACCTCAGTGCCTAGTGGCTTGCAAAATTTCGTGCCGCTACGAAGCGTATCTTGTGAGTTATAAGCCTTCAAACTTCGAGGAAATTAAAGTTTGTGCCTATTTTGCGGGAATACGAAATAAGATACAGAGGTGCAGTATGTATCCTTCAACAGGCATTTATGTGCCCTACCATCGTGCAAAATCCCGGTAACACTGGGGCACGAGAAAGTGCCGAAATAAAGGACTCTTTTTTACATTGAGGGCTATGGGAAAAATGAAGAAAACGCCGCTACTCAGCCTAGAGGGCGAATACAATAGCAAGCTTTACACCGTTAGTCCGTCCCAATAAAGTACGCCCTCGGGCCAAATTACAGATCGCTGCGTACAATAGAGGCCAAGAAAATTGACTTAGAAATTTTGGTGGTCGGCGTGTTGTGGGTACGAGAATCTCATTTTGGTCACTTTCACGTAGAAGCATGAAAATGGTGCCAAAACGTGCCCATGCGTGTCCAACCAACTCATGAATATTGGAAAATTGTTTCTCTCAAATAGTTTTGGAGATATAAGGGTCCAAAGTTGAAGGAAATTGACCTTTCAAGGGCCATAACTCGAAACTCAATGAAGGAAGACAACTCCCATTTTACCCCATGGCACTTGGGTTAAGGGCGCATCATTTGGCACCAATTATAGGCCGATATCATGAAGTCACCTTTGCACCATTTAGGCACTATCATCCTATTGGTGTCCCGCCAAAACTTGAGGCCCTTATAACTCGCTTTTGTGTATTGCGATTGAGCTGAAATTTTGCATGCTGCTAGTAGACCTCAGTGCCTAGTGGCTTGCAAAATTTCGTGCCGCTACGAAGCGTATCTTGTGAGTTATAAGCCTTCAAACTTCGAGGAAATTAAAGTTTGTGCCTATTTTGCGGGAATACGAAATAAGATACAGAGGTGCAGTATGTATCCTTCAACAGGCATTTATGTGCCCTACCATCGTGCAAAATCCCGGTAACACTGGGGCACGAGAAAGTGCCGAAATAAAGGACTCTTTTTTACATTGAGGGCTATGGGAAAAATGAAGAAAACGCCGCTACTCAGCCTAGAGGGCGAATACAATAGCAAGCTTTACACCGTTAGTCCGTCCCAATAAAGTACGCCCTCGGGCCAAATTACAGATCGCTGCGTACAATAGAGGCCAAGAAAATTGACTTAGAAATTTTGGTGGTCGGCGTGTTGTGGGTACGAGAATCTCATTTTGGTCACTTTCACGTAGAAGCATGAAAATGGTGCCAAAACGTGCCCATGCGTGTCCAACCAACTCATGAATATTGGAAAATTGTTTCTCTCAAATAGTTTTGGAGATATAAGGGTCCAAAGTTGAAGGAAATTGACCTTTCAAGGGCCATAACTCGAAACTCAATGAAGGAAGACAACTCCCATTTTACCCCATGGCACTTGGGTTAAGGGCGCATCATTTGGCACCAATTATAGGCCGATATCATGAAGTCACCTTTGCACCATTTAGGCACTATCATCCTATTGGTGTCCCGCCAAAA
Source organism: Lucinisca nassula (assembly GCA_963580285.1). Classification (NCBI taxonomy): domain Eukaryota; kingdom Metazoa; phylum Mollusca; class Bivalvia; order Lucinida; family Lucinidae; genus Lucinisca; species Lucinisca nassula. The sequence goes on from OY757023.1 coordinate 132,171,557, forward strand.
CTTGAGGCCCTTATAACTCGCTTTTGTGTATTGCGATTGAGCTGAAATTTTGCATGCTGCTAGTAGACCTCAGTGCCTAGTGGCTTGCAAAATTTCGTGCCGCTACGAAGCGTATCTTGTGAGTTATAAGCCTTCAAACTTCGAGGAAATTAAAGTTTGTGCCTATTTTGCGGGAATACGAAATAAGATACAGAGGTGCAGTATGTATCCTTCAACAGGCATTTATGTGCCCTACCATCGTGCAAAATCCCGGTAACACTGGGGCACGAGAAAGTGCCGAAATAAAGGACTCTTTTTTACATTGAGGGCTATGGGAAAAATGAAGAAAACGCCGCTACTCAGCCTAGAGGGCGAATACAATAGCAAGCTTTACACCGTTAGTCCGTCCCAATAAAGTACGCCCTCGGGCCAAATTACAGATCGCTGCGTACAATAGAGGCCAAGAAAATTGACTTAGAAATTTTGGTGGTCGGCGTGTTGTGGGTACGAGAATCTCATTTTGGTCACTTTCACGTAGAAGCATGAAAATGGTGCCAAAACGTGCCCATGCGTGTCCAACCAACTCATGAATATTGGAAAATTGTTTCTCTCAAATAGTTTTGGAGATATAAGGGTCCAAAGTTGAAGGAAATTGACCTTTCAAGGGCCATAACTCGAAACTCAATGAAGGAAGACAACTCCCATTTTACCCCATGGCACTTGGGTTAAGGGCGCATCATTTGGCACCAATTATAGGCCGATATCATGAAGTCACCTTTGCACCATTTAGGCACTATCATCCTATTGGTGTCCCGCCAAAACTTGAGGCCCTTATAACTCGCTTTTGTGTATTGCGATTGAGCTGAAATTTTGCATGCTGCTAGTAGACCTCAGTGCCTAGTGGCTTGCAAAATTTCGTGCCGCTACGAAGCGTATCTTGTGAGTTATAAGCCTTCAAACTTCGAGGAAATTAAAGTTTGTGCCTATTTTGCGGGAATACGAAATAAGATACAGAGGTGCAGTATGTATCCTTCAACAGGCATTTATGTGCCCTACCATCGTGCAAAATCCCGGTAACACTGGGGCACGAGAAAGTGCCGAAATAAAGGACTCTTTTTTACATTGAGGGCTATGGGAAAAATGAAGAAAACGCCGCTACTCAGCCTAGAGGGCGAATACAATAGCAAGCTTTACACCGTTAGTCCGTCCCAATAAAGTACGCCCTCGGGCCAAATTACAGATCGCTGCGTACAATAGAGGCCAAGAAAATTGACTTAGAAATTTTGGTGGTCGGCGTGTTGTGGGTACGAGAATCTCATTTTGGTCACTTTCACGTAGAAGCATGAAAATGGTGCCAAAACGTGCCCATGCGTGTCCAACCAACTCATGAATATTGGAAAATTGTTTTTCTCAAATAGTTTTGGAGATATAAGGGTCCAAAGTTGAAGGAAATTGACCTTTCAAGGGCCATAACTCGAAACTCAATGAAGGAAGACAACTCCCATTTTACCCCATGGCACTTGGGTTAAGGGCGCATCATTTGGCACCAATTATAGGCCGATATCATGAAGTCACCTTTGCACCATTTAGGCACTATCATCCTATTGGTGTCCCGCCAAAACTTGAGGCCCTTATAACTCGCTTTTGTGTATTGCGATTGAGCTGAAATTTTGCATGCTGCTAGTAGACCTCAGTGCCTAGTGGCTTGCAAAATTTCGTGCCGCTACGAAGCGTATCTTGTGAGTTATAAGCCTTCAAACTTCGAGGAAATTAAAGTTTGTGCCTATTTTGCGGGAATACGAAATAAGATACAGAGGTGCAGTATGTATCCTTCAACAGGCATTTATGTGCCCTACCATCGTGCAAAATCCCGGTAACACTGGGGCACGAGAAAGTGCCGAAATAAAGGACTCTTTTTTACATTGAGGGCTATGGGAAAAATGAAGAAAACGCCGCTACTCAGCCTAGAGGGCGAATACAATAGCAAGCTTTACACCGTTAGTCCGTCCCAATAAAGTACGCCCTCGGGCCAAATTACAGATCGCTGCGTACAATAGAGGCCAAGAAAATTGACTTAGAAATTTTGGTGGTCGGCGTGTTGTGGGTACGAGAATCTCATTTTGGTCACTTTCACGTAGAAGCATGAAAATGGTGCCAAAACGTGCCCATGCGTGTCCAACCAACTCATGAATATTGGAAAATTGTTTCTCTCAAATAGTTTTGGAGATATAAGGGTCCAAAGTTGAAGGAAATTGACCTTTCAAGGGCCATAACTCGAAACTCAATGAAGGAAGACAACTCCCATTTTACCCCATGGCACTTGGGTTAAGGGCGCATCATTTGGCACCAATTATAGGCCGATATCATGAAGTCACCTTTGCACCATTTAGGCACTATCATCCTATTGGTGTCCCGCCAAAACTTGAGGCCCTTATAACTCGCTTTTGTGTATTGCGATTGAGCTGAAATTTTGCATGCTGCTAGTAGACCTCAGTGCCTAGTGGCTTGCAAAATTTCGTGCCGCTACGAAGCGTATCTTGTGAGTTATAAGCCTTCAAACTTCGAGGAAATTAAAGTTTGTGCCTATTTTGCGGGAATACGAAATAAGATACAGAGGTGCAGTATGTATCCTTCAACAGGCATTTATGTGCCCTACCATCGTGCAAAATCCCGGTAACACTGGGGCACGAGAAAGTGCCGAAATAAAGGACTCTTTTTTACATTGAGGGCTATGGGAAAAATGAAGAAAACGCCGCTACTCAGCCTAGAGGGCGAATACAATAGCAAGCTTTACACCGTTAGTCCGTCCCAATAAAGTACGCCCTCGGGCCAAATTACAGATCGCTGCGTACAATAGAGGCCAAGAAAATTGACTTAGAAATTTTGGTGGTCGGCGTGTTGTGGGTACGAGAATCTCATTTTGGTCACTTTCACGTAGAAGCATGAAAATGGTGCCAAAACGTGCCCATGCGTGTCCAACCAACTCATGAATATTGGAAAATTGTTTCTCTCAAATAGTTTTGGAGATATAAGGGTCCAAAGTTGAAGGAAATTGACCTTTCAAGGGCCATAACTCGAAACTCAATGAAGGAAGACAACTCCCATTTTACCCCATGGCACTTGGGTTAAGGGCGCATCATTTGGCACCAATTATAGGCCGATATCATGAAGTCACCTTTGCACCATTTAGGCACTATCATCCTATTGGTGTCCCGCCAAAACTTGAGGCCCTTATAACTCGCTTTTGTGTATTGCGATTGAGCTGAAATTTTGCATGCTGCTAGTAGACCTCAGTGCCTAGTGGCTTGCAAAATTTCGTGCCGCTACGAAGCGTATCTTGTGAGTTATAAGCCTTCAAACTTCGAGGAAATTAAAGTTTGTGCCTATTTTGCGGGAATACGAAATAAGATACAGAGGTGCAGTATGTATCCTTCAACAGGCATTTATGTGCCCTACCATCGTGCAAAATCCCGGTAACACTGGGGCACGAGAAAGTGCCGAAATAAAGGACTCTTTTTTACATTGAGGGCTATGGGAAAAATGAAGAAAACGCCGCTACTCAGCCTAGAGGGCGAATACAATAGCAAGCTTTACACCGTTAGTCCGTCCCAATAAAGTACGCCCTCGGGCCAAATTACAGATCGCTGCGTACAATAGAGGCCAAGAAAATTGACTTAGAAATTTTGGTGGTCGGCGTGTTGTGGGTACGAGAATCTCATTTTGGTCACTTTCACGTAGAAGCATGAAAATGGTGCCAAAACGTGCCCATGCGTGTCCAACCAACTCATGAATATTGGAAAATTGTTTCTCTCAAATAGTTTTGGAGATATAAGGGTCCAAAGTTGAAGGAAATTGACCTTTCAAGGGCCATAACTCGAAACTCAATGAAGGAAGACAACTCCCATTTTACCCCATGGCACTTGGGTTAAGGGCGCATCATTTGGCACCAATTATAGGCCGATATCATGAAGTCACCTTTGCACCATTTAGGCACTATCATCCTATTGGTGTCCCGCCAAAACTTGAGGCCCTTATAACTCGCTTTTGTGTATTGCGATTGAGCTGAAATTTTGCATGCTGCTAGTAGACCTCAGTGCCTAGTGGCTTGCAAAATTTCGTGCCGCTACGAAGCGTATCTTGTGAGTTATAAGCCTTCAAACTTCGAGGAAATTAAAGTTTGTGCCTATTTTGCGGGAATACGAAATAAGATACAGAGGTGCAGTATGTATCCTTCAACAGGCATTTATGTGCCCTACCATCGTGCAAAATCCCGGTAACACTGGGGCACGAGAAAGTGCCGAAATAAAGGACCCTTTTTTACATTGAGGGCTATGGGAAAAATGAAGAAAACGCCGCTACTCAGCCTAGAGGGCGAATACAATAGCAAGCTTTACACCGTTAGTCCGTCCCAATAAAGTACGCCCTCGGGCCAAATTACAGATCGCTGCGTACAATAGAGGCCAAGAAAATTGACTTAGAAATTTTGGTGGTCGGCGTGTTGTGGGTACGAGAATCTCATTTTGGTCACTTTCACGTAGAAGCATGAAAATGGTGCCAAAACGTGCCCATGCGTGTCCAACCAACTCATGAATATTGGAAAATTGTTTCTCTCAAATAGTTTTGGAGATATAAGGGTCCAAAGTTGAAGGAAATTGACCTTTCAAGGGCCATAACTCGAAACTCAATGAAGGAAGACAACTCCCATTTTACCCCATGGCACTTGGGTTAAGGGCGCATCATTTGGCACCAATTATAGGCCGATATCATGAAGTCACCTTTGCACCATTTAGGCACTATCATCCTATTGGTGTCCCGCCAAAACTTGAGGCCCTTATAACTCGCTTTTGTGTATTGCAATTGAGCTGAAATTTTGCATGCTGCTAGTAGACCTCAGTGCCTAGTGGCTTGCAAAATTTCGTGCCGCTACGAAGCGTATCTTGTGAGTTATAAGCCTTCAAACTTCGAGGAAATTAAAGTTTGTGCCTATTTTGCGGGAATACGAAATAAGATACAGAGGTGCAGTATGTATCCTTCAACAGGCATTTATGTGCCCTACCATCGTGCAAAATCCCGGTAACACTGGGGCACGAGAAAGTGCCGAAATAAAGGACTCTTTTTTACATTGAGGGCTATGGGAAAAATGAAGAAAACGCCGCTACTCAGCCTAGAGGGCGAATACAATAGCAAGCTTTACACCGTTAGTCCGTCCCAATAAAGTACGCCCTCGGGCCAAATTACAGATCGCTGCGTACAATAGAGGCCAAGAAAATTGACTTAGAAATTTTGGTGGTCGGCGTGTTGTGGGTACGAGAATCTCATTTTGGTCACTTTCACGTAGAAGCATGAAAATGGTGCCAAAACGTGCCCATGCGTGTCCAACCAACTCATGAATATTGGAAAATTGTTTCTCTCAAATAGTTTTGGAGATATAAGGGTCCAAAGTTGAAGGAAATTGACCTTTCAAGGGCCATAACTCGAAACTCAATGAAGGAAGACAACTCCCATTTTACCCCATGGCACTTGGGTTAAGGGCGCATCATTTGGCACCAATTATAGGCCGATATCATGAAGTCACCTTTGCACCATTTAGGCACTATCATCCTATTGGTGTCCCGCCAAAACTTGAGGCCCTTATAACTCGCTTTTGTGTATTGCGATTGAGCTGAAATTTTGCATGCTGCTAGTAGACCTCAGTGCCTAGTGGCTTGCAAAATTTCGTGCCGCTACGAAGCGTATCTTGTGAGTTATAAGCCTTCAAACTTCGAGGAAATTAAAGTTTGTGCCTATTTTGCGGGAATACGAAATAAGATACAGAGGTGCAGTATGTATCCTTCAACAGGCATTTATGTGCCCTACCATCGTGCAAAATCCCGGTAACACTGGGGCACGAGAAAGTGCCGAAATAAAGGACTCTTTTTTACATTGAGGGCTATGGGAAAAATGAAGAAAACGCCGCTACTCAGCCTAGAGGGCGAATACAATAGCAAGCTTTACACCGTTAGTCCGTCCCAATAAAGTACGCCCTCGGGCCAAATTACAGATCGCTGCGTACAATAGAGGCCAAGAAAATTGACTTAGAAATTTTGGTGGTCGGCGTGTTGTGGGTACGAGAATCTCATTTTGGTCACTTTCACGTAGAAGCATGAAAATGGTGCCAAAACGTGCCCATGCGTGTCCAACCAACTCATGAATATTGGAAAATTGTTTTTCTCAAATAGTTTTGGAGATATAAGGGTCCAAAGTTGAAGGAAATTGACCTTTCAAGGGCCATAACTCGAAACTCAATGAAGGAAGACAACTCCCATTTTACCCCATGGCACTTGGGTTAAGGGCGCATCATTTGGCACCAATTATAGGCCGATATCATGAAGTCACCTTTGCACCATTTAGGCACTATCATCCTATTGGTGTCCCGCCAAAACTTGAGGCCCTTATAACTCGCTTTTGTGTATTGCGATTGAGCTGAAATTTTGCATGCTGCTAGTAGACCTCAGTGCCTAGTGGCTTGCAAAATTTCGTGCCGCTACGAAGCGTATCTTGTGAGTTATAAGCCTTCAAACTTCGAGGAAATTAAAGTTTGTGCCTATTTTGCGGGAATACGAAATAAGATACAGAGGTGCAGTATGTATCCTTCAACAGGCATTTATGTGCCCTACCATCGTGCAAAATCCCGGTAACACTGGGGCACGAGAAAGTGCCGAAATAAAGGACTCTTTTTTTACATTGAGGGCTATGGGAAAAATGAAGAAAACGCCGCTACTCAGCCTAGAGGGCGAATACAATAGCAAGCTTTACACCGTTAGTCCGTCCCAATAAAGTACGCCCTCGGGCCAAATTACAGATCGCTGCGTACAATAGAGGCCAAGAAAATTGACTTAGAAATTTTGGTGGTCGGCGTGTTGTGGGTACGAGAATCTCATTTTGGTCACTTTCACGTAGAAGCATGAAAATGGTGCCAAAACGTGCCCATGCGTGTCCAACCAACTCATGAATATTGGAAAATTGTTTCTCTCAAATAGTTTTGGAGATATAAGGGTCCAAAGTTGAAGGAAATTGACCTTTCAAGGGCCATAACTCGAAACTCAATGAAGGAAGACAACTCCCATTTTACCCCATGGCACTTGGGTTAAGGGCGCATCATTTGGCACCAATTATAGGCCGATATCATGAAGTCACCTTTGCACCATTTAGGCACTATCATCCTATTGGTGTCCCGCCAAAACTTGAGGCCCTTATAACTCGCTTTTGTGTATTGCGATTGAGCTGAAATTTTGCATGCTGCTAGTAGACCTCAGTGCCTAGTGGCTTGCAAAATTTCGTGCCGCTACGAAGCGTATCTTGTGAGTTATAAGCCTTCAAACTTCGAGGAAATTAAAGTTTGTGCCTATTTTGCGGGAATACGAAATAAGATACAGAGGTGCAGTATGTATCCTTCAACAGGCATTTATGTGCCCTACCATCGTGCAAAATCCCGGTAACACTGGGGCACGAGAAAGTGCCGAAATAAAGGACTCTTTTTTACATTGAGGGCTATGGGAAAAATGAAGAAAACGCCGCTACTCAGCCTAGAGGGCGAATACAATAGCAAGCTTTACACCGTTAGTCCGTCCCAATAAAGTACGCCCTCGGGCCAAATTACAGATCGCTGCGTACAATAGAGGCCAAGAAAATTGACTTAGAAATTTTGGTGGTCGGCGTGTTGTGGGTACGAGAATCTCATTTTGGTCACTTTCACGTAGAAGCATGAAAATGGTGCCAAAACGTGCCCATGCGTGTCCAACCAACTCATGAATATTGGAAAATTGTTTCTCTCAAATAGTTTTGGAGATATAAGGGTCCAAAGTTGAAGGAAATTGACCTTTCAAGGGCCATAACTCGAAACTCAATGAAGGAAGACAACTCCCATTTTACCCCATGGCACTTGGGTTAAGGGCGCATCATTTGGCACCAATTATAGGCCGATATCATGAAGTCACCTTTGCACCATTTAGGCACTATCATCCTATTGGTGTCCCGCCAAAACTTGAGGCCCTTATAACTCGCTTTTGTGTATTGCGATTGAGCTGAAATTTTGCATGCTGCTAGTAGACCTCAGTGCCTAGTGGCTTGCAAAATTTCGTGCCGCTACGAAGCGTATCTTGTGAGTTATAAGCCTTCAAACTTCGAGGAAATTAAAGTTTGTGCCTATTTTGCGGGAATACGAAATAAGATACAGAGGTGCAGTATGTATCCTTCAACAGGCATTTATGTGCCCTACCATCGTGCAAAATCCCGGTAACACTGGGGCACGAGAAAGTGCCGAAATAAAGGACTCTTTTTTACATTGAGGGCTATGGGAAAAATGAAGAAAACGCCGCTACTCAGCCTAGAGGGCGAATACAATAGCAAGCTTTACACCGTTAGTCCGTCCCAATAAAGTACGCCCTCGGGCCAAATTACAGATCGCTGCGTACAATAGAGGCCAAGAAAATTGACTTAGAAATTTTGGTGGTCGGCGTGTTGTGGGTACGAGAATCTCATTTTGGTCACTTTCACGTAGAAGCATGAAAATGGTGCCAAAACGTGCCCATGCGTGTCCAACCAACTCATGAATATTGGAAAATTGTTTCTCTCAAATAGTTTTGGAGATATAAGGGTCCAAAGTTGAAGGAAATTGACCTTTCAAGGGCCATAACTCGAAACTCAATGAAGGAAGACAACTCCCATTTTACCCCATGGCACTTGGGTTAAGGGCGCATCATTTGGCACCAATTATAGGCCGATATCATGAAGTCACCTTTGCACCATTTAGGCACTATCATCCTATTGGTGTCCCGCCAAAACTTGAGGCCCTTATAACTCGCTTTTGTGTATTGCGATTGAGCTGAAATTTTGCATGCTGCTAGTAGACCTCAGTGCCTAGTGGCTTGCAAAATTTCGTGCCGCTACGAAGCGTATCTTGTGAGTTATAAGCCTTCAAACTTCGAGGAAATTAAAGTTTGTGCCTATTTTGCGGGAATACGAAATAAGATACAGAGGTGCAGTATGTATCCTTCAACAGGCATTTATGTGCCCTACCATCGTGCAAAATCCCGGTAACACTGGGGCACGAGAAAGTGCCGAAATAAAGGACCCTTTTTTACATTGAGGGCTATGGGAAAAATGAAGAAAACGCCGCTACTCAGCCTAGAGGGCGAATACAATAGCAAGCTTTACACCGTTAGTCCGTCCCAATAAAGTACGCCCTCGGGCCAAATTACAGATCGCTGCGTACAATAGAGGCCAAGAAAATTGACTTAGAAATTTTGGTGGTCGGCGTGTTGTGGGTACGAGAATCTCATTTTGGTCACTTTCACGTAGAAGCATGAAAATGGTGCCAAAACGTGCCCATGCGTGTCCAACCAACTCATGAATATTGGAAAATTGTTTCTCTCAAATAGTTTTGGAGATATAAGGGTCCAAAGTTGAAGGAAATTGACCTTTCAAGGGCCATAACTCGAAACTCAATGAAGGAAGACAACTCCCATTTTACCCCATGGCACTTGGGTTAAGGGCGCATCATTTGGCACCAATTATAGGCCGATATCATGAAGTCACCTTTGCACCATTTAGGCACTATCATCCTATTGGTGTCCCGCCAAAACTTGAGGCCCTTATAACTCGCTTTTGTGTATTGCAATTGAGCTGAAATTTTGCATGCTGCTAGTAGACCTCAGTGCCTAGTGGCTTGCAAAATTTCGTGCCGCTACGAAGCGTATCTTGTGAGTTATAAGCCTTCAAACTTCGAGGAAATTAAAGTTTGTGCCTATTTTGCGGGAATACGAAATAAGATACAGAGGTGCAGTATGTATCCTTCAACAGGCATTTATGTGCCCTACCATCGTGCAAAATCCCGGTAACACTGGGGCACGAGAAAGTGCCGAAATAAAGGACTCTTTTTTACATTGAGGGCTATGGGAAAAATGAAGAAAACGCCGCTACTCAGCCTAGAGGGCGAATACAATAGCAAGCTTTACACCGTTAGTCCGTCCCAATAAAGTACGCCCTCGGGCCAAATTACAGATCGCTGCGTACAATAGAGGCCAAGAAAATTGACTTAGAAATTTTGGTGGTCGGCGTGTTGTGGGTACGAGAATCTCATTTTGGTCACTTTCACGTAGAAGCATGAAAATGGTGCCAAAACGTGCCCATGCGTGTCCAACCAACTCATGAATATTGGAAAATTGTTTCTCTCAAATAGTTTTGGAGATATAAGGGTCCAAAGTTGAAGGAAATTGACCTTTCAAGGGCCATAACTCGAAACTCAATGAAGGAAGACAACTCCCATTTTACCCCATGGCACTTGGGTTAAGGGCGCATCATTTGGCACCAATTATAGGCCGATATCATGAAGTCACCTTTGCACCATTTAGGCACTATCATCCTATTGGTGTCCCGCCAAAACTTGAGGCCCTTATAACTCGCTTTTGTGTATTGCGATTGAGCTGAAATTTTGCATGCTGCTAGTAGACCTCAGTGCCTAGTGGCTTGCAAAATTTCGTGCCGCTACGAAGCGTATCTTGTGAGTTATAAGCCTTCAAACTTCGAGGAAATTAAAGTTTGTGCCTATTTTGCGGGAATACGAAATAAGATACAGAGGTGCAGTATGTATCCTTCAACAGGCATTTATGTGCCCTACCATCGTGCAAAATCCCGGTAACACTGGGGCACGAGAAAGTGCCGAAATAAAGGACTCTTTTTTACATTGAGGGCTATGGGAAAAATGAAGAAAACGCCGCTACTCAGCCTAGAGGGCGAATACAATAGCAAGCTTTACACCGTTAGTCCGTCCCAATAAAGTACGCCCTCGGGCCAAATTACAGATCGCTGCGTACAATAGAGGCCAAGAAAATTGACTTAGAAATTTTGGTGGTCGGCGTGTTGTGGGTACGAGAATCTCATTTTGGTCACTTTCACGTAGAAGCATGAAAATGGTGCCAAAACGTGCCCATGCGTGTCCAACCAACTCATGAATATTGGAAAATTGTTTCTCTCAAATAGTTTTGGAGATATAAGGGTCCAAAGTTGAAGGAAATTGACCTTTCAAGGGCCATAACTCGAAACTCAATGAAGGAAGACAACTCCCATTTTACCCCATGGCACTTGGGTTAAGGGCGCATCATTTGGCACCAATTATAGGCCGATATCATGAAGTCACCTTTGCACCATTTAGGCACTATCATCCTATTGGTGTCCCGCCAAAACTTGAGGCCCTTATAACTCGCTTTTGTGTATTGCGATTGAGCTGAAATTTTGCATGCTGCTAGTAGACCTCAGTGCCTAGTGGCTTGCAAAATTTCGTGCCGCTACGAAGCGTATCTTGTGAGTTATAAGCCTTCAAACTTCGAGGAAATTAAAGTTTGTGCCTATTTTGCGGGAATACGAAATAAGATACAGAGGTGCAGTATGTATCCTTCAACAGGCATTTATGTGCCCTACCATCGTGCATAATCCCGGTAACACTGGGGCACGAGAAAGTGCCGAAATAAAGGACTCTTTTTTACATTGAGGGCTATGGGAAAAATGAAGAAAACGCCGCTACTCAGCCTAGAGGGCGAATACAATAGCAAGCTTTACACCGTTAGTCCGTCCCAATAAAGTACGCCCTCGGGCCAAATTACAGATCGCTGCGTACAATAGAGGCCAAGAAAATTGACTTAGAAATTTTGGTGGTCGGCGTGTTGTGGGTACGAGAATCTCATTTTGGTCACTTTCACGTAGAAGCATGAAAATGGTGCCAAAACGTGCCCATGCGTGTCCAACCAACTCATGAATATTGGAAAATTGTTTCTCTCAAATAGTTTTGGAGATATAAGGGTCCAAAGTTGAAGGAAATTGACCTTTCAAGGGCCATAACTCGAAACTCAATGAAGGAAGACAACTCCCATTTTACCCCATGGCACTTGGGTTAAGGCGCATCATTTGGCACCAATTATAGGCCGATATCATGAAGTCACCTTTGCACCATTTAGGCACTATCATCCTATTGGTGTCCCGCCAAAACTTGAGGCCCTTATAACTCGCTTTTGTGTATTGCGATTGAGCTGAAATTTTGCATGCTGCTAGTAGACCTCAGTGCCTAGTGGCTTGCAAAATTTCGTGCCGCTACGAAGCGTATCTTGTGAGTTATAAGCCTTCAAACTTCGAGGAAATTAAAGTTTGTGCCTATTTTGCGGGAATACGAAATAAGATACAGAGGTGCAGTATGTATCCTTCAACAGGCATTTATGTGCCCTACCATCGTGCAAAATCCCGGTAACACTGGGGCACGAGAAAGTGCCGAAATAAAAGACTCTTTTTTACATTGAGGGCTATGGGAAAAATGAAGAAAACGCCGCTACTCAGCCTAGAGGGCGAATACAATAGCAAGCTTTACACCGTTAGTCCGTCCCAATAAAGTACGCCCTCGGGCCAAATTACAGATCGCTGCGTACAATAGAGGCCAAGACAATTGACTTAGAAATTTTGGTGGTCGGCGTGTTGTGGGTACGAGAATCTCATTTTGGTCACTTTCACGTAGAAGCATGAAAATGGTGCCAAAACGTGCCCATGCGTGTCCAACCAACTCATGAATATTGGAAAATTGTTTCTCTCAAATAGTTTTGGAGATATAAGGGTCCAAAGTTGAAGGAAATTGACCTTTCAAGGGCCATAACTCGAAACTCAATGAAGGAAGACAACTCCCATTTTACCCCATGGCACTTGGGTTAAGGGCGCATCATTTGGCACCAATTATAGGCCGATATCATGAAGTCACCTTTGCACCATTTAGGCACTATCATCCTATTGGTGAGCCCCCGCTCATAGGGGCTTGAAGAAATATATGGGCTGCATGATGCTTCCACGCAGAGCTGAATCCGGCCCGCACACTAGTACTGGTAAACCGCGTAGAGGATCTAAGCCTGTCCAGGAACCGCGGTGCGAGGTGGACCGTCCATGCTAATAAACCCTATTGGTTTCATTGGGCGACAGGGCTTGAGATGTCATTTCATCTCAATGTCGGGTAAAAGTCCCACAAAATTGGAAGCGACGTCTCCAAAATGACCTTTACAGTGTTGACGGGGACGTTAAACCTCAAATCAAACAAACAAAATCATCCTATTGGTGTCCCGCCAAAACTTGAGGCCCTTATAACTCGCTTTTGTGTATTGCGATTGAGCTGAAATTTTGCATGCTGCTAGTAGACCTCAGTGCCTAGTGGCTTGCAAAATTTCGTGCCGCTACGAAGCGTATCTTGTGAGTTATAAGCCTTCAAACTTCGAGGAAATTAAAGTTTGTGCCTATTTTGCGGGAATACGAAATAAGATACAGAGGTGCAGTATGTATCCTTCAACAGGCATTTATGTGCCCTACCATCGTGCAAAATCCCGGTAACACTGGGGCACGAGAAAGTGCCGAAATAAAGGACTCTTTTTTACATTGAGGGCTATGGGAAAAATGAAGAAAACGCCGCTACTCAGCCTAGAGGGCGAATACAATAGCAAGCTTTACACCGTTAGTCCGTCCCAATAAAGTACGCCCTCGGGCCAAATTACAGATCGCTGCGTACAATAGAGGCCAAGAAAATTGACTTAGAAATTTTGGTGGTCGGCGTGTTGTGGGTACGAGAATCTCATTTTGGTCACTTTCACGTAGAAGCATGAAAATGGTGCCAAAACGTGCCCATGCGTGTCCAACCAACTCATGAATATTGGAAAATTGTTTCTCTCAAATAGTTTTGGAGATATAAGGGTCCAAAGTTGAAGGAAATTGACCTTTCAAGGGCCATAACTCGAAACTCAATGAAGGAAGACAACTCCCATTTTACCCCATGGCACTTGGGTTAAGGCGCATCATTTGGCACCAATTATAGGCCGATATCATGAAGTCACCTTTGCACCATTTAGGCACTATCATCCTATTGGTGTCCCGCCAAAACTTGAGGCCCTTATAACTCGCTTTTGTGTATTGCGATTGAGCTGAAATTTTGCATGCTGCTAGTAGACCTCAGTGCCTAATGGCTTGCAAAATTTCGTGCCGCTACGAAGCGTATCTTGTGAGTTATAAGCCTTCAAACTTCGAGGAAATTAAAGTTTGTGCCTATTTTGCGGGAATACGAAATAAGATACAGAGGTGCAGTATGTATCCTTCAACAGGCATTTATGTGCCCTACCATCGTGCAAAATCCCGGTAACACTGGGGCACGAGAAAGTGCCGAAATAAAGGACTCTTTTTTACATTGAGGGCTATGGGAAAAATGAAGAAAACGCCGCTACTCAGCCTAGAGGGCGAATACAATAGCAAGCTTTACACCGTTAGTCCGTCCCAATAAAGTACGCCCTCGGGCCAAATTACAGATCGCTGCGTACAATAGAGGCCAAGAAAATTGACTTAGAAATTTTGGTGGTCGGCGTGTTGTGGGTACGAGAATCTCATTTTGGTCACTTTCACGTAGAAGCATGAAAATGGTGCCAAAACGTGCCCATGCGTGTCCAACCAACTCATGAATATTGGAAAATTGTTTCTCTCAAATAGTTTTGGAGATATAAGGGTCCAAAGTTGAAGGAAATTGACCTTTCAAGGGCCATAACTCGAAACTCAATGAAGGAAGACAACTCCCATTTTACCCCATGGCACTTGGGTTAAGGGCGCATCATTTGGCACCAATTATAGGCCGATATCATGAAGTCACCTTTGCACCATTTAGGCACTATCATCCTATTGGTGTCCCGCCAAAACTTGAGGCCCTTATAACTCGCTTTTGTGTATTGCGATTGAGCTGAAATTTTGCATGCTGCTAGTAGACCTCAGTGCCTAGTGGCTTGCAAAATTTCGTGCCGCTACGAAGCGTATCTTGTGAGTTATAAGCCTTCAAACTTCGAGGAAATTAAAGTTTGTGCCTATTTTGCGGGAATACGAAATAAGATACAGAGGTGCAGTATGTATCCTTCAACAGGCATTTATGTGCCCTACCATCGTGCAAAATCCCGGTAACACTGGGGCACGAGAAAGTGCCGAAATAAAGGACTCTTTTTTACATTGAGGGCTATGGGAAAAATGAAGAAAACGCCGCTACTCAGCCTAGAGGGCGAATACAATAGCAAGCTTTACACCGTTAGTCCGTCCCAATAAAGTACGCCCTCGGGCCAAATTACAGATCGCTGCGTACAATAGAGGCCAAGAAAATTGACTTAGAAATTTTGGTGGTCGGCATGTTGTGGGTACGAGAATCTCATTTTGGTCACTTTCACGTAGAAGCATGAAAATGGTGCCAAAACGTGCCCATGCGTGTCCAACCAACTCATGAATATTGGAAAATTGTTTCTCTCAAATAGTTTTGGAGATATAAGGGTCCAAAGTTGAAGGAAATTGACCTTTCAAGGGCCATAACTCGAAACTCAATGAAGGAAGACAACTCCCATTTTACCCCATGGCACTTGGGTTAAGGGCGCATCATTTGGCACCAATTATAGGCCGATATCATGAAGTCACCTTTGCACCATTTAGGCACTATCATCCTATTGGTGTCCCGCCAAAACTTGAGGCCCTTATAACTCGCTTTTGTGTATTGCGATTGAGCTGAAATTTTGCATGCTGCTAGTAGACCTCAGTGCCTAGTGGCTTGCAAAATTTCGTGCCGCTACGAAGCGTATCTTGTGAGTTATAAGCCTTCAAACTTCGAGGAAATTAAAGTTTGTGCCTATTTTGCGGGAATACGAAATAAGATACAGAGGTGCAGTATGTATCCTTCAACAGGCATTTATGTGCCCTACCATCGTGCAAAATCCCGGTAACACTGGGGCACGAGAAAGTGCCGAAATAAAGGACTCTTTTTTACATTGAGGGCTATGGGAAAAATGAAGAAAACGCCGCTACTCAGCCTAGAGGGCGAATACAATAGCAAGCTTTACACCGTTAGTCCGTCCCAATAAAGTACGCCCTCGGGCCAAATTACAGATCGCTGCGTACAATAGAGGCCAAGAAAATTGACTTAGAAATTTTGGTGGTCGGCGTGTTGTGGGTACGAGAATCTCATTTTGGTCACTTTCACGTAGAAGCATGAAAATGGTGCCAAAACGTGCCCATGCGTGTCCAACCAACTCATGAATATTGGAAAATTGTTTCTCTCAAATAGTTTTGGAGATATAAGGGTCCAAAGTTGAAGGAAATTGACCTTTCAAGGGCCATAACTCGAAACTCAATGAAGGAAGACAACTCCCATTTTACCCCATGGCACTTGGGTTAAGGGCGCATCATTTGGCACCAATTATAGGCCGATATCATGAAGTCACCTTTGCACCATTTAGGCACTATCATCCTATTGGTGTCCCGCCAAAACTTGAGGCCCTTATAACTCGCTTCTGTGTATTGCGATTGAGCTGAAATTTTGCATGCTGCTAGAAGACCTCAGTGCCTAGTGGCTTGCAAAATTTCGTGCCGCTACGAAGCGTATCTTGTGAGTTATAAGCCTTCAAACTTCGAGGAAATTAAAGTTTGTGCCTATTTTGCGGGAATACGAAATAAGATACAGAGGTGCAGTATGTATCCTTCAACAGGCATTTATGTGCCCTACCATCGTGCAAAATCCCGGTAACACTGGGGCACGAGAAAGTGCCGAAATAAAGGACTCTTTTTTACATTGAGGGCTATGGGAAAAATGAAGAAAACGCCGCTACTCAGCCTAGAGGGCGAATACAATAGCAAGCTTTACACCGTTAGTCCGTCCCAATAAAGTACGCCCTCGGGCCAAATTACAGATCGCTGCGTACAATAGAGGCCAAGAAAATTGACTTAGAAATTTTGGTGGTCGGCATGTTGTGGGTACGAGAATCTCATTTTGGTCACTTTCACGTAGAAGCATGAAAATGGTGCCAAAACGTGCCCATGCGTGTCCAACCAACTCATGAATATTGGAAAATTGTTTCTCTCAAATAGTTTTGGAGATATAAGGGTCCAAAGTTGAAGGAAATTGACCTTTCAAGGGCCATAACTCGAAACTCAATGAAGGAAGACAACTCCCATTTTACCCCATGGCACTTGGGTTAAGGGCGCATCATTTGGCACCAATTATAGGCCGATATCATGAAGTCACCTTTGCACCATTTAGGCACTATCATCCTATTGGTGTCCCGCCAAAACTTGAGGCCCTTATAACTCGCTTTTGTGTATTGCGATTGAGCTGAAATTTTGCATGCTGCTAGTAGACCTCAGTGCCTAGTGGCTTGCAAAATTTCGTGCCGCTACGAAGCGTATCTTGTGAGTTATAAGCCTTCAAACTTCGAGGAAATTAAAGTTTGTGCCTATTTTGCGGGAATACGAAATAAGATACAGAGGTGCAGTATGTATCCTTCAACAGGCATTTATGTGCCCTACCATCGTGCAAAATCCCGGTAACACTGGGGCACGAGAAAGTGCCGAAATAAAGGACTCTTTTATTACATTGAGGGCTATGGGAAAACTGAAGAAAACGCCGCTACTCAGCCTAGAGGGCGAATACAATAGCAAGCTTTACACCGTTAGTCCGTCCCAATAAAGTACGCCCTCGGGCCAAATTACAGATCGCTGCGTACAATAGAGGCCAAGAAAATTGACTTAGAAATTTTGGTGGTCGGCGTGTTGTGGGTACGAGAATCTCATTTTGGTCACTTTCACGTAGAAGCATGAAAATGGTGCCAAAACGTGCCCATGCGTGTCCAACCAACTCATGAATATTGGAAAATTGTTTCTCTCAAATAGTTTTGGAGATATAAGGGTCCAAAGTTGAAGGAAATTGACCTTTCAAGGGCCATAACTCGAAACTCAATGAAGGAAGACAACTCCCATTTTACCCCATGGCACTTGGGTTAAGGGCGCATCATTTGGCACCAATTATAGGCCGATATCATGAAGTCACCTTTGCACCATTTAGGCACTATCATCCTATTGGTGTCCCGCCAAAACTTGAGGCCCTTATAACTCGCTTTTGTGTATTGCGATTGAGCTGAAATTTTGCATGCTGCTAGTAGACCTCAGTGCCTAGTGGCTTGCAAAATTTCGTGCCGCTACGAAGCGTATCTTGTGAGTTATAAGCCTTCAAACTTCGAGGAAATTAAAGTTTGTGCCTATTTTGCGGGAATACGAAATAAGATACAGAGGTGCAGTATGTATCCTTCAACAGGCATTTATGTGCCCTACCATCGTGCAAAATCCCGGTAACACTGGGGCACGAGAAAGTGCCGAAATAAAGGACTCTTTTATTACATTGAGGGCTATGGGAAAACTGAAGAAAACGCCGCTACTCAGCCTAGAGGGCGAATACAAAAGCAAGCTTTACACCGTTAGTCCGTCCCAATAAAGTACGCCCTCGGGCCAAATTACAGATCGCTGCGTACAATAGAGGCCAAGAAAATTGACTTAGAAATTTTGGTGGTCGGCGTGTTGTGGGTACGAGAATCTCATTTTGGTCACTTTCACGTAGAAGCATGAAAATGGTGCCAAAACGTGCCCATGCGTGTCCAACCAACTCATGAATATTGGAAAATTGTTTCTCTCAAATAGTTTTGGAGATATAAGGGTCCAAAGTTGAAGGAAATTGACCTTTCAAGGGCCATAACTCGAAACTCAATGAAGGAAGACAACTCCCATTTTACCCCATGGCACTTGGGTTAAGGGCGCATCATTTGGCACCAATTATAGGCCGATATCATGAAGTCACCTTTGCACCATTTAGGCACTATCATCCTATTGGTGTCCCGCCAAAACTTGAGGCCCTTATAACTCGCTTTTGTGTATTGCGATTGAGCTGAAATTTTGCATGCTGCTAGTAGACCTCAGTGCCTAGTGGCTTGCAAAATTTCGTGCCGCTACGAAGCGTATCTTGTGAGTTATAAGCCTTCAAACTTCGAGGAAATTAAAGTTTGTGCCTATTTTGCGGGAATACGAAATAAGATACAGAGGTGCAGTATGTATCCTTCAACAGGCATTTATGTGCCCTACCATCGTGCAAAATCCCGGTAACACTGGGGCACGAGAAAGTGCCGAAATAAAGGACTCTTTTTTACATTGAGGGCTATGGGAAAAATGAAGAAAACGCCGCTACTCAGCCTAGAGGGCGAATACAATAGCAAGCTTTACACCGTTAGTCCGTCCCAATAAAGTACGCCCTCGGGCCAAATTACAGATCGCTGCGTACAATAGAGGCCAAGAAAATTGACTTAGAAATTTTGGTGGTCGGCGTGTTGTGGGTACGAGAATCTCATTTTGGTCACTTTCACGTAGAAGCATGAAAATGGTGCCAAAACGTGCCCATGCGTGTCCAACCAACTCATGAATATTGGAAAATTGTTTCTCTCAAATAGTTTTGGAGATATAAGGGTCCAAAGTTGAAGGAAATTGACCTTTCAAGGGCCATAACTCGAAACTCAATGAAGGAAGACAACTCCCATTTTACCCCATGGCACTTGGGTTAAGGGCGCATCATTTGGCACCAATTATAGGCCGATATCATGAAGTCACCTTTGCACCATTTAGGCACTATCATCCTATTGGTGTCCCGCCAAAACTTGAGGCCCTTATAACTCGCTTTTGTGTATTGCGATTGAGCTGAAATTTTGCATGCTGCTAGTAGACCTCAGTGCCTAGTGGCTTGCAAAATTTCGTGCCGCTACGAAGCGTATCTTGTGAGTTATAAGCCTTCAAACTTCGAGGAAATTAAAGTTTGTGCCTATTTTGCGGGAATACGAAATAAGATACAGAGGTGCAGTATGTATCCTTCAACAGGCATTTATGTGCCCTACCATCGTGCAAAATCCCGGTAACACTGGGGCACGAGAAAGTGCCGAAATAAAGGACTCTTTTTTTACATTGAGGGCTATGGGAAAAATGAAGAAAACGCCGCTACTCAGCCTAGAGGGCGAATACAATAGCAAGCTTTACACCGTTAGTCCGTCCCAATAAAGTACGCCCTCGGGCCAAATTACAGATCGCTGCGTACAATAGAGGCCAAGCAAACTGACTTAGAAATTTTGGTGGTCGGCGTGTTGTGGGTACGAGAATCTCATTTTGGTCACTTTCACGTAGAAGCATGAAAATGGTGCCAAAACGTGCCCATGCGTGTCCAACCAACTCATGAATATTGGAAAATTGTTTCTCTCAAATAGTTTTGGAGATATAAGGGTCCAAAGTTGAAGGAAATTGACCTTTCAAGGGCCATAACTCGAAACTCAATGAAGGAAGACAACTCCCATTTTACCCCATGGCACTTGGGTTAAGGGCGCATCATTTGGCACCAATTATAGGCCGATATCATGAAGTCACCTTTGCACCATTTAGGCACTATCTTCCTATTGGTGTCCCGCCAAAACTTGAGACCCTTATAACTCGCTTTTGTGTATTGCGATTGAGCTGAAATTTTGCATGCTGCTAGTAGACCTCAGTGCCTAGTGGCTTGCAAAATTTCGTGCCGCTACGAAGCGTATCTTGTGAGTTATAAGCCTTCAAACTTCGAGGAAATTAAAGTTTGTGCCTATTTTGCGGGAACACGAAATAAGATACAGAGGTGCAGTATGTATCCTTCAACAGGCATTTATGTGCCCTACCATCGTGCAAAATCCCGGTAACACTGGGGCACGAGAAAGTGCCGAAATAAAGGACTCTTTTTTACATTGAGGGCTATGGGAAAAATGAAGAAAACGCCGCTACTCAGCCTAGAGGGCGAATACAATAGCAAGCTTTACACCGTTAGTCCGTCCCAATAAAGTACGCCCTCGGGCCAAATTACAGATCGCTGCGTACAATAGAGGCCAAGAAAATTGACTTAGAAATTTTGGTGGTCGGCATGTTGTGGGTACGAGAATCTCATTTTGGTCACTTTCACGTAGAAGCATGAAAATGGTGCCAAAACGTGCCCATGCGTGTCCAACCAACTCATGAATATTGGAAAATTGTTTCTCTCAAATAGTTTTGGAGATATAAGGGTCCAAAGTTGAAGGAAATTGACCTTTCAAGGGCCATAACTCGAAACTCAATGAAGGAAGACAACTCCCATTTTACCCCATGGCACTTGGGTTAAGGGCGCATCATTTGGCACCAATTATAGGCCGATATCATGAAGTCACCTTTGCACCATTTAGGCACTATCATCCTATTGGTGTCCCGCCAAAACTTGAGGCCCTTATAACTCGCTTTTGTGTATTGCGATTGAGCTGAAATTTTGCATGCTGCTAGTAGACCTCAGTGCCTAGTGGCTTGCAAAATTTCGTGCCGCTACGAAGCGTATCTTGTGAGTTATAAGCCTTCAAACTTCGAGGAAATTAAAGTTTGTGCCTATTTTGCGGGAATACGAAATAAGATACAGAGGTGCAGTATGTATCCTTCAACAGGCATTTATGTGCCCTACCATCGTGCAAAATCCCGGTAACACTGGGGCACGAGAAAGTGCCGAAATAAAGGACTCTTTTTTTACATTGAGGGCTATGGGAAAAATGAAGAAAACGCCGCTACTCAGCCTAGAGGGCGAATACAATAGCAAGCTTTACACCGTTAGTCCGTCCCAATAAAGTACGCCCTCGGGCCAAATTACAGATCGCTGCGTACAATAGAGGCCAAGAAAATTGACTTAGAAATTTTGGTGGTCGGCGTGTTGTGGGTACGAGAATCTCATTTTGGTCACTTTCACGTAGAAGCATGAAAATGGTGCCAAAACGTGCCCATGCGTGTCCAACCAACTCATGAATATTGGAAAATTGTTTCTCTCAAATAGTTTTGGAGATATAAGGGTCCAAAGTTGAAGGAAATTGACCTTTCAAGGGCCATAACTCGAAACTCAATGAAGAAAGACAACTCCCATTTTACCCCATGGCACTTGGGTTAAGGGCGCATCATTTGGCACCAATTATAGGCCGATATCATGAAGTCACCTTTGCACCATTTAGGCACTATCATCCTATTGGTGTCCCGCCAAAACTTGAGGCCCTTATAACTCGCTTTTGTGTATTGCGATTGAGCTGAAATTTTGCATGCTGCTAGTAGACCTCAGTGCCTAGTGGCTTGCAAAATTTCGTGCCGCTACAAAGCGTATCTTGTGAGTTATAAGCCTTCAAACTTCGAGGAAATTAAAGTTTGTGCCTATTTTGCGGGAATACGAAATAAGATACAGAGGTGCAGTATGTATCCTTCAACAGGCATTTATGTGCCCTACCATCGTGCAAAATCCCGGTAACACTGGGGCACGAGAAAGTGCCGAAATAAAGGACTCTTTTTTACATTGAGGGCTATGGGAAAAATGAAGAAAACGCCGCTACTCAGCCTAGAGGGCGAATACAATAGCAAGCTTTACACCGTTAGTCCGTCCCAATAAAGTACGCCCTCGGGCCAAATTACAGATCGCTGCGTACAATAGAGGCCAAGAAAATTGACTTAGAAATTTTGGTGGTCGGCGTGTTGTGGGTACGAGAATCTCATTTTGGTCACTTTCACGTAGAAGCATGAAAATGGTGCCAAAACGTGCCCATGCGTGTCCAACCAACTCATGAATATTGGAAAATTGTTTCTCTCAAATAGTTTTGGAGATATAAGGGTCCAAAGTTGAAGGAAATTGACCTTTCAAGGGCCATAACTCGAAACTCAATGAAGGAAGACAACTCCCATTTTACCCCATGGCACTTGGGTTAAGGGCGCATCATTTGGCACCAATTATAGGCCGATATCATGAAGTCACCTTTGCACCATTTAGGCACTATCATCCTATTGGTGTCCCGCCAAAACTTGAGGCCCTTATAACTCGCTTTTGTGTATTGCGATTGAGCTGAAATTTTGCATGCTGCTAGTAGACCTCAGTGCCTAGTGGCTTGCAAAATTTCGTGCCGCTACGAAGCGTATCTTGTGAGTTATAAGCCTTCAAACTTCGAGGAAATTAAAGTTTGTGCCTATTTTGCGGGAATACGAAATAAGATACAGAGGTGCAGTATGTATCCTTCAACAGGCATTTATGTGCCCTACCATCGTGCAAAATCCCGGTAACACTGGGGCACGAGAAAGTGCCGAAATAAAGGACTCTTTTTTACATTGAGGGCTATGGGAAAAATGAAGAAAACGCCGCTACTCAGCCTAGAGGGCGAATACAATAGCAAGCTTTACACCGTTAGTCCGTCCCAATAAAGTACGCCCTCGGGCCAAATTACAGATCGCTGCGTACAATAGAGGCCAAGAAAACTGACTTAGAAATTTTGGTGGTCGGCGTGTTGTGGGTACGAGAATCTCATTTTGGTCACTTTCACGTAGAAGCATGAAAATGGTGCCAAAACGTGCCCATGCGTGTCCAACCAACTCATGAATATTGGAAAATTGTTTCTCTCAAATAGTTTTGGAGATATAAGGGTCCAAAGTTGAAGGAAATTGACCTTTCAAGGGCCATAACTCGAAACTCAATGAAGGCAGACAACTCCCATTTTACCCCATGGCACTTGGGTTAAGGGCGCATCATTTGGCACCAATTATAGGCCGATATCATGAAGTCACCTTTGCACCATTTAGGCACTATCATCCTATTGGTGTCCCGCCAAAACTTGAGACCCTTATAACTCGCTTTTGTGTATTGCGATTGAGCTGAAATTTTGCATGCTGCTAGTAGACCTCAGTGCCTAGTGGCTTGCAAAATTTCGTGCCGCTACGAAGCGTATCTTGTGAGTTATAAGCCTTCAAACTTCGAGGAAATTAAAGTTTGTGCCTATTTTGCGGGAATACGAAATAAGATACAGAGGTGCAGTATGTATCCTTCAACAGGCATTTATGTGCCCTACCATCGTGCAAAATCCCGGTAACACTGGGGCACGAGAAAGTGCCGAAATAAAGGACTCTTTTTTACATTGAGGGCTATGGGAAAAATGAAGAAAACGCCGCTACTCAGCCTAGAGGGCGAATACAATAGCAAGCTTTACACCGTTAGTCCGTCCCAATAAAGTACGCCCTCGGGCCAAATTACAGATCGCTGCGTACAATAGAGGCCAAGAAAACTGACTTAGAAATTTTGGTGGTCGGCGTGTTGTGGGTACGAGAATCTCATTTTGGTCACTTTCACGTAGAAGCATGAAAATGGTGCCAAAACGTGCCCATGCGTGTCCAACCAACTCATGAATATTGGAAAATTGTTTCTCTCAAATAGTTTTGGAGATATAAGGGTCCAAAGTTGAAGGAAATTGACCTTTCAAGGGCCATAACTCGAAACTCAATGAAGGAAGACAACTCCCATTTTACCCCATGGCACTTGGGTTAAGGGCGCATCATTTGGCACCAATTATAGGCCGATATCATGAAGTCACCTTTGCACCATTTAGGCACTATCATCCTATTGGTGTCCCGCCAAAACTTGAGACCCTTATAACTCGCTTTTGTGTATTGCGATTGAGCTGAAATTTTGCATGCTGCTAGTAGACCTCAGTGCCTAGTGGCTTGCAAAATTTCGTGCCGCTACGAAGCGTATCTTGTGAGTTATAAGCCTTCAAACTTCGAGGAAATTAAAGTTTGTGCCTATTTTGCGGGAATACGAAATAAGATACAGAGGTGCAGTATGTATCCTTCAACAGGCATTTATGTGCCCTACCATCGTGCAAAATCCCGGTAACACTGGGGCACGAGAAAGTGCCGAAATAAAGGACTCTTTTTTACATTGAGGGCTATGGGAAAAATGAAGAAAACGCCGCTACTCAGCCTAGAGGGCGAATACAATAGCAAGCTTTACACCGTTAGTCCGTCCCAATAAAGTACGCCCTCGGGCCAAATTACAGATCGCTGCGTACAATAGAGGCCAAGAAAATTGACTTAGAAATTTTGGTGGTCGGCATGTTGTGGGTACGAGAATCTCATTTTGGTCACTTTCACGTAGAAGCATGAAAATGGTGCCAAAACGTGCCCATGCGTGTCCAACCAACTCATGAATATTGGAAAATTGTTTCTCTCAAATAGTTTTGGAGATATAAGGGTCCAAAGTTGAAGGAAATTGACCTTTCAAGGGCCATAACTCGAAACTCAATGAAGAAAGACAACTCCCATTTTACCCCATGGCACTTGGGTTAAGGGCGCATCATTTGGCACCAATTATAGGCCGATATCATGAAGTCACCTTTGCACCATTTAGGCACTATCATCCTATTGGTGTCCCGCCAAAACTTGAGGCCCTTATAACTCGCTTTTGTGTATTGCGATTGAGCTGAAATTTTGCATGCTGCTAGTAGACCTCAGTGCCTAGTGGCTTGCAAAATTTCGTGCCGCTACGAAGCGTATCTTGTGAGTTATAAGCCTTCAAACTTCGAGGAAATTAAAGTTTGTGCCTATTTTGCGGGAATACGAAATAAGATACAGAGGTGCAGTATGTATCCTTCAACAGGCATTTATGTGCCCTACCATCGTGCAAAATCCCGGTAACACTGGGGCACGAGAAAGTGCCGAAATAAAGGACTCTTTTTTACATTGAGGGCTATGGGAAAAATGAAGAAAACGCCGCTACTCAGCCTAGAGGGCGAATACAATAGCAAGCTTTACACCGTTAGTCCGTCCCAATAAAGTACGCCCTCGGGCCAAATTACAGATCGCTGCGTACAATAGAGGCCACGAAAACTGACTTAGAAATTTTGGTGGTCGGCGTGTTGTGGGTACGAGAATCTCATTTTGGTCACTTTCACGTAGAAGCATGAAAATGGTGCCAAAACGTGCCCATGCGTGTCCAACCAACTCATGAATATTGGAAAATTGTTTCTCTCAAATAGTTTTGGAGATATAAGGGTCCAAAGTTGAAGGAAATTGACCTTTCAAGGGCCATAACTCGAAACTCAATGAAGGAAGACAACTCCCATTTTACCCCATGGCACTTGGGTTAAGGGCGCATCATTTGGCACCAATTATAGGCCGATATCATGAAGTCACCTTTGCACCATTTAGGCACTATCATCCTATTGGTGTCCCGCCAAAACTTGAGACCCTTATAACTCGCTTTTGTGTATTGCGATTGAGCTGAAATTTTGCATGCTGCTAGTAGACCTCAGTGCCTAGTGGCTTGCAAAATTTCGTGCCGCTACGAAGCGTATCTTGTGAGTTATAAGCCTTCAAACTTCGAGGAAATTAAAGTTTGTGCCTATTTTGCGGGAATACGAAATAAGATACAGAGGTGCAGTATGTATCCTTCAACAGGCATTTATGTGCCCTACCATCGTGCAAAATCCCGGTAACACTGGGGCACGAGAAAGTGCCGAAATAAAGGACTCTTTTTTACATTGAGGGCTATGGGAAAAATGAAGAAAACGCCGCTACTCAGCCTAGAGGGCGAATACAATAGCAAGCTTTACACCGTTAGTCCGTCCCAATAAAGTACGCCCTCGGGCCAAATTACAGATCGCTGCGTACAATAGAGGCCAAGAAAATTGACTTAGAAATTTTGGTGGTCGGCATGTTGTGGGTACGAGAATCTCATTTTGGTCACTTTCACGTAGAAGCATGAAAATGGTGCCAAAACGTGCCCATGCGTGTCCAACCAACTCATGAATATTGGAAAATTGTTTCTCTCAAATAGTTTTGGAGATATAAGGGTCCAAAGTTGAAGGAAATTGACCTTTCAAGGGCCATAACTCGAAACTCAATGAAGAAAGACAACTCCCATTTTACCCCATGGCACTTGGGTTAAGGGCGCATCATTTGGCACCAATTATAGGCCGATATCATGAAGTCACCTTTGCACCATTTAGGCACTATCATCCTATTGGTGTCCCGCCAAAACTTGAGGCCCTTATAACTCGCTTTTGTGTATTGCGATTGAGCTGAAATTTTGCATGCTGCTAGTAGACCTCAGTGCCTAGTGGCTTGCAAAATTTCGTGCCGCTACGAAGCGTATCTTGTGAGTTATAAGCCTTCAAACTTCGAGGAAATTAAAGTTTGTGCCTATTTTGCGGGAATACGAAATAAGATACAGAGGTGCAGTATGTATCCTTCAACAGGCATTTATGTGCCCTACCATCGTGCAAAATCCCGGTAACACTGGGGCACGAGAAAGTGCCGAAATAAAGGACTCTTTTTTACATTGAGGGCTATGGGAAAAATGAAGAAAACGCCGCTACTCAGCCTAGAGGGCGAATACAATAGCAAGCTTTACACCGTTAGTCCGTCCCAATAAAGTACGCCCTCGGGCCAAATTACAGATCGCTGCGTACAATAGAGGCCAAGAAAATTGACTTAGAAATTTTGGTGGTCGGCGTGTTGTGGGTACGAGAATCTCATTTTGGTCACTTTCACGTAGAAGCATGAAAATGGTGCCAAAACGTGCCCATGCGTGTCCAACCAACTCATGAATATTGGAAAATTGTTTCTCTCAAATAGTTTTGGAGATATAAGGGTCCAAAGTTGAAGGAAATTGACCTTTCAAGGGCCATAACTCGAAACTCAATGAAGGAAGACAACTCCCATTTTACCCCATGGCACTTGGGTTAAGGGCGCATCATTTGGCACCAATTATAGGCCGATATCATGAAGTCACCTTTGCACCATTTAGGCACTATCATCCTATTGGTGTCCCGCCAAAACTTGAGGCCCTTATAACTCGCTTTTGTGTATTGCGATTGAGCTGAAATTTTGCATGCTGCTAGTAGACCTCAGTGCCTAGTGGCTTGCAAAATTTCGTGCCGCTACGAAGCGTATCTTGTGAGTTATAAGCCTTCAAACTTCGAGGAAATTAAAGTTTGTGCCTATTTTGCGGGAATACGAAATAAGATACAGAGGTGCAGTATGTATCCTTCAACAGGCATTTATGTGCCCTACCATCGTGCAAAATCCCGGTAACACTGGGGCACGAGAAAGTGCCGAAATAAAGGACTCTTTTTTACATTGAGGGCTATGGGAAAAATGAAGAAAACGCCGCTACTCAGCCTAGAGGGCGAATACAATAGCAAGCTTTACACCGTTAGTCCGTCCCAATAAAGTACGCCCTCGGGCCAAATTACAGATCGCTGCGTACAATAGAGGCCAAGAAAACTGACTTAGAAATTTTGGTGGTCGGCGTGTTGTGGGTACGAGAATCTCATTTTGGTCACTTTCACGTAGAAGCATGAAAATGGTGCCAAAACGTGCCCATGCGTGTCCAACCAACTCATGAATATTGGAAAATTGTTTCTCTCAAATAGTTTTGGAGATATAAGGGTCCAAAGTTGAAGGAAATTGACCTTTCAAGGGCCATAACTCGAAACTCAATGAAGGAAGACAACTCCCATTTTACCCCATGGCACTTGGGTTAAGGGCGCATCATTTGGCACCAATTATAGGCCGATATCATGAAGTCACCTTTGCACCATTTAGGCACTATCATCCTATTGGTGTCCCGCCAAAACTTGAGGCCCTTATAACTCGCTTTTGTGTATTGCGATTGAGCTGAAATTTTGCATGCTGCTAGTAGACCTCAGTGCCTAGTGGTTGCAAAATTTCGTGCCGCTACGAAGCGTATCTTGTGAGTTATAAGCCTTCAAACTTCGAGGAAATTAAAGTTTGTGCCTATTTTGCGGGAATACGAAATAAGATACAGAGGTGCAGTATGTATCCTTCAACAGGCATTTATGTGCCCTACCATCGTGCAAAATCCCGGTAACACTGGGGCACGAGAAAGTGCCGAAATAAAGGACTCTTTTTTACATTGAGGGCTATGGGAAAAATGAAGAAAACGCCGCTACTCAGCCTAGAGGGCGAATACAATAGCAAGCTTTACACCGTTAGTCCGTCCCAATAAAGTACGCCCTCGGGCCAAATTACAGATCGCTGCGTACAATAGAGGCCAAGAAAATTGACTTAGAAATTTTGGTGGTCGGCGTGTTGTGGGTACGAGAATCTCATTTTGGTCACTTTCACGTAGAAGCATGAAAATGGTGCCAAAACGTGCCCATGCGTGTCCAACCAACTCATGAATATTGGAAAATTGTTTCTCTCAAATAGTTTTGGAGATATAAGGGTCCAAAGTTGAAGGAAATTGACCTTTCAAGGGCCATAACTCGAAACTCAATGAAGGAAGACAACTCCCATTTTACCCCATGGCACTTGGGTTAAGGGCGCATCATTTGGCACCAATTATAGGCCGATATCATGAAGTCACCTTTGCACCATTTAGGCACTATCATCCTATTGGTGTCCCGCCAAAACTTGAGGCCCTTATAACTCGCTTTTGTGTATTGCGATTGAGCTGAAATTTTGCATGCTGCTAGTAGACCTCAGTGCCTAGTGGCTTGCAAAATTTCGTGCCGCTACGAAGCGTATCTTGTGAGTTATAAGCCTTCAAACTTCGAGGAAATTAAAGTTTGTGCCTATTTTGCGGGAATACGAAATAAGATACAGAGGTGCAGTATGTATCCTTCAACAGGCATTTATGTGCCCTACCATCGTGCAAAATCCCGGTAACACTGGGGCACGAGAAAGTGCCGAAATAAAGGACTCTTTTATTACATTGAGGGCTATGGGAAAAATGAAGAAAACGCCGCTACTCAGCCTAGAGGGCGAATACAATAGCAAGCTTTACACCGTTAGTCCGTCCCAATAAAGTACGCCCTCGGGCCAAATTACAGATCGCTGCGTACAATAGAGGCCAAGAAAATTGACTTAGAAATTTTGGTGGTCGGCGTGTTGTGGGTACGAGAATCTCATTTTGGTCACTTTCACGTAGAAGCATGAAAATGGTGCCAAAACGTGCCCATGCGTGTCCAACCAACTCATGAATATTGGAAAATTGTTTCTCTCAAATAGTTTTGGAGATATAAGGGTCCAAAGTTGAAGGAAATTGACCTTTCAAGGGCCATAACTCGAAACTCAATGAAGGAAGACAACTCCCATTTTACCCCATGGCACTTGGGTTAAGGGCGCATCATTTGGCACCAATTATAGGCCGATATCATGAAGTCACCTTTGCACCATTTAGGCACTATCATCCTATTGGTGTCCCGCCAAAACTTGAGGCCCTTATAACTCGCTTTTGTGTATTGCGATTGAGCTGAAATTTTGCATGCTGCTAGTAGACCTCAGTGCCTAGTGGCTTGCAAAATTTCGTGCCGCTACGAAGCGTATCTTGTGAGTTATAAGCCTTCAAACTTCGAGGAAATTAAAGTTTGTGCCTATTTTGCGGGAATACGAAATAAGATACAGAGGTGCAGTATGTATCCTTCAACAGGCATTTATGTGCCCTACCATCGTGCAAAATCCCGGTAACACTGGGGCACGAGAAAGTGCCGAAATAAAGGACTCTTTTTTACATTGAGGGCTATGGGAAAAATGAAGAAAACGCCGCTACTCAGCCTAGAGGGCGAATACAATAGCAAGCTTTACACCGTTAGTCCGTCCCAATAAAGTACGCCCTCGGGCCAAATTACAGATCGCTGCGTACAATAGAGGCCAAGAAAATTGACTTAGAAATTTTGGTGGTCGGCGTGTTGTGGGTACGAGAATCTCATTTTGGTCACTTTCACGTAGAAGCATGAAAATGGTGCCAAAACGTGCCCATGCGTGTCCAACCAACTCATGAATATTGGAAAATTGTTTCTCTCAAATAGTTTTGGAGATATAAGGGTCCAAAGTTGAAGGAAATTGACCTTTCAAGGGCCATAACTCGAAACTCAATGAAGGAAGACAACTCCCATTTTACCCCATGGCACTTGGGTTAAGGGCGCATCATTTGGCACCAATTATAGGCCGATATCATGAAGTCACCTTTGCACCATTTAGGCACTATCATCCTATTGGTGTCCCGCCAAAACTTGAGGCCCTTATAACTCGCTTTTGTGTATTGCGATTGAGCTGAAATTTTGCATGCTGCTAGTAGACCTCAGTGCCTAGTGGCTTGCAAAATTTCGTGCCGCTACGAAGCGTATCTTGTGAGTTATAAGCCTTCAAACTTCGAGGAAATTAAAGTTTGTGCCTATTTTGCGGGAATACGAAATAAGATACAGAGGTGCAGTATGTATCCTTCAACAGGCATTTATGTGCCCTACCATCGTGCAAAATCCCGGTAACACTGGGGCACGAGAAAGTGCCGAAATAAAGGACTCTTTTATTACATTGAGGGCTATGGGAAAAATGAAGAAAACGCCGCTACTCAGCCTAGAGGGCGAATACAATAGCAAGCTTTACACCGTTAGTCCGTCCCAATAAAGTACGCCCTCGGGCCAAATTACAGATCGCTGCGTACAATAGAGGCCAAGAAAATTGACTTAGAAATTTTGGTGGTCGGCGTGTTGTGGGTACGAGAATCTCATTTTGGTCACTTTCACGTAGAAGCATGAAAATGGTGCCAAAACGTGCCCATGCGTGTCCAACCAACTCATGAATATTGGAAAATTGTTTCTCTCAAATAGTTTTGGAGATATAAGGGTCCAAAGTTGAAGGAAATTGACCTTTCAAGGGCCATAACTCGAAACTCAATGAAGGAAGACAACTCCCATTTTACCCCATGGCACTTGGGTTAAGGGCGCATCATTTGGCACCAATTATAGGCCGATATCATGAAGTCACCTTTGCACCATTTAGGCACTATCATCCTATTGGTGTCCCGCCAAAACTTGAGGCCCTTATAACTCGCTTTTGTGTATTGCGATTGAGCTGAAATTTTGCATGCTGCTAGTAGACCTCAGTGCCTAGTGGCTTGCAAAATTTCGTGCCGCTACGAAGCGTATCTTGTGAGTTATAAGCCTTCAAACTTCGAGGAAATTAAAGTTTGTGCCTATTTTGCGGGAATACGAAATAAGATACAGAGGTGCAGTATGTATCCTTCAACAGGCATTTATGTGCCCTACCATCGTGCAAAATCCCGGTAACACTGGGGTACGAGAAAGTGCCGAAATAAAGGACTCTTTTTTACATTGAGGGCTATGGGAAAAATGAAGAAAACGCCGCTACTCAGCCTAGAGGGCGAATACAATAGCAAGCTTTACACCGTTAGTCCGTCCCAATAAAGTACGCCCTCGGGCCAAATTACAGATCGCTGCGTACAATAGAGGCCAAGAAAATTGACTTAGAAATTTTGGTGGTCGGCGTGTTGTGGGTACGAGAATCTCATTTTGGTCACTTTCACGTAGAAGCATGAAAATGGTGCCAAAACGTGCCCATGCGTGTCCAACCAACTCATGAATATTGGAAAATTGTTTCTCTCAAATAGTTTTGGAGATATAAGGGTCCAAAGTTGAAGGAAATTGACCTTTCAAGGGCCATAACTCGAAACTCAATGAAGGAAGACAACTCCCATTTTACCCCATGGCACTTGGGTTAAGGGCGCATCATTTGGCACCAATTATAGGCCGATATCATGAAGTCACCTTTGCACCATTTGGGCACTATCATCCTTTTGGTGTCCCGCCAAAACTTGAGGCCCTTATAACTCGCTTTTGTGTATTGCGATTGAGCTGAAATTTTGCATGCTGCTAGTAGACCTCAGTGCCTAGTGGCTTGCAAAATTTCGTGCCGCTACGAAGCGTATCTTGTGAGTTATAAGCCTTCAAACTTCGAGGAAATTAAAGTTTGTGCCTATTTTGCGGGAATACGAAATAAGATACAGAGGTGCAGTATGTATCCTTCAACAGGCATTTATGTGCCCTACCATCGTGCAAAATCCCGGTAACACTGGGGCACGAGAAAGTGCCGAAATAAAGGACTCTTTTTTACATTGAGGGCTATGGGAAAAATGAAGAAAACGCCGCTACTCAGCCTAGAGGGCGAATACAATAGCAAGCTTTACACCGTTAGTCCGTCCCAATAAAGTACGCCCTCGGGCCAAATTACAGATCGCTGCGTACAATAGAGGCCAAGAAAATTGACTTAGAAATTTTGGTGGTCGGCGTGTTGTGGGTACGAGAATCTCATTTTGGTCACTTTCACGTAGAAGCATGAAAATGGTGCCAAAACGTGCCCATGCGTGTCCAACCAACTCATGAATATTGGAAAATTGTTTCTCTCAAATAGTTTTGGAGATATAAGGGTCCAAAGTTGAAGGAAATTGACCTTTCAAGGGCCATAACTCGAAACTCAATGAAGGAAGACAACTCCCATTTTACCCCATGGCACTTGGGTTAAGGGCGCATCATTTGGCACCAATTATAGGCCGATATCCCGCCAAAACTTGAGGCCCTTATAACTCGCTTTTGTGTATTGCGATTGAGCTGAAATTTTGCATGCTGCTAGTAGACCTCAGTGCCTAGTGGCTTGCAAAATTTCGTGCCGCTACGAAGCGTATCTTGTGAGTTATAAGCCTTCAAACTTCGAGGAAATTAAAGTTTGTGCCTATTTTGCGGGAATACGAAATAAGATACAGAGGTGCAGTATGTATTCTTCAACAGGCATTTATGTGCCCTACCATCGTGCAAAATCCCGGTAACACTGGGGCACGAGAAAGTGCCGAAATAAAGGACTCTTTTTTACATTGAGGGCTATGGGAAAAATGAAGAAAACGCCGCTACTCAGCCTAGAGGGCGAATACAATAGCAAGCTTTACACCGTTAGTCCGTCCCAATAAAGTACGCCCTCGGGCCAAATTACAGATCGCTGCGTACAATAGAGGCCAAGAAAATTGACTTAGAAATCTTGGTGGTCGGCGTGTTGTGGGTACGAGAATCTCATTTTGGTCACTTTCACGTAGAAGCATGAAAATGGTGCCAAAACGTGCCCATGCGTGTCCAACCAACTCATGAATATTGGAAAATTGTTTCTCTCAAATAGTTTTGGAGATATAAGGGTCCAAAGTTGAAGGAAATTGACCTTTCAAGGGCCATAACTCGAAACTCAATGAAGGAAGACAACTCCCATTTTACCCCATGACACTTGGGTTAAGGGCGCATCATTTGGCACCAATTATAGGCCGATATCATGAAGTCACCTTTGCACCATTTAGGCACTATCATCCTATTGGTGTCCCGCCAAAACTTGAGGCCCTTATAACTCGCTTTTGTGTATTGCGATTGAGCTGAAATTTTGCATGCTGCTAGTAGACCTCAGTGCCTAGTGGCTTGCAAAATTTCGTGCCGCTACGAAGCATATCTTGTGAGTTATAAGCCTTCAAACTTCGAGGAAATTAAAGTTTGTGCCTATTTTGCGGGAATACGAAATAAGATACAGAGGTGCAGTATGTATCCTTCAACAGGCATTTATGTGCCCTACCATCGTGCAAAATCCCGGTAACACTGGGGCACGAGAAAGTGCCGAAATAAAGGACTCTTTTTTACATTGAGGGCTATGGGAAAAATGAAGAAAACGCCGCTACTCAGCCTAGAGGGCGAATACAATAGCAAGCTTTACACCGTTAGTCCGTCCCAATAAAGTACGCCCTCGGGCCAAATTACAGATCGCTGCGTACAATAGAGGCCAAGAAAATTGACTTAGAAATTTTGGTGGTCGGCGTGTTGTGGGTACGAGAATCTCATTTTGGTCACTTTCACGTAGAAGCATGAAAATGGTGCCAAAACGTGCCCATGCGTGTCCAACCAACTCATGAATATTGGAAAATTGTTTCTCTCAAATAGTTTTGGAGATATAAGGGTCCAAAGTTGAAGGAAATTGACCTTTCAAGGGCCATAACTCGAAACTCAATGAAGGAAGACAACTCCCATTTTACCCCATGACACTTGGGTTAAGGGCGCATCATTTGGCACCAATTATAGGCCGATATCATGAAGTCACCTTTGCACCATTTAGGCACTATCATCCTATTGGTGTCCCGCCAAAACTTGAGGCCCTTATAACTCGCTTTTGTGTATTGCGATTGAGCTGAAATTTTGCATGCTGCTAGTAGACCTCAGTGCCTAGTGGCTTGCAAAATTTCGTGCCGCTACCAAGCGTATCTTGTGAGTTATAAGCCTTCAAACTTCGAGGAAATTAAAGTTTGTGCCTATTTTGCGGGAATACGAAATAAGATACAGAGGTGCAGTATGTATCCTTCAACAGGCATTTATGTGCCCTACCATCGTGCAAAATCCCGGTAACACTGGGGCACGAGAAAGTGCCGAAATAAAGGACTCTTTTTTACATTGAGGGCTATGGGAAAAATGAAGAAAACGCCGCTACTCAGCCTAGAGGGCGAATACAATAGCAAGCTTTACACCGTTAGTCCGTCCCAATAAAGTACGCCCTCGGGCCAAATTACAGATCGCTGCGTACAATAGAGGCCAAGAAAATTGACTTAGAAATTTTGGTGGTCGGCGTGTTGTGGGTACGAGAATCTCATTTTGGTCACTTTCACGTAGAAGCATGAAAATGGTGCCAAAACGTGCCCATGCGTGTCCAACCAACTCATGAATATTGGAAAATTGTTTCTCTCAAATAGTTTTGGAGATATAAGGGTCCAAAGTTGAAGGAAATTGACCTTTCAAGGGCCATAACTCGAAACTCAATGAAGGAAGACAACTCCCATTTTACCCCATGACACTTGGGTTAAGGGCGCATCATTTGGCACCAATTATAGGCCGATATCATGAAGTCACCTTTGCACCATTTAGGCACTATCATCCTATTGGTGTCCCGCCAAAACTTGAGGCCCTTATAACTCGCTTTAGTGTATTGCGATTGAGCTGAAATTTTGCATGCTGCTAGTAGACCTCAGTGCCTAGTGGCTTGCAAAATTTCGTGCCGCTACGAAGCGTATCTTGTGAGTTATAAGCCTTCAAACTTCGAGGAAATTAAAGTTTGTGCCTATTTTGCGGGAATACGAAATAAGATACAGAGGTGCAGTATGTATCCTTCAACAGGCATTTATGTGCCCTACCATCGTGCAAAATCCCGGTAACACTGGGGCACGAGAAAGTGCCGAAATAAAGGACTCTTTTTTACATTGAGGGCTATGGGAAAAATGAAGAAAACGCCGCTACTCAGCCTAGAGGGCGAATACAATAGCAAGCTTTACACCGTTAGTCCGTCCCAATAAAGTACGCCCTCGGGCCAAATTACAGATCGCTGCGTACAATAGAGGCCAAGAAAATTGACTTAGAAATTTTGGTGGTCGGCGTGTTGTGGGTACGAGAATCTCATTTTGGTCACTTTCACGTAGAAGCATGAAAATGGTGCCAAAACGTGCCCATGCGTGTCCAACCAACTCATGAATATTGGAAAATTGTTTCTCTCAAATAGTTTTGGAGATATAAGGGTCCAAAGTTGAAGGAAATTGACATTTCAAGGGCCATAACTCGAAACTCAATGAAGGAAGACAACTCCCATTTTACCCCATGGCACTTGGGTTAAGGGCGCATCATTTGGCACCAATTATAGGCCGATATCATGAAGTCACCTTTGCACCATTTAGGCACTATCATCCTATTGGTGTCCCGCCAAAACTTGAGGCCCTTATAACTCGCTTTTGTGTATTGCGATTGAGCTGAAATTTTGCATGCTGCTAGTAGACCTCAGTGCCTAGTGGCTTGCAAAATTTCGTGCCGCTACGAAGCGTATCTTGTGAGTTATAAGCCTTCAAACTTCGAGGAAATTAAAGTTTGTGCCTATTTTGCGGGAATACGAAATAAGATACAGAGGTGCAGTATGTATCCTTCAACAGGCATTTATGTGCCCTACCATCGTGCAAAATCCCGGTAACACTGGGGCACGAGAAAGTGCCGAAATAAAGGACTCTTGTT
Source organism: Lucinisca nassula (assembly GCA_963580285.1). Taxonomy (NCBI): domain Eukaryota; kingdom Metazoa; phylum Mollusca; class Bivalvia; order Lucinida; family Lucinidae; genus Lucinisca; species Lucinisca nassula. Next base: position 132,208,126 of record OY757023.1, read on the forward strand.
TACATTGAGGGCTATGGGAAAAATGAAGAAAACGCCGCTACTCAGCCTAGAGGGCGAATACAATAGCAAGCTTTACACCGTTAGTCCGTCCCAATAAAGTACGCCCTCGGGCCAAATTACAGATCGCTGCGTACAATAGAGGCCAAGAAAATTGACTTAGAAATTTTGGTGGTCGGCGTGTTGTGGGTACGAGAATCTCATTTTGGTCACTTTCACGTAGAAGCATGAAAATGGTGCCAAAACGTGCCCATGCGTGTCCAACCAACTCATGAATATTGGAAAATTGTTTCTCTCAAATAGTTTTGGAGATATAAGGGTCCAAAGTTGAAGGAAATTGACCTTTCAAGGGCCATAACTCGAAACTCAATGAAGGAAGACAACTCCCATTTTACCCCATGGCACTTGGGTTAAGGGCGCATCATTTGGCACCAATTATAGGCCGATATCATGAAGTCACCTTTGCACCATTTAGGCACTATCATCCTATTGGTGTCCCGCCAAAACTTGAGGCCCTTATAACTCGCTTTTGTGTATTGCGATTGAGCTGAAATTTTGCATGCTGCTAGTAGACCTCAGTGCCTAGTGGCTTGCAAAATTTCGTGCCGCTACGAAGCGTATCTTGTGAGTTATAAGCCTTCAAACTTCGAGGAAATTAAAGTTTGTGCCTATTTTGCGGGAATACGAAATAAGATACAGAGGTGCAGTATGTATCCTTCAACAGGCATTTATGTGCCCTACCATCGTGCAAAATCCCGGTAACACTGGGGCACGAGAAAGTGCCGAAATAAAGGACTCTTTTTTACATTGAGGGCTATGGGAAAAATGAAGAAAACGCCGCTACTCAGCCTAGAGGGCGAATACAATAGCAAGCTTTACACCGTTAGTCCGTCCCAATAAAGTACGCCCTCGGGCCAAATTACAGATCGCTGCGTACAATAGAGGCCAAGAAAATTGACTTAGAAATTTTGGTGGTCGGCGTGTTGTGGGTACGAGAATCTCATTTTGGTCACTTTCACGTAGAAGCATGAAAATGGTGCCAAAACGTGCCCATGCGTGTCCAACCAACTCATGAATATTGGAAAATTGTTTCTCTCAAATAGTTTTGGAGATATAAGGGTCCAAAGTTGAAGGAAATTGACCTTTCAAGGGCCATAACTCGAAACTCAATGAAGGAAGACAACTCCCATTTTACCCCATGGCACTTGGGTTAAGGGCGCATCATTTGGCACCAATTATAGGCCGATATCATGAAGTCACCTTTGCACCATTTAGGCACTATCATCCTATTGGTGTCCCGCCAAAACTTGAGGCCCTTATAACTCGCTTTTGTGTATTGCGATTGAGCTGAAATTTTGCATGCTGCTAGTAGACCTCAGTGCCTAGTGGCTTGCAAAATTTCGTGCCGCTACGAAGCGTATCTTGTGAGTTATAAGCCTTCAAACTTCGAGGAAATTAAAGTTTGTGCCTATTTTGCGGGAATAGGAAATAAGATACAGAGGTGCAGTATGTATCCTTCAACAGGCATTTATGTGCCCTACCATCGTGCAAAATCCCGGTAACACTGGGGTACGAGAAAGTGCCGAAATAAAGGACTCTTGTTTACATTGAGGGCTATTGGAAAAATGAAGAAAACGCCGCTACTCAGCCTAGAGGGCGAATACAATAGCAAGCTTTACACCGTTAGTCCGTCCCAATAAAGTACGCCCTCGGGCCAAATTACAGATCGCTGCGTACAATAGAGGCCAAGAAAATTGACTTAGAAATTTTGGTGGTCGGCGTGTTGTGGGTACGAGAATCTCATTTTGGTCACTTTCACGTAGAAGCATGAAAGTGGTGCCAAAACGTGCCCATGCGTGTCCAACCAACTCATGAATATTGGAAAATTGTTTCTCTCAAATAGTTTTGGAGATATAAGGGTCCAAAGTTGAAGGAAATTGACCTTTCAAGGGCCATAACTCGAAACTCAATGAAGGAAGACAACTCCCATTTTACCCCATGGCACTTGGGTTAAGGGCGCATCATTTGGCACCAATTATAGGCCGATATCATGAAGTCACCTTTGCACCATTTAGGCACTATCATCCTATTGGTGTCCCGCCAAAACTTGAGGCCCTTATAACTCGCTTTTGTGTATTGCGATTGAGCTGAAATTTTGCATGCTGCTAGTAGACCTCAGTGCCTAGTGGCTTGCAAAATTTCGTGCCGCTACGAAGCGTATCTTGTGAGTTATAAGCCTTCAAACTTCGAGGAAATTAAAGTTTGTGCCTATTTTGCGGGAATACGAAATAAGATACAGAGGTGCAGTATGTATCCTTCAACAGGCATTTATGTGCCCTACCATCGTGCAAAATCCCGGTAACACTGGGGCACGAGAAAGTGCCGAAATAAAGGACTCTTTTTTACATTGAGGGCTATGGGAAAAATGAAGAAAACGCCGCTACTCAGCCTAGAGGGCGAATACAATAGCAAGCTTTACACCGTTAGTCCGTCCCAATAAAGTACGCCCTCGGGCCAAATTACAGATCGCTGCGTACAATAGAGGCCAAGAAAATTGACTTAGAAATTTTGGTGGTCGGCGTGTTGTGGGTACGAGAATCTCATTTTGGTCACTTTCACGTAGAAGCATGAAAATGGTGCCAAAACGTGCCCATGCGTGTCCAACCAACTCATGAATATTGGAAAATTGTTTCTCTCAAATAGTTTTGGAGATATAAGGGTCCAAAGTTGAAGGAAATTGACCTTTCAAGGGCCATAACTCGAAACTCAATGAAGGAAGACAACTCCCATTTTACCCCATGGCACTTGGGTTAAGGGCGCATCATTTGGCACCAATTATAGGCCGATATCATGAAGTCACCTTTGCACCATTTAGGCACTATCATCCTATTGGTGTCCCGCCAAAATTTGAGGCCCTTATAACTCGCTTTTGTGTATTGCGATTGAGCTGAAATTTTGCATGCTGCTAGTAGACCTCAGTGCCTAGTGGCTTGCAAAATTTCGTGCCGCTACGAAGCGTATCTTGTGAGTTATAAGCCTTCAAACTTCGAGGAAATTAAAGTTTGTGCCTATTTTGCGGGAATACGAAATAAGATACAGAGGTGCAGTATGTATCCTTCAACAGGCATTTATGTGCCCTACCATCGTGCAAAATCCCGGTAACACTGGGGCACGAGAAAGTGCCGAAATAAAGGACTCTTTTTTACATTGAGGGCTATGGGAAAAATGAAGAAAACGCCGCTACTCAGCCTAGAGGGCGAATACAATAGCAAGCTTTACACCGTTAGTCCGTCCCAATAAAGTACGCCCTCGGGCCAAATTACAGATCGCTGCGTACAATAGAGGCCAAGAAAATTGACTTAGAAATTTTGGTGGTCGGCGTGTTGTGGGTACGAGAATCTCATTTTGGTCACTTTCACGTAGAAGCGTGAAAATGGTGCCAAAACGTGCCCATGCGTGTCCAACCAACTCATGAATATTGGAAAATTGTTTCTCTCAAATAGTTTTGGAGATATAAGGGTCCAAAGTTGAAGGAAATTGACCTTTCAAGGGCCATAACTCGAAACTCAATGAAGGAAGACAACTCCCATTTTACCCCATGGCACTTGGGTTAAGGGCGCATCATTTGGCACCAATTATAGGCCGATATCATGAAGTCACCTTTGCACCATTTAGGCACTATCATCCTATTGGTGTCCCGCCAAAACTTGAGGCCCTTATAACTCGCTTTTGTGTATTGCGATTGAGCTGAAATTTTGCATGCTGCTAGTAGACCTCAGTGCCTAGTGGCTTGCAAAATTTCGTGCCGCTACGAAGCGTATCTTGTGAGTTATAAGCCTTCAAACTTCGAGGAAATTAAAGTTTGTGCCTATTTTGCGGGAATACGAAATAAGATACAGAGGTGCAGTATGTATCCTTCAACAGGCATTTATGTGCCCTACCATCGTGCAAAATCCCGGTAACACTGGGGCACGAGAAAGTGCCGAAATAAAGGACTCTTTTTTACATTGAGGGCTATGGGAAAAATGAAGAAAACGCCGCTACTCAGCCTAGAGGGCGAATACAATAGCAAGCTTTACACCGTTAGTCCGTCCCAATAAAGTACGCCCTCGGGCCAAATTACAGATCGCTGCGTACAATAGAGGCCAAGAAAATTGACTTAGAAATTTTGGTGGTCGGCGTGTTGTGGGTACGAGAATCTCATTTTGGTCACTTTCACGTAGAAGCATGAAAATGGTGCCAAAACGTGCCCATGCGTGTCCAACCAACTCATGAATATTGGAAAATTGTTTCTCTCAAATAGTTTTGGAGATATAAGGGTCCAAAGTTGAAGGAAATTGACCTTTCAAGGGCCATAACTCGAAACTCAATGAAGGAAGACAACTCCCATTTTACCCCATGGCACTTGGGTTAAGGGCGCATCATTTGGCACCAATTATAGGCCGATATCATGAAGTCACCTTTGCACCATTTAGGCACTATCATCCTATTGGTGTCCCGCCAAAACTTGAGGCCCTTATAACTCGCTTTTGTGTATTGCGATTGAGCTGAAATTTTGCATGCTGCTAGTAGACCTCAGTGCCTAGTGGCTTGCAAAATTTCGTGCCGCTACGAAGCGTATCTTGTGAGTTATAAGCCTTCAAACTTCGAGGAAATTAAAGTTTGTGCCTATTTTGCGGGAATACGAAATAAGATACAGAGGTGCAGTATGTATCCTTCAACAGGCATTTATGTGCCCTACCATCGTGCAAAATCCCGGTAACACTGGGGCACGAGAAAGTGCCGAAATAAAGGACTCTTTTTTACATTGAGGGCTATGGGAAAAATGAAGAAAACGCCGCTACTCAGCCTAGAGGGCGAACACAATAGCAAGCTTTACACCGTTAGTCCGTCCCAATAAAGTACGCCCTCGGGCCAAATTACAGATCGCTGCGTACAATAGAGGCCAAGAAAATTGACTTAGAAATTTTGGTGGTCGACGTGTTGTGGGTACGAGAATCTCATTTTGGTCACTTTCACGTAGAAGCATGAAAATGGTGCCAAAACGTGCCCATGCGTGTCCAACCAACTCATGAATATTGGAAAATTGTTTCTCTCAAATAGTTTTGGAGATATAAGGGTCCAAAGTTGAAGAAAATTGACCTTTCAAGGGCCATAACTCGAAACTCAATGAAGGAAGACAACTCCCATTTTACCCCATGGCACTTGGGTTAAGGGCGCATCATTTGGCACCAATTATAGGCCGATATCATGAAGTCACCTTTGCACCATTTAGGCACTATCATCCTATTGGTGTCCCGCCAAAACTTGAGGCCCTTATAACTCGCTTTTGTGTATTGCGATTGAGCTGAAATTTTGCATGCTGCTAGTAGACCTCAGTGCCTAGTGGCTTGCAAAATTTCGTGCCGCTACGAAGCATATCTTGTGAGTTATAAGCCTTCAAACTTCGAGGAAATTAAAGTTTGTGCCTATTTTGCGGGAATACGAAATAAGATACAGAGGTGCAGTATGTATCCTTCAACAGGCATTTATGTGCCCTACCATCGTGCAAAATCCCGGTAACACTGGGGCACGAGAAAGTGCCGAAATAAAGGACTCTTTTTTATATTGAGGGCTATGGGAAAAATGAAGAAAACGCCGCTACTCAGCCTAGAGGGCGAATACAATAGCAAGCTTTACACCGTTAGTCCGTCCCAATAAAGTACGCCCTCGGGCCAAATTACAGATCGCTGCGTACAATAGAGGCCAAGAAAATTGACTTAGAAATTTTGGTGGTCGGCGTGTTGTGGGTACGAGAATCTCATTTTGGTCACTTTCACGTAGAAGCATGAAAATGGTGCCAAAACGTGCCCATGCGTGTCCAACCAACTCATGAATATTGGAAAATTGTTTCTCTCAAATAGTTTTGGAGATATAAGGGTCCAAAGTTGAAGGAAATTGACCTTTCAAGGGCCATAACTCGAAACTCAATGAAGGAAGACAACTCCCATTTTACCCCATGGCACTTGGGTTAAGGGCGCATCATTTGGCACCAATTATAGGCCGATATCATGAAGTCACCTTTGCACCATTTAGGCACTATCATCCTATTGGTGTCCCGCCAAAACTTGAGGCCCTTATAACTCGCTTTTGTGTATTGCGATTGAGCTGAAATTTTGCAAGCTGCTAGTAGACCTCAGTGCCTAGTGGCTTGCAAAATTTCGTGCCGCTACGAAGCGTATCTTGTGAGTTATAAGCCTTCAAACTTCGAGGAAATTAAAGTTTGTGCCTATTTTGCGGGAATACGAAATAAGATACAGAGGTGCAGTATGTATCCTTCAACAGGCATTTATGTGCCCTACCATCGTGCAAAATCCCGGTAACACTGGGGCACGAGAAAGTGCCGAAATAAAGGACTCTTTTTTACATTGAGGGCTATGGGAAAAATGAAGAAAACGCCGCTACTCAGCCTAGAGGGCGAATACAATAGCAAGCTTTACACCGTTAGTCCGTCCCAATAAAGTACGCCCTCGGGCCAAATTACAGATCGCTGCGTACAATAGAGGCCAAGAAAATTGACTTAGAAATTTTGGTGGTCGGCGTGTTGTGGGTACGAGAATCTCATTTTGGTCACTTTCACGTAGAAGCATGAAAATGGTGCCAAAACGTGCCCATGCGTGTCCAACCAACTCATGAATATTGGAAAATTGTTTCTCTCAAATAGTTTTGGAGATATAAGGGTCCAAAGTTGAAGGAAATTGACCTTTCAAGGGCCATAACTCGAAACTCAATGAAGGAAGACAACTCCCATTTTACCCCATGGCACTTGGGTTAAGGGCGCATCATTTGGCACCAATTATAGGCCGATATCATGAAGTCACCTTTGCACCATTTAGGCACTATCATCCTAATGGTGTCCCGCCAAAACTTGAGGCCCTTATAACTCGCTTTTGTGTATTGTGATTGAGCTGAAATTTTGCATGCTGCTAGTAGACCTCAGTGCCTAGTGGCTTGCAAAATTTCGTGCCGCTACGAAGCGTATCTTGTGAGTTATAAGCCTTCAAACTTCGAGGAAATTAAAGTTTGTGCCTATTTTGCGGGAATACGAAATAAGATACAGATGTGCAGTATGTATCCTTCAACAGGCATTTATGTGCCCTACCATCGTGCAAAATCCCGGTAACACTGGGGCACGAGAAAGTGCCGAAATAAAGGACTCTTTTTTACATTGAGGGCTATGGGAAAAATGAAGAAAACGCCGCTACTCAGCCTAGAGGGCGAATACAATAGCAAGCTTTACACCGTTAGTCCGTCCCAATAAAGTACGCCCTCGGGCCAAATTACAGATCGCTGCGTACAATAGAGGCCAAGAAAATTGACTTAGAAATTTTGGTGGTCGGCGTGTTGTGGGTACGAGAATCTCATTTTGGTCACTTTCACGTAGAAGCATGAAAATGGTGCCAAAACGTGCCCATGCGTGTCCAACCAACTCATGAATATTGGAAAATTGTTTCTCTCAAATAGTTTTGGAGATATAAGGGTCCAAAGTTGAAGAAAATTGACCTTTCAAGGGCCATAACTCGAAACTCAATGAAGGAAGACAACTCCCATTTTACCCCATGGCACTTGGGTTAAGGGCGCATCATTTGGCACCAATTATAGGCCGATATCATGAAGTCACCTTTGCACCATTTAGGCACTATCATCCTATTGGTGTCCCGCCAAAATTTTAGGCCCTTATAACTCGCTTTTGTGTATTGCGATTGAGCTGAAATTTTGCATGCTGCTAGTAGACCTCAGTGCCTAGTGGCTTGCAAAATTTCGTGCCGCTACGAAGCGTATCTTGTGAGTTATAAGCCTTCAAACTTCGAGGAAATTAAAGTTTGTGCCTATTTTGCGGGAATACGAAATAAGATACAGAGGTGCAGTATGTATCCTTCAACAGGCATTTATGTGCCCTACCATCGTGCAAAATCCCGGTAACACTGGGGCACGAGAAAGTGCCGAAATAAAGGACTCTTTTTTACATTGAGGGCTATGGGAAAAATGAAGAAAACGCCGCTACTCAGCCTAGAGGGCGAATACAATAGCAAGCTTTACACCGTTAGTCCGTCCCAATAAAGTACGCCCTCGGGCCAAATTACAGATCGCTGCGTACAATAGAGGCCAAGAAAATTGACTTAGAAATTTTGGTGGTCGGCGTGTTGTGGGTACGAGAATCTCATTTTGGTCACTTTCACGTAGAAGCGTGAAAATGGTGCCAAAACGTGCCCATGCGTGTCCAACCAACTCATGAATATTGGAAAATTGTTTCTCTCAAATAGTTTTGGAGATATAAGGGTCCAAAGTTGAAGGAAATTGACCTTTCAAGGGCCATAACTCGAAACTCAATGAAGGAAGACAACTCCCATTTTACCCCATGGCACTTGGGTTAAGGGCGCATCATTTGGCACCAATTATAGGCCGATATCATGAAGTCACCTTTGCACCATTTAGGCACTATCATCCTATTGGTGTCCCGCCAAAACTTGAGGCCCTTATAACTCGCTTTTGTGTATTGCGATTGAGCTGAAATTTTGCATGCTGCTAGTAGACCTCAGTGCCTAGTGGCTTGCAAAATTTCGTGCCGCTACGAAGCGTATCTTGTGAGTTATAAGCCTTCAAACTTCGAGGAAATTAAAGTTTGTGCCTATTTTGCGGGAATACGAAATAAGATACAGAGGTGCAGTATGTATCCTTCAACAGGCATTTATGTGCCCTACCATCGTGCAAAATCCCGGTAACACTGGGGCACGAGAAAGTGCCGAAATAAAGGACTCTTTTTTACATTGAGGGCTATGGGAAAAATGAAGAAAACGCCGCTACTCAGCCTAGAGGGCGAATACAATAGCAAGCTTTACACCGTTAGTCCGTCCCAATAAAGTACGCCCTCGGGCCAAATTACAGATCGCTGCGTACAATAGAGGCCAAGAAAATTGACTTAGAAATTTTGGTGGTCGGCGTGTTGTGGGTACGAGAATCTCATTTTGGTCACTTTCACGTAGAAGCATGAAAATGGTGCCAAAACGTGCCCATGCGTGTCCAACCAACTCATGAATATTGGAAAATTGTTTCTCTCAAATAGTTTTGGAGATATAAGGGTCCAAAGTTGAAGGAAATTGACCTTTCAAGGGCCATAACTCGAAACTCAATGAAGGAAGACAACTCCCATTTTACCCCATGGCACTTGGGTTAAGGGCGCATCATTTGGCACCAATTATAGGCCGATATCATGAAGTCACCTTTGCACCATTTAGGCACTATCATCCTATTGGTGTCCCGCCAAAACTTGAGGCCCTTATAACTCGCTTTTGTGTATTGCGATTGAGCTGAAATTTTGCATGCTGCTAGTAGACCTCAGTGCCTAGTGGCTTGCAAAATTTCGTGCCGCTACGAAGCGTATCTTGTGAGTTATAAGCCTTCAAACTTCGAGGAAATTAAAGTTTGTGCCTATTTTGCGGGAATACGAAATAAGATACAGAGGTGCAGTATGTATCCTTCAACAGGCATTTATGTGCCCTACCATCGTGCAAAATCCCGGTAACACTGGGGCACGAGAAAGTGCCGAAATAAAGGACTCTTTTTTACATTGAGGGCTATGGGAAAAATGAAGAAAACGCCGCTACTCAGCCTAGAGGGCGAATACAATAGCAAGCTTTACACCGTTAGTCCGTCCCAATAAAGTACGCCCTCGGGCCAAATTACAGATCGCTGCGTACAATAGAGGCCAAGAAAATTGACTTAGAAATTTTGGTGGTCGGCGTGTTGTGGGTACGAGAATCTCATTTTGGTCACTTTCACGTAGAAGCATGAAAATGGTGCCAAAACGTGCCCATGCGTGTCCAACCAACTCATGAATATTGGAAAATTGTTTCTCTCAAATAGTTTTGGAGATATAAGGGTCCAAAGTTGAAGGAAATTGACCTTTCAAGGGCCATAACTCGAAACTCAATGAAGGAAGACAACTCCCATTTTACCCCATGGCACTTGGGTTAAGGGCGCATCATTTGGCACCAATTATAGGCCGATATCATGAAGTCACCTTTGCACCATTTAGGCACTATCATCCTATTGGTGTCCCGCCAAAACTTGAGGCCCTTATAACTCGCTTTTGTGTATTGCGATTGAGCTGAAATTTTGCATGCTGCTAGTAGACCTCAGTGCCTAGTGGCTTGCAAAATTTCGTGCCGCTACGAAGCGTATCTTGTGAGTTATAAGCCTTCAAACTTCGAGGAAATTAAAGTTTGTGCCTATTTTGCGGGAATACGAAATAAGATACAGAGGTGCAGTATGTATCCTTCAACAGGCATTTATGTGCCCTACCATCGTGCAAAATCCCGGTAACACTGGGGCACGAGAAAGTGCCGAAATAAAGGACTCTTTTTTACATTGAGGGCTATGGGAAAAATGAAGAAAACGCCGCTACTCAGCCTAGAGGGCGAATACAATAGCAAGCTTTACACCGTTAGTCCGTCCCAATAAAGTACGCCCTCGGGCCAAATTACAGATCGCTGCGTACAATAGTGGCCAAGAAAATTGACTTAGAAATTTTGGTGGTCGGCGTGTTGTGGGTACGAGAATCTCATTTTGGTCACTTTCACGTAGAAGCATGAAAATGGTGCCAAAACGTGCCCATGCGTGTCCAACCAACTCATGAATATTGGAAAATTGTTTCTCTCAAATAGTTTTGGAGATATAAGGGTCCAAAGTTGAAGGAAATTGACCTTTCAAGGGCCATAACTCGAAACTCAATGAAGGAAGACAACTCCCATTTTACCCCATGGCACTTGGGTTAAGGGCGCATCATTTGGCACCAATTATAGGCCGATATCATGAAGTCACCTTTGCACCATTTAGGCACTATCATCCTATTGGTGTCCCGCCAAAACTTGAGGCCCTTATAACTCGCTTTTGTGTATTGCGATTGAGCTGAAATTTTGCATGCTGCTAGTAGACCTCAGTGCCTAGTGGCTTGCAAAATTTCGTGCCGCTACGAAGCGTATCTTGTGAGTTATAAGCCTTCAAACTTCGAGGAAATTAAAGTTTGTGCCTATTTTGCGGGAATACGAAATAAGATACAGAGGTGCAGTATGTATCCTTCAACAGGCATTTATGTGCCCTACCATCGTGCAAAATCCCGGTAACACTGGGGCACGAGAAAGTGCCGAAATAAAGGACTCTTTTTTACATTGAGGGCTATGGGAAAAATGAAGAAAACGCCGCTACTCAGCCTAGAGGGCGAATACAATAGCAAGCTTTACACCGTTAGTCCGTCCCAATAAAGTACGCCCTCGGGCCAAATTACAGATCGCTGCGTACAATAGTGGCCAAGAAAATTGACTTAGAAATTTTGGTGGTCGGCGTGTTGTGGGTACGAGAATCTCATTTTGGTCACTTTCACGTAGAAGCATGAAAATGGTGCCAAAACGTGCCCATGCGTGTCCAACCAACTCATGAATATTGGAAAATTGTTTCTCTCAAATAGTTTTGGAGATATAAGGGTCCAAAGTTGAAGGAAATTGACCTTTCAAGGGCCATAACTCGAAACTCAATGAAGGAAGACAACTCCCATTTTACCCCATGGCACTTGGGTTAAGGGCGCATCATTTGGCACCAATTATAGGCCGATATCATGAAGTCACCTTTGCACCATTTAGGCACTATCATCCTATTGGTGTCCCGCCAAAACTTGAGGCCCTTATAACTCGCTTTTGTGTATTGCGATTGAGCTGAAATTTTGCATGCTGCTAGTAGACCTCAGTGCCTAGTGGCTTGCAAAATTTCGTGCCGCTACGAAGCGTATCTTGTGAGTTATAAGCCTTCAAACTTCGAGGAAATTAAAGTTTGTGCCTATTTTGCGGGAATACGAAATAAGATACAGAGGTGCAGTATGTATCCTTCAACAGGCATTTATGTGCCCTACCATCGTGCAAAATCCCGGTAACACTGGGGCACGAGAAAGTGCCGAAATAAAGGACTCTTTTTTACATTGAGGGCTATGGGAAAAATGAAGAAAACGCCGCTACTCAGCCTAGAGGGCGAATACAATAGCAAGCTTTACACCGTTAGTCCGTCCCAATAAAGTACGCCCTCGGGCCAAATTACAGATCGCTGCGTACAATAGTGGCCAAGAAAATTGACTTAGAAATTTTGGTGGTCGGCGTGTTGTGGGTACGAGAATCTCATTTTGGTCACGTTCACGTAGAAGCATGAAAATGGTGCCAAAACGTGCCCATGCGTGTCCAACCAATTCATGAATATTGGAAAATTGTTTCTCTCAAATAGTTTTGGAGATATAAGGGTCCAAAGTTGAAGGAAATTGACCTTTCAAGGGCCATAACTCGAAACTCAATGAAGGAAGACAACTCCCATTTTACCCCATGGCACTTGGGTTAAGGGCGCATCATTTGGCACCAATTATAGGCCGATATCATGAAGTCACCTTTGCACCATTTAGGCACTATCATCCTATTGGTGTCCCGCCAAAATTTGAGGCCCTTATAACTCGCTTTTGTGTATTGCGATTGAGCTGAAATTTTGCATGCTGCTAGTAGACCTCAGTGCCTAGTGGCTTGCAAAATTTCGTGCCGCTACGAAGCGTATCTTGTGAGTTATAAGCCTTCAAACTTCGAGGAAATTAAAGTTTGTGCCTATTTTGCGGGAATACGAAATAAGATACAGAGGTGCAGTATGTATCCTTCAACAGGCATTTATGTGCCCTACCATCGTGCAAAATCCCGGTAACACTGGGGCACGAGAAAGTGCCGAAATAAAGGACTCTTTTTTACATTGAGGGCTATGGGAAAAATGAAGAAAACGCCACTACTCAGCCTAGAGGGCGAATACAATAGCAAGCTTTACACCGTTAGTCCGTCCCAATAAAGTACGCCCTCGGGCCAAATTACAGATCGCTGCGTACAATAGAGGCCAAGAAAATTGACTTAGAAATTTTGATGGTCGGCGTGTTGTGGGTACGAGAATCTCATTTTGGTCACTTTCACGTAGAAGCATGAAAATGGTGCCAAAACGTGCCCATGCGTGTCCAACCAACTCATGAATATTGGAAAATTGTTTCTCTCAAATACTTTTGGAGATATAAGGGTCCAAAGTTGAAGGAAATTGACCTTTCAAGGGCCATAACTCGAAACTCAATGAAGGAAGACAACTCCCATTTTACCCCATGGCACTTGGGTTAAGGGCGCATCATTTGGCACCAATTATAGGCCGATATCATGAAGTCACCTTTGCACCATTTAGGCACTATCATCCTATTGGTGTCCCGCCAAAACTTGAGGCCCTTATAACTCGCTTTTGTGTATTGCGATTGAGCTGAAATTTTGCATGCTGCTAGTAGACCTCAGTGCCTAGTGGCTTGCAAAATTTCGTGCCGCTACGAAGCGTATCTTGTGAGTTATAAGCCTTCAAACTTCGAGGAAATTAAAGTTTGTGCCTATTTTGCGGGAATACGAAATAAGATACAGAGGTGCAGTATGTATCCTTCAACAGGCATTTATGTGCCCTACCATCGTGCAAAATCCCGGTAACACTGGGGCACGAGAAAGTGCCGAAATAAAGGACTCTTTTTTACATTGAGGGCTATGGGAAAAATGAAGAAAACGCCGCTACTCAGCCTAGAGGGCGAATACAATAGCAAGCTTTACACCGTTAGTCCGTCCCAATAAAGTACGCCCTCGGGCCAAATTACAGATCGCTGCGTACAATAGAGGCCAAGAAAATTGACTTAGAAATTTTGGTGGTCGGCGTGTTGTGGGTACGAGAATCTCATTTTGGTCACTTTCACGTAGAAGCATGAAAATGGTGCCAAAACGTGCCCATGCGTGTCCAACCAACTCATGAATATTGGAAAATTGTTTCTCTCAAATAGTTTTGGAGATATAAGGGTCCAAAGTTGAAGGAAATTGACCTTTCAAGGGCCATAACTCGAAACTCAATGAAGGAAGACAACTCCCATTTTACCCCATGGCACTTGGGTTAAGGGCGCATCATTTGGCACCAATTATAGGCCGATATCATGAAGTCACCTTTGCACCATTTAGGCACTATCATCCTATTGGTGTCCCGCCAAAACTTGAGGCCCTTATAACTCGCTTTTGTGTATTGCGATTGAGCTGAAATTTTGCATGCTGCTAGTAGACCTCAGTGCCTAGTGGCTTGCAAAATTTCGTGCCGCTACGAAGCGTATCTTGTGAGTTATAAGCCTTCAAACTTCGAGGAAATTAAAGTTTGTGCCTATTTTGCGGGAATACGAAATAAGATACAGAGGTGCAGTATGTATCATTCAACAGGCAGTTATGTGCCCTACCATCGTGCAAAATCCCGGTAACACTGGGGCACGAGAAAGTGCCGAAATAAAGGACTCTTTTTTACATTGAGGGCTATGGGAAAAATGAAGAAAACGCCGCTACTCAGCCTAGAGGGCGAATACAATAGCAAGCTTTACACCGTTAGTCCGTCCCAATAAAGTACGCCCTCGGGCCAAATTACAGATCGCTGCGTACAATAGAGGCCAAGAAAATTGACTTAGAAATTTTGGTGGTCGGCGTGTTGTGGGTACGAGAATCTCATTTTGGTCACTTTCACGTAGAAGCATGAAAATGGTGCCAAAACGTGCCCATGCGTGTCCAACCAACTCATGAATATTGGAAAATTGTTTCTCTCAAATAGTTTTGGAGATATAAGGGTCCAAAGTTGAAGGAAATTGACCTTTCAAGGGCCATAACTCGAAACTCAATGAAGGAAGACAACTCCCATTTTACCCCATGGCACTTGGGTTAAGGGCGCATCATTTGGCACCAATTATAGGCCGATATCATGAAGTCACCTTTGCACCATTTAGGCACTATCATCCTATTGGTGTCCCGCCAAAACTTGAGGCCCTTATAACTCGCTTTTGTGTATTGCGATTGAGCTGAAATTTTGCATGCTGCTAGTAGACCTCAGTGCCTAGTGGCTTGCAAAATTTCGTGCCGCTACGAAGCGTATCTTGTGAGTTATAAGCCTTCAAACTTCGAGGAAATTAAAGTTTGTGCCTATTTTGCGGGAATACGAAATAAGATACAGAGGTGCAGTATGTATCCTTCAACAGGCATTTATGTGCCCTACCATCGTGCAAAATCCCGGTAACACTGGGGCACGAGAAAGTGCCGAAATAAAGGACTCTTTTTTACATTGAGGGCTATGGGAAAAATGAAGAAAACGCCGCTACTCAGCCTAGAGGGCGAATACAATAGCAAGCTTTACACCGTTAGTCCGTCCCAATAAAGTACGCCCTCGGGCCAAATTACAGATCGCTGCGTACAATAGAGGCCAAGAAAATTGACTTAGAAATTTTGGTGGTCGGCGTGTTGTGGGTACGAGAATCTCATTTTGGTCACTTTCACGTAGAAGCATGAAAATGGTGCCAAAACGTGCCCATGCGTGTCCAACCAACTCATGAATATTGGAAAATTGTTTCTCTCAAATAGTTTTGGAGATATAAGGGTCCAAAGTTGAAGGAAATTGACCTTTCAAGGGCCATAACTCGAAACTCAATGAAGGAAGACAACTCCCATTTTACCCCATGGCACTTGGGTTAAGGGCGCATCATTTGGCACCAATTATAGGCCGATATCATGAAGTCACCTTTGCACCATTTAGGCACTATCATCCTATTGGTGTCCCGCCAAAACTTGAGGCCCTTATAACTCGCTTTTGTGTATTGCGATTGAGCTGAAATTTTGCATGCTGCTAGTAGACCTCAGTGCCTAGTGGCTTGCAAAATTTCGTGCCGCTACGAAGCGTATCTTGTGAGTTATAAGCCTTCAAACTTCGAGGAAATTAAAGTTTGTGCCTATTTTGCGGGAATACGAAATAAGATACAGAGGTGCAGTATGTATCCTTCAACAGGCATTTATGTGCCCTACCATCGTGCAAAATCCCGGTAACACTGGGGCACGAGAAAGTGCCGAAATAAAGGACTCTTTTTTACATTGAGGGCTATGGGAAAAATGAAGAAAACGCCGCTACTCAGCCTAGAGGGCGAATACAATAGCAAGCTTTACACCGTTAGTCCGTCCCAATAAAGTACGCCCTCGGGCCAAATTACAGATCGCTGCGTACAATAGAGGCCAAGAAAATTGACTTAGAAATTTTGGTGGTCGGCGTGTTGTGGGTACGAGAATCTCATTTTGGTCACTTTCACGTAGAAGCATGAAAATGGTGCCAAAACGTGCCCATGCGTGTCCAACCAACTCATGAATATTGGAAAATTGTTTCTCTCAAATAGTTTTGGAGATATAAGGGTCCAAAGTTGAAGGAAATTGACCTTTCAAGGGCCATAACTCGAAACTCAATGAAGGAAGACAACTCCCATTTTACCCCATGGCACTTGGGTTAAGGGCGCATCATTTGGCACCAATTATAGGCCGATATCATGAAGTCACCTTTGCACCATTTAGGCACTATCATCCTATTGGTGTCCCGCCAAAACTTGAGGCCCTTATAACTCGCTTTTGTGTATTGCGATTGAGCTGAAATTTTGCATGCTGCTAGTAGACCTCGGTGCCTAGTGGCTTGCAAAATTTCGTGCCGCTACGAAGCGTATCTTGTGAGTTATAAGCCTTCAAACTTCGAGGAAATTAAAGTTTGTGCCTATTTTGCGGGAATACGAAATAAGATACAGAGGTGCAGTATGTATCCTTCAACAGGCATTTATGTGCCCTACCATCGTGCAAAATCCCGGTAACACTGGGGCACGAGAAAGTGCCGAAATAAAGGACTCTTTTTTACATTGAGGGCTATGGGAAAAATGAAGAAAACGCCGCTACTCAGCCTAGAGGGCGAATACAATAGCAAGCTTTACACCGTTAGTCCGTCCCAATAAAGTACGCCCTCGGGCCAAATTACAGATCGCTGCGTACAATAGAGGCCAAGAAAATTGACTTAGAATTTTTGGTGGTCGGCGTGTTGTGGGTACGAGAATCTCATTTTGGTCACTTTCACGTAGAAGCATGAAAATGGTGCCAAAACGTGCCCATGCGTGTCCAACCAACTCATGAATATTGGAAAATTGTTTCTCTCAAATAGTTTTGGAGATATAAGGGTCCAAAGTTGAAGGAAATTGACCTTTCAAGGGCCATAACTCGAAACTCAATGAAGGAAGACAACTCCCATTTTACCCCATGGCACTTGGGTTAAGGGCGCATCATTTGGCACCAATTATAGGCCGATATCATGAAGTCACCTTTGCACCATTTAGGCACTATCATCCTATTGGTGTCCCGCCAAAACTTGAGGCCCTTATAACTCGCTTTTGTGTATTGCGATTGAGCTGAAATTTTGCATGCTGCTAGTAGACCTCAGTGCCTAGTGGCTTGCAAAATTTCGTGCCGCTACGAAGCGTATCTTGTGAGTTATAAGCCTTCAAACTTCGAGGAAATTAAAGTTTGTGCCTATTTTGCGGGAATACGAAATAAGATACAGAGGTGCAGTATGTATCCTTCAACAGGCATTTATGTGCCCTACCATCGTGCAAAATCCCGGTAACACTGGGGCACGAGAAAGTGCCGAAATAAAGGACTCTTTTTACATTGAGGGCTATGGGAAAAATGAAGAAAACGCCGCTACTCAGCCTAGAGGGCGAATACAATAGCAAGCTTTACACCGTTAGTCCGTCCCAATAAAGTACGCCCTCGGGCCAAATTACAGATCGCTGCGTACAATAGAGGCCAAGAAAATTGACTTAGAAATTTTGGTGGTCGGCGTGTTGTGGGTACGAGAATCTCATTTTGGTCACTTTCACGTAGAAGCATGAAAATGGTGCCAAAACGTGCCCATGCGTGTCCAACCAACTCATGAATATTGGAAAATTGTTTCTCTCAAATAGTTTTGGAGATATAAGGGTCCAAATTTGAAGGAAATTGACCTTTCAAGGGCCATAACTCGAAACTCAATGAAGGAAGACAACTCCCATTTTACCCCATGGCACTTGGGTTAAGGGCGCATCATTTGGCACCAATTATAGGCCGATATCATGAAGTCACCTTTGCACCATTTAGGCACTATCATCCTATTGGTGTCTCGCCAAAACTTGAGGCCCTTATAACTCGCTTTTGTGTATTGCGATTGAGCTGAAATTTTGCATGCTGCTAGTAGACCTCAGTGCCTAGTGGCTTGCAAAATTTCGCGCCGCTACGAAGCGTATCTTGTGAGTTATAAGCCTTCAAACTTCGAGGAAATTAAAGTTTGTGCCTATTTTGCGGGAATACGAAATAAGATACAGAGGTGCAGTATGTATCCTTCAACAGGCTTTATGTGCCCTACCATCGTGCAAAATCCCGGTAACACTGGGGCACGAGAAAGTGCCGAAATAAAGGACTCTTTTTTACATTGAGGGCTATGGGAAAAATGAAGAAAACGCCGCTAATCAGCCTAGAGGGCGAATACAATAGCAAGATTTACACCGTTAGTCCGTCCCAATAAAGTACGCCCTCGGGCCAAATTACAGATCGCTGCGTACAATAGAGGCCAAGAAAATTGACTTAGAAATTTTGGTGGTCGGCGTGTTGTGGGTACGAGAATCTCATTTTGGTCACTTTCACGTAGAAGCATGAAAATGGTGCCAAAACGTGCCCATGCGTGTCCAACCAACTCATGAATATTGGAAAATTGTTTCTCTCAAATAGTTTTGGAGATATAAGGGTCCAAAGTTGAAGGAAATTGACCTTTCAAGGGCCATAACTCGAAACTCAATGAAGGAAGACAACTCCCATTTTACCCCATGGCACTTGGGTTAAGGGCGCATCATTTGGCACCAATTATAGGCCGATATCATGAAGTCACCTTTGCACCATTTAGGCACTATCATCCTATTGGTGTCCCGCCAAAACTTGAGGCCCTTATAACTCGCTTTTGTGTATTGCGATTGAGCTGAAATTTTGCATGCTGCTAGTAGACCTCAGTGCCTAGTGGCTTGCAAAATTTCGTGCCGCTACGAAGCGTATCTTATGAGTTATAAGCCTTCAAATTTCGAGGAAATTAAAGTTTGTGCCTATTTTGCGGGAATACGAAATAAGATACAGAGGTGCAGTATGTATCCTTCAACAGGCATTTATGTGCCCTACCATCGTGCAAAATCCCGGTAACACTGGGGCACGAGAAAGTGCCGAAATAAAGGACTCTTTTTTACATTGAGGGCTATGGGAAAAATGAAGAAAACGCCGCTACTCAGCCTAGAGGGCGAATACAATAGCAAGCTTTACACCGTTAGTCCGTCCCAATAAAGTACGCCCTCGGGCCAAATTACAGATCGCTGCGTACAATAGAGGCCAAGAAAGAAAATTGACTTAGAAATTTTGGTGGTCGGCGTGTTGTGGGTACGAGAATCTCATTTTGGTCACTTTCACGTAGAAGCATGAAAATGGTGCCAAAACGTGCCCATGCGTGTCCAACCAACTCATGAATATTGGAAAATTGTTTCTCTCAAATAGTTTTGGAGATATAAGGGTCCAAAGTTGAAGGAAATTGACCTTTCAAGGGCCATAACTCGAAACTCAATGAAGGAAGACAACTCCCATTTTACCCCATGGCACTTGGGTTAAGGGCGCATCATTTGGCACCAATTATAGGCCGATATCATGAAGTCACCTTTGCACCATTTAGGCACTATCATCCTATTGGTGTCCCGCCAAAACTTGAGGCCCTTATAACTCGCTTTTGTGTATTGCGATTGAGCTGAAATTTTGCATGCTGCTAGTAGACCTCAGTGCCTAGTGGCTTGCAAAATTTCGTGCCGCTACGAAGCGTATCTTGTGAGTTATAAGCCTTCAAACTTCGAGGAAATTAAAGTTTGTGCCTATTTTGCGGGAATACGAAATAAGATACAGAGGTGCAGTATGTATCCTTCAACAGGCATTTATGTGCCCTACCATCGTGCAAAATCCCGGTAACACTGGGGCACGAGAAAGTGCCGAAATAAAGGACTCTTTTTTACATTGAGGGCTATGGGAAAAATGAAGAAAACGCCGCTACTCAGCCTAGAGGGCGAATACAATAGCAAGCTTTACACCGTTAGTCCGTCCCAATAAAGTACGCCCTCGGGCCAAATTACAGATCGCTGCGTACAATAGAGGCCAAGAAAATTGACTTAGAATTTTTGGTGGTCGGCGTGTTGTGGGTACGAGAATCTCATTTTGGTCACTTTCACGTAGAAGCATGAAAATGGTGCCAAAACGTGCCCATGCGTGTCCAACCAACTCATGAATATTGGAAAATTGTTTCTCTCAAATAGTTTTGGAGATATAAGGGTCCAAAGTTGAAGGAAATTGACCTTTCAAGGGCCATAACTCAAAACTCAATGAAGGAAGACAACTCCCATTTTACCCCATGGCACTTGGGTTAAGGGCGCATCATTTGGCACCAATTATAGGCCGATATCATGAAGTCACCTTTGCACCATTTAGGCACTATCATCCTATTGGTGTCCCGCCAAAACTTGAGGCCCTTATAACTCGCTTTTGTGTATTGCGATTGAGCTGAAATTTTGCATGCTGCTAGTAGACCTCAGTGCCTAGTGGCTTGCAAAATTTCGTGCCGCTACGAAGCGTATCTTGTGAGTTATAAGCCTTCAAACTTCGAGGAAATTAAAGTTTGTGCCTATTTTGCGGGAATACGAAATAAGATACAGAGGTGCAGTATGTATCCTTCAACAGGCATTTATGTGCCCTACCATCGTGCAAAATCCCGGTAACACTGGGGCACGAGAAAGTGCCGAAATAAAGGACTCTTTTTTACATTGAGGGCTATGGGAAAAATGAAGAAAACGCCGCTACTCAGCCTAGAGGGCGAATACAATAGCAAGCTTTACACCGTTAGTCCGTCCCAATAAAGTACGCCCTCGGGCCAAATTACAGATCGCTGCGTACAATAGAGGCCAAGAAAATTGACTTAGAAATTTTGGTGGTCGGCGTGTTGTGGGTACGAGAATCTCATTTTGGTCACTTTCACGTAGAAGCATGAAAATGGTGCCAAAACGTGCCCATGCGTGTCCAACCAACTCATGAATATTGGAAAATTGTTTCTCTCAAATAGTTTTGGAGATATAAGGGTCCAAAGTTGAAGGAAATTGACCTTTCAAGGGCCATAACTCGAAACTCAATGAAGGAAGACAACTCCCATTTTACCCCATGGCACTTGGGTTAAGGGCGCATCATTTGGCACCAATTATAGGCCGATATCATGAAGTCACCTTTGCACCATTTAGGCACTATCATCCTATTGGTGTCCCGCCAAAACTTGAGGCCCTTATAACTCGCTTTTGTGTATTGCGATTGAGCTGAAATTTTGCATGCTGCTAGTAGACCTCAGTGCCTAGTGGCTTGCAAAATTTCGTGCCGCTACGAAGCGTATCTTGTGAGTTATAAGCCTTCAAACTTCGAGGAAATTAAAGTTTGTGCCTATTTTGCGGGAATACGAAATAAGATACAGAGGTGCAGTATGTATCCTTCAACAGGCATTTATGTGCCCTACCATCGTGCAAAATCCCGGTAACACTGGGGCACGAGAAAGTGCCGAAATAAAGGACTCTTTTTTACATTGAGGGCTATGGGAAAAATGAAGAAAACGCCGCTACTCAGCCTAGAGGGCGAATACAATAGCAAGCTTTACACCGTTAGTCCGTCCCAATAAAGTACGCCCTCGGGCCAAATTACAGATCGCTGCGTACAATAGAGGCCAAGAAAGAAAATTGACTTAGAAATTTTGGTGGTCGGCGTGTTGTGGGTACGAGAATCTCATTTTGGTCACTTTCACGTAGAAGCATGAAAATGGTGCCAAAACGTGCCCATGCGTGTCCAACCAACTCATGAATATTGGAAAATTGTTTCTCTCAAATAGTTTTGGAGATATAAGGGTCCAAAGTTGAAGGAAATTGACCTTTCAAGGGCCATAACTCGAAACTCAATGAAGGAAGACAACTCCCATTTTACCCCATGGCACTTGGGTTAAGGGCGCATCATTTGGCACCAATTATAGGCCGATATCATGAAGTCACCTTTGCACCATTTAGGCACTATCATCCTATTGGTGTCCCGCCAAAACTTGAGGCCCTTATAACTCGCTTTTGTGTATTGCGATTGAGCTGAAATTTTGCATGCTGCTAGTAGACCTCAGTGCCTAGTGGCTTGCAAAATTTCGTGCCGCTACGAAGCGTATCTTGTGAGTTATAAGCCTTCAAACTTCGAGGAAATTAAAGTTTGTGCCTATTTTGCGGGAATACGAAATAAGATACAGAGGTGCAGTATGTATCCTTCAACAGGCATTTATGTGCCCTACCATCGTGCAAAATCCCGGTAACACTGGGGCACGAGAAAGTGCCGAAATAAAGGACTCTTTTTTACATTGAGGGCTATGGGAAAAATGAAGAAAACGCCGCTACTCAGCCTAGAGGGCGAATACAATAGCAAGCTTTACACCGTTAGTCCGTCCCAATAAAGTACGCCCTCGGGCCAAATTACAGATCGCTGCGTACAATAGAGGCCAAGAAAATTGACTTAGAATTTTTGGTGGTCGGCGTGTTGTGGGTACGAGAATCTCATTTTGGTCACTTTCACGTAGAAGCATGAAAATGGTGCCAAAACGTGCCCATGCGTGTCCAACCAACTCAAGAATATTGGAAAATTGTTTCTCTCAAATAGTTTTGGAGATATAAGGGTCCAAAGTTGAAGGAAATTGACCTTTCAAGGGCCATAACTCAAAACTCAATGAAGGAAGACAACTCCCATTTTACCCCATGGCACTTGGGTTAAGGGCGCATCATTTGGCACCAATTATAGACCGATATCATGAAGTCACCTTTGCACCATTTAGGCACTATCATCCTATTGGTGTCCCGCCAAAACTTGAGGCCCTTATAACTCGCTTTTGTGTATTGCGATTGAGCTGAAATTTTGCATGCTGCTAGTAGACCTCAGTGCCTAGTGGCTTGCAAAATTTCGTGCCGCTACGAAGCGTATCTTGTGAGTTATAAGCCTTCAAACTTCGAGGAAATTAAAGTTTGTGCCTATTTTGCGGGAATACGAAATAAGATACAGAGGTGCAGTATGTATCCTTCAACAGGCATTTATGTGCCCTACCATCGTGCAAAATCCCGGTAACACTGGGGCACGAGAAAGTGCCGAAATAAAGGACTCTTTTTTACATTGAGGGCTATGGGAAAAATGAAGAAAACGCCGCTACTCAGCCTAGAGGGCGAATACAATAGCAAGCTTTACACCGTTAGTCCGTCCCAATAAAGTACGCCCTCGGGCCAAATTACAGATCGCTGCGTACAATAGAGGCCAAGAAAATTGACTTAGAAATTTTGGTGGTCGGCGTGTTGTGGGTACGAGAATCTCATTTTGGTCACTTTCACGTAGAAGCATGAAAATGGTGCCAAAACGTGCCCATGCGTGTCCAACCAACTCATGAATATTGGAAAATTGTTTCTCTCAAATAGTTTTGGAGATATAAGGGTCCAAATTTGAAGGAAATTGACCTTTCAAGGGCCATAACTCGAAACTCAATGAAGGAAGACAACTCCCATTTTACCCCATGGCACTTGGGTTAAGGGCGCATCATTTGGCACCAATTATAGGCCGATATCATGAAGTCACCTTTGCACCATTTAGGCACTATCATCCTATTGGTGTCCCGCCAAAACTTGAGGCCCTTATAACTCGCTTTTGTGTATTGCGATTGAGCTGAAATTTTGCATGCTGCTAGTAGACCTCAGTGCCTAGTGGCTTGCAAAATTTCGTGCCGCTACGAAGCGTATCTTGTGAGTTATAAGCCTTCAAACTTCGAGGAAATTAAAGTTTGTGCCTATTTTGCGGGAATACGAAATAAGATACAGAGGTGCAGTATGTATCCTTCAACAGGCATTTATGTGCCCTACCATCGTGCAAAATCCCGGTAACACTGGGGCACGAGAAAGTGCCGAAATAAAGGACTCTTTTTTACATTGAGGGCTATGGGAAAAATGAAGAAAACGCCGCTACTCAGCCTAGAGGGCGAATACAATAGCAAGCTTTACACCGTTAGTCCGTCCCAATAAAGTACGCCCTCGGGCCAAATTACAGATCGCTGCGTACAATAGAGGCCAAGAAAATTGACTTAGAAATTTTGGTGGTCGGCGTGTTGTGGGTACGAGAATCTCATTTTGGTCACTTTCACGTAGAAGCATGAAAATGGTGCCAAAACGTGCCCATGCGTGTCCAACCAACTCATGAATATTGGAAAATTGTTTCTCTCAAATAGTTTTGGAGATATAAGGGTCCAAAGTTGAAGGAAATTGACCTTTCAAGGGCCATAACTCGAAACTCAATGAAGGAAGACAACTCCCATTTTACCCCATGGCACTTGGGTTAAGGGCGCATCATTTGGCACCAATTATAGGCCGATATCATGAAGTCACCTTTGCACCATTTAGGCACTATCATCCTATTGGTGTCCCGCCAAAACTTGAGGCCCTTATAACTCGCTTTTGTGTATTGCGATTGAGCTGAAATTTTGCATGCTGCTAGTAGACCTCAGTGCCTAGTGGCTTGCAAAATTTCGTGCCGCTACGAAGCGTATCTTGTGAGTTATAAGCCTTCAAACTTCGAGGAAATTAAAGTTTGTGCCTATTTTGCGGGAATACGAAATAAGATACAGAGGTGCAGTATGTATCCTTCAACAGGCATTTATGTGCCCTACCATCGTGCAAAATCCAGGTAACACTGGGGCACGAGAAAGTGCCGAAATAAAGGACTCTTTTTTACATTGAGGGCTATGGGAAAAATGAAGAAAACGCCGCTACTCAGCCTAGAGGGCGAATACAATAGCAAGCTTTACACCGTTAGTCCGTCCCAATAAAGTACGCCCTCGGGCCAAATTACAGATCGCTGCGTACAATAGAGGCCAAGAAAATTGACTTAGAAATTTTGGTGGTCGGCGTGTTGTGGGTACGAGAATCTCATTTTGGTCACTTTCACGTAGAAGCATGAAAATGGTGCCAAAACGTGCCCATGCGTGTCCAACCAACTCATGAATATTGGAAAATTGTTTCTCTCAAATAGTTTTGGAGATATAAGGGTCCAAAGTTGAAGGAAATTGACCTTTCAAGGGCCATAACTCGAAACTCAATGAAGGAAGACAACTCCCATTTTACCCCATGGCACTTGGGTTAAGGGCGCATCATTTGGCACCAATTATAGGCCGATATCATGAAGTCACCTTTGCACCATTTAGGCACTATCATCCTATTGGTGTCCCGCCAAAACTTGAGGCCCTTATAACTCGCTTTTGTGTATTGCGATTGAGCTGAAATTTTGCATGCTGCTAGTAGACCTCAGTGCCTAGTGGCTTGCAAAATTTCGTGCCGCTACGAAGCGTATCTTGTGAGTTATAAGCCTTCAAACTTCGAGGAAATTAAAGTTTGTGCCTATTTTGCGGGAATACGAAATAAGATACAGAGGTGCAGTATGTATCCTTCAACAGGCATTTATGTGCCCTACCATCGTGCAAAATCCCGGTAACACTGGGGCACGAGAAAGTGCCGAAATAAAGGACTCTTTTTTACATTGAGGGCTATGGGAAAAATGAAGAAAACGCCGCTACTCAGCCTAGAGGGCGAATACAATAGCAAGCTTTACACCGTTAGTCCGTCCCAATAAAGTACGCCCTCGGGCCAAATTACAGATCGCTGCGTACAATAGAGGCCAAGAAAATTGACTTAGAAATTTTGGTGGTCGGCGTGTTGTGGGTACGAGAATCTCATTTTGGTCACTTTCACGTAGAAGCATGAAAATGGTGCCAAAACGTGCCCATGCGTGTCCAACCAACTCATGAATATTGGAAAATTGTTTCTCTCAAATAGTTTTGGAGATATAAGGGTCCAAAGTTGAAGGAAATTGACCTTTCAAGGGCCATAACTCGAAACTCAATGAAGGAAGACAACTCCCATTTTACCCCATGGCACTTGGGTTAAGGGCGCATCATTTGGCACCAATTATAGGCCGATATCATGAAGTCACCTTTGCACCATTTAGGCACTATCATCCTATTGGTGTCCCGCCAAAACTTGAGGCCCTTATAACTCGCTTTTGTGTATTGCGATTGAGCTGAAATTTTGCATGCTGCTAGTAGACCTCAGTGCCTAGTGGCTTGCAAACTTTCGTGCCGCTACGAAGCGTATCTTGTGAGTTATAAGCCTTCAAACTTCGAGGAAATTAAAGTTTGTGCCTATTTTGCGGGAATACGAAATAAGATACAGAGGTGCAGTATGTATCCTTCAACAGGCATTTATGTGCCCTACCATCGTGCAAAATCCCGGTAACACTGGGGCACGAGAAAGTGCCGAAATAAAGGACTCTTTTTTACATTGAGGGCTATGGGAAAAATGAAGAAAACGCCGCTACTCAGCCTAGAGGGCGAATACAATAGCAAGCTTTACACCGTTAGTCCGTCCCAATAAAGTACGCCCTCGGGCCAAATTACAGATCGCTGCGTACAATAGAGGCCAAGAAAATTGACTTAGAAATTTTGGTGGTCGGCGTGTTGTGGGTACGAGAATCTCATTTTG
The DNA here is from genome assembly GCA_963580285.1 of Lucinisca nassula. Lineage (NCBI taxonomy): Eukaryota > Metazoa > Mollusca > Bivalvia > Lucinida > Lucinidae > Lucinisca > Lucinisca nassula. The sequence goes on from OY757023.1 coordinate 132,234,737, forward strand.
GTCACTTTCACGTAGAAGCATGAAAATGGTGCCAAAACGTGCCCATGCGTGTCCAACCAACTCATGAATATTGGAAAATTGTTTCTCTCAAATAGTTTTGGAGATATAAGGGTCCAAAGTTGAAGGAAATTGACCTTTCAAGGGCCATAACTCGAAACTCAATGAAGGAAGACAACTCCCATTTTACCCCATGGCACTTGGGTTAAGGGCGCATCATTTGGCACCAATTATAGGCCGATATCATGAAGTCACCTTTGCACCATTTAGGCACTATCGTCCTATTGGTGTCCCGCCAAAACTTGAGGCCCTTATAACTCGCTTTTGTGTATTGCGATTGAGCTGAAATTTTGCATGCTGCTAGTAGACCTCAGTGCCTAGTGGCTTGCAAAATTTCGTGCCGCTACGAAGCGTATCTTGTGAGTTATAAGCCTTCAAACTTCGAGGAAATTAAAGTTTGTGCCTATTTTGCGGGAATACGAAATAAGATACAGAGGTGCAGTATGTATCCTTCAACAGGCATTTATGTGCCCTACCATCGTGCAAAATCCCGGTAACACTGGGGCACGAGAAAGTGCCGAAATAAAGGACTCTTTTTTACATTGAGGGCTATGGGAAAAATGAAGAAAACGCCGCTACTCAGCCTAGAGGGCGAATACAATAGCAAGCTTTACACCGTTAGTCCGTCCCAATAAAGTACGCCCTCGGGCCAAATTACAGATCGCTGCGTACAATAGAGGCCAAGAAAATTGACTTAGAAATTTTGGTGGTCGGCGTGTTGTGGGTACGAGAATCTCATTTTGGTCACTTTCACGTAGAAGCATGAAAATGGTGCCAAAACGTGCCCATGCGTGTCCAACCAACTCATGAATATTGGAAAATTGTTTCTCTCAAATAGTTTTGGAGATATAAGGGTCCAAAGTTGAAGGAAATTGACCTTTCAAGGGCCATAACTCGAAACTCAATGAAGGAAGACAACTCCCATTTTACCCCATGGCACTTGGGTTAAGGGCGCATCATTTGGCACCAATTATAGGCCGATATCATGAAGTCACCTTTGCACCATTTAGGCACTATCATCCTATTGGTGTCCCGCCAAAACTTGAGGCCCTTATAACTCGCTTTTGTGTATTGCGATTGAGCTGAAATTTTGCATGCTGCTAGTAGACCTCAGTGCCTAGTGGCTTGCAAAATTTCGTGCCGCTACGAAGCGTATCTTGTGAGTTATAAGCCTTCAAACTTCGAGGAAATTAAAGTTTGTGCCTATTTTGCGGGAATACGAAATAAGATACAGAGGTGCAGTATGTATCCTTCAACAGGCATTTATGTGCCCTACCATCGTGCAAAATCCCGGTAACACTGGGGCACGAGAAAGTGCCGAAATAAAGGACTCTTTTTTACATTGAGGGCTATGGGAAAAATGAAGAAAACGCCGCTACTCAGCCTAGAGGGCGAATACAATAGCAAGCTTTACACCGTTAGTCCGTCCCAATAAAGTACGCCCTCGGGCCAAATTACAGATCGCTGCGTACAATAGAGGCCAAGAAAATTGACTTAGAAATTTTGGTGGTCGGCGTGTTGTGGGTACGAGAATCTCATTTTGGTCACTTTCACGTAGAAGCATGAAAATGGTGCCAAAACGTGCCCATGCGTGTCCAACCAACTCATGAATATTGGAAAATTGTTTCTCTCAAATAGTTTTGGAGATATAAGGGTCCAAAGTTGAAGGAAATTGACCTTTCAAGGGCCATAACTCGAAACTCAATGAAGGAAGACAACTCCCATTTTACCCCATGGCACTTGGGTTAAGGGCGCATCATTTGGCACCAATTATAGGCCGATATCATGAAGTCACCTTTGCACCATTTAGGCACTATCATCCTATTGGTGTCCCGCCAAAACTTGAGGCCCTTATAACTCGCTTTTGTGTATTGCGATTGAGCTGAAATTTTGCATGCTGCTAGTAGACCTCAGTGCCTAGTGGCTTGCAAACTTTCGTGCCGCTACGAAGCGTATCTTGTGAGTTATAAGCCTTCAAACTTCGAGGAAATTAAAGTTTGTGCCTATTTTGCGGGAATACGAAATAAGATACAGAGGTGCAGTATGTATCCTTCAACAGGCATTTATGTGCCCTACCATCGTGCAAAATCCCGGTAACACTGGGGCACGAGAAAGTGCCGAAATAAAGGACTCTTTTTTACATTGAGGGCTATGGGAAAAATGAAGAAAACGCCGCTACTCAGCCTAGAGGGCGAATACAATAGCAAGCTTTACACCGTTAGTCCGTCCCAATAAAGTACGCCCTCGGGCCAAATTACAGATCGCTGCGTACAATAGAGGCCAAGAAAATTGACTTAGAAATTTTGGTGGTCGGCGTGTTGTGGGTACGAGAATCTCATTTTGGTCACTTTCACGTAGAAGCATGAAAATGGTGCCAAAACGTGCCCATGCGTGTCCAACCAACTCATGAATATTGGAAAATTGTTTCTCTCAAATAGTTTTGGAGATATAAGGGTCCAAAGTTGAAGGAAATTGACCTTTCAAGGGCCATAACTCGAAACTCAATGAAGGAAGACAACTCCCATTTTACCCCATGGCACTTGGGTTAAGGGCGCATCATTTGGCACCAATTATAGGCCGATATCATGAAGTCACCTTTGCACCATTTAGGCACTATCATCCTATTGGTGTCCCGCCAAAACTTGAGGCCCTTATAACTCGCTTTTGTGTATTGCGATTGAGCTGAAATTTTGCATGCTGCTAGTAGACCTCAGTGCCTAGTGGCTTGCAAAATTTCGTGCCGCTACGAAGCGTATCTTGTGAGTTATAAGCCTTCAAACTTCGAGGAAATTAAAGTTTGTGCCTATTTTGCGGGAATACGAAATAAGATACAGAGGTGCAGTATGTATCCTTCAACAGGCATTTATGTGCCCTACCATCGTGCAAAATCCCGGTAACACTGGGGCACGAGAAAGTGCCGAAATAAAGGACTCTTTTTTACATTGAGGGCTATGGGAAAAATGAAGAAAACGCCGCTACTCAGCCTAGAGGGCGAATACAATAGCAAGCTTTACACCGTTAGTCCGTCCCAATAAAGTACGCCCTCGGGCCAAATTACAGATCGCTGCGTACAATAGAGGCCAAGAAAATTGACTTAGAAATTTTGGTGGTCGGCGTGTTGTGGGTACGAGAATCTCATTTTGGTCACTTTCACGTAGAAGCATGAAAATGGTGCCAAAACGTGCCCATGCGTGTCCAACCAACTCATGAATATTGGAAAATTGTTTCTCTCAAATAGTTTTGGAGATATAAGGGTCCAAAGTTGAAGGAAATTGACCTTTCAAGGGCCATAACTCGAAACTCAATGAAGGAAGACAACTCCCATTTTACCCCATGGCACTTGGGTTAAGGGCGCATCATTTGGCACCAATTATAGGCCGATATCATGAAGTCACCTTTGCACCATTTAGGCACTATCATCCTATTGGTGTCCCGCCAAAACTTGAGGCCCTTATAACTCGCTTTTGTGTATTGCGATTGAGCTGAAATTTTGCATGCTGCTAGTAGACCTCAGTGCCTAGTGGATTGCAAACTTTCGTGCCGCTACGAAGCGTATCTTGTGAGTTATAAGCCTTCAAACTTCGAGGAAATTAAAGTTTGTGCCTATTTTGCGGGAATACGAAATAAGATACAGAGGTGCAGTATGTATCCTTCAACAGGCATTTATGTGCCCTACCATCGTGCAAAATCCCGGTAACACTGGGGCACGAGAAAGTGCCGAAATAAAGGACTCTTTTTTACATTGAGGGCTATGGGAAAAATGAAGAAAACGCCGCTACTCAGCCTAGAGGGCGAATACAATAGCAAGCTTTACACCGTTAGTCCGTCCCAATAAAGTACGCCCTCGGGCCAAATTACAGATCGCTGCGTACAATAGAGGCCAAGAAAATTGACTTAGAAATTTTGGTGGTCGGCGTGTTGTGGGTACGAGAATCTCATTTTGGTCACTTTCACGTAGAAGCATGAAAATGGTGCCAAAACGTGCCCATGCGTGTCCAACCAACTCATGAATATTGGAAAATTGTTTCTCTCAAATAGTTTTGGAGATATAAGGGTCCAAAGTTGAAGGAAATTGACCTTTCAAGGGCCATAACTCGAAACTCAATGAAGGAAGACAACTCCCATTTTACCCCATGGCACTTGGGTTAAGGGCGCATCATTTGGCACCAATTATAGGCCGATATCATGAAGTCACCTTTGCACCATTTAGGCACTATCATCCTATTGGTGTCCCGCCAAAACTTGAGGCCCTTATAACTCGCTTTTGTGTATTGCGATTGAGCTGAAATTTTGCATGCTGCTAGTAGACCTCAGTGCCTAGTGGCTTGCAAAATTTCGTGCCGCTACGAAGCGTATCTTGTGAGTTATAAGCCTTCAAACTTCGAGGAAATTAAAGTTTGTGCCTATTTTGCGGGAATACGAAATAAGATACAGAGGTGCAGTATGTATCCTTCAACAGGCATTTATGTGCCCTACCATCGTGCAAAATCCCGGTAACACTGGGGCACGAGAAAGTGCCGAAATAAAGGACTCTTTTTTACATTGAGGGCTATGGGAAAAATGAAGAAAACGCCGCTACTCAGCCTAGAGGGCGAATACAATAGCAAGCTTTACACCGTTAGTCCGTCCCAATAAAGTACGCCCTCGGGCCAAATTACAGATCGCTGCGTACAATAGAGGCCAAGAAAATTGACTTAGAAATTTTGGTGGTCGGCGTGTTGTGGGTACGAGAATCTCATTTTGGTCACTTTCACGTAGAAGCATGAAAATGGTGCCAAAACGTGCCCATGCGTGTCCAACCAACTCATGAATATTGGAAAATTGTTTCTCTCAAATAGTTTTGGAGATATAAGGGTCCAAAGTTGAAGGAAATTGACCTTTCAAGGGCCATAACTCGAAACTCAATGAAGGAAGACAACTCCCATTTTACCCCATGGCACTTGGGTTAAGGGCGCATCATTTGGCACCAATTATAGGCCGATATCATGAAGTCACCTTTGCACCATTTAGGCACTATCATCCTATTGGTGTCCCGCCAAAACTTGAGGCCCTTATAACTCGCTTTTGTGTATTGCGATTGAGCTGAAATTTTGCATGCTGCTAGTAGACCTCAGTGCCTAGTGGATTGCAAAATTTCGTGCCGCTACGAAGCGTATCTTGTGAGTTATAAGCCTTCAAACTTCGAGGAAATTAAAGTTTGTGCCTATTTTGCGGGAATACGAAATAAGATACAGAGGTGCAGTATGTATCCTTCAACAGGCATTTATGTGCCCTACCATCGTGCAAAATTCCGGTAACACTGGGGCACGAGAAAGTGCCGAAATAAAGGACTCTTTTTTTACATTGAGGGCTATGGGAAAAATGAAGAAAACGCCGCTACTCAGCCTAGAGGGCGAATACAATAGCAAGCTTTACACCGTTAGTCCGTCCCAATAAAGTACGCCCTCGGGCCAAATTACAGATCGCTGCGTACAATAGAGGCCAAGACAATTGACTTAGAAATTTTGGTGGTCGGCGTGTTGTGGGTACGAGAATCTCATTTTGGTCACTTTCACGTAGAAGCATGAAAATGGTGCCAAAACGTGCCCATGCGTGTCCAACCAACTCATGAATATTGGAAAATTGTTTCTCTCAAATAGTTTTGGAGATATAAGGGTCCAAAGTTGAAGGAAATTGACCTTTCAAGGGCCATAACTCGAAACTCAATGAAGGAAGACAACTCCCATTTTACCCCATGGCACTTGGGTTAAGGGCGCATCATTTGGCACCAATTATAGGCCGATATCATGAAGTCACCTTTGCACCATTTAGGCACTATCATCCTATTGGTGTCCCGCCAAAACTTGAGGCCCTTATAACTCGCTTTTGTGTATTGCGATTGAGCTGAAATTTTGCATGCTGCTAGTAGACCTCAGTGCCTAGTGGCTTGCAAAATTTCGTGCCGCTACGAAGCGTATCTTGTGAGTTATAAGCCTTCAAACTTCGAGGAAATTAAAGTTTGTGCCTATTTTGCGGGAATACGAAATAAGATACAGAGGTGCAGTATGTATCCTTCAACAGGCATTTATGTGCCCTACCATCGTGCAAAATCCCGGTAACACTGGGGCACGAGAAAGTGCCGAAATAAAGGACTCTTTTTTACATTGAGGGCTATGGGAAAAATGAAGAAAACGCCGCTACTCAGCCTAGAGGGCGAATACAATAGCAAGCTTTACACCGTTAGTCCGTCCCAATAAAGTACGCCCTCGGGCCAAATTACAGATCGCTGCGTACAATAGAGGCCAAGAAAATTGACTTAGAAATTTTGGTGGTCGGCGTGTTGTGGGTACGAGAATCTCATTTTGGTCACTTTCACGTAGAAGCATGAAAATGGTGCCAAAACGTGCCCATGCGTGTCCAACCAACTCATGAATATTGGAAAATTGTTTCTCTCAAATAGTTTTGGAGATATAAGGGTCCAAAGTTGAAGGAAATTGACCTTTCAAGGGCCATAACTCGAAACTCAATGAAGGAAGACAACTCCCATTTTACCCCATGGCACTTGGGTTAAGGGCGCATCATTTGGCACCAATTATAGGCCGATATCATGAAGTCACCTTTGCACCATTTAGGCACTATCATCCTATTGGTGTCCCGCCAAAACTTGAGGCCCTTATAACTCGCTTTTGTGTATTGCGATTGAGCTGAAATTTTGCATGCTGCTAGTAGACCTCAGTGCCTAGTGGCTTGCAAAATTTCGTGCCGCTACGAAGCGTATCTTGTGAGTTATAAGCCTTCAAACTTCGAGGAAATTAAAGTTTGTGCCTATTTTGCGGGAATACGAAATAAGATACAGAGGTGCAGTATGTATCCTTCAACAGGCATTTATGTGCCCTACCATCGTGCAAAATCCCGGTAACACTGGGGCACGAGAAAGTGCCGAAATAAAGGACTCTTTTTTACATTGAGGGCTATGGGAAAAATGAAGAAAACGCCGCTACTCAGCCTAGAGGGCGAATACAATAGCAAGCTTTACACCGTTAGTCCGTCCCAATAAAGTACGCCCTCGGGCCAAATTACAGATCGCTGCGTACAATAGAGGCCAAGAAAATTGACTTAGAAATTTTGGTGGTCGGTGTGTTGTGGGTACGAGAATCTCATTTTGGTCACTTTCACGTAGAAGCATGAAAATGGTGCCAAAACGTGCCCATGCGTGTCCAACCAACTCATGAATATTGGAAAATTGTTTCTCTCAAATAGTTTTGGAGATATAAGGGTCCAAAGTTGAAGGAAATTGACCTTTCAAGGGCCATAACTCGAAACTCAATGAAGGAAGACAACTCCCATTTTACCCCATGGCACTTGGGTTAAGGGCGCATCATTTGGCACCAATTATAGGCCGATATCATGAAGTCACCTTTGCACCATTTAGGCACTATCATCCTATTGGTGTCCCGCCAAAACTTGAGGCCCTTATAACTCGCTTTTGTGTATTGCGATTGAGCTGAAATTTTGCATGCTGCTAGTAGACCTCAGTGCCTAGTGGCTTGCAAAATTTCGTGCCGCTACGAAGCGTATCTTGTGAGTTATAAGCCTTCAAACTTCGAGGAAATTAAAGTTTGTGCCTATTTTGCGGGAATACGAAATAAGATACAGAGGTGCAGTATATATCCTTCAACAGGCATTTATGTGCCCTACCATCGTGCAAAATCCCGGTAACACTGGGGCACGAGAAAGTGCCGAAATAAAGGACTCTTTTTTACATTGAGGGCTATGGGAAAAATGAAGAAAACGCCGCTACTCAGCCTAGAGGGCGAATACAATAGCAAGCTTTACACCGTTAGTCCGTCCCAATAAAGTACGCCCTCGTGCCAAATTACAGATCGCTGCGTACAATAGAGGCCAAGAAAATTGACTTAGAAATTTTGGTGGTCGGCGTGTTGTGGGTACGAGAATCTCATTTTGGTCACTTTCACGTAGAAGCATGAAAATGGTGCCAAAACGTGCCCATGCGTGTCCAACCAACTCATGAATATTGGAAAATTGTTTCTCTCAAATAGTTTTGGAGATATAAGGGTCCAAAGTTGAAGGAAATTGACCTTTCAAGGGCCATAACTCGAAACTCAATGAAGGAAGACAACTCCCATTTTACCCCATGGCACTTGGGTTAAGGGCGCATCATTTGGCACCAATTATAGGCCGATATCATGAAGTCACCTTTGCACCATTTAGGCACTATCATCCTATTGGTGTCCCGCCAAAACTTGAGGCCCTTATAACTCGCTTTTGTGTATTGCGATTGAGCTGAAATTTTGCATGCTGCTAGTAGACCTCAGTGCCTAGTGGCTTGCAAAATTTCGTGCCGCTACGAAGCGTATCTTGTGAGTTATAAGCCTTCAAACTTCGAGGAAATTAAAGTTTGTGCCTATTTTGCGGGAATACGAAATAAGATACAGAGGTGCAGTATGTATCCTTCAACAGGCATTTATGTGCCCTACCATCGTGCAAAATCCCGGTAACACTGGGGCACGAGAAAGTGCCGAAATAAAGGACTCTTTTTTACATTGAGGGCTATGGGAAAAATGAAGAAAACGCCGCTACTCAGCCTAGAGGGCGAATACAATAGCAAGCTTTACACCGTTAGTCCGTCCCAATAAAGTACGCCCTCGGGCCAAATTACAGATCGCTGCGTACAATAGAGGCCAAGAAAATTGACTTAGAAATTTTGGTGGTCGGCGTGTTGTGGGTACGAGAATCTCATTTTGGTCACTTTCACGTAGAAGCATGAAAATGGTGCCAAAACGTGCCCATGCGTGTCCAACCAACTCATGAATATTGGAAAATTGTTTCTCTCAAATAGTTTTGGAGATATAAGGGTCCAAAGTTGAAGGAAATTGACCTTTCAAGGGCCATAACTCGAAACTCAATGAAGGAAGACAACTCCCATTTTACCCCATGGCACTTGGGTTAAGGGCGCATCATTTGGCACCAATTATAGGCCGATATCATGAAGTCACCTTTGCACCATTTAGGCACTATCATCCTATTGGTGTCCCGCCAAAACTTGAGGCCCTTATAACTCGCTTTTGTGTATTGCGATTGAGCTGAAATTTTGCATGCTGCTAGTAGACCTCAGTGCCTAGTGGCTTGCAAAATTTCGTGCCGCTACGAAGCGTATCTTGTGAGTTATAAGCCTTCAAACTTCGAGGAAATTAAAGTTTGTGCCTATTTTGCGGGAATACGAAATAAGATACAGAGGTGCAGTATGTATCCTTCAACAGGCATTTATGTGCCCTACCATCGTGCAAAATCCCGGTAACACTGGGGCACGAGAAAGTGCCGAAATAAAGGACTCTTTTTTACATTGAGGGCTATGGGAAAAATGAAGAAAACGCCGCTACTCAGCCTAGAGGGCGAATACAATAGCAAGCTTTACACCGTTAGTCCGTCCCAATAAAGTACGCCCTCGGGCCAAATTACAGATCGCTGCGTACAATAGAGGCCAAGAAAATTGACTTAGCAAATTTTGGTGGTCGGCGTGTTGTGGGTACGAGAATCTCATTTTGGTCACTTTCACGTAGAAGCATGAAAATGGTGCCAAAACGTGCCCATGCGTGTCCAACCAACTCATGAATATTGGAAAATTGTTTCTCTCAAATAGTTTTGGAGATATAAGGGTCCAAAGTTGAAGGAAATTGACCTTTCAAGGGCCATAACTCGAAACTCAATGAAGGAAGACAACTCCCATTTTACCCCATGGCACTTGGGTTAAGGGCGCATCATTTGGCACCAATTATAGGCCGATATCATGAAGTCACCTTTGCACCATTTAGGCACTATCATCCTATTGGTGTCCCGCCAAAACTTGAGGCCCTTATAACTCGCTTTTGTGTATTGCGATTGAGCTGAAATTTTGCATGCTGCTAGTAGACCTCAGTGCCTAGTGGCTTGCAAAATTTCGTGCCGCTACGAAGCGTATCTTGTGAGTTATAAGCCTTCAAACTTCGAGGAAATTAAAGTTTGTGCCTATTTTGCGGGAATACGAAATAAGATACAGAGGTGCAGTATGTATCCTTCAACAGGCATTTATGTGCCCTACCATCGTGCAAAATCCCGGTAACACTGGGGCACGAGAAAGTGCCGAAATAAAGGACTCTTTTTTACATTGAGGGCTATGGGAAAAATGAAGAAAACGCCGCTACTCAGCCTAGAGGGCGAATACAATAGCAAGCTTTACACCGTTAGTCCGTCCCAATAAAGTACGCCCTCGGGCCAAATTACAGATCGCTGCGTACAATAGAGGCCAAGAAAATTGACTTAGAAATTTTGGTGGTCGGCGTGTTGTGGGTACGAGAATCTCATTTTGGTCACTTTCACGTAGAAGCATGAAAATGGTGCCAAAACGGGCCCATGCGTGTCCAACCAACTCATGAATATTGGAAAATTGTTTCTCTCAAATAGTTTTGGAGATATAAGGGTCCAAAGTTGAAGGAAATTGACCTTTCAAGGGCCATAACTCGAAACTCAATGAAGGAAGACAACTCCCATTTTACCCCATGGCACTTGGGTTAAGGGCGCATCATTTGGCACCAATTATAGGCCGATATCATGAAGTCACCTTTGCACCATTTAGGCACTATCATCCTATTGGTGTCCCGCCAAAACTTGAGGCCCTTATAACTCGCTTTTGTGTATTGCGATTGAGCTGAAATTGTGCATGCTGCTAGTAGACCTCAGTGCCTAGTGGCTTGCAAAATTTCGTGCCGCTACGAAGCGTATCTTGTGAGTTATAAGCCTTCAAACTTCGAGGAAATTAAAGTTTGTGCCTATTTTACGGGAATACGAAATAAGATACAGAGGTGCAGTATGTATCCTTCAACAGGCATTTATGTGCCCTACCATCGTGCAAAATCCCGGTAACACTGGGGCACGAGAAAGTGCCGAAATAAAGGACTCTTTTTTACATTGAGGGCTATGGGAAAAATGAAGAAAACGCCGCTACTCAGCCTAGAGGGCGAATACAATAGCAAGCTTTACACCGTTAGTCCGTCCCAATAAAGTACGCCCTCGGGCCAAATTACAGATCGCTGCGTACAATAGAGGCCAAGAAAATTGACTTAGAAATTTTGGTGGTCGGCGTGTTGTGGGTACGAGAATCTCATTTTGGTCACTTTCACGTAGAAGCATGAAAATGGTGCCAAAACGTGCCCATGCGTGTCCAACCAACTCATGAATATTGGAAAATTGTTTCTCTCAAATAGTTTTGGAGATATAAGGGTCCAAAGTTGAAGGAAATTGACCTTTCAAGGGCCATAACTCGAAACTCAATGAAGGAAGACAACTCCCATTTTACCCCATGGCACTTGGGTTAAGGGCGCATCATTTGGCACCAATTATAGGTAGATATCATGAAGTCACCTTTGCACCATTTAGGCACTATCATCCTATTGGTGTCCCGCCAAAACTTGAGGCCCTTATAACTCGCTTTTGTGTATTGCGATTGAGCTGAAATTTTGCATGCTGCTAGTAGACCTCAGTGCCTAGTGGCTAGCAAAATTTCGTGCCGCTACGAAGCGTATCTTGTGAGTTATAAGCCTTCAAACTTCGAGGAAATTAAAGTTTGTGCCTATTTTGCGGGAATACGAAATAAGATACAGAGGTGCAGTATGTATCCTTCAACAGGCATTTATGTGCCCTACCATCGTGCAAAATCCCGGTAACACTGGGGCACGAGAAAGTGCCGAAATAAAGGACTCTTTTTTACATTGAGGGCTATGGGAAAAATGAAGAAAACGCCGCTACTCAGCCTAGAGGGCGAATACAATAGCAAGCTTTACACCGTTAGTCCGTCCCAATAAAGTACGCCCTCGGGCCAAATTACAGATCGCTGCGTACAATAGAGGCCAAGAAAATTGACTTAGAAATTTTGGTGGTCGGCGTGTTGTGGGTACGAGAATTTCATTTTGGTCACTTTCACATAGAAGCATGAAAGTGGTGCCAAAACGTGCCCATGCGTGTCCAACCAACTCATGAATATTGGAAAATTGTTTCTCTCAAATAGTTTTGGAGATATAAGGGTCCAAAGTTGAAGGAAATTGACCTTTCAAGGGCCATAACTCGAAACTCAATGAAGGAAGACAACTCCCATTTTACCCCATGGCACTTGGGTTAAGGGCGCATCATTTGGCACCAATTATAGGCCGATATCATGAAGTCACCTTTGCACCATTTAGGCACTATCATCCTATTGGTGTCCCGCCAAAACTTGAGGCCCTTATAACTCGCTTTTGTGTATTGCGATTGAGCTGAAATTTTGCATGCTGCTAGTAGACCTCAGTGCCTAGTGGCTTGCAAAATTTCGTGCCGCTACGAAGCGTATCTTGTGAGTTATAAGCCTTCAAACTTCGAGGAAATTAAAGTTTGTGCCTATTTTGCGGGAATACGAAATAAGATACAGAGGTGCAGTATGTATCCTTCAACAGGCATTTATGTGCCCTACCATCGTGCAAAATCCCGGTAACACTGGGGCACGAAAAAGTGCCGAAATAAAGGACTCTTTTTTACATTGAGGGCTATGGGAAAAATGAAGAAAACGCCGCTACTCAGCCTAGAGGGCGAATACAATAGCAAGCTTTACACCGTTAGTCCGTCCCAATAAAGTACGCCCTCGGGCCAAATTACAGATCGCTGCGTACAATAGAGGCCAAGAAAATTGACTTAGAAATTTTGGTGGTCGGCGTGTTGTGGGTACGAGAATCTCATTTTGGTCACTTTCACGTAGAAGCATGAAAATGGTGCCAAAACGTGCCCATGCGTGTCCAACCAACTCATGAATATTGGAAAATTGTTTCTCTCAAATAGTTTTGGAGATATAAGGGTCCAAAGTTGAAGGAAATTGACCTTTCAAGGGCCATAACTCGAAACTCAATGAAGGAAGACAACTCCCATTTTACCCCATGGCACTTGGGTTAAGGGCGCATCATTTGGCACCAATTATAGGCCGATATCATGAAGTCACCTTTGCACCATTTAGGCACTATCATCCTATTGGTGTCCCGCCAAAACTTGAGGCCCTTATAACTCGCTTTTGTGTATTGCGATTGAGCTGAAATTTTGCATGCTGCTAGTAGACCTCAGTGCCTAGTGGCTTGCAAAATTTCGTGCCGCTACGAAGCGTATCTTGTGAGTTATAAGCCTTCAAACTTCGAGGAAATTAAAGTTTGTGCCTATTTTGCGGGAATACGAAATAAGATACAGAGGTGCAGTATGTATCCTTCAACAGGCATTTATGTGCCCTACCATCGTGCAAAATCCCGGTAACACTGGGGCACGAGAAAGTGCCGAAATAAAGGACTCTTTTTTACATTGAGGGCTATGGGAAAAATGAAGAAAACGCCGCTACTCAGCCTAGAGGGCGAATACAATAGCAAGCTTTACACCGTTAGTCCGTCCCAATAAAGTACGCCCTCGGGCCAAATTACAGATCGCTGCGTACAATAGAGGCCAAGAAAATTGACTTAGAAATTTTGGTGGTCGGCGTGTTGTGGGTACGAGAATCTCATTTTGGTCACTTTCACGTAGAAGCATGAAAATGGTGCCAAAACGTGCCCATGCGTGTCCAACCAACTCATGAATATTGGAAAATTGTTTCTCTCAAATAGTTTTGGAGATATAAGGGTCCAAAGTTGAAGGAAATTGACCTTTCAAGGGCCATAACTCGAAACTCAATGAAGGAAGACAACTCCCATTTTACCCCATGGCACTTGGGTTAAGGGCGCATCATTTGGCACCAATTATAGGCCGATATCATGAAGTCACCTTTGCACCATTTAGGCACTATCATCCTATTGGTGTCCCGCCAAAACTTGAGGCCCTTATAACTCGCTTTTGTGTATTGCGATTGAGCTGAAATTTTGCATGCTGCTAGTAGACCTCAGTGCCTAGTGGCTTGCAAAATTTCGTGCCGCTACGAAGCGTATCTTGTGAGTTATAAGCCTTCAAACTTCGAGGAAATTAAAGTTTGTGCCTATTTTGCGGGAATACGAAATAAGATACAGAGGTGCAGTATGTATCCTTCAACAGGCATTTATGTGCCCTACCATCGTGCAAAATCCCGGTAACACTGGGGCACGAGAAAGTGCCGAAATAAAGGACTCTTTTTTACATTGAGGGCTATGGGAAAAATGAAGAAAACGCCGCTACTCAGCCTAGAGGGCGAATACAATAGCAAGCTTTACATCGTTAGTCCGTCCCAATAAAGTACGCCCTCGGGCCAAATTACAGATCGCTGCGTACAATAGAGGCCAAGAAAATTGACTTAGAAATTTTGGTGGTCGGCGTGTTGTGGGTACGAGAATCTCATTTTGGTCACTTTCACGTAGAAGCATGAAAATGGTGCCAAAACGTGCCCATGCGTGTCCAACCAACTCATGAATATTGGAAAATTGTTTCTCTCAAATAGTTTTGGAGATATAAGGGTCCAAAGTTGAAGGAAATTGACCTTTCAAGGGCCATAACTCGAAACTCAATGAAGGAAGACAACTCCCATTTTACCCCATGGCACTTGGGTTAAGGGCGCATCATTTGGCACCAATTATAGGCCGATATCATGAAGTCACCTTTGCACCATTTAGGCACTATCATCCTATTGGTGTCCCGCCAAAACTTGAGGCCCTTATAACTCGCTTTTGTGTATTGCGATTGAACTGAAATTTTGCATGCTGCTAGTAGACCTCAGTGCCTAGTGGCTTGCAAAATTTCGTGCCGCTACGAAGCGTATCTTGTGAGTTATAAGCCTTCAAACTTCGAGGAAATTAAAGTTTGTGCCTATTTTGCGGGAATACGAAATAAGATACAGAGGTGCAGTATGTATCCTTCAACAGGCATTTATGTGCCCTACCATCGTGCAAAATCCCGGTAACACTGGGGCACGAGAAAGTGCCGAAATAAAGGACTCTTTTTTACATTGAGGGCTATGGGAAAAATGAAGAAAACGCCGCTACTCAGCCTAGAGGGCGAATACAATAGCAAGCTTTACACCGTTAGTCCGTCCCAATAAAGTACGCCCTCGGGCCAAATTACAGATCGCTGCGTACAATAGAGGCCAAGAAAATTGACTTAGAAATTTTGGTGGTCGGCGTGTTGTGGGTACGAGAATCTCATTTTGGTCACTTTCACGTAGAAGCATGAAAATGGTGCCAAAACGTGCCCATGCGTGTCCAACCAACTCATGAATATTGGAAAATTGTTTCTCTCAAATAGTTTTGGAGATATAAGGGTCCAAAGTTGAAGGAAATTGACCTTTCAAGGGCCATAACTCGAAACTCAATGAAGGAAGACAACTCCCATTTTACCCCATGGCACTTGGGTTAAGGGCGCATCATTTGGCACCAATTATAGGCCGATATCATGAAGTCACCTTTGCACCATTTAGGCACTATCATCCTATTGGTGTCCCGCCAAAACTTGAGGCCCTTATAACTCGCTTTTGTGTATTGCGATTGAGCTGAAATTTTGCATGCTGCTAGTAGACCTCAGTGCCTAGTGGCTTGCAAAATTTCGTGCCGCTACGAAGCGTATCTTGTGAGTTATAAGCCTTCAAACTTCGAGGAAATTAAAGTTTGTGCCTATTTTGCGGGAATACGAAATAAGATACAGAGGTGCAGTATGTATCCTTCAACAGGCATTTATGTGCCCTACCATCGTGCAAAATCCCGGTAACACTGGGGCACGAGAAAGTGCCGAAATAAAGGACTCTTTTTTACATTGAGGGCTATGGGAAAAATGAAGAAAACGCCGCTACTCAGCCTAGAGGGCGAATACAATAGCAAGCTTTACACCGTTAGTCCGTCCCAATAAAGTACGCCCTCGGGCCAAATTACAGATCGCTGCGTACAATAGAGGCCAAGAAAATTGACTTAGAAATTTTGGTGGTCGGCGTGTTGTGGGTACGAGAATCTCATTTTGAACACTTTCACGTAGAAGCATGAAAATGGTGCCAAAACGTGCCCATGCGTGTCCAACCAACTCATGAATATTGGAAAATTGTTTCTCTCAAATAGTTTTGGAGATATAAGGGTCCAAAGTTGAAGGAAATTGACCTTTCAAGGGCCATAACTCGAAACTCAATGAAGGAAGACAACTCCCATTTTACCCCATGGCACTTGGGTTAAGGGCGCATCATTTGGCACCAATTATAGGCCGATATCATGAAGTCACCTTTGCACCATTTATATTGGTGTCCCGCCAAAACTTGAGGCCCTTATAACTCGCTTTTGTGTATTGCGATTGAGCTGAAATTTTGCATGCTGCTAGTAGACCTCAGTGCCTAGTGGCTTGCAAAATTTCGTGCCGCTACGAAGCGTATCTTGTGAGTTATAAGCCTTCAAACTTCGAGGAAATTAAAGTTTGTGCCTATTTTGCGGGAATACGAAATAAGATACAGAGGTGCAGTATGTATCCTTCAACAGGCATTTATGTGCCCTACCATCGTGCAAAATCCCGGTAACACTGGGGCACGAGAAAGTGCCGAAATAAAGGACTCTTTTTTACATTGAGGGCTATGGGAAAAATGAAGAAAACGCCGCTACTCAGCCTAGAGGGCGAATACAATAGCAAGCTTTACACCGTTAGTCCGTCCCAATAAAGTACGCCCTCGGGCCAAATTACAGATCGCTGCGTACAATAGAGGCCAAGAAAATTGACTTAGAAATTTTGGTGGTCGGCGTGTTGTGGGTACGAGAATCTCATTTTGGTCACTTTCACGTAGAAGCATGAAAATGGTGCCAAAACGTGCCCATGCGTGTCCAACCAACTCATGAATATTGGAAAATTGTTTCTCTCAAATAGTTTTGGAGATATAAGGGTCCAAAGTTGAAGGAAATTGACCTTTCAAGGGCCATAACTCGAAACTCAATGAAGGAAGACAACTCCCATTTTACCCCATGGCACTTGGGTTAAGGGCGCATCATTTGGCACCAATTATAGGCCGATATCATGAAGTCACCTTTGCACCATTTAGGCACTATCATCCTATTGGTGTCCCGCCAAAACTTGAGGCCCTTATAACTCGCTTTTGTGTATTGCGATTGAGCTGAAATTTTGCATGCTGCTAGTAGACCTCAGTGCCTAGTGGCTTGCAAAATTTCGTGCCGCTACGAAGCGTATCTTGTGAGTTATAAGCCTTCAAACTTCGAGGAAATTAAAGTTTGTGCCTATTTTGCGGGAATACGAAATAAGATACAGAGGTGCAGTATATATCCTTCAACAGGCATTTATGTGCCCTACCATCGTGCAAAATCCCGGTAACACTGGGGCACGAGAAAGTGCCGAAATAAAGGACTCTTTTTTACATTGAGGGCTATGGGAAAATGAAGAAAACGCCGCTACTCAGCCTAGAGGGCGAATACAATAGCAAGCTTTACACCGTTAGTCCGTCCCAATAAAGTACGCCCTCGGGCCAAATTACAGATCGCTGCGTACAATAGAGGCCAAGAAAATTGACTTAGAAATTTTGGTGGTCGGCGTGTTGTGGGTACGAGAATCTCATTTTGGTCACTTTCACGTAGAAGCATGAAAATGGTGCCAAAACGTGCCCATGCGTGTCCAACCAACTCATGAATATTGGAAAATTGTTTCTCTCAAATAGTTTTGGAGATATAAGGGTCCAAAGTTGAAGGAAATTGACCTTTCAAGGGCCATAACTCGAAACTCAATGAAGGAAGACAACTCCCATTTTACCCCATGGCACTTGGGTTAAGGGCGCATCATTTGGCACCAATTATAGGCCGATATCATGAAGTCACCTTTGCACCATTTAGGCACTATCATCCTATTGGTGTCCCGCCAAAACTTGAGGCCCTTATAACTCGCTTTTGTGTATTGCGATTGAGCTGAAATTTTGCATGCTGCTAGTAGACCTCAGTGCCTAGTGGCTTGCAAAATTTCGTGCCGCTACGAAGCGTATCTTGTGAGTTATAAGCCTTCAAACTTCGAGGAAATTAAAGTTTGTGCCTATTTTGCGGGAATACGAAATAAGATACAGAGGTGCAGTATGTATCCTTCAACAGGCATTTATGTGCCCTACCATCGTGCAAAATCCCGGTAACACTGGGGCACGAGAAAGTGCCGAAATAAAGGACTCTTTTTTACATTGAGGGCTATGGGAAAAATGAAGAAAACGCCGCTACTCAGCCTAGAGGGCGAATACAATAGCAAGCTTTACACCGTTAGTCCGTCCCAATAAAGTACGCCCTCGGGCCAAATTACAGATCGCTGCGTACAATAGAGGCCAAGAAAATTGACTTAGAAATTTTGGTGGTCGGCGTGTTGTGGGTACGAGAATCTCATTTTGGTCACTTTCACGTAGAAGCATGAAAATGGTGCCAAAACATGCCCATGCGTGTCCAACCAACTCATGAATATTGGAAAATTGTTTCTCTCAAATAGTTTTGGAGATATAAGGGTCCAAAGTTGAAGGAAATTGACCTTTCAAGGGCCATAACTCGAAACTCAATGAAGGAAGACAACTCCCATTTTACCCCATGGCACTTGGGTTAAGGGCGCATCATTTGGCACCAATTATAGGCCGATATCATGAAGTCACCTTTGCACCATTTAGGCACTATCATCCTATTGGTGTCCCGCCAAAACTTGAGGCCCTTATAACTCGCTTTTGTGTATTGCGATTGAGCTGAAATTTTGCATGCTGCTAGTAGACCTCAGTGCCTAGTGGCTTGCAAAATTTCGTGCCGCTACGAAGCGTATCTTGTGAGTTATAAGCCTTCAAACTTCGAGGAAATTAAAGTTTGTGCCTATTTTGCGGGAATACGAAATAAGATACAGAGGTGCAGTATGTATCCTTCAACAGGCATTTATGTGCCCTACCATCGTGCAAAATCCCGGTAACACTGGGGCACGAGAAAGTGCCGAAATAAAGGACTCTTTTTTACATTGAGGGCTATGGGAAAAATGAAGAAAACGCCGCTACTCAGCCTAGAGGGCGAATACAATAGCAAGCTTTACACCGTTAGTCCGTCCCAATAAAGTACGCCCTCGGGCCAAATTACAGATCGCTGCGTACAATAGAGGCCAAGAAAATTGACTTAGAAATTTTGGTGGTCGGCGTGTTGTGGGTACGAGAATCTCATTTTGGTCACTTTCACGTAGAAGCATGAAAATGGTGCCAAAACGTGCCCATGCGTGTCCAACCAACTCATGAATATTGGAAAATTGTTTCTCTCAAATAGTTTTGGAGATATAAGGGTCCAAAGTTGAAGGAAATTGACCTTTCAAGGGCCATAACTCGAAACTCAATGAAGGAAGACAACTCCCATTTTACCCCATGGCACTTGGGTTAAGGGCGCATCATTTGGCACCAATTATAGGCCGATATCATGAAGTCACCTTTGCACCATTTAGGCACTATCATCCTATTGGTGTCCCGCCAAAACTTGAGGCCCTTATAACTCGCTTTTGTGTATTGCGATTGAGCTGAAATTTTGCATGCTGCTAGTAGACCTCAGTGCCTAGTGGCTTGCAAAATTTCGTGCCGCTACGAAGCGTATCTTGTGAGTTATAAGCCTTCAAACTTCGAGGAAATTAAAGTTTGTGCCTATTTTGCGGGAATACGAAATAAGATACAGAGGTGCAGTATGTATCCTTCAACAGGCATTTATGTGCCCTACCATCGTGCAAAATCCCGGTAACACTGGGGCACGAGAAAGTGCCGAAATAAAGGACTCTTTTTTACATTGAGGGCTATGGGAAAAATGAAGAAAACGCCGCTACTCAGCCTAGAGGGCGAATACAATAGCAAGCTTTACACCGTTAGTCCGTCCCAATAAAGTACGCCCTCGGGCCAAATTACAGATCGCTGCGTACAATAGAGGCCAAGAAAATTGACTTAGAAATTTTGGTGGTCGGCGTGTTGTGGGTACGAGAATCTCATTTTGGTCACTTTCACGTAGAAGCATGAAAATGGTGCCAAAACGTGCCCATGCGTGTCCAACCAACTCATGAATATTGGAAAATTGTTTCTCTCAAATAGTTTTGGAGATATAAGGGTCCAAAGTTGAAGGAAATTGACCTTTCAAGGGCCATAACTCGAAACTCAATGAAGGAAGACAACTCCCATTTTACCCCATGGCACTTGGGTTAAGGGCGCATCATTTGGCACCAATTATAGGCCGATATCATGAAGTCACCTTTGCACCATTTAGGCACTATCATCCTATTGGTGTCCCGCCAAAACTTGAGGCCCTTATAACTCGCTTTTGTGTATTGCGATTGAGCTGAAATTTTGCATGCTGCTAGTAGACCTCAGTGCCTAGTGGCTTGCAAAATTTCGTGCCGCTACGAAGCGTATCTTGTGAGTTATAAGCCTTCAAACTTCGAGGAAATTAAAGTTTGTGCCTATTTTGCGGGAATACGAAATAAGATACAGAGGTGCAGTATGTATCCTTCAACAGGCATTTATGTGCCCTACCATCGTGCAAAATCCCGGTAACACTGGGGCACGAGAAAGTGCCGAAATAAAGGACTCTTTTTTACATTGAGGGCTATGGGAAAAATGAAGAAAACGCCGCTACTCAGCCTAGAGGGCGAATACAATAGCAAGCTTTACACCGTTAGTCCGTCCCAATAAAGTACGCCCTCGGGCCAAATTACAGATCGCTGCGTACAATAGAGGCCAAGAATATTGACTTAGAAATTTTGGTGGTCGGCGTGTTGTGGGTACGAGAATCTCATTTTGGTCACTTTCACGTAGAAGCATGAAAATGGTGCCAAAACGTGCCCATGCGTGTCCAACCAACTCATGAATATTGGAAAATTGTTTCTCTCAAATAGTTTTGGAGATATAAGGGTCCAAAGTTGAAGGAAATTGACCTTTCAAGGGCCATAACTCGAAACTCAATGAAGGAAGACAACTCCCATTTTACCCCATGGCACTTGGGTTAAGGGCGCATCATTTGGCACCAATTATAGGCCGATATCATGAAGTCACCTTTGCACCATTTAGGCACTATCATCCTATTGGTGTCCCGCCAAAACTTGAGGCCCTTATAACTCGCTTTTGTGTATTGCGATTGAGCTGAAATTTTGCATGCTGCTAGTAGACCTCAGTGCCTAGTGGCTTGCAAAATTTCGTGCCGCTACGAAGCGTATCTTGTGAGTTATAAGCCTTCAAACTTCGAGGAAATTAAAGTTTGTGCCTATTTTGCGGGAATACGAAATAAGATACAGAGGTGCAGTATGTATCCTTCAACAGGCATTTATGTGCCCTACCATCGTGCAAAATCCCGGTAACACTGGGGCACGAGAAAGTGCCGAAATAAAGGACTCTTTTTTACATTGAGGGCTATGGGAAAAATGAAGAAAACGCCGCTACTCAGCCTAGAGGGCGAATACAATAGCAAGCTTTACACCGTTAGTCCGTCCCAATAAAGTACGCCCTCGGGCCAAATTACAGATCGCTGCGTACAATAGAGGCCAAGAAAATTGACTTAGAAATTTTGGTGGTCGGCGTGTTGTGGGTACGAGAATCTCATTTTGGTCACTTTCACGTAGAAGCATGAAAATGGTGCCAAAACATGCCCATGCGTGTCCAACCAACTCATGAATATTGGAAAATTGTTTCTCTCAAATAGTTTTGGAGATATAAGGGTCCAAAGTTGAAGGAAATTGACCTTTCAAGGGCCATAACTCGAAACTCAATGAAGGAAGACAACTCCCATTTTACCCCATGGCACTTGGGTTAAGGGCGCATCATTTGGCACCAATTATAGGCCGATATCATGAAGTCACCTTTGCACCATTTAGGCACTATCATCCTATTGGTGTCCCGCCAAAACTTGAGGCCCTTATAACTCGCTTTTGTGTATTGCGATTGAGCTGAAATTTTGCATGCTGCTAGTAGACCTCAGTGCCTAGTGGCTTGCAAAATTTCGTGCCGCTACGAAGCGTATCTTGTGAGTTATAAGCCTTCAAACTTCGAGGAAATTAAAGTTTGTGCCTATTTTGCGGGAATACGAAATAAGATACAGAGGTGCAGTATGTATCCTTCAACAGGCATTTATGTGCCCTACCATCGTGCAAAATCCCGGTAACACTGGGGCACGAGAAAGTGCCGAAATAAAGGACTCTTTTTTACATTGAGGGCTATGGGAAAAATGAAGAAAACGCCGCTACTCAGCCTAGAGGGCGAATACAATAGCAAGCTTTACACCGTTAGTCCGTCCCAATAAAGTACGCCCTCGGGCCAAATTACAGATCGCTGCGTACAATAGAGGCCAAGAAAATTGACTTAGAAATTTTGGTGGTCGGCGTGTTGTGGGTACGAGAATCTCATTTTGGTCACTTTCACGTAGAAGCATGAAAATGGTGCCAAAACGTGCCCATGCGTGTCCAACCAACTCATGAATATTGGAAAATTGTTTCTCTCAAATAGTTTTGGAGATATAAGGGTCCAAAGTTGAAGGAAATTGACCTTTCAAGGGCCATAACTCGAAACTCAATGAAGGAAGACAACTCCCATTTTACCCCATGGCACTTGGGTTAAGGGCGCATCATTTGGCACCAATTATAGGCCGATATCATGAAGTCACCTTTGCACCATTTAGGCACTATCATCCTATTGGTGTCCCGCCAAAACTTGAGGCCCTTATAACTCGCTTTTGTGTATTGCGATTGAGCTGAAATTTTGCATGCTGCTAGTAGACCTCAGTGCCTAGTGGCTTGCAAAATTTCGTGCCGCTACGAAGCGTATCTTGTGAGTTATAAGCCTTCAAACTTCGAGGAAATTAAAGTTTGTGCCTATTTTGCGGGAATACGAAATAAGATACAGAGGTGCAGTATGTATCCTTCAACAGGCATTTATGTGCCCTACCATCGTGCAAAATCCCGGTAACACTGGGGCACGAGAAAGTGCCGAAATAAAGGACTCTTTTTTACATTGAGGGCTATGGGAAAAATGAAGAAAACGCCGCTACTCAGCCTAGAGGGCGAATACAATAGCAAGCTTTACACCGTTAGTCCGTCCCAATAAAGTACGCCCTCGGGCCAAATTACAGATCGCTGCGTACAATAGAGGCCAAGAAAATTGACTTAGAAATTTTGGTGGTCGGCGTGTTGTGGGTACGAGAATCTCATTTTGGTCACTTTCACGTAGAAGCATGAAAATGGTGCCAAAACGTGCCCATGCGTGTCCAACCAACTCATGAATATTGGAAAATTGTTTCTCTCAAATAGTTTTGGAGATATAAGGGTCCAAAGTTGAAGGAAATTGACCTTTCAAGGGCCATAACTCGAAACTCAATGAAGGAAGACAACTCCCATTTTACCCCATGGCACTTGGGTTAAGGGCGCATCATTTGGCACCAATTATAGGCCGATATCATGAAGTCACCTTTGCACCATTTAGGCACTATCATCCTATTGGTGTCCCGCCAAAACTTGAGGCCCTTATAACTCGCTTTTGTGTATTGCGATTGAGCTGAAATTTTGCATGCTGCTAGTAGACCTCAGTGCCTAGTGGCTTGCAAAATTTCGTGCCGCTACGAAGCGTATCTTGTGAGTTATAAGCCTTCAAACTTCGAGGAAATTAAAGTTTGTGCCTATTTTGCGGGAATACGAAATAAGATACAGAGGTGCAGTATGTATCCTTCAACAGGCATTTATGTGCCCTACCATCGTGCAAAATCCCGGTAACACTGGGGCACGAGAAAGTGCCGAAATAAAGGACTCTTTTTTACATTGAGGGCTATGGGAAAAATGAAGAAAACGCCGCTACTCAGCCTAGAGGGCGAATACAATAGCAAGCTTTACACCGTTAGTCCGTCCCAATAAAGTACGCCCTCGGGCCAAATTACAGATCGCTGCGTACAATAGAGGCCAAGAATATTGACTTAGAAATTTTGGTGGTCGGCGTGTTGTGGGTACGAGAATCTCATTTTGGTCACTTTCACGTAGAAGCATGAAAATGGTGCCAAAACGTGCCCATGCGTGTCCAACCAACTCATGAATATTGGAAAATTGTTTCTCTCAAATAGTTTTGGAGATATAAGGGTCCAAAGTTGAAGGAAATTGACCTTTCAAGGGCCATAACTCGAAACTCAATGAAGGAAGACAACTCCCATTTTACCCCATGGCACTTGGGTTAAGGGCGCATCATTTGGCACCAATTATAGGCCGATATCATGAAGTCACCTTTGCACCATTTAGGCACTATCATCCTATTGGTGTCCCGCCAAAACTTGAGGCCCTTATAACTCGCTTTTGTGTATTGCGATTGAGCTGAAATTTTGCATGCTGCTAGTAGACCTCAGTGCCTAGTGGCTTGCAAAATTTCGTGCCGCTACGAAGCGTATCTTGTGAGTTATAAGCCTTCAAACTTCGAGGAAATTAAAGTTTGTGCCTATTTTGCGGGAATACGAAATAAGATACAGAGGTGCAGTATGTATCCTTCAACAGGCATTTATGTGCCCTACCATCGTGCAAAATCCCGGTAACACTGGGGCACGAGAAAGTGCCGAAATAAAGGACTCTTTTTTACATTGAGGGCTATGGGAAAAATGAAGAAAACGCCGCTACTCAGCCTAGAGGGCGAATACAATAGCAAGCTTTACACCGTTAGTCCGTCCCAATAAAGTACGCCCTCGGGCCAAATTACAGATCGCTGCGTACAATAGAGGCCAAGAAAATTGACTTAGAAATTTTGGTGGTCGGCGTGTTGTGGGTACGAGAATCTCATTTTGGTCACTTTCACGTAGAAGCATGAAAATGGTGCCAAAACGTGCCCATGCGTGTCCAACCAACTCATGAATATCGGAAAATTGTTTCTCTCAAATAGTTTTGGAGATATAAGGGTCCAAAGTTGAAGGAAATTGACCTTTCAAGGGCCATAACTCGAAACTCAATGAAGGAAGACAACTCCCATTTTACCCCATGGCACTTGGGTTAAGGGCGCATCATTTGGCACCAATTATAGGCCGATATCATGAAGTCACCTTTGCACCATTTAGGCACTATCATCCTATTGGTGTCCCGCCAAAACTTGAGGCCCTTATAACTCGCTTTTGTGTATTGCGATTGAGCTGAAATTTTGCATGCTGCTAGTAGACCTCAGTGCCTAGTGGCTTGCAAAATTTCGTGCCGCTACGAAGCGTATCTTGTGAGTTATAAGCCTTCAAACTTCGAGGAAATTAAAGTTTGTGCCTATTTTGCGGGAATACGAAATAAGATACAGAGGTGCAGTATGTATCCTTCAACAGGCATTTATGTGCCCTACCATCGTGCAAAATCCCGGTAACACTGGGGCACGAGAAAGTGCCGAAATAAAGGACTCTTTTTTACATTGAGGGCTATGGGAAAAATGAAGAAAACGCCGCTACTCAGCCTAGATGGCGAATACAATAGCAAGCTTTACACCGTTAGTCCGTCCCAATAAAGTACGCCCTCGGGCCAAATTACAGATCGCTGCGTACAATAGAGGCCAAGAAAATTGACTTAGAAATTTTGGTGGTCGGCGTGTTGTGGGTACGAGAATCTCATTTTGGTCACTTTCACGTAGAAGCATGAAAATGGTGCCAAAACGTGCCCATGCGTGTCCAACCAACTCATGAATATTGGAAAATTGTTTCTCTCAAATAGTTTTGGAGATATAAGGGTCCAAAGTTGAAGGAAATTGACCTTTCAAGGGCCATAACTCGAAACTCAATGAAGGAAGACAACTCCCATTTTACCCCATGGCACTTGGGTTAAGGGCGCATCATTTGGCACCAATTATAGGCCGATATCATGAAGTCACCTTTGCACCATTTAGGCACTATCATCCTATTGGTGTCCCGCCAAAACTTGAGGCCCTTATAACTCGCTTTTGTGTATTGCGATTGAGCTGAAATTTTGCATGCTGCTAGTAGACCTCAGTGCCTAGTGGCTTGCAAAATTTCGTGCCGCTACGAAGCGTATCTTGTGAGTTATAAGCCTTCAAACTTCGAGGAAATTAAAGTTTGTGCCTATTTTGCGGGAATACGAAATAAGATACAGAGATGCAGTATGTATCCTTCAACAGGCATTTATGTGCCCTACCATCGTGCAAAATCCCGGTAACACTGGGGCACGAGAAAGTGCCGAAATAAAGGACTCTTTTTTACATTGAGGGCTATGGGAAAAATGAAGAAAACGCCGCTACTCAGCCTAGAGGGCGAATACAATAGCAAGCTTTACACCGTTAGTCCGTCCCAATAAAGTACGCCCTCGGGCCAAATTACAGATCGCTGCGTACAATAGAGGCCAAGAAAATTGACTTAGAAATTTTGGTGGTCGGCGTGTTGTGGGTACGAGAATCTCATTTTGGTCACTTTCACGTAGAAGCATGAAAATGGTGCCAAAACGTGCCCATGCGTGTCCAACCAACTCATGAATATTGGAAAATTGTTTCTCTCAAATAGTTTTGGAGATATAAGGGTCCAAAGTTGAAGGAAATTGACCTTTCAAGGGCCATAACTCGAAACTCAATGAAGGAAGACAACTCCCATTTTACCCCATGGCACTTGGGTTAAGGGCGCATCATTTGGCACCAATTATAGGCCGATATCATGAAGTCACCTTTGCACCATTTAGGCACTATCATCCTATTGGTGTCCCGCCAAAACTTGAGGCCCTTATAACTCGCTTTTGTGTATTGCGATTGAGCTGAAATTTTGCATGCTGCTAGTAGACCTCAGTGCCTAGTGGCTTGCAAAATTTCGTGCCGCTACGAAGCGTATCTTGTGAGTTATAAGCCTTCAAACTTCGAGGAAATTAAAGTTTGTGCCTATTTTGCGGGAATACGAAATAAGATACAGAGGTGCAGTATGTATCCTTCAACAGGCATTTATGTGCCCTACCATCGTGCAAAATCCCGGTAACACTGGGGCACGAGAAAGTGCCGAAATAAAGGACTCTTTTTTACATTGAGGGCTATGGGAAAAATGAAGAAAACGCCGCTACTCAGCCTAGAGGGCGAATACAATAGCAAGCTTTACACCGTTAGTCCGTCCCAATAAAGTACGCCCTCGGGCCAAATTACAGATCGCTGCGTACAATAGAGGCCAAGAAAATTGACTTAGAAATTTTGGTGGTCGGCGTGTTGTGGGTACGAGAATCTCATTTTGGTCACTTTCACGTAGAAGCATGAAAATGGTGCCAAAACGTGCCCATGCGTGTCCAACCAACTCATGAATATTGGAAAATTGTTTCTCTCAAATAGTTTTGGAGATATAAGGGTCCAAAGTTGAAGGAAATTGAACTTTCAAGGGCCATAACTCGAAACTCAATGAAGGAAGACAACTCCCATTTTACCCCATGGCACTTGGGTTAAGGGCGCATCATTTGGCACCAATTATAGGCCGATATCATGAAGTCACCTTTGCACCATTTAGGCACTATCATCCTATTGGTGTCCCGCCAAAACTTGAGGCCCTTATAACTCGCTTTTGTGTATTGCGATTGAGCTGAAATTTTGCATGCTGCTAGTAGACCTCAGTGCCTAGTGGCTTGCAAAATTTCGTGCCGCTACGAAGCGTATCTTGTGAGTTATAAGCCTTCAAATTTCGAGGAAATTAAAGTTTGTGCCTATTTTGCGGGAATACGAAATAAGATACAGAGGTGCAGTATGTATCCTTCAACAGGCATTTATGTGCCCTACCATCATGCAAAATCCCGGTAACACTGGGGCACGAGAAAGTGCCGAAATAAAGGACTCTTTTTTACATTGAGGGCTATGGGAAAAATGAAGAAAACGCCGCTACTCAGCCTAGAGGGCGAATACAATAGCAAGCTTTACACCGTTAGTCCGTCCCAATAAAGTACGCCCTTGGGCCAAATTACAGATCGCTGCGTACAATAGAGGCCAAGAAAATTGACTTAGAAATTTTGGTGGTCGGCGTGTTGTGGGTACGAGAATCTCATTTTGGTCACTTTCACGTAGAAGCATGAAAATGGTGCCAAAACGTGCCCATGCGTGTCCAACCAACTCATGAATATTGGAAAATTGTTTCTCTCAAATAGTTTTGGAGATATAAGGGTCCAAAGTTGAAGGAAATTGACCTTTCAAGGGCCATAACTCGAAACTCAATGAAGGAAGACAACTCCCATTTTACCCCATGGCACTTGGGTTAAGGGCGCATCATTTGGCACCAATTATAGGCCGATATCATGAAGTCACCTTTGCACCATTTAGGCACTATCATCCTATTGGTGTCCCGCCAAAACTTGAGGCCCTTATAACTCGCTTTTGTGTATTGCGATTGAGCTGAAATTTTGCATGCTGCTAGTAGACCTCAGTGCCTAGTGGCTTGCAAACTTTCGTGCCGCTACGAAGCGTATCTTGTGAGTTATAAGCCTTCAAACTTCGAGGAAATTAAAGTTTGTGCCTATTTTGCGGGAATACGAAATAAGATACAGAGGTGCAGTATGTATCCTTCAACAGGCATTTATGTGCCCTACCATCGTGCAAAATCCCGGTAACACTGGGGCACGAGAAAGTGCCGAAATAAAGGACTCTTTTTTACATTGAGGGCTATGGGAAAAATGAAGAAAACGCCGCTACTCAGCCTAGAGGGCGAATACAATAGCAAGCTTTACACCGTTAGTCCGTCCCAATAAAGTACGCCCTCGGGCCAAATTACAGATCGCTGCGTACAATAGAGGCCAAGAAAATTGACTTAGAAATTTTGGTGGTCGGCGTGTTGTGGGTACGAGAATCTCATTTTGGTCACTTTCACGTAGAAGCATGAAAATGGTGCCAAAACGTGCCCATGCGTGTCCAACCAACTCATGAATATTGGAAAATTGTTTCTCTCAAATAGTTTTGGAGATATAAGGGTCCAAAGTTGAAGGAAATTGACCTTTCAAGGGCCATAACTCGAAACTCAATGAAGGAAGACAACTCCCATTTTACCCCATGGCACTTGGGTTAAGGGCGCATCATTTGGCACCAATTATAGGCCGATATCATGAAGTCACCTTTGCACCATTTAGGCACTATCATCCTATTGGTGTCCCGCCAAAACTTGAGGCCCTTATAACTCGCTTTTGTGTATTGCGATTGAGCTGAAATTTTGCATGCTGCTAGTAGACCTCAGTGCCTAGTGGCTTGCAAAATTTCGTGCCGCTACGAAGCGTATCTTGTGAGTTATAAGCCTTCAAACTTCGAGGAAATTAAAGTTTGTGCCTATTTTGCGGGAATACGAAATAAGATACAGAGATGCAGTATGTATCCTTCAACAGGCATTTATGTGCCCTACCATCGTGCAAAATCCCGGTAACACTGGGGCACGAGAAAGTGCCGAAATAAAGGACTCTTTTTTACATTGAGGGCTATGGGAAAAATGAAGAAAACGCCGCTACTCAGCCTAGAGGGCGAATACAATAGCAAGCTTTACACCGTTAGTCCGTCCCAATAAAGTACGCCCTCGGGCCAAATTACAGATCGCTGCGTACAATAGAGGCCAAGAAAATTGACTTAGAAATTTTGGTGGTCGGCGTGTTGTGGGTACGAGAATCTCATTTTGGTCACTTTCACGTAGAAGCATGAAAATGGTGCCAAAACGTGCCCATGCGTGTCCAACCAACTCATGAATATTGGAAAATTGTTTCTCTCAAATAGTTTTGGAGATATAAGGGTCCAAAGTTGAAGGAAATTGACCTTTCAAGGGCCATAACTCGAAACTCAATGAAGGAAGACAACTCCCATTTTACCCCATGGCACTTGGGTTAAGGGCGCATCATTTGGCACCAATTATAGGCCGATATCATGAAGTCACCTTTGCACCATTTAGGCACTATCATCCTATTGGTGTCCCGCCAAAACTTGAGGCCCTTATAACTCGCTTTTGTGTATTGCGACTGAGCTGAAATTTTGCATGCTGCTAGTAGACCTCAGTGCCTAGTGGCTTGCAAAATTTCGTGCCGCTACGAAGCGTATCTTGTGAGTTATAAGCCTTCAAACTTCGAGGAAATTAAAGTTTGTGCCTATTTTGCGGGAATACGAAATAAGATACAGAGGTGCAGTATGTATCCTTCAACAGGCATTTATGTGCCCTACCATCGTGCAAAATCCCGGTAACACTGGGGCACGAGAAAGTGCCGAAATAAAGGACTCTTTTTTACATTGAGGGCTATGGGAAAAATGAAGAAAACGCCGCTACTCAGCCTAGAGGGCGAATACAATAGCAAGCTTTACACCGTTAGTCCGTCCCAATAAAGTACGCCCTCGGGCCAAATTACAGATCGCTGCGTACAATAGAGGCCAAGAAAATTGACTTAGAAATTTTGGTGGTCGGCGTGTTGTGGGTACGAGAATCTCATTTTGGTCACTTTCACGTAGAAGCATGAAAATGGTGCCAAAACGTGCCCATGCGTGTCCAACCAACTCATGAATATTGGAAAATTGTTTCTCTCAAATAGTTTTGGAGATATAAGGGTCCAAAGTTGAAGGAAATTGAACTTTCAAGGGCCATAACTCGAAACTCAATGAAGGAAGACAACTCCCATTTTACCCCATGGCACTTGGGTTAAGGGCGCATCATTTGGCACCAATTATAGGCCGATATCATGAAGTCACCTTTGCACCATTTAGGCACTATCATCCTATTGGTGTCCCGCCAAAACTTGAGGCCCTTATAACTCGCTTTTGTGTATTGCGATTGAGCTGAAATTTTGCATGCTGCTAGTAGACCTCAGTGCCTAGTGGCTTGCAAAATTTCGTGCCGCTACGAAGCGTATCTTGTGAGTTATAAGCCTTCAAATTTCGAGGAAATTAAAGTTTGTGCCTATTTTGCGGGAATACGAAATAAGATACAGAGGTGCAGTATGTATCCTTCAACAGGCATTTATGTGCCCTACCATCGTGCAAAATCCCGGTAACACTGGGGCACGAGAAAGTGCCGAAATAAAGGACTCTTTTTTACATTGAGGGCTATGGGAAAAATGAAGAAAACGCCGCTACTCAGCCTAGAGGGCGAATACAATAGCAAGCTTTACACCGTTAGTCCGTCCCAATAAAGTACGCCCTTGGGCCAAATTACAGATCGCTGCGTACAATAGAGGCCAAGAAAATTGACTTAGAAATTTTGGTGGTCGGCGTGTTGTGGGTACGAGAATCTCATTTTGGTCACTTTCACGTAGAAGCATGAAAATGGTGCCAAAACGTGCCCATGCGTGTCCAACCAACTCATGAATATTGGAAAATTGTTTCTCTCAAATAGTTTTGGAGATATAAGGGTCCAAAGTTGAAGGAAATTGACCTTTCAAGGGCCATAACTCGAAACTCAATGAAGGAAGACAACTCCCATTTTACCCCATGGCACTTGGGTTAAGGGCGCATCATTTGGCACCAATTATAGGCCGATATCATGAAGTCACCTTTGCACCATTTAGGCACTATCATCCTATTGGTGTCCCGCCAAAACTTGAGGCCCTTATAACTCGCTTTTGTGTATTGCGATTGAGCTGAAATTTTGCATGCTGCTAGTAGACCTCAGTGCCTAGTGGCTTGCAAAATTTCGTGCCGCTACGAAGCGTATCTTGTGAGTTATAAGCCTTCAAACTTCGAGGAAATTAAAGTTTGTGCCTATTTTGCGGGAATACGAAATAAGATACAGAGATGCAGTATGTATCCTTCAACAGGCATTTATGTGCCCTACCATCGTGCAAAATCCCGGTAACACTGGGGCACGAGAAAGTGCCGAAATAAAGGACTCTTTTTTACATTGAGGGCTATGGGAAAAATGAAGAAAACGCCGCTACTCAGCCTAGAGGGCGAATACAATAGCAAGCTTTACACCGTTAGTCCGTCCCAATAAAGTACGCCCTCGGGCCAAATTACAGATCGCTGCGTACAATAGAGGCCAAGAAAATTGACTTAGAAATTTTGGTGGTCGGCGTGTTGTGGGTACGAGAATCTCATTTTGGTCACTTTCACGTAGAAGCATGAAAATGGTGCCAAAACGTGCCCATGCGTGTCCAACCAACTCATGAATATTGGAAAATTGTTTCTCTCAAATAGTTTTGGAGATATAAGGGTCCAAAGTTGAAGGAAATTGACCTTTCAAGGGCCATAACTCGAAACTCAATGAAGGAAGACAACTCCCATTTTACCCCATGGCACTTGGGTTAAGGGCGCATCATTTGGCACCAATTATAGGCCGATATCATGAAGTCACCTTTGCACCATTTAGGCACTATCATCCTATTGGTGTCCCGCCAAAACTTGAGGCCCTTATAACTCGCTTTTGTGTATTGCGATTGAGCTGAAATTTTGCATGCTGCTAGTAGACCTCAGTGCCTAGTGGCTTGCAAACTTTCGTGCCGCTACGAAGCGTATCTTGTGAGTTATAAGCCTTCAAACTTCGAGGAAATTAAAGTTTGTGCCTATTTTGCGGGAATACGAAATAAGATACAGAGGTGCAGTATGTATCCTTCAACAGGCATTTATGTGCCCTACCATCGTGCAAAATCCCGGTAACACTGGGGCACGAGAAAGTGCCGAAATAAAGGACTCTTTTTTACATTGAGGGCTATGGGAAAAATGAAGAAAACGCCGCTACTCAGCCTAGAGGGCGAATACAATAGCAAGCTTTACACCGTTAGTCCGTCCCAATAAAGTACGCCCTCGGGCCAAATTACAGATCGCTGCGTACAATAGAGGCCAAGAAAATTGACTTAGAAATTTTGGTGGTCGGCGTGTTGTGGGTACGAGAATCTCATTTTGGTCACTTTCACGTAGAAGCATGAAAATGGTGCCAAAACGTGCCCATGCGTGTCCAACCAACTCATGAATATTGGAAAATTGTTTCTCTCAAATAGTTTTGGAGATATAAGGGTCCAAAGTTGAAGGAAATTGAACTTTCAAGGGCCATAACTCGAAACTCAATGAAGGAAGACAACTCCCATTTTACCCCATGGCACTTGGGTTAAGGGCGCATCATTTGGCACCAATTATAGGCCGATATCATGAAGTCACCTTTGCACCATTTAGGCACTATCATCCTATTGGTGTCCCGCCAAAACTTGAGGCCCTTATAACTCGCTTTTGTGTATTGCGATTGAGCTGAAATTTTGCATGCTGCTAGTAGACCTCAGTGCCTAGTGGCTTGCAAAATTTCGTGCCGCTACGAAGCGTATCTTGTGAGTTATAAGCCTTCAAATTTCGAGGAAATTAAAGTTTGTGCCTATTTTGCGGGAATACGAAATAAGATACAGAGGTGCAGTATGTATCCTTCAACAGGCATTTATGTGCCCTACCATCGTGCAAAATCCCGGTAACACTGGGGCACGAGAAAGTGCCGAAATAAAGGACTCTTTTTTACATTGAGGGCTATGGGAAAAATGAAGAAAACGCCGCTACTCAGCCTAGAGGGCGAATACAATAGCAAGCTTTACACCGTTAGTCCGTCCCAATAAAGTACGCCCTTGGGCCAAATTACAGATCGCTGCGTACAATAGAGGCCAAGAAAATTGACTTAGAAATTTTGGTGGTCGGCGTGTTGTGGGTACGAGAATCTCATTTTGGTCACTTTCACGTAGAAGCATGAAAATGGTGCCAAAACGTGCCCATGCGTGTCCAACCAACTCATGAATATTGGAAAATTGTTTCTCTCAAATAGTTTTGGAGATATAAGGGTCCAAAGTTGAAGGAAATTGACCTTTCAAGGGCCATAACTCGAAACTCAATGAAGGAAGACAACTCCCATTTTACCCCATGGCACTTGGGTTAAGGGCGCATCATTTGGCACCAATTATAGGCCGATATCATGAAGTCACCTTTGCACCATTTAGGCACTATCATCCTATTGGTGTCCCGCCAAAACTTGAGGCCCTTATAACTCGCTTTTGTGTATTGCGATTGAGCTGAAATTTTGCATGCTGCTAGTAGACCTCAGTGCCTAGTGGCTTGCAAACTTTCGTGCCGCTACGAAGCGTATCTTGTGAGTTATAAGCCTTCAAACTTCGAGGAAATTAAAGTTTGTGCCTATTTTGCGGGAATACGAAATAAGATACAGAGGTGCAGTATGTATCCTTCAACAGGCATTAATGTGCCCTACCATCGTGCAAAATCCCGGTAACACTGGGGCACGAGAAAGTGCCGAAATAAAGGACTCTTTTTTACATTGAGGGCTATGGGAAAAATGAAGAAAACGCCGCTACTCAGCCTAGAGGGCGAATACAATAGCAAGCTTTACACCGTTAGTCCGTCCCAATAAAGTACGCCCTCGGGCCAAATTACAGATCGCTGCGTACAATAGAGGCCAAGAAAATTGACTTAGAAATTTTGGTGGTCGGCGTGTTGTGGGTACGAGAATCTCATTTTGGTCACTTTCACGTAGAAGCATGAAAATGGTGCCAAAACGTGCCCATGCGTGTCCAACCAACTCATGAATATTGGAAAATTGTTTCTCTCAAATAGTTTTGGAGATATAAGGGTCCAAAGTTGAAGGAAATTGACCTTTCAAGGGCCATAACTCGAAACTCAATGAAGGAAGACAACTCCCATTTTACCCCATGGCACTTGGGTTAAGGGCGCATCATTTGGCACCAATTATAGGCCGATATCATGAAGTCACCTTTGCACCATTTAGGCACTATCATCCTATTGGTGTCCCGCCAAAACTTGAGGCCCTTATAACTCGCTTTTGTGTATTGCGATTGAGCTGAAATTTTGCATGCTGCTAGTAGACCTCAGTGCCTAGTGGCTTGCAAAATTTCGTGCCGCTACGAAGCGTATCTTGTGAGTTATAAGCCTTCAAACTTCGAGGAAATTAAAGTTTGTGCCTATTTTGCGGGAATACGAAATAAGATACAGAGGTGCAGTATGTATCCTTCAACAGGCATTTATGTGCCCTTCCATCGTGCAAAATCCCGGTAACACTGGGGCACGAGAAAGGTCCGAAATAAAGGACTCTTTTTTACATTGAGGGCTATGGGAAAAATGAAGAAAACGCCGCTACTCAGCCTAGAGGGCGAATACAATAGCAAGCTTTACACCGTTAGTCCGTCCCAATAAAGTACGCCCTCGGGCCAAATTACAGATCGCTGCGTACAATAGAGGCCAAGAAAATTGACTTAGAAATTTTGGTGGTCGGCGTGTTGTGGGTACGAGAATCTCATTTTGGTCACTTTCACGTAGAAGCATGAAAATGGTGCCAAAACGTGCCCATGCGTGTCCAACCAACTCATGAATATTGGAAAATTGTTTCTCTCAAATAGTTTTGGAGATATAAGGGTCCAAAGTTGAAGGAAATTGACCTTTCAAGGGCCATAACTCGAAACTCAATGAAGGAAGACAACTCCCATTTTACCCCATGGCACTTGGGTTAAGGGCGCATCATTTGGCACCAATTATAGGCCGATATCATGAAGTCACCTTTGCACCATTTAGGCACTATCATCCTATTGGTGTCCCGCCAAAACTTGAGGCCCTTATAACTCGCTTTTGTGTATTGCGATTGAGCTGAAATTTTGCATGCTGCTAGTAGACCTCAGTGCCTAGTGGCTTGCAAAATTTCGTGCCGCTACGAAGCTTATCTTGTGAGTTATAAGCCTTCAAACTTCGAGGAAATTAAAGTTTGTGCCTATTTTGCGGGAATACGAAATAAGATACAGAGGTGCAGTATGTATCCTTCAACAGGCATTTATGTGCCCTACCATCGTGCAAAATCCCGGTAACACTGGGGCACGAGAAAGTGCCGAAATAAAGGACTCTTTTTTACATTGAGGGCTATGGGAAAAATGAAGAAAACGCCGCTACTCAGCCTAGAGGGCGAATACAATAGCAAGCTTTACACCGTTAGTCCGTCCCAATAAAGTACGCCCTCGGGCCAAATTACAGATCGCTGCGTACAATAGAGGCCAAGAAAATTGACTTAGAAATTTTGGTGGTCGGCGTGTTGTGGGTACGAGAATCTCATTTTGGTCACTTTCACGTAGAAGCATGAAAATGGTGCCAAAACGTGCCCATGCGTGTCCAACCAACTCATGAATATTGGAAAATTGTTTCTCTCAAATAGTTTTGGAGATATAAGGGTCCAAAGTTGAAGGAAATTGACCTTTCAAGGGCCATAACTCGAAACTCAATGAAGGAAGACAACTCCCATTTTACCCCATGGCACTTGGGTTAAGGGCGCATCATTTGGCACCAATTATAGGCCGATATCATGAAGTCACCTTTGCACCATTTAGGCACTATCATCCTATTGGTGTCCCGCCAAAACTTGAGGCCCTTATAACTCGCTTTTGTGTATTGCGATTGAGCTGAAATTTTGCATGCTGCTAGTAGACCTCAGTGCCTAGTGGCTTGCAAAATTTCGTGCCGCTACGAAGCGTATCTTGTCAGTTATAAGCCTTCAAACTTCGAGGAAATTAAAGTTTGTGCCTATTTTGCGGGAATACGAAATAAGATACAGAGGTGCAGTATGTATCCTTCAACAGGCATTTATGTGCCCTACCATCGTGCAAAATCCCGGTAACACTGGGGCACGAGAAAGTGCCGAAATAAAGGACTCTTTTTTACATTGAGGGCTATGGGAAAAATGAAGAAAACGCCGCTACTCAGCCTAGAGGGCGAATACAATAGCAAGCTTTACACCGTTAGTCCGTCCCAATAAAGTACGCCC
Source organism: Lucinisca nassula (assembly GCA_963580285.1). Classification (NCBI taxonomy): domain Eukaryota; kingdom Metazoa; phylum Mollusca; class Bivalvia; order Lucinida; family Lucinidae; genus Lucinisca; species Lucinisca nassula. The sequence goes on from OY757023.1 coordinate 132,271,426, forward strand.
TCGGGCCAAATTACAGATCGCTGCGTACAATAGAGGCCAAGAAAATTGACTTAGAAATTTTGGTGGTCGGCGTGTTGTGGGTACGAGAATCTCATTTTGGTCACTTTCACGTAGAAGCATGAAAATGGTGCCAAAACGTGCCCATGCGTGTCCAACCAACTCATGAATATTGGAAAATTGTTTCTCTCAAATAGTTTTGGAGATATAAGGGTCCAAAGTTGAAGGAAATTGACCTTTCAAGGGCCATAACTCGAAACTCAATGAAGGAAGACAACTCCCATTTTACCCCATGGCACTTGGGTTAAGGGCGCATCATTTGGCACCAATTATAGGCCGATATCATGAAGTCACCTTTGCACCATTTAGGCACTATCATCCTATTGGTGTCCCGCCAAAACTTGAGGCCCTTATAACTCGCTTTTGTGTATTGCGATTGAGCTGAAATTTTGCATGCTGCTAGTAGACCTCAGTGCCTAGTGGCTTGCAAAATTTCGTGCCGCTACGAAGCTTATCTTGTGAGTTATAAGCCTTCAAACTTCGAGGAAATTAAAGTTTGTGCCTATTTTGCGGGAATACGAAATAAGATACAGAGGTGCAGTATGTATCCTTCAACAGGCATTTATGTGCCCTACCATCGTGCAAAATCCCGGTAACACTGGGGCACGAGAAAGTGCCGAAATAAAGGACTCTTTTTTACATTGAGGGCTATGGGAAAAATGAAGAAAACGCCGCTACTCAGCCTAGAGGGCGAATACAATAGCAAGCTTTACACCGTTAGTCCGTCCCAATAAAGTACGCCCTCGGGCCAAATTACAGATCGCTGCGTACAATAGAGGCCAAGAAAATTGACTTAGAAATTTTGGTGGTCGGCGTGTTGTGGGTACGAGAATCTCATTTTGGTCACTTTCACGTAGAAGCATGAAAATGGTGCCAAAACGTGCCCATGCGTGTCCAACCAACTCATGAATATTGGAAAATTGTTTCTCTCAAATAGTTTTGGAGATATAAGGGTCCAAAGTTGAAGGAAATTGACCTTTCAAGGGCCATAACTCGAAACTCAATGAAGGAAGACAACTCCCATTTTACCCCATGGCACTTGGGTTAAGGGCGCATCATTTGGCACCAATTATAGGCCGATATCATGAAGTCACCTTTGCACCATTTAGGCACTATCATCCTATTGGTGTCCCGCCAAAACTTGAGGCCCTTATAACTCGCTTTTGTGTATTGCGATTGAGCTGAAATTTTGCATGCTGCTAGTAGACCTCAGTGCCTAGTGGCTTGCAAAATTTCGTGCCGCTACGAAGCGTATCTTGTCAGTTATAAGCCTTCAAACTTCGAGGAAATTAAAGTTTGTGCCTATTTTGCGGGAATACGAAATAAGATACAGAGGTGCAGTATGTATCCTTCAACAGGCATTTATGTGCCCTACCATCGTGCAAAATCCCGGTAACACTGGGGCACGAGAAAGTGCCGAAATAAAGGACTCTTTTTTACATTGAGGGCTATGGGAAAAATGAAGAAAACGCCGCTACTCAGCCTAGAGGGCGAATACAATAGCAAGCTTTACACCGTTAGTCCGTCCCAATAAAGTACGCCCTCGGGCCAAATTACAGATCGCTGCGTACAATAGAGGCCAAGAAAATTGACTTAGAAATTTTGGTGGTCGGCGTGTTGTGGGTACGAGAATCTCATTTTGGTCACTTTCACGTAGAAGCATGAAATTGGTGCCAAAACGTGCCCATGCGTGTCCAACCAACTCATGAATATTGGAAAATTGTTTCTCTCAAATAGTTTTGGAGATATAAGGGTCCAAAGTTGAAGGAAATTGACCTTTCAAGGGCCATAACTCGAAACTCAATGAAGGAAGACAACTCCCATTTTACCCCATGGCACTTGGGTTAAGGGCGCATCATTTGGCACCAATTATAGGCCGATATCATGAAGTCACCTTTGCACCATTTAGGCACTATCATCCTATTGGTGTCCCGCCAAAACTTGAGGCCCTTATAACTCGCTTTTGTGTATTGCGATTGAGCTGAAATTTTGCATGCTGCTAGTAGACCTCAGTGCCTAGTGGCTTGCAAAATTTCGTGCCGCTACGAAGCGTATCTTGTGAGTTATAAGCCTTCAAACTTCGAGGAAATTAAAGTTTGTGCCTATTTTGCGGGAATACGAAATAAGATACAGAGGTGCAGTATGTATCCTTCAACAGGCATTTATGTGCCCTACCATCGTGCAAAATCCCGGTAACACTGGGGCACGAGAAAGTGCCGAAATAAAGGACTCTTTTTTACATTGAGGGCTATGGGAAAAATGAAGAAAACGCCGCTACTCAGCCTAGAGGGCGAATACAATAGCAAGCTTTACACCGTTAGTCCGTCCCAATAAAGTACGCCCTCGGGCCAAATTACAGATCGCTGCGTACAATAGAGGCCAAGAAAATTGACTTAGAAATTTTGGTGGTCGGCGTGTTGTGGGTACGAGAATCTCATTTTGGTCACTTTCACGTAGAAGCATGAAAATGGTGCCAAAACGTGCCCATGCGTGTCCAACCAACTCATGAATATTGGAAAATTGTTTCTCTCAAATAGTTTTGGAGATATTAGGGTCCAAAGTTGAAGGAAATTGACCTTTCAAGGGCCATAACTCGAAACTCAATGAAGGAAGACAACTCCCATTTTACCCCATGGCACTTGGGTTAAGGGCGCATCATTTGGCACTAATTATAGGCCGATATCATGAAGTCACCTTTGCACCATTTAGGCACTATCATCCTATTGGTGTCCCGCCAAAACTTGAGGCCCTTATAACTCGCTTTTGTGTATTGCGATTGAGCTGAAATTTTGCATGCTGCTAGTAGACCTCAGTGCCTAGTGGCTTGCAAAATTTCGTGCCGCTACGAAGCGTATCTTGTGAGTTATAAGCCTTCAAACTTCGAGGAAATTAAAGTTTGTGCCTATTTTGCGGGAATACGAAATAAGATACAGAGGTGCAGTATGTATCCTTCAACAGGCATTTATGTGCCCTACCATCGTGCAAAATCCCGGTAACACTGGGGCACGAGAAAGTGCCGAAATAAAGGACTCTTTTTTACATTGAGGGCTATGGGAAAAATGAAGAAAACGCCGCTACTCAGCCTAGAGGGCGAATACAATAGCAAGCTTTACACCGTTAGTCCGTCTCAATAAAGTACGCCCTCGGGCCAAATTACAGATCGCTGCGTACAATAGAGGCCAAGAAAATTGACTTAGAAATTTTGGTGGTCGGCGTGTTGTGGGTACGAGAATCTCATTTTGGTCACTTTCACGTAGAAGCATGAAAATGGTGCCAAAACGTGCCCATGCGTGTCCAACCAACTCATGAATATTGGAAAATTGTTTCTCTCAAATAGTTTTGGAGATATAAGGGTCCAAAGTTGAAGGAAATTGACCTTTCAAGGGCCATAACTCGAAACTCAATGAAGGAAGACAACTCCCATTTTACCCCATGGCACTTGGGTTAAGGGCGCATCATTTGGCACCAATTATAGGCCGATATCATGAAGTCACCTTTGCACCATTTAGGCACTATCATCCTATTGGTGTCCCGCCAAAACTTGAGGCCCTTATAACTCGCTTTTGTGTATTGCGATTGAGCTGAAATTTTGCATGCTGCTAGTAGACCTCAGTGCCTAGTGGCTTGCAAAATTTCGTGCCGCTACGAAGCGTATCTTGTGAGTTATAAGCCTTCAAACTTCGAGGAAATTAAAGTTTGTGCCTATTTTGCGGGAATACGAAATAAGATACAGAGGTGCAGTATGTATCCTTCAACAGGCATTTATGTGCCCTACCATCGTGCAAAATCCCGGTAACACTGGGGCACGAGAAAGTGCCGAAATAAAGGACTCTTTTTTACATTGAGGGCTATGGGAAAAATGAAGAAAACGCCGCTACTCAGCCTAGAGGGCGAATACAATAGCAAGCTTTACACCGTTAGTCCGTCCCAATAAAGTACGCCCTCGGGCCAAATTACAGATCGCTGCGTACAATAGAGGCCAAGAAAATTGACTTAGAAATTTTGGTGGTCGGCGTGTTGTGGGTACGAGAATCTCATTTTGGTCACTTTCACGTAGAAGCATGAAAATGGTGCCAAAACGTGCCCATGCGTGTCCAACCAACTCATGAATATTGGAAAATTGTTTCTCTCAAATAGTTTTGGAGATATAAGGGTCCAAAGTTGAAGGAAATTGACATTTCAAGGGCCATAACTCGAAACTCAATGAAGGAAGACAACTCCCATTTTACCCCATGGCACTTGGGTTAAGGGCGCATCATTTGGCACCAATTATAGGCCGATATCATGAAGTCACCTTTGCACCATTTAGGCACTATCATCCTATTGGTGTCCCGCCAAAACTTGAGGCCCTTATAACTCGCTTTTGTGTATTGCGATTGAGCTGAAATTTTGCATGCTGCTAGTAGACCTCAGTGCCTAGTGGCTTGCAAAATTTCGTGCCGCTACGAAGCGTATCTTGTGAGTTATAAGCCTTCAAACTTCGAGGAAATTAAAGTTTGTGCCTATTTTGCGGGAATACAAAATAAGATACAGAGGTGCAGTATGTATCCTTCAACAGGCATTTATGTGCCCTACCATCGTGCAAAATCCCGGTAACACTGGGGCACGAGAAAGTGCCGAAATAAAGGACTCTTTTTTACATTGAGGGCTATGGGAAAAATGAAGAAAACGCCGCTACTCAGCCTAGAGGGCGAATACAATAGCAAGCTTTACACCGTTAGTCCGTCCCAATAAAGTACGCCCTCGGGCCAAATTACAGATCGCTGCGTACAATAGAGGCCAAGAAAATTGACTTAGAAATTTTGGTGGTCGGCGTGTTGTGGGTACGAGAATCTCATTTTGGTCACTTTCACGTAGAAGCATGAAAATGGTGCCAAAACGTGCCCATGCGTGTCCAACCAACTCATGAATATTGGAAAATTGTTTCTCTCAAATTGTTTTGGAGATATAAGGGTCCAAAGTTGAAGGAAATTGACCTTTCAAGGGCCATAACTCGAAACTCAATGAAGGAAGACAACTCCCATTTTACCCCATGGCACTTGGGTTAAGGGCGCATCATTTGGCACCAATTATAGGCCGATATCATGAAGTCACCTTTGCACCATTTAGGCACTATCATCCTATTGGTGTCCCGCCAAAACTTGAGGCCCTTATAACTCGCTTTTGTGTATTGCGATTGAGCTGAAATTTTGCATGCTGCTAGTAGACCTCAGTGCCTAGTGGCTTGCAAAATTTCGTGCCGCTACGAAGCGTATCTTGTGAGTTATAAGCCTTCAAACTTCGAGGAAATTAAAGTTTGTGCCTATTTTGCGGGAATACGAAATAAGATACAGAGGTGCAGTATGTATCCTTCAACAGGCATTTATGTGCCCTACCATCGTGCAAAATCCCGGTAACACTGGGGCACGAGAAAGTGCCGAAATAAAGGACTCTTTTTTACATTGAGGGCTATGGGAAAAATGAAGAAAACGCCGCTACTCAGCCTAGAGGGCGAATACAATAGCAAGCTTTACACCGTTAGTCCGTCCCAATAAAGTACGCCCTTGGGCCAAATTACAGATCGCTGCGTACAATAGAGGCCAAGAAAATTGACTTAGAAATTTTGGTGGTCGGCGTGTTGTGGGTACGAGAATCTCATTTTGGTCACTTTCACGTAGAAGCATGAAAATGGTGCCAAAACGTGCCCATGCGTGTCCAACCAACTCATGAATATTGGAAAATTGTTTCTCTCAAATAGTTTTGGAGATATAAGGGTCCAAAGTTGAAGGAAATTGACCTTTCAAGGGCCATAACTCGAAACTCAATGAAGGAAGACAACTCCCATTTTACCCCATGGCACTTGGGTTAAGGGCGCATCATTTGGCACCAATTATAGGCCGATATCATGAAGTCACCTTTGCACCATTTAGGCACTATCATCCTATTGGTGTCCCGCCAAAACTTGAGGCCCTTATAACTCGCTTTTGTGTATTGCGATTGAGCTGAAATTTTGCATGCTGCTAGTAGACCTCAGTGCCTAGTGGCTTGCAAAATTTCGTGCCGCTACGAAGCGTATCTTGTGAGTTATAAGCCTTCAAACTTCGAGGAAATTAAAGTTTGTGCCTATTTTGCGGGAATACGAAATAAGATACAGAGGTGCAGTATGTATCCTTCAACAGGCATTTATGTGCCCTACCATCGTGCAAAATCCCGGTAACACTGGGGCACGAGAAAGTGCCGAAATAAAGGACTCTTTTTTACATTGAGGGCTATGGGAAAAATGAAGAAAACGCCGCTACTCAGCCTAGAGGGCGAATACAATAGCAAGCTTTACACCGTTAGTCCGTCCCAATAAAGTACGCCCTCGGGCCAAATTACAGATCGCTGCGTACAATAGAGGCCAAGAAAATTGACTTAGAAATTTTGGTGGTCGGCGTGTTGTGGGTACGAGAATCTCATTTTGGTCACTTTCACGTAGAAGCATGAAAATGGTGCCAAAACGTGCCCATGCGTGTCCAACCAACTCATGAATATTGGAAAATTGTTTCTCTCAAATAGTTTTGGAGATATAAGGGTCCAAAGTTGAAGGAAATTGACCTTTCAAGGGCCATAACTCGAAACTCAATGAAGGAAGACAACTCCCATTTTACCCCATGGCACTTGGGTTAAGGGCGCATCATTTGGCACCAATTATAGGCCGATATCATGAAGTCACCTTTGCACCATTTAGGCACTATCATCCTATTGGTGTCCCGCCAAAACTTGAGGCCCTTATAACTCGCTTTTGTGTATTGCGATTGAGCTGAAATTTTGCATGCTGCTAGTAGACCTCAGTGCCTAGTGGCTTGCAAAATTTCGTGCCGCTACGAAGCGTATCTTGTGAGTTATAAGCCTTCAAACTTCGAGGAAATTAAAGTTTGTGCCTATTTTGCGGGAATACGAAATAAGATACAGAGGTGCAGTATGTATCCTTCAACAGGCATTTATGTGCCCTACCATCGTGCAAAATCCCGGTAACACTGGGGCACGAGAAAGTGCCGAAATAAAGGACTCTTTTTTACATTGAGGGCTATGGGAAAAATGAAGAAAACGCCGCTACTCAGCCTAGAGGGCGAATACAATAGCAAGCTTTACACCGTTAGTCCGTCCCAATAAAGTACGCCCTCGGGCCAAATTACAGATCGCTGCGTACAATAGAGGCCAAGAAAATTGACTTAGAAATTTTGGTGGTCGGCGTGTTGTGGGTACGAGAATCTCATTTTGGTCACTTTCACGTAGAAGCATGAAAATGGTGCCAAAACGTGCCCATGCGTGTCCAACCAACTCATGAATATTGGAAAATTGTTTCTCTCAAATAGTTTTGGAGATATAAGGGTCCAAAGTTGAAGGAAATTGACCTTTCAAGGGCCATAACTCGAAACTCAATGAAGGAAGACAACTCCCATTTTACCCCATGGCACTTGGGTTAAGGGCGCATCATTTGGCACCAATTATAGGCCGATATCATGAAGTCACCTTTGCACCATTTAGGCACTATCATCCTATTGGTGTCCCGCCAAAACTTGAGGCCCTTATAACTCGCTTTTGTGTATTGCGATTGAGCTGAAATTTTGCATGCTGCTAGTAGACCTCAGTGCCTAGTGGCTTGCAAAATTTCGTGCCGCTACGAAGCGTATCTTGTGAGTTATAAGCCTTCAAACTTCGAGGAAATTAAAGTTTGTGCCTATTTTGCGGGAATACGAAATAAGATACAGAGGTGCAGTATGTATCCTTCAACAGGCATTTATGTGCCCTACCATCGTGCAAAATCCCGGTAACACTGGGGCACGAGAAAGTGCCGAAATAAAGGACTCTTTTTTACATTGAGGGCTATGGGAAAAATGAAGAAAACGCCGCTACTCAGCCTAGAGGGCGAATACAATAGCAAGCTTTACACCGTTAGTCCGTCCCAATAAAGTACGCCCTCGGGCCAAATTACAGATCGCTGCGTACAATAGAGGCCAAGAAAATTGACTTAGAAATTTTGGTGGTCGGCGTGTTGTGGGTACGAGAATCTCATTTTGGTCACTTTCACGTAGAAGCATGAAAATGGTGCCAAAACGTGCCCATGCGTGTCCAACCAACTCATGAATATTGGAAAATTGTTTCTCTCAAATAGTTTTGGAGATATAAGGGTCCAAAGTTGAAGGAAATTGACCTTTCAAGGGCCATAACTCGAAACTCAATGAAGGAAGACAACTCCCATTTTACCCCATGGCACTTGGGTTAAGGGCGCATCATTTGGCACCAATTATAGGCCGATATCATGAAGTCACCTTTGCACCATTTAGGCACTATCATCCTATTGGTGTCCCGCCAAAACTTGAGGCCCTTATAACTCGCTTTTGTGTATTGCGATTGAGCTGAAATTTTGCATGCTGCTAGTAGACCTCAGTGCCTAGTGGCTTGCAAAATTTCGTGCCGCTACGAAGCGTATCTTGTGAGTTATAAGCCTTCAAACTTCGAGGAAATTAAAGTTTGTGCCTATTTTGCGGGAATACGAAATAAGATACAGAGGTGCAGTATGTATCCTTCAACAGGCATTTATGTGCCCTACCATCGTGCAAAATCCCGGTAACACTGGGGCACGAGAAAGTGCCGAAATAAAGGACTCTTTTTTACATTGAGGGCTATGGGAAAAATGAAGAAAACGCCGCTACTCAGCCTAGAGGGCGAATACAATAGCAAGCTTTACACCGTTAGTCCGTCCCAATAAAGTACGCCCTCGGGCCAAATTACAGATCGCTGCGTACAATAGAGGCCAAGAAAATTGACTTAGAAATTTTGGTGGTCGGCGTGTTGTGGGTACGAGAATCTCATTTTGGTCACTTTCACGTAGAAGCATGAAAATGGTGCCAAAACGTGCCCATGCGTGTCCAACCAACTCATGAATATTGGAAAATTGTTTCTCTCAAATAGTTTTGGAGATATAAGGGTCCAAAGTTGAAGGAAATTGACCTTTCAAGGGCCATAACTCGAAACTCAATGAAGGAAGACAACTCCCATTTTACCCCATGGCACTTGGGTTAAGGGCGCATCATTTGGCACCAATTATAGGCCGATATCATGAAGTCACCTTTGCACCATTTAGGCACTATCATCCTATTGGTGTCCCGCCAAAACTTGAGGCCCTTATAACTCGCTTTTGTGTATTGCGATTGAGCTGAAATTTTGCATGCTGCTAGTAGACCTCAGTGCCTAGTGGCTTGCAAAATTTCGTGCCGCTACGAAGCGTATCTTGTGAGTTATAAGCCTTCAAACTTCGAGGAAATTAAAGTTTGTGCCTATTTTGCGGGAATACGAAATAAGATACAGAGGTGCAGTATGTATCATTCAACAGGCATTTATGTGCCCTACCATCGTGCAAAATCCCGGTAACACTGGGGCACGAGAAAGTGCCGAAATAAAGGACTCTTTTTTACATTGAGGGCTATGGGAAAAATGAAGAAAACGCCGCTACTCAGCCTAGAGGGCGAATACAATAGCAAGCTTTACACCGTTAGTCCGTCCCAATAAAGTACGCCCTCGGGCCAAATTACAGATCGCTGCGTACAATAGAGGCCAAGAAAATTGACTTAGAAATTTTGGTGGTCGGCGTGTTGTGGGTACGAGAATCTCATTTTGGTCACTTTCACGTAGAAGCATGAAAATGGTGCCAAAACGTGCCCATGCGTGTCCAACCAACTCATGAATATTGGAAAATTGTTTCTCTCAAATAGTTTTGGAGATATAAGGGTCCAAAGTTGAAGGAAATTGACCTTTCAAGGGCCATAACTCGAAACTCAATGAAGGAAGACAACTCCCATTTTACCCCATGGCACTTGGGTTAAGGGCGCATCATTTGGCACCAATTATAGGCCGATATCATGAAGTCACCTTTGCACCATTTAGGCACTATCATCCTATTGGTGTCCCGCCAAAACTTGAGGCCCTTATAACTCGCTTTTGTGTATTGCGATTGAGCTGAAATTTTGCATGCTGCTAGTAGACCTCAGTGCCTAGTGGCTTGCAAAATTTCGTGCCGCTACGAAGCGTATCTTGTGAGTTATAAGCCTTCAAACTTCGAGGAAATTAAAGTTTGTGCCTATTTTGCGGGAATACGAAATAAGATACAGAGGTGCAGTATGTATCCTTCAACAGGCATTTATGTGCCCTACCATCGTGCAAAATCCCGGTAACACTGGGGCACGAGAAAGTGCCGAAATAAAGGACTCTTTTTTACATTGAGGGCTATGGGAAAAATGAAGAAAACGCCGCTACTCAGCCTAGAGGGCGAATACAATAGCAAGCTTTACACCGTTAGTCCGTCCCAATAAAGTACGCCCTCGGGCCAAATTACAGATCGCTGCGTACAATAGAGGCCAAGAAAATTGACTTAGAAATTTTGGTGGTCGGCGTGTTGTGGGTACGAGAATCTCATTTTGGTCACTTTCACGTAGAAGCATGAAAATGGTGCCAAAACGTGCCCATGCGTGTCCAACCAACTCATGAATATTGGAAAATTGTTTCTCTCAAATAGTTTTGGAGATATAAGGGTCCAAAGTTGAAGGAAATTGACCTTTCAAGGGCCATAACTCGAAACTCAATGAAGGAAGACAACTCCCATTTTACCCCATGGCACTTGGGTTAAGGGCGCATCATTTGGCACCAATTATAGGCCGATATCATGAAGTCACCTTTGCACCATTTAGGCACTATCATCCTATTGGTGTCCCGCCAAAACTTGAGGCCCTTATAACTCGCTTTTGTGTATTGCGATTGAGCTGAAATTTTGCATGCTGCTAGTAGACCTCAGTGCCTAGTGGCTTGCAAAATTTCGTGCCGCTACGAAGCGTATCTTGTGAGTTATAAGCCTTCAAACTTCGAGGAAATTAAAGTTTGTGCCTAGTTTGCGGGAATACGAAATAAGATACAGAGGTGCAGTATGTATCCTTCAACAGGCATTTATGTGCCCTACCATCGTGCAAAATCCCGGTAACACTGGGGCACGAGAAAGTGCCGAAATAAAGGACTCTTTTTTACATTGAGGGCTATGGGAAAAATGAAGAAAACGCCGCTACTCAGCCTAGAGGGCGAATACAATAGCAAGCTTTACACCGTTAGTCCGTCCCAATAAAGTACGCCCTCGGGCCAAATTACAGATCGCTGCGTACAATAGAGGCCAAGAAAATTGACTTAGAAATTTTGGTGGTCGGCGTGTTGTGGGTACGAGAATCTCATTTTGGTCACTTTCACGTAGAAGCATGAAAATGGTGCCAAAACGTGCCCATGCGTGTCCAACCAACTCATGAATATTGGAAAATTGTTTCTCTCAAATAGTTTTGGAGATATAAGGGTCCAAAGTTGAAGGAAATTGACCTTTCAAGGGCCATAACTCGAAACTCAATGAAGGAAGACAACTCCCATTTTACCCCATGGCACTTGGGTTAAGGGCGCATCATTTGGCACCAATTATAGGCCGATATCATGAAGTCACCTTTGCACCATTTAGGCACTATCATCCTATTGGTGTCCCGCCAAAACTTGAGGCCCTTATAACTCGCTTTTGTGTATTGCGATTGAGCTGAAATTTTGCATGCTGCTAGTAGACCTCAGTGCCCAGTGGCTTGCAAAATTTCCTGCCGCTACGAAGCGTATCTTGTGAGTTATAAGCCTTCAAACTTCGAGGAAATTAAAGTTTGTGCCTATTTTGCGGGAATACGAAATAAGATACAGAGGTGCAGTATGTATCCTTCAACAGGCATTTATGTGCCCTACCATCGTGCAAAATCCCGGTAACACTGGGGCACGAGAAAGTGCCGAAATAAAGGACTCTTTTTTACATTGAGGGCTATGGGAAAAATGAAGAAAACGCCGCTACTCAGCCTAGAGGGCGAATACAATAGCAAGCTTTACACCGTTAGTCCGTCCCAATAAAGTACGCCCTCGGGCCAAATTACAGATCGCTGCGTACAATAGAGGCCAAGAAAATTGACTTAGAAATTTTGGTGGTCGGCGTGTTGTGGGTACGAGAATCTCATTTTGGTCACTTTCACGTAGAAGCATGAAAATGGTGCCAAAACGTGCCCATGCGTGTCCAACCAACTCATGAATATTGGAAAATTGTTTCTCTCAAATAGTTTTGGAGATATAAGGGTCCAAAGTTGAAGGAAATTGACCTTTCAAGGGCCATAACTCGAAACTCAATGAAGGAAGACAACTCCCATTTTACCCCATGGCACTTGGGTTAAGGGCGCATCATTTGGCACCAATTATAGGCCGATATCATGAAGTCACCTTTGCACCATTTAGGCACTATCATCCTATTGGTGTCCCGCCAAAACTTGAGGCCCTTATAACTCGCTTTTGTGTATTGCGATTGAGCTGAAATTTTGCATGCTGCTAGTAGACCTCAGTGCCCAGTGGCTTGCAAAATTTCCTGCCGCTACGAAGCGTATCTTGTGAGTTATAAGCCTTCAAACTTCGAGGAAATTAAAGTTTGTGCCTATTTTGCGGGAATACGAAATAAGATACAGAGGTGCAGTATGTATCCTTCAACAGGCATTTATGTGCCCTACCATCGTGCAAAATCCCGGTAACACTGGGGCACGAGAAAGTGCCGAAATAAAGGACTCTTTTTTACATTGAGGGCTATGGGAAAAATGAAGAAAACGCCGCTACTCAGCCTAGAGGGCGAATACAATAGCAAGCTTTACACCGTTAGTCCGTCCCAATAAAGTACGCCCTCGGGCCAAATTACAGATCGCTGCGTACAATAGAGGCCAAGAAAATTGACTTAGAAATTTTGGTGGTCGGCGTGTTGTGGGTACGAGAATCTCATTTTGGTCACTTTCACGTAGAAGCATGAAAATGGTGCCAAAACGTGCCCATGCGTGTCCAACCAACTCATGAATATTGGAAAATTGTTTCTCTCAAATAGTTTTGGAGATATAAGGGTCCAAAGTTGAAGGAAATTGACCTTTCAAGGGCCATAACTCGAAACTCAATGAAGGAAGACAACTCCCATTTTACCCCATGGCACTTGGGTTAAGGGCGCATCATTTGGCACCAATTATAGGCCGATATCATGAAGTCACCTTTGCACCATTTAGGCACTATCATCCTATTGGTGTCCCGCCAAAACTTGAGGCCCTTATAACTCGCTTTTGTGTATTGCGATTGAGCTGAAATTTTGCATGCTGCTAGTAGACCTCAGTGCCTAGTGGCTTGCAAAATTTCGTGCCGCTACGAAGCGTATCTTGTGAGTTATAAGCCTTCAAACTTCGAGGAAATTAAAGTTTGTGCCTATTTTGCGGGAATACGAAATAAGATACAGAGGTGCAGTATGTATCCTTCAACAGGCATTTATGTGCCCTACCATCGTGCAAAATCCCGGTAACACTGGGGCACGAGAAAGTGCCGAAATAAAGGACTCTTTTTTACATTGAGGGCTATGGGAAAAATGAAGAAAACGCCGCTACTCAGCCTAGAGGGCGAATACAATAGCAAGCTTTACACCGTTAGTCCGTCCCAATAAAGTACGCCCTCGGGCCAAATTACAGATCGCTGCGTACAATAGAGGCCAAGAAAATTGACTTAGAAATTTTGGTGGTCGGCGTGTTGTGGGTACGAGAATCTCATTTTGGTCACTTTCACGTAGAAGCATGAAAATGGTGCCAAAACGTGCCCATGCGTGTCCAACCAACTCATGAATATTGGAAAATTGTTTCTCTCAAATAGTTTTGGAGATATAAGGGTCCAAAGTTGAAGGAAATTGACCTTTCAAGGGCCATAACTCGAAACTCAATGAAGGAAGACAACTCCCATTTTACCCCATGGCACTTGGGTTAAGGGCGCATCATTTGGCACCAATTATAGGCCGATATCATGAAGTCACCTTTGCACCATTTAGGCACTATCATCCTATTGGTGTCCCGCCAAAACTTGAGGCCCTTATAACTCGCTTTTGTGTATTGCGATTGAGCTGAAATTTTGCATGCTGCTAGTAGACCTCAGTGCCCAGTGGCTTGCAAAATTTCCTGCCGCTACGAAGCGTATCTTGTGAGTTATAAGCCTTCAAACTTCGAGGAAATTAAAGTTTGTGCCTATTTTGCGGGAATACGAAATAAGATACAGAGGTGCAGTATGTATCCTTCAACAGGCATTTATGTGCCCTACCATCGTGCAAAATCCCGGTAACACTGGGGCACGAGAAAGTGCCGAAATAAAGGACTCTTTTTTACATTGAGGGCTATGGGAAAAATGAAGAAAACGCCGCTACTCAGCCTAGAGGGCGAATACAATAGCAAGCTTTACACCGTTAGTCCGTCCCAATAAAGTACGCCCTCGGGCCAAATTACAGATCGCTGCGTACAATAGAGGCCAAGAAAATTGACTTAGAAATTTTGGTGGTCGGCGTGTTGTGGGTACGAGAATCTCATTTTGGTCACTTTCACGTAGAAGCATGAAAATGGTGCCAAAACGTGCCCATGCGTGTCCAACCAACTCATGAATATTGGAAAATTGTTTCTCTCAAATAGTTTTGGAGATATAAGGGTCCAAAGTTGAAGGAAATTGACCTTTCAAGGGCCATAACTCGAAACTCAATGAAGGAAGACAACTCCCATTTTACCCCATGGCACTTGGGTTAAGGGCGCATCATTTGGCACCAATTATAGGCCGATATCATGAAGTCACCTTTGCACCATTTAGGCACTATCATCCTATTGGTGTCCCGCCAAAACTTGAGGCCCTTATAACTCGCTTTTGTGTATTGCGATTGAGCTGAAATTTTGCATGCTGCTAGTAGACCTCAGTGCCCAGTGGCTTGCAAAATTTCCTGCCGCTACGAAGCGTATCTTGTGAGTTATAAGCCTTCAAACTTCGAGGAAATTAAAGTTTGTGCCTATTTTGCGGGAATACGAAATAAGATACAGAGGTGCAGTATGTATCCTTCAACAGGCATTTATGTGCCCTACCATCGTGCAAAATCCCGGTAACACTGGGGCACGAGAAAGTGCCGAAATAAAGGACTCTTTTTTACATTGAGGGCTATGGGAAAAATGAAGAAAACGCCGCTACTCAGCCTAGAGGGCGAATACAATAGCAAGCTTTACACCGTTAGTCCGTCCCAATAAAGTACGCCCTCGGGCCAAATTACAGATCGCTGCGTACAATAGAGGCCAAGAAAATTGACTTAGAAATTTTGGTGGTCGGCGTGTTGTGGGTACGAGAATCTCATTTTGGTCACTTTCACGTAGAAGCATGAAAATGGTGCCAAAACGTGCCCATGCGTGTCCAACCAACTCATGAATATTGGAAAATTGTTTCTCTCAAATAGTTTTGGAGATATAAGGGTCCAAAGTTGAAGGAAATTGACCTTTCAAGGGCCATAACTCGAAACTCAATGAAGGAAGACAACTCCCATTTTACCCCATGGCACTTGGGTTAAGGGCGCATCATTTGGCACCAATTATAGGCCGATATCATGAAGTCACCTTTGCACCATTTAGGCACTATCATCCTATTGGTGTCCCGCCAAAACTTGAGGCCCTTATAACTCGCTTTTGTGTATTGCGATTGAGCTGAAATTTTGCATGCTGCTAGTAGACCTCAGTGCCTAGTGGCTTGCAAAATTTCGTGCCGCTACGAAGCGTATCTTGTGAGTTATAAGCCTTCAAACTTCGAGGAAATTAAAGTTTGTGCCTATTTTGCGGGAATACGAAATAAGATACAGAGGTGCAGTATGTATCCTTCAACAGGCATTTATGTGCCCTACCATCGTGCAAAATCCCGGTAACACTGGGGCACGAGAAAGTGCCGAAATAAAGGACTCTTTTTTACATTGAGGGCTATGGGAAAAATGAAGAAAACGCCGCTACTCAGCCTAGAGGGCGAATACAATAGCAAGCTTTACACCGTTAGTCCGTCCCAATAAAGTACGCCCTCGGGCCAAATTACAGATCGCTGCGTACAATAGAGGCCAAGAAAATTGACTTAGAAATTTTGGTGGTCGGCGTGTTGTGGGTACGAGAATCTCATTTTGGTCACTTTCACGTAGAAGCATGAAAATGGTGCCAAAACGTGCCCATGCGTGTCCAACCAACTCATGAATATTGGAAAATTGTTTCTCTCAAATAGTTTTGGAGATATAAGGGTCCAAAGTTGAAGGAAATTGACCTTTCAAGGGCCATAACTCGAAACTCAATGAAGGAAGACAACTCCCATTTTACCCCATGGCACTTGGGTTAAGGGCGCATCATTTGGCACCAATTATAGGCCGATATCATGAAGTCACCTTTGCACCATTTAGGCACTATCATCCTATTGGTGTCCCGCCAAAACTTGAGGCCCTTATAACTCGCTTTTGTGTATTGCGATTGAGCTGAAATTTTGCATGCTGCTAGTAGACCTCAGTGCCCAGTGGCTTGCAAAATTTCGTGCCGCTACGAAGCGTATCTTGTGAGTTATAAGCCTTCAAACTTCGAGGAAATTAAAGTTTGTGCCTATTTTGCGGGAATACGAAATAAGATACAGAGGTGCAGTATGTATCCTTCAACAGGCATTTATGTGCCCTACCATCGTGCAAAATCCCGGTAACACTGGGGCACGAGAAAGTGCCGAAATAAAGGACTCTTTTTTACATTGAGGGCTATGGGAAAAATGAAGAAAACGCCGCTACTCAGCCTAGAGGGCGAATACAATAGCAAGCTTTACACCGTTAGTCCGTCCCAATAAAGTACGCCCTCGGGCCAAATTACAGATCGCTGCGTACAATAGAGGCCAAGAAAATTGACTTAGAAATTTTGGTGGTCGGCGTGTTGTGGGTACGAGAATCTCATTTTGGTCACTTTCACGTAGAAGCATGAAAATGGTGCCAAAACGTGCCCATGCGTGTCCAACCAACTCATGAATATTGGAAAATTGTTTCTCTCAAATAGTTTTGGAGATATAAGGGTCCAAAGTTGAAGGAAATTGACCTTTCAAGGGCCATAACTCGAAACTCAATGAAGGAAGACAACTCCCATTTTACCCCATGGCACTTGGGTTAAGGGCGCATCATTTGGCACCAATTATAGGCCGATATCATGAAGTCACCTTTGCACCATTTAGGCACTATCATCCTATTGGTGTCCCGCCAAAACTTGAGGCCCTTATAACTCGCTTTTGTGTATTGCGATTGAGCTGAAATTTTGCATGCTGCTAGTAGACCTCAGTGCCTAGTGGCTTGCAAAATTTCGTGCCGCTACGAAGCGTATCTTGTGAGTTATAAGCCTTCAAACTTCGAGGAAATTAAAGTTTGTGCCTATTTTGCGGGAATACGAAATAAGATACAGAGGTGCAGTATGTATCCTTCAACAGGCATTTATGTGCCCTACCATCGTGCAAAATCCCGGTAACACTGGGGCACGAGAAAGTGCCGAAATAAAGGACTCTTTTTTACATTGAGGGCTATGAGAAAAATGAAGAAAACGCCGCTACTCAGCCTAGAGGGCGAATACAATAGCAAGCTTTACACCGTTAGTCCGTCCCAATAAAGTACGCCCTCGGGCCAAATTACAGATCGCTGCGTACAATAGAGGCCAAGAAAATTGACTTAGAAATTTTGGTGGTCGGCGTGTTGTGGGTACGAGAATCTCATTTTGGTCACTTTCACGTAGAAGCATGAAAATGGTGCCAAAACGTGCCCATGCGTGTCCAACCAACTCATGAATATTGGAAAATTGTTTCTCTCAAATAGTTTTGGAGATATTAGGGTCCAAAGTTGAAGGAAATTGACCTTTCAAGGGCCATAACTCGAAACTCAATGAAGGAAGACAACTCCCATTTTACCCCATGGCACTTGGGTTAAGGGCGCATCATTTGGCACCAATTATAGGCCGATATCATGAAGTCACCTTTGCACCATTTAGGCACTATCATCCTATTGGTGTCCCGCCAAAACTTGAGGCCCTTATAACTCGCTTTTGTGTATTGCGATTGAGCTGAAATTTTGCATGCTGCTAGTAGACCTCAGTGCCTAGTGGCTTGCAAAATTTCGTGCCGCTACGAAGCGTATCTTGTGAGTTATAAGCCTTCAAACTTCGAGGAAATTAAAGTTTGTGCCTATTTTGCGGGAATACGAAATAAGATACAGAGGTGCAGTATGTATCCTTCAACAGGCATTTATGTGCCCTACCATCGTGCAAAATCCCGGTAACACTGGGGCACGAGAAAGTGCCGAAATAAAGGACTCTTTTTTACATTGAGGGCTATGGGAAAAATGAAGAAAACGCCGCTACTCAGCCTAGAGGGCGAATACAATAGCAAGCTTTACACCGTTAGTCCGTCCCAATAAAGTACGCCCTCGGGCCAAATTACAGATCGCTGCGTACAATAGAGGCCAAGAAAATTGACTTAGAAATTTTGGTGGTCGGCGTGTTGTGGGTACGAGAATCTCATTTTGGTCACTTTCACGTAGAAGCATGAAAATGGTGCCAAAACGTGCCCATGCGTGTCCAACCAACTCATGAATATTGGAAAATTGTTTCTCTCAAATAGTTTTGGAGATATAAGGGTCCAAAGTTGAAGGAAATTGACCTTTCAAGGGCCATAACTCGAAACTCAATGAAGGAAGACAACTCCCATTTTACCCCATGGCACTTGGGTTAAGGGCGCATCATTTGGCACCAATTATAGGCCGATATCATGAAGTCACCTTTGCACCATTTAGGCACTATCATCCTATTGGTGTCCCGCCAAAACTTGAGGCCCTTATAACTCGCTTTTGTGTATTGCGATTGAGCTGAAATTTTGCATGCTGCTAGTAGACCTCAGTGCCTAGTGGCTTGCAAAATTTCGTGCCGCTACGAAGCGTATCTTGTGAGTTATAAGCCTTCAAACTTCGAGGAAATTAAAGTTTGTGCCTATTTTGCGGGAATACGAAATAAGATACAGAGGTGCAGTATGTATCCTTCAACAGGCATTTATGTGCCCTACCATCGTGCAAAATCCCGGTAACACTGGGGCACGAGAAAGTGCCGAAATAAAGGACTCTTTTTTACATTGAGGGCTATGGGAAAAATGAAGAAAACGCCGCTACTCAGCCTAGAGGGCGAATACAATAGCAAGCTTTACACCGTTAGTCCGTCCCAATAAAGTACGCCCTTGGGCCAAATTACAGATCGCTGCGTACAACAGAGGCCAAGAAAATTGACTTAGAAATTTTGGTGGTCGGCGTGTTGTGGGTACGAGAATCTCATTTTGGTCACTTTCACGTAGAAGCATGAAAATGGTGCCAAAACGTGCCCATGCGTGTCCAACCAACTCATGAATATTGGAAAATTGTTTCTCTCAAATAGTTTTGGAGATATAAGGGTCCAAAGTTGAAGGAAATTGACCTTTCAAGGGCCATAACTCGAAACTCAATGAAGGAAGACAACTCCCATTTTACCCCATGGCACTTGGGTTAAGGGCGCATCATTTGGCACCAATTATAGGCCGATATCATGAAGTCACCTTTGCACCATTTAGGCACTATCATCCTATTGGTGTCCCGCCAAAACTTGAGGCCCTTATAACTCGCTTTTGTGTATTGCGATTGAGCTGAAATTTTGCATGCTGCTAGTAGACCTCAGTGCCTAGTGGTTCGCAAAATTTCGTGCCGCTACAAAGCGTATCTTGTGAGTTATAAGCCTTCAAACTTCGAGGAAATTAAAGTTTGTGCCTATTTTGCGGGAATACGAAATAAGATACAGAGGTGCAGTATGTATCCTTCAACAGGCATTTATGTGCCCTACCATCGTGCAAAATCCCGGTAACACTGGGGCACGAGAAAGTGCCGAAATAAAGGACTCTTTTTTACATTGAGGGCTATGGGAAAAATGAAGAAAACGCCGCTACTCAGCCTAGAGGGCGAATACAATAGCAAGCTTTACACCGTTAGTCCGTCCCAATAAAGTACGCCCTCGGGCCAAATTACAGATCGCTGCGTACAATAGAGGCCAAGAAAAATGACTTAGAAATTTTGGTGGTCGGCGTGTTGTGGGTACGAGAATCTCATTTTGGTCACTTTCACGTAGAAGCATGAAAATGGTGCCAAAACGTGCCCATGCGTGTCCAACCAACTCATGAATATTGGAAAATTGTTTCTCTCAAATAGTTTTGGAGATATAAGGGTCCAAAGTTGAAGGAAATTGACCTTTCAAGGGCCATAACTCGAAACTCAATGAAGGAAGACAACTCCCATTTTACCCCATGGCACTTGGGTTAAGGGCGCATCATTTGGCACCAATTATAGGCCGATATCATGAAGTCACCTTTGCACCATTTAGGCACTATCATCCTATTGGTGTCCCGCCAAAACTTGAGGCCCTTATAACTCGCTTTTGTGTATTGCGATTGAGCTGAAATTTTGCATGCTGCTAGTAGACCTCAGTGCCTAGTGGCTTGCAAAATTTCGTGCCGCTACGAAGCGTATCTTGTGAGTTATAAGCCTTCAAACTTCGAGGAAATTAAAGTTTGTGCCTATTTTGCGGGAATACGAAATAAGATACAGAGGTGCAGTATGTATCCTTCAACAGGCATTTATGTGCCCTACCATCGTGCAAAATCCCGGTAACACTGGGGCACGAGAAAGTGCCGAAATAAAGGACTCTTTTTTACATTGAGGGCTATGGGAAAAATGAAGAAAACGCCGCTACTCAGCCTAGAGGGCGAATACAATAGCAAGCTTTACACCGTTAGTCCGTCCCAATAAAGTACGCCCTTGGGCCAAATTACAGATCGCTGCGTACAATAGAGGCCAAGAAAATTGACTTAGAAATTTTGGTGGTCGGCGTGTTGTGGGTACGAGAATCTCATTTTGGTCACTTTCACGTAGAAGCATGAAAATGGTGCCAAAACGTGCCCATGCGTTTCCAACCAACTCATGAATATTGGAAAATTGTTTCTCTCAAATAGTTTTGGAGATATAAGGGT
The DNA here is from genome assembly GCA_963580285.1 of Lucinisca nassula. Taxonomy (NCBI): domain Eukaryota; kingdom Metazoa; phylum Mollusca; class Bivalvia; order Lucinida; family Lucinidae; genus Lucinisca; species Lucinisca nassula. Next base: position 132,292,438 of record OY757023.1, read on the forward strand.
CCAAAGTTGAAGGAAATTGACCTTTCAAGGGCCATAACTCGAAACTCAATTAAGGAAGACAACTCCCATTTTACCCCATGGCACTTGGGTTAAGGGCGCATCATTTGGCACCAATTATAGGCCGATATCATGAAGTCACCTTTGCACCATTTAGGCACTATCATCCTATTGGTGTCCCGCCAAAACTTGAGGCCCTTATAACTCGCTTTTGTGTATTGCGATTGAGCTGAAATTTTACATGCTGCTAGTAGACCTCAGTGCCTAGTGGTTCGCAAAATTTCGTGCCGCTACGAAGCGTATCTTGTGAGTTATAAGCCTTCAAACTTCGAGGAAATTAAAGTTTGTGCCTATTTTGCGGGAATACGAAATAAGATACAGAGGTGCAGTATGTATCCTTCAACAGGCATTTATGTGCCCTACCATCGTGCAAAATCCCGGTAACACTGGGGCACGAGAAAGTGCCGAAATAAAGGACTCTTTTTTACATTGAGGGCTATGGGAAAAATGAAGAAAACGCCGCTACTCAGCCTAGAGGGCGAATACAATAGCAAGCTTTACACCGTTAGTCCGTCCCAATAAAGTACGCCCTCGGGCCAAATTACAGATCGCTGCGTACAATAGAGGCCAAGAAAATTGACTTAGAAATTTTGGTGGTCGGCGTGTTGTGGGTACGAGAATCTCATTTTGGTCACTTTCACGTAGAAGCATGAAAATGGTGCCAAAACGTGCCCATGCGTGTCCAACCAACTCATGAATATTGGAAAATTGTTTCTCTCAAATAGTTTTGGAGATATAAGGGTCCAAAGTTGAAGGAAATTGACCTTTCAAGGGCCATAACTCGAAACTCAATGAAGGAAGACAACTCCCATTTTACCCCATGGCACTTGGGTTAAGGGCGCATCATTTGGCACCAATTATAGGCCGATATCATGAAGTCACCTTTGCACCATTTAGGCACTATCATCCTATTGGTGTCCCGCCAAAACTTGAGACCCTTATAACTCGCTTTTGTGTATTGCGATTGAGCTGAAATTTTGCATGCTGCTAGTAGACCTCAGTGCCTAGTGGCTTGCAAAATTTCGTGCCGCTACGAAGCGTATCTTGTGAGTTATAAGCCTTCAAACTTCGAGGAAATTAAAGTTTGTGCCTATTTTGCGGGAATACGAAATAAGATACAGAGGTGCAGTATGTATCCTTCAACAGGCATTTATGTGCCCTACCATCGTGCAAAATCCCGGTAACACTGGGGCACGAGAAAGTGCCGAAATAAAGGACTCTTTTTTACATTGAGGGCTATGGGAAAAATGAAGAAAACGCCGCTAATCAGCCTAGAGGGCGAATACAATAGCAAGCTTTACACCGTTAGTCCGTCCCAATAAAGTACGCCCTTGGGCCAAATTACAGATCGCTGCGTACAATAGAGGCCAAGAAAATTGACTTAGAAATTTTGGTGGTCGGCGTGTTGTGGGTACGAGAATCTCATTTTGGTCACTTTCACGTAGAAGCATGAAAATGGTGCCAAAACGTGCCCATGCGTGTCCAACCAACTCATGAATATTGGAAAATTGTTTCTCTCAAATAGTTTTGGAGATATAAGGGTCCAAAGTTGAAGGAAATTGACCTTTCAAGGGCCATAACTCGAAACTCAATGAAGGAAGACAACTCCCATTTTACCCCATGGCACTTGGGTTAAGGGCGCATCATTTGGCACCAATTATAGGCCGATATCATGAAGTCACCTTTGCACCATTTAGGCACTATCATCCTATTGGTGTCCCGCCAAAACTTGAGGCCCTTATAACTCGCTTTTGTGTATTGCGATTGAGCTGAAATTTTGCATGCTGCTAGTAGACCTCAGTGCCTAGTGGCTTGCAAAATTTCGTGCCGCTACGAAGCGTATCTTGTGAGTTATAAGCCTTCAAACTTCGAGGAAATTAAAGTTTGTGCCTATTTTGCGGGAATACGAAATAAGATACAGAGGTGCAGTATGTATCCTTCAACAGGCATTTATGTGCCCTACCATCGTGCAAAATCCCGGTAACACTGGGGCACGAGAAAGTGCCGAAATAAAGGACTCTTTTTTACATTGAGGGCTATGGGAAAAATGAAGAAAACGCCGCTACTCAGCCTAGAGGGCGAATACAATAGCAAGCTTTACACCGTTAGTCCGTCCCAATAAAGTACGCCCTCGGGCCAAATTACAGATCGCTGCGTACAATAGAGGCCAAGAAAATTGACTTAGAAATTTTGGTGGTCGGCGTGTTGTGGGTACGAGAATCTCATTTTGGTCACTTTCACGTAGAAGCATGAAAATGGTGCCAAAACGTGCCCATGCGTGTCCAACCAACTCATGAATATTGGAAAATTGTTTCTCTCAAATAGTTTTGGAGATATAAGGGTCCAAAGTTGAAGGAAATTGACCTTTCAAGGGCCATAACTCGAAACTCAATGAAGGAAGACAACTCCCATTTTACCCCATGGCACTTGGGTTAAGGGCGCATCATTTGGCACCAATTATAGGCCGATATCATGAAGTCACCTTTGCACCATTTAGGCACTATCATCCTATTGGTGTCCCGCCAAAACTTGAGGCCCTTATAACTCGCTTTTGTGTATTGCGATTGAGCTGAAATTTTGCATGCTGCTAGTAGACCTCAGTGCCTAGTGGCTTGCAAAATTTCGTGCCGCTACGAAGCGTATCTTGTGAGTTATAAGCCTTCAAACTTCGAGGAAATTAAAGTTTGTGCCTATTTTGCGGGAATACGAAATAAGATACAGAGGTGCAGTATGTATCCTTCAACAGGCATTTATGTGCCCTACCATCGTGCAAAATCCCGGTAACACTGGGGCACGAGAAAGTGCCGAAATAAAGGACTCTTTTTTACATTGAGGGCTATGGGAAAAATGAAGAAAACGCCGCTACTCAGCCTAGAGGGCGAATACAATAGCAAGCTTTACACCGTTAGTCCGTCCCAATAAAGTACGCCCTCGGGCCAAATTACAGATCGCTGCGTACAATAGAGGCCAAGAAAATTGACTTAGAAATTTTGGTAGTCGGCGTGTTGTGGGTACGAGAATCTCATTTTGGTCACTTTCACGTAGAAGCATGAAAATGGTGCCAAAACGTGCCCATGCGTGTCCAACCAACTCATGAATATTGGAAAATTGTTTCTCTCAAATAGTTTTGGAGATATAAGGGTCCAAAGTTGAAGGAAATTGAACTTTCAAGGGCCATAACTCGAAACTCAATGAAGGAAGACAACTCCCATTTTACCCCATGGCACTTGGGTTAAGGGCGCATCATTTGGCACCAATTATAGGCCGATATCATGAAGTCACCTTTGCACCATTTAGGCACTATCATCCTATTGGTGTCCCGCCAAAACTTGAGGCCCTTATAACTCGCTTTTGTGTATTGCGATTGAGCTGAAATTTTGCATGCTGCTAGTAGACCTCAGTGCCTAGTGGCTTGCAAAATTTCGTGCCGCTACGAAGCGTATCTTGTGAGTTATAAGCCTTCAAACTTCGAGGAAATTAAAGTTTGTGCCTATTTTGCGGGAATACGAAATAAGATACAGAGGTGCAGTATGTATCCTTCAACAGGCATTTATGTGCCCTACCATCGTGCAAAATCCCGGTAACACTGGGGCACGAGAAAGTGCCGAAATAAAGGACTCTTTTTTACATTGAGGGCTATGGGAAAAATGAAGAAAACGCCGCTACTCAGCCTAGATTATGGGTCCCTCACATGGGGGTCTGCTTCTAAAAGCAATTTAGAAAGATTATTGAAACTTCAAAAACGAGCAGCTAGAATCATTTTAAATGCATATCTTGACACACCATCTTCTCAAATGTTCGAAGAATTAGGTTGGGCCACCATAAACAAACGTCACAACTATAACAAAGCGATTTTGGTATATAAAGCACTTAATAATCAAGCTCCGTCCTACATAACAGACCTGTTAACCCCCGTGTCCCACACTCACATTCGGACTCTAAGGTCATCTAATGACGGCTCTTTGGCGGTGCCCCGATCAAGATCGGTAATGTTTGATGGCTCGTTTTCATCTTCAGCTCCTAGATTGTGGAACCAATTGCCAGAGTCTACCAAAAAAGCATCATCTCTCAATGTGTTTAAACGGCAAATAAAGGAATGCATATAGGAGACATTTATAAGTCTTTAGCGTTGCAAATCTCTGGTGTCACATTATGTTATGGGTGATTATAAGAATTTGTACTGTGATAAAAAATGTTACACTATGTGATATATTTTACTCATGTATACAGGAAACATGTTGTCATTTTAAACAAATATATAATTCAAGCCAAATTCAAATTTTAACCAATTTTGCTTACGGCGAGTAAATGCTTACACAATGTGATATATTTTATTCGAACTTAGCCTTGCTTACTTTAAAAAAAAAAATGATTTTAATTTCAAACCTACTCATTATTTAAATTAACTTACCTGTTTAGAATGCCGGTTTTTATACGCCCAATAATAAACAAATATTTATTATTCCTTTTTAAAGATTAAGTTTGCTAAAACGTATATATGTTCTTATCATATGTGCTGAAAATTAGTAAGATTTAATTCTTGTAATATGGTTTAATGGTGATTATGGACTTGGTGGCGAATATCTTTGTGTAGCGAACGAGCTGAACTTAGATGTCATCTGGTCCCAAATCTCTATTAAAGTATATTTATATTATCAAAACATTTTATCAATTTTACAGCATATAGTTCATATATTTGATTGTTTAAATTATGGTATTGTCTGTGTAAATATGTACATATTATGTCTGCATGTTTTTTTTTTTTGTTTCGAGGACCACGAGGTAGAATAGTTACTTTGTAGCTAATTGTGTCATCCTCGTTAAACATTGTATAAATAAAATAAATAAATAAAAATAGAGGGCGAATACAATAGCAAGCTTTACACCGTTAGTCCGTCCCAATAAAGTACGCCCTCGGGCCAAATTACAGATCGCTGCGTACAATAGAGGCCAAGAAAATTGACTTAGAAATTTTGGTGGTCGGCGTGTTGTGGGTACGAGAATCTCATTTTGGTCACTTTCACGTAGAAGCATGAAAATGGTGCCAAAACGTGCCCATGCGTGTCCAACCAACTCATGAATATTGGAAAATTGTTTCTCTCAAATAGTTTTGGAGATATAAGGGTCCAAAGTTGAAGGAAATTGACCTTTCAAGGGCCATAACTCGAAACTCAATGAAGGAAGACAACTCCCATTTTACCCCATGGCACTTGGGTTAAGGGCGCATCATTTGGCACCAATTATAGGCCGATATCATGAAGTCACCTTTGCACCATTTAGGCACTATCATCCTATTGGTGTCCCGCCAAAACTTGAGGCCCTTATAATTCGCTTTTGTGTATTGCGATTGAGCTGAAATTTTGCATGCTGCTAGTAGACCTCAGTGCCTAGTGGCTTGCAAAATTTCGTGCCACTACGAAGCGTATCTTGTGAGTTATAAGCCTTCAAACTTCGAGGAAATTAAAGTTTGTGCCTATTTTGCGGGAATACGAAATAAGATACAGAGGTGCAGTATGTATCCTTCAACAGGCATTTATGTGCCCTACCATCGTGCAAAATCCCGGTAACACTGGGGCACGAGAAAGTGCCGAAATAAAGGACTCTTTTTTACATTGAGGGCTATGGGAAAAATGAAGAAAACGCCGCTACTCAGCCTAGAGGGCGAATACAATAGCAAGCTTTACACCGTTAGTCCGTCCCAATAAAGTACGCCCTCGGGCCAAATTACAGATCGCTGCGTACAATAGAGGCCAAGAAAATTGACTTAGAAATTTTGGTGGTCGGCGTGTTGTGGGTACGAGAATCTCATTTTGGTCACTTTCACGTAGAAGAATGAAAATGGTGCCAAAACGTGCCCATGCGTGTCCAACCAACTCATGAATATTGGAAAATTGTTTCTCTCAAATAGTTTTGGAGACATAAGGGTCCAAAGTTGAAGGAAATTGACCTTTCAAGGGCCATAACTCGAAACTCAATGAAGGAAGACAACTCCCATTTTACCCCATGGCACTTGGGTTAAGGGCGCATCATTTGGCACCAATTATAGGCCGATATCATGAAGTCACCTTTGCACCATTTAGGCACTATCATCCTATTGGTGTCCCGCCAAAACTTGAGGCCCTTATAACTCGCTTTTGTGTATTGCGATTGAGCTGAAATTTTGCATGCTGCTAGTAGACCTCAGTGCCTAGTGGCTTGCAAAATGTCGTGCCGCTACGAAGCGTATCTTGTGAGTTATAAGCCTTCAAACTTCGAGGAAATTAAAGTTTGTGCCTATTTTGCGGGAATACGAAATAAGATACAGAGGTGCAGTATGTATCCTTCAACAGGCATTTATGTGCCCTACCATCGTGCAAAATCCCGGTAACACTGGGGCACGAGAAAGTGCCGAAATAAAGGACTCTTTTTTACATTGAGGGCTATGGGAAAAATGAAGAAAACGCCGCTACTCAGCCTAGAGGGCGAATACAATAGCAAGCTTTACACCGTTAGTCCGTCCCAATAAAGTACGCCCTCGGGCCAAATTACAGATCGCTGCGTACAATAGAGGCCAAGAAAATTGACTTAGAAATTTTGGTGGTCGGCGTGTTGTGGGTACGAGAATCTCATTTTGGTCACTTTCACGTAGAAGCATGAAAATGGTGCCAAAACGTGCCCTTGCGTGTCCAACCAACTCATGAATATTGGAAAATTGTTTCTCTCAAATAGTTTTGGAGATATAAGGGTCCAAAGTTGAAGGAAATTGACCTTTCAAGGGCCATAACTCGAAACTCAATGAAGGAAGACAACTCCCATTTTACCCCATGGCACTTGGGTTAAGGGCGCATCATTTGGCACCAATTATAGGCCGATATCATGAAGTCACCTTTGCACCATTTAGGCACTATCATCCTATTGGTGTCCCGCCAAAACTTGAGGCCCTTATAACTCGCTTTTGTGTATTGCGATTGAGCTGAAATTTTGCATGCTGCTAGTAGACCTCAGTGCCTAGTGGCTTGCAAAATTTCGTGCCGCTACGAAGCGTATCTTGTGAGTTATAAGCCTTCAAACTTCGAGGAAATTAAAGTTTGTGCCTATTTTGCGGGAATACGAAATAAGATACAGAGGTGCAGTATGTATCCTTCAACAGGCATTTATGTGCCCTACCATCGGGCAAAATCCCGGTAACACTGGGGCACGAGAAAGTGCCGAAATAAAGGACTCTTTTTTACATTGAGGGCTATGGGAAAAATGAAGAAAACGCCGCTACTCAGCCTAGAGGGCGAATACAATAGCAAGCTTTACACCGTTAGTCCGTCCCAATAAAGTACGCCCTCGGGCCAAATTACAGATCGCTGCGTACAATAGAGGCCAAGAAAATTGACTTAGAAATTTTGGTGGTCGGCGTGTTGTGGGTACGAGAATCTCATTTTGGTCACTTTCACGTAGAAGCATGAAAATGGTGCCAAAACGTGCCCATGCGTGTCCAACCAACTCATGAATATTGGAAAATTGTTTCTCTCAAATAGTTTTGGAGATATAAGGGTCCAAAGTTGAAGGAAATTGACCTTTCAAGGGCCATAACTCGAAACTCAATGAAGGAAGACAACTCCCATTTTACCCCATGGCACTTGGGTTAAGGGCGCATCATTTGGCACCAATTATAGGCCGATATCATGAAGTCACCTTTGCACCATTTAGGCACTATCATCCTATTGGTGTCCCGCCAAAACTTGAGGCCCTTATAACTCGCTTTTGTGTATTGCGATTGAGCTGAAATTTTGCATGCTGCTAGTAGACCTCAGTGCCGAGTGGCTTGCAAAATTTCGTGCCGCTACGAAGCGTATCTTGTGAGTTATAAGCCTTCAAACTTCGAGGAAATTAAAGTTTGTGCCTATTTTGCGGGAATACGAAATAAGATACAGAGGTGCAGTATGTATCCTTCAACAGGCATTTATGTGCCCTACCATCGTGCAAAATCCCGGTAACACTGGGGCACGAGAAAGTGCCGAAATAAAGGACTCTTTTTTACATTGAGGGCTATGGGAAAAATGAAGAAAACGCCGCTACTCAGCCTAGAGGGCGAATACAATAGCAAGCTTTACACCGTTAGTCCGTCCCAATAAAGTACGCCCTCGGGCCAAATTACAGATTGCTGCGTACAATAGAGGCCAAGAAAATTGACTTAGAAATTTTGGTGGTCGGCGTGTTGTGGGTACGAGAATCTCATTTTGGTCACTTTCACGTAGAAGCATGAAAATGGTGCCAAAACGTGCCCATGCGTGTCCAACCAACTCATGAATATTGGAAAATTGTTTCTCTCAAATAGTTTTGGAGATATAAGGGTCCAAAGTTGAAGGAAATTGACCTTTCAAGGGCCATAACTCGAAACTCAATGAAGGAAGACAACTCCCATTTTACCCCATGGCACTTGGGTTAAGGGCGCATCATTTGGCACCAATTATAGGCCGATATCGAAGTCACCTTTGCACCATTTAGGCACTATCATCCTATTGGTGTCCCGCCAAAACTTGAGGCCCTTATAACTCGCTTTTGTGTATTGCGATTGAGCTGAAATTTTGCATGCTGCTAGTAGACCTCAGTGCCTAGTGGCTTGCAAAATTTCGTGCCGCTACGAAGCGTATCTTGTGAGTTATAAGCCTTCAAACTTCGAGGAAATTAAAGTTTGTGCCTATTTTGCGGGAATACGAAATAAGATACAGAGGTGCAGTATGTATCCTTCAACAGGCATTTATGTGCCCTACCATCGTGCAAAATCCCGGTAACACTGGGGCACGAGAAAGTGCCGAAATAAAGGACTCTTTTTTACATTGAGGGCTATGGGAAAAATGAAGAAAACGCCGCTACTCAGCCTAGAGGGCGAATACAATAGCAAGCTTTACACCGTTAGTCCGTCCCAATAAAGTACGCCCTCGGGCCAAATTACAGATCGCTGCGTACAATAGAGGCCAAGAAAATTGACTTAGAAATTTTGGTGGTCGGCGTGTTGTGGGTACGAGAATCTCATTTTGGTCACTTTCACGTAGAAGCATGAAAATGGTGCCAAAACGTGCCCATGCGTGTCCAACCAACTCATGAATATTGGAAAATTGTTTCTCTCAAATAGTTTTGGAGATATAAGGGTCCAAAGTTGAAGGAAATTGACCTTTCAAGGGCCATAACTCGAAACTCAATGAAGGAAGACAACTCCCATTTTACCCCATGGCACTTGGGTTAAGGGCGCATCATTTGGCACCAATTATAGGCCGATATCATGAAGTCACCTTTGCACCATTTAGGCACTATCATCCTATTGGTGTCCCGCCAAAACTTGAGGCCCTTATAACTCGCTTTTGTGTATTGCGATTGAGCTGAAATTTTGCATGCTGCTAGTAGACCTCAGTGCCTAGTGGCTTGCAAAATTTCGTGCCGCTACGAAGCGTATCTTGTGAGTTATAAGCCTTCAAACTTCGAGGAAATTAAAGTTTGTGCCTATTTTGCGGGAATACGAAATAAGATACAGAGGTGCAGTATGTATCCTTCAACAGGCATTTATGTGCCCTACCATCGTGCAAAATCCCGGTAACACTGGGGCACGAGAAAGTGCCGAAATAAAGGACTCTTTTTTACATTGAGGGCTATGGGAAAAATGAAGAAAACGCCGCTACTCAGCCTAGAGGGCGAATACAATAGCAAGCTTTACACCGTTAGTCCGTCCCAATAAAGTACGCCCTCGGGCCAAATTACAGATCGCTGCGTACAATAGAGGCCAAGAAAATTGACTTAGAAATTTTGGTGGTCGGCGTGTTGTGGGTACGAGAATCTCATTTTGGTCACTTTCACGTAGAAGCATGAAAATGGTGCCAAAACGTGCCCATGCGTGTCCAACCAACTCATGAATATTGGAAAATTGTTTCTCTCAAATAGTTTTGGAGATATAAGGGTCCAAAGTTGAAGGAAATTGACCTTTCAAGGGCCATAACTCGAAACTCAATGAAGGAAGACAACTCCCATTTTACCCCATGGCACTTGGGTTAAGGGCGCATCATTTGGCACCAATTATAGGCCGATATCATGAAGTCACCTTTGCACCATTTAGGCACTATCATCCTATTGGTGTCCCGCCAAAACTTGAGGCCCTTATAACTCGCTTTTGTGTAATGCGATTGAGCTGAAATTTTGCATGCTGCTAGTAGACCTCAGTGCCTAGTGGCTTGCAAAATTTCGTGCCGCTACGAAGCGTATCTTGTGAGTTATAAGCCTTCAAACTTCGAGGAAATTAAAGTTTGTGCCTATTTTGCGGGAATACGAAATAAGATACAGAGGTGCAGTATGTATCCTTCAACAGGCATTTATGTGCCCTACCATCGTGCAAAATCCCGGTAACACTGAGGCACGAGAAAGTGCCGAAATAAAGGACTCTTTTTTACATTGAGGGCTATGGGAAAAATGAAGAAAACGCCGCTACTCAGCCTAGAGGGCGAATACAATAGCAAGCTTTACACCGTTAGTCCGTCCAAATAAAGTACGCCCTCGGGCCAAATTACAGATCGCTGCGTACAATAGAGGCCAAGAAAATTGACTTAGAAATTTTGGTGGTCGGCGTGTTGTGGGTACGAGAATCTCATTTTGGTCACTTTCACGTAGAAGCATGAAAATGGTGCCAAAACGTGCCCATGCGTGTCCAACCAACTCATGAATATTGGAAAATTGTTTCTCTCAAATAGTTTTGGAGATATAAGGGTCCAAAGTTGAAGGAAATTGACCTTTCAAGGGCCATAACTCGAAACTCAATGAAGGAAGACAACTCCCATTTTACCCCATGGCACTTGGGTTAAGGGCGCATCATGTGGCACCAATTATAGGCCGATATCATGAAGTCACCTTTGCACCATTTAGGCACTATCATCCTATTGGTGTCCCGCCAAAACTTGAGGCCCTTATAACTCGCTTTTGTGTATTGCGATTGAGCTGAAATTTTGCATGCTGCTAGTAGACCTCAGTGCCTAGTGGCTTGCAAAATTTCGTGCCGCTACGAAGCGTATCTTGTGAGTTATAAGCCTTCAAACTTCGAGGAAATTAAAGTTTGTGCCTATTTTGCGGGAATACGAAATAAGATACAGAGGTGCAGTATGTATCCTTCAACAGGCATTTATGTGCCCTACCATCGTGCAAAATCCCGGTAACACTGGGGCACGAGAAAGTGCCGAAATAAAGGACTCTTTTTTACATTGAGGGCTATGGGAAAAATGAAGAAAACGCCGCTACTCAGCCTAGAGGGCGAATACAATAGCAAGCTTTACATCGTTAGTCCGTCCCAATAAAGTACGCCCTCGGGCCAAATTACAGATCGCTGCGTACAATAGAGGCCAAGAAAATTGACTTAGAAATTTTGGTGGTCGGCGTGTTGTGGGTACGAGAATCTCATTTTGGTCACTTTCACGTAGAAGCATGAAAATGGTGCCAAAACGTGCCCATGCGTGTCCAACCAACTCATGAATATTGGAAAATTGTTTCTCTCAAATAGTTTTGGAGATATAAGGGTCCAAAGTTGAAGGAAATTGACCTTTCAAGGGCCATAACTCGAAACTCAATGAAGGAAGACAACTCCCATTTTACCCCATGGCACTTGGGTTAAGGGCGCATCATTTGGCACCAATTATAGGCCGATATCATGAAGTCACCTTTGCACCATTTAGGCACTATCATCCTATTGGTGTCCCGCCAAAACTTGAGGCCCTTATAACTCGCTTTTGTGTATTGCGATTGAGCTGAAATTTTGCATGCTGCTAGTAGACCTCAGTGCCTAGTGGCTTGCAAAATTTCGTGCCGCTACGAAGCGCATCTTGTGAGTTATAAGCCTTCAAACTTCGAGGAAATTAAAGTTTGTGCCTATTTTGCGGGAATACGAAATAAGATACAGAGGTGCAGTATGTATCCTTCAACAGGCATTTATGTGCCCTACCATCGTGCAAAATCCCGGTAACACTGGGGCACGAGAAAGTGCCGAAATAAAGGACTCTTTTTTACATTGAGGGCTATGGGAAAAATGAAGAAAACGCCGCTACTCAGCCTAGAGGGCGAATACAATAGCAAGCTTTACACCGTTAGTCCGTCCCAATAAAGTACGCCCTCGGGCCAAATTACAGATCGCTGCGTACAATAGAGGCCAAGAAAATTGACTTAGAAATTTTGGTGGTCGGCGTGTTGTGGGTACGAGAATCTCATTTTGGTCACTTTCACGTAGAAGCATGAAAATGGTGCCAAAACGTGCCCATGCGTGTCCAACCAACTCATGAATATTGGAAAATTGTTTCTCTCAAATAGTTTTGGAGATATAAGGGTCCAAAGTTGAAGGAAATTGACCTTTCAAGGGCCATAACTCGAAACTCAATGAAGGAAGACAACTCCCATTTTACCCCATGGCACTTGGGTTAAGGGCGCATCATTTGGCACCAATTATAGGCCGATATCATGAAGTCACCTTTGCACCATTTAGGCACTATCATCCTATTGGTGTCCCGCCAAAACTTGAGGCCCTTATAACTCGCTTTTGTGTATTGCGATTGAGCTGAAATTTTGCATGCTGCTAGTAGACCTCAGTGCCTAGTGGCTTGCAAAATTTCGTGCCGCTACGAAGCGTATCTTGTGTGTTATAAGCCTTCAAACTTCGAGGAAATTAAAGTTTGTGCCTATTTTGCGGGAATACGAAATAAGATACAGAGGTGCAGTATGTATCTTTCAACAGGCATTTATGTGCCCTACCATCGTGCAAAATCCCGGTAACACTGGGGCACGAGAAAGTGCCGAAATAAAGGACTCTTTTTTACATTGAGGGCTATGGGAAAAATGAAGAAAACGCCGCTACTCAGCCTAGAGGGCGAATACAATAGCAAGCTTTACACCGTTAGTCCGTCCCAATAAAGTACGCCCTCGGGCCAAATTACAGATCGCTGCGTACAATAGAGGCCAAGAAAATTGACTTAGAAATTTTGGTGGTCGGCGTGTTGTGGGTACGAAAATCTCATTTTGGTCACTTTCACGTAGAAGCATGAAAATGGTGCCAAAACGTGCCCATGCGTGTCCAACCAACTCATGAATATTGGAAAATTGTTTCTCTCAAATAGTTTTGGAGATATAAGGGTCCAAAGTTGAAGGAAATTGACCTTTCAAGGGCCATAACTCGAAACTCAATGAAGGAAGACAACTCCCATTTTACCCCATGGCACTTGGGTTAAGGGCGCATCATTTGGCACCAATTATAGGCCGATATCATGAAGTCACCTTTGCACCATTTAGGCACTATCATCCTATTGGTGTCCCGCGAAAACTTGAGGCCCTTATAACTCGCTTTTGTGTATTGCGATTGAGCTGAAATTTTGCATGCTGCTAGTAGACCTCAGTGCCTAGTGGCTTGCAAAATTTCGTGCCGCTACGAAGCGTATCTTGTGAGTTATAAGCCTTCAAACTTCGAGGAAATTAAAGTTTGTGCCTATTTTGCGGGAATACGAAATAAGATACAGAGGTGCAGTATGTATCCTTCAACAGGCATTTATGTGCCCTACCATCGTGCAAAATCCCGGTAACACTGGGGCACGAGAAAGTGCCGAAATAAAGGACTCTTTTTTACATTGAGGGCTATGGGAAAAATGAAGAAAACGCCGCTACTCAGCCTAGAGGGCGAATACAATAGCAAGCTTTACACCGTTAGTCCGTCCCAATAAAGTACGCCCTCGGGCCAAATTACAGATCGCTGCGTACAATAGAGGCCAAGAAAATTGACTTAGAAATTTTGGTGGTCGGCGTGTTGTGGGTACGAGAATCTCATTTTGGTCACTTTCACGTAGAAGCATGAAAATGGTGCCAAAACGTGCCCATGCGTGTCCAACCAACTCATGAATATTGGAAAATTGTTTCTCTCAAATAGTTTTGGAGATATAAGGGTCCAAAGTTGAAGGAAATTGACCTTTCAAGGGCCATAACTCGAAACTCAATGAAGGAAGACAACTCCCATTTTACCCCATGGCACTTGGGTTAAGGGCGCATCATTTGGCACCAATTATAGGCCGATATCATGAAGTCACCTTTGCACCATTTAGGCACTATCATCCTATTGGTGTCCCGCCAAAACTTGAGGCCCTTATAACTCGCTTTTGTGTATTGCGATTGAGCTGAAATTTTGCATGCTGCTAGTAGACCTCAGTGCCTAGTGGCTTGCAAAATTTCGTGCCGCTACGAAGCGTATCTTGTGAGTTATAAGCCTTCAAACTTCGAGGAAATTAAAGTTTGTGCCTATTTTGCGGGAATACGAAATAAGATACAGAGGTGCAGTATGTATCCTTCAACAGGCATTTATGTGCCCTACCATCGTGCAAAATCCCGGTAACACTGGGGCACGAGAAAGTGCCGAAATAAAGGACTCTTTTTTACATTGAGGGCTATGGGAAAAATGAAGAAAACGCCGCTACTCAGCCTAGAGGGCGAATACAATAGCAAGCTTTACACCGTTAGTCCGTCCCAATAAAGTACGCCCTCGGGCCAAATTACAGATCGCTGCGTACAATAGAGGCCAAGAAAATTGACTTAGAAATTTTGGTGGTCGGCGTGTTGTGGGTACGAGAATCTCATTTTGGTCACTTTCACGTAGAAGCATGAAAATGGTGCCAAAACGTGCCCATGCGTGTCCAACCAACTCATGAATATTGGAAAATTGTTTCTCTCAAATAGTTTTGGAGATATAAGGGTCCAAAGTTGAAGGAAATTGACCTTTCAAGGGTCATAACTCGAAACTCAATGAAGGAAGACGACTCCCATTTTACCCCATGGCACTTGGGTTAAGGGCGCATCATTGGGCACCAATTATAGGCCGATATCATGAAGTCACCTTTGCACCATTTAGGCACTATCATCCTATTGGTGTCCCGCCAAAACTTGAGGCCCTTATAACTCGCTTTTGTGTATTGCGATTGAGCTGAAATTTTGCATGCTGCTAGTAGACCTCAGTGCCTAGTGGCTTGCAAAATTTCGTGCCGCTACGAAGCGTATCTTGTGTGTTATAAGCCTTCAAACTTCGAGGAAATTAAAGTTTTTGCCTATTTTGCGGGAATACGAAGTAAGATACAGAGGTGCAGTATGTATCTTTCAACAGGCATTTATGTGCCCTACCATCGTGCAAAATCCCGGTAACACTGGGGCACGAGAAAGTGCCGAAATAAAGGACTCTTTTTTACATTGAGGGCTATGGGAAAAATGAAGAAAACGCCGCTACTCAGCCTAGAGGGCGAATACAATAGCAAGCTTTACACCGTTAGTCCGTCCCAATAAAGTACGCCCTCGGGCCAAATTACAGATCGCTGCGTACAATAGAGGCCAAGAAAATTGACTTAGAAATTTTGGTGGTCGGCGTGTTGTGGGTACGAGAATCTCATTTTGGTCACTTTCACGTAGAAGCATGAAAATGGTGCCAAAACGTGCCCATGCGTGTCCAACCAACTCATGAATATTGGAAAATTGTTTCTCTCAAATAGTTTTGGAGATATAAGGGTCCAAAGTTGAAGGAAATTGACCTTTCAAGGGCCATAACTCGAAACTCAATGAAGGAAGACAACTCCCATTTTACCCCATGGCACTTGGGTTAAGGGCGCATCATTTGGCACCAATTATAGGCCGATATCATGAAGTCACCTTTGCACCATTTAGGCACTATCATCCTATTGGTGTCCCGCCAAAACTTGAGGCCCTTATAACTCGCTTTTGTGTATTGCGATTGAGCTGAAATTTTGCATGCTGCTAGTAGACCTCAGTGCCTAGTGGCTTGCAAAATTTCGTGCCGCTACGAAGCGTATCTTGTGAGTTATAAGCCTTCAAACTTCGAGGAAATTAAAGTTTGTGCCTATTTTGCGGGAATACGAAATAAGATACAGAGGTGCAGTATGTATCCTTCAACAGGCATTTATGTGCCCTACCATCGTGCAAAATCCCGGTAACACTGGGGCACGAGAAAGTGCCGAAATAAAGGACTCTTTTTTACATTGAGGGCTATGGGAAAAATGAAGAAAACGCCGCTACTCAGCCTAGAGGGCGAATACAATAGCAAGCTTTACACCGTTAGTCCGTCCCAATAAAGTACGCCCTCGGGCCAAATTACAGATCGCTGCGTACAATAGAGGCCAAGAAAATTGACTTAGAAATTTTGGTGGTCGGCGTGTTGTGGGTACGAGAATCTCATTTTGGTCACTTTCACGTAGAAGCATGAAAATGGTGCCAAAACGTGCCCATGCGTGTCCAACCAACTCATGAATATTGGAAAATTGTTTCTCTCAAATAGTTTTGGAGATATAAGGGTCCAAAGTTGAAGGAAATTGACCTTTCAAGGGCCATAACTCGAAACTCAATGAAGGAAGACAACTCCCATTTTACCCCATGGCACTTGGGTTAAGGGCGCATCATTTGGCACCAATTATAGGCCGATATCATGAAGTCACCTTTGCACCATTTAGGCACTATCATCCTATTGGTGTCCCGCCAAAACTTGAGGCCCTTATAACTCGCTTTTGTGTATTGCGATTGAGCTGAAATTTTGCATGCTGCTAGTAGACCTCAGTGCCTAGTGGCTTGCAAAATTTCGTGCCGCTACGAAGCGTATCTTGTGAGTTATAAGCCTTCAAACTTCGAGGAAATTAAAGTTTGTGCCTATTTTGCGGGAATACGAAATAAGATACAGAGGTGCAGTATGTATCCTTCAACAGGCATTTATGTGCCCTACCATCGTGCAAAATCCCGGTAACACTGGGGCACGAGAAAGTGCCGAAATAAAGGACTCTTTTTTACATTGAGGGCTATGGGAAAAATGAAGAAAACGCCGCTACTCAGCCTAGAGGGCGAATACAATAGCAAGCTTTACACCGTTAGTCCGTCCCAATAAAGTACGCCCTCGGGCCAAATTACAGATCGCTGCGTACAATAGAGGCCAAGAAAATTGACTTAGAAATTTTGGTGGTCGGCGTGTTGTGGGTACGAGAATCTCATTTTGGTCACTTTCACGTAGAAGCATGAAAATGGTGCCAAAACGTGCCCATGCGTGTCCAACCAACTCATGAATATTGGAAAATTGTTTCTCTCAAATAGTTTTGGAGATATAAGGGTCCAAAGTTGAAGGAAATTGACCTTTCAAGGGTCATAACTCGAAACTCAATGAAGGAAGACGACTCCCATTTTACCCCATGGCACTTGGGTTAAGGGCGCATCATTGGGCACCAATTATAGGCCGATATCATGAAGTCACCTTTGCACCATTTAGGCACTATCATCCTATTGGTGTCCCGCCAAAACTTGAGGCCCTTATAACTCGCTTTTGTGTATTGCGATTGAGCTGAAATTTTGCATGCTGCTAGTAGACCTCAGTGCCTAGTGGCTTGCAAAATTTCGTGCCGCTACGAAGCGTATCTTGTGTGTTATAAGCCTTCAAACTTCGAGGAAATTAAAGTTTTTGCCTATTTTGCGGGAATACGAAGTAAGATACAGAGGTGCAGTATGTATCTTTCAACAGGCATTTATGTGCCCTACCATCGTGCAAAATCCCGGTAACACTGGGGCACGAGAAAGTGCCGAAATAAAGGACTCTTTTTTACATTGAGGGCTATGGGAAAAATGAAGAAAACGCCGCTACTCAGCCTAGAGGGCGAATACAATAGCAAGCTTTACACCGTTAGTCCGTCCCAATAAAGTACGCCCTCGGGCCAAATTACAGATCGCTGCGTACAATAGAGGCCAAGAAAATTGACTTAGAAATTTTGGTGGTCGGCGTGTTGTGGGTACGAGAATCTCATTTTGGTCACTTTCACGTAGAAGCATGAAAATGGTGCCAAAACGTGCCCATGCGTGTCCAACCAACTCATGAATATTGGAAAATTGTTTCTCTCAAATAGTTTTGGAGATATAAGGGTCCAAAGTTGAAGGAAATTGACCTTTCAAGGGCCATAACTCGAAACTCAATGAAGGAAGACAACTCCCATTTTACCCCATGGCACTTGGGTTAAGGGCGCATCATTTGGCACCAATTATAGGCCGATATCATGAAGTCACCTTTGCACCATTTAGGCACTATCATCCTATTGGTGTCCCGCCAAAACTTGAGGCCCTTATAACTCGCTTTTGTGTATTGCGATTGAGCTGAAATTTTGCATGCTGCTAGTAGACCTCAGTGCCTAGTGGCTTGCAAAATTTCGTGCCGCTACGAAGCGTATCTTGTGAGTTATAAGCCTTCAAACTTCGAGGAAATTAAAGTTTGTGCCTATTTTGCGGGAATACGAAATAAGATACAGAGGTGCAGTATGTATCCTTCAACAGGCATTTATGTGCCCTACCATCGTGCAAAATCCCGGTAACACTGGGGCACGAGAAAGTGCCGAAATAAAGGACTCTTTTTTACATTGAGGGCTATGGGAAAAATGAAGAAAACGCCGCTACTCAGCCTAGAGGGCGAATACAATAGCAAGCTTTACACCGTTAGTCCGTCCCAATAAAGTACGCCCTCGGGCCAAATTACAGATCGCTGCGTACAATAGAGGCCAAGAAAATTGACTTAGAAATTTTGGTGGTCGGCGTGTTGTGGGTACGAGAATCTCATTTTGGTCACTTTCACGTAGAAGCATGAAAATGGTGCCAAAACGTGCCCATGCGTGTCCAACCAACTCATGAATATTGGAAAATTGTTTCTCTCAAATAGTTTTGGAGATATAAGGGTCCAAAGTTGAAGGAAATTGACCTTTCAAGGGCCATAACTCGAAACTCAATGAAGGAAGACAACTCCCATTTTACCCCATGGCACTTGGGTTAAGGGCGCATCATTTGGCACCAATTATAGGCCGATATCATGAAGTCACCTTTGCACCATTTAGGCACTATCATCCTATTGGTGTCCCGCCAAAACTTGAGGCCCTTATAACTCGCTTTTGTGTATTGCGATTGAGCTGAAATTTTGCATGCTGCTAGTAGACCTCAGTGCCTAGTGGCTTGCAAAATTTCGTGCCGCTACGAAGCGTATCTTGTGAGTTATAAGCCTTCAAACTTCGAGGAAATTAAAGTTTGTGCCTATTTTGCGGGAATACGAAATAAGATACAGAGGTGCAGTATGTATCCTTCAACAGGCATTTATGTGCCCTACCATCGTGCAAAATCCCGGTAACACTGGGGCACGAGAAAGTGCCGAAATAAAGGACTCTTTTTTACATTGAGGGCTATGGGAAAAATGAAGAAAACGCCGCTACTCAGCCTAGAGGGCGAATACAATAGCAAGCTTTACACCGTTAGTCCGTCCCAATAAAGTACGCCCTCGGGCCAAATTACAGATCGCTGCGTACAATAGAGGCCAAGAAAATTGACTTAGAAATTTTGGTGGTCGGCGTGTTGTGGGTACGAGAATCTCATTTTGGTCACTTTCACGTAGAAGCATGAAAATGGTGCCAAAACGTGCCCATGCGTGTCCAACCAACTCATGAATATTGGAAAATTGTTTCTCTCAAATAGTTTTGGAGATATAAGGGTCCAAAGTTGAAGGAAATTGACCTTTCAAGGGCCATAACTCGAAACTCAATGAAGGAAGACAACTCCCATTTTACCCCATGGCACTTGGGTTAAGGGCGCATCATTTGGCACCAATTATAGGCCGATATCATGAAGTCACCTTTGCACCATTTAGGCACTATCATCCTATTGGTGTCCCGCCAAAACTTGAGGCCCTTATAACTCGCTTTTGTGTATTGCGATTGAGCTGAAATTTTGCATGCTGCTAGTAGACCTCAGTGCCTAGTGGCTTGCAAAATTTCGTGCCGCTACGAAGCGTATCTTGTGAGTTATAAGCCTTCAAACTTCGAGGAAATTAAAGTTTGTGCCTATTTTGCGGGAATACGAAATAAGATACAGAGGTGCAGTATGTATCCTTCAACAGGCATTTATGTGCCCTACCATCGTGCAAAATCCCGGTAACACTGGGGCACGAGAAAGTGCCGAAATAAAGGACTCTTTTTTACATTGAGGGCTATGGGAAAAATGAAGAAAACGCCGCTACTCAGCCTAGAGGGCGAATACAATAGCAAGCTTTACACCGTTAGTCCGTCCCAATAAAGTACGCCCTCGGGCCAAATTACAGATCGCTGCGTACAATAGAGGCCAAGAAAATTGACTTAGAAATTTTGGTGGTCGGCGTGTTGTGGGTACGAGAATCTCATTTTGGTCACTTTCACGTAGAAGCATGAAAATGGTGCCAAAACGTGCCCATGCGTGTCCAACCAACTCATGAATATTGGAAAATTGTTTCTCTCAAATAGTTTTGGAGATATAAGGGTCCAAAGTTGAAGGAAATTGACCTTTCAAGGGTCATAACTCGAAACTCAATGAAGGAAGACAACTCCCATTTTACCCCATGGCACTTGGGTTAAGGGCGCATCATTTGGCACCAATTATAGGCCGATATCATGAAGTCACCTTTGCACCATTTAGGCACTATCATCCTATTGGTGTCCCGCCAAAACTTGAGGCCCTTATAACTCGCTTTTGTGTATTGCGATTGAGCTGAAATTTTGCATGCTGCTAGTAGACCTCAGTGCCTAGTGGCTTGCAAAATTTCGTGCCGCTACGAAGCGTATCTTGTGTGTTATAAGCCTTCAAACTTCGAGGAAATTAAAGTTTTTGCCTATTTTGCGGGAATACGAAGTAAGATACAGAGGTGCAGTATGTATCTTTCAACAGGCATTTATGTGCCCTACCATCGTGCAAAATCCCGGTAACACTGGGGCACGAGAAAGTGCCGAAATAAAGGACTCTTTTTTACATTGAGGGCTATGGGAAAAATGAAGAAAACGCCGCTACTCAGCCTAGAGGGCGAATACAATAGCAAGCTTTACACCGTTAGTCCGTCCCAATAAAGTACGCCCTCGGGCCAAATTACAGATCGCTGCGTACAATAGAGGCCAAGAAAATTGACTTAGAAATTTTGGTGGTCGGCGTGTTGTGGGTACGAGAATCTCATTTTGGTCACTTTCACGTAGAAGCATGAAAATGGTGCCAAAACGTGCCCATGCGTGTCCAACCAACTCATGAATATTGGAAAATTGTTTCTCTCAAATAGTTTTGGAGATATAAGGGTCCAAAGTTGAAGGAAATTGACCTTTCAAGGGCCATAACTCGAAACTCAATGAAGGAAGACAACTCCCATTTTACCCCATGGCACTTGGGTAAAGGGCGCATCATTTGGCACCAATTATAGGCCGATATCATGAAGTCACCTTTGCACCATTTAGGCACTATCATCCTATTGGTGTCCCGCCAAAACTTGAGGCCCTTATAACTCGCTTTTGTGTATTGCGATTGAGCTGAAATTTTGCATGCTGCTAGTAGACCTCAGTGCCTAGTGGCTTGCAAAATTTCGTGCCGCTACGAAGCGTATCTTGTGTGTTATAAGCCTTCAAACTTCGAGGAAATTAAAGTTTTTGCCTATTTTGCGGGAATACGAAGTAAGATACAGAGGTGCAGTATGTATCTTTCAACAGGCATTTATGTGCCCTACCATCGTGCAAAATCCCGGTAACACTGGGGCACGAGAAAGTGCCGAAATAAAGGACTCTTTTTTACATTGAGGGCTATGGGAAAAATGAAGAAAACGCCGCTACTCAGCCTAGAGGGCGAATACAATAGCAAGCTTTACACCGTTAGTCCGTCCCAATAAAGTACGCCCTCGGGCCAAATTACAGATCGCTGCGTACAATAGAGGCCAAGAAAATTGACTTAGAAATTTTGGTGGTCGGCGTGTTGTGGGTACGAGAATCTCATTTTGGTCACTTTCACGTAGAAGCATGAAAATGGTGCCAAAACGTGCCCATGCGTGTCCAACCAACTCATGAATATTGGAAAATTGTTTCTCTCAAATAGTTTTGGAGATATAAGGGTCCAAAGTTGAAGGAAATTGACCTTTCAAGGGCCATAACTCGAAACTCAATGAAGGAAGACAACTCCCATTTTACCCCATGGCACTTGGGTTAAGGGCGCATCATTTGGCACCAATTATAGGCCGATATCATGAAGTCACCTTTGCACCATTTAGGCACTATCATCCTATTGGTGTCCCGCCAAAACTTGAGGCCCTTATAACTCGCTTTTGTGTATTGCGATTGAGCTGAAATTTTGCATGCTGCTAGTAGACCTCAGTGCCTAGTGGCTTGCAAAATTTCGTGCCGCTACGAAGCGTATCTTGTGAGTTATAAGCCTTCAAACTTCGAGGAAATTAAAGTTTGTGCCTATTTTGCGGGAATACGAAATAAGATACAGAGGTGCAGTATGTATCCTTCAACAGGCATTTATGTGCCCTACCATCGTGCAAAATCCCGGTAACACTGGGGCACGAGAAAGTGCCGAAATAAAGGACTCTTTTTTACATTGAGGGCTATGGGAAAAATGAAGAAAACGCCGCTACTCAGCCTAGAGGGCGAATACAATAGCAAGCTTTACACCGTTAGTCCGTCCCAATAAAGTACGCCCTCGGGCCAAATTACAGATCGCTGCGTACAATAGAGGCCAAGAAAATTGACTTAGAAATTTTGGTGGTCGGCGTGTTGTGGGTACGAGAATCTCATTTTGGTCACTTTCACGTAGAAGCATGAAAATGGTGCCAAAACGTGCCCATGCGTGTCCAACCAACTCATGAATATTGGAAAATTGTTTCTCTCAAATAGTTTTGGAGATATAAGGGTCCAAAGTTGAAGGAAATTGACCTTTCAAGGGCCATAACTCGAAACTCAATGAAGGAAGACAACTCCCATTTTACCCCATGGCACTTGGGTTAAGGGCGCATCATTTGGCACCAATTATAGGCCGATATCATGAAGTCACCTTTGCACCATTTAGGCACTATCATCCTATTGGTGTCCCGCCAAAACTTGAGGCCCTTATAACTCGCTTTTGTGTATTGCGATTGAGCTGAAATTTTGCATGCTGCTAGTAGACCTCAGTGCCTAGTGGCTTGCAAAATTTCGTGCCGCTACGAAGCGTATCTTGTGAGTTATAAGCCTTCAAACTTCGAGGAAATTAAAGTTTGTGCCTATTTTGCGGGAATACGAAATAAGATACAGAGGTGCAGTATGTATCCTTCAACAGGCATTTATGTGCCCTACCATCGTGCAAAATCCCGGTAACACTGGGGCACGAGAAAGTGCCGAAATAAAGGACTCTTTTTTACATTGAGGGCTATGGGAAAAATGAAGAAAACGCCGCTACTCTGCCTAGAGGGCGAATACAATAGCAAGCTTTACACCGTTAGTCCGTCCCAATAAAGTACGCCCTCGGGCCAAATTACAGATCGCTGCGTACAATAGAGGCCAAGAAAATTGACTTAGAAATTTTGGTGGTCGGCGTGTTGTGGGTACGAGAATCTCATTTTGGTCACTTTCACGTAGAAGCATGACAATGGTGCCAAAACGTGCCCATGCGTGTCCAACCAACTCATGAATATTGGAAAATTGTTTCTCTCAAATAGTTTTGGAGATATAAGGGTCCAAAGTTGAAGGAAATTAACCTTTCAAGGGCCATAACTCGAAACTCAATGAAGGAAGACAACTCCCATTTTACCCCATGGCACTTGGGTTAAGGGCGCATCATTTGGCACCAATTATAGGCCGATATCATGAAGTCACCTTTGCACCATTTAGGCACTATCATCCTATTGGTGTCCCGCCAAAACTTGAGGCCCTTATAACTCGCTTTTGTGTATTGCGATTGAGCTGAAATTTTGCATGCTGCTAGTAGACCTCAGTGCCTAGTGGCTTGCAAAATTTCGTGCCGCTACGAAGCGTATCTTGTGAGTTATAAGCCTTCAAACTTCGAGGAAATTAAAGTTTGTGCCTATTTTGCGGGAATACGAAATAAGATACAGAGGTGCAGTATGTATCCTTCAACAGGCATTTATGTGCCCTACCATCGTGCAAAATCCCGGTAACACTGGGGCACGAGAAAGTGCCGAAATAAAGGACTCTTTTTTACATTGAGGGCTATGGGAAAAATGAAGAAAACGCCGCTACTCAGCCTAGAGGGCGAATACAATAGCAAGCTTTACACCGTTAGTCCGTCCCAATAAAGTACGCCCTCGGGCCAAATTACAGATTGCTGCGTACAATAGAGGCCAAGAAAATTGACTTAGAAATTTTGGTGGTCGGCGTGTTGTGGGTACGAGAATCTCATTTTGGTCACTTTCACGTAGAAGCATGAAAATGGTGCCAAAACGTGCCCATGCGTGTCCAACCAACTCATGAATATTGGAAAATTGTTTCTCTCAAATAGTTTTGGAGATATAAGGGTCCAAAGTTGAAGGAAATTGACCTTTCAAGGGCCATAACTCGAAACTCAATGAAGGAAGACAACTCCCATTTTACCCCATGGCACTTGGGTTAAGGGCGCATCATTTGGCACCAATTATAGGCCGATATCATGAAGTCACCTTTGCACCATTTAGGCACTATCATCCTATTGGTGTCCCGCCAAAACTTGAGGCCCTTATAACTCGCTTTTGTGTATTGCGATTGAGCTGAAATTTTGCATGCTGCTAGTAGACCTCAGTGCCTAGTGGCTTGCAAAATTTCGTGCCGCTACGAAGCGTATCTTGTGAGTTATAAGCCTTCAAACTTCGAGGAAATTAAAGTTTGTGCCTATTTTGCGGGAATACGAAATAAGATACAGAGGTGCAGTATGTATCCTTCAACAGGCATTTATGTGCCCTACCATCGTGCAAAATCCCGGTAACACTGGGGCACGAGAAAGTGCCGAAATAAAGGACTCTTTTTTACATTGAGGGCTATGGGAAAAATGAAGAAAACGCCGCTACTCAGCCTAGAGGGCGAATACAATAGCAAGCTTTACACCGTTAGTCCGTCCCAATAAAGTACGCCCTCGGGCCAAATTACAGATCGCTGCGTACAATAGAGGCCAAGAAAATTGACTTAGAAATTTTGGTGGTCGGCGTGTTGTGGGTACGAGAATCTCATTTTGGTCACTTTCACGTAGAAGCATGAAAATGGTGCCAAAACGTGCCCATGCGTGTCCAACCAACTCATGAATATTGGAAAATTGTTTCTCTCAAATAGTTTTGGAGATATAAGGGTCCAAAGTTGAAGGAAATTGACCTTTCAAGGGCCATAACTCGAAACTCAATGAAGGAAGACAACTCCCATTTTACCCCATGGCACTTGGGTTAAGGGCGCATCATTTGGCACCAATTATAGGCCGATATCATGAAGTCACCTTTGCACCATTTAGGCACTATCATCCTATTGGTGTCCCGCCAAAACTTGAGGCCCTTATAACTCGCTTTTGTGTATTGCGATTGAGCTGAAATTTTGCATGCTGCTAGTAGACCTCAGTGCCTAGTGGCTTGCAAAATTTCGTGCCGCTACGAAGCGTATCTTGTGA
Organism: Lucinisca nassula; assembly: GCA_963580285.1. Classification (NCBI taxonomy): domain Eukaryota; kingdom Metazoa; phylum Mollusca; class Bivalvia; order Lucinida; family Lucinidae; genus Lucinisca; species Lucinisca nassula. The sequence goes on from OY757023.1 coordinate 132,317,926, forward strand.
GTTATAAGCCTTCAAACTTCGAGGAAATTAAAGTTTGTGCCTATTTTGCGGGAATACGAAATAAGATACAGAGGTGCAGTATGTATCCTTCAACAGGCATTTATGTGCCCTACCATCGTGCAAAATCCCGGTAACACTGGGGCACGAGAAAGTGCCGAAATAAAGGACTCTTTTTTACATTGAGGGCTATGGGAACAAGATGTGTTTGTGAAACACAAATGCCCCCGGACAGCGCAAGGTGAAGGTCACAGGGTCAAAATTTATGGTACCTCTTGAAAGGTCTTGTGACAAGGAATGCACATGTGAAGTATGAAAGCTGTACCACTTACCATTCAAAAGTTATGCCCAATGTTAAAGTTTTTGCAGACGGACAAACGGACAAACAGACAAACGGACAAACAGACAAACAGACGGACAGACCAAAAACTATATGCCCCCCAGAATCTTAGATTCCGGGGGCATAAAAATGAAGAAAACGCCGCTACTCAGCCTAGAGGGCGAATACAATAGCAAGCTTTACACCGTTAGTCCGTCCCAATAAAGTACGCCCTCGGGCCAAATTACAGATCGCTGCGTACAATAGAGGCCAAGAAAATTGACTTAGAAATTTTGGTGGTCGGCGTGTTGTGGGTACGAGAATCTCATTTTGGTCACTTTCACGTAGAAGCATGAAAATGGTGCCAAAACGTGCCCATGCGTGTCCAACCAACTCATGAATATTGGAAAATTGTTTCTCTCAAATAGTTTTGGAGATATAAGGGTCCAAAGTTGAAGGAAATTGACCTTTCAAGGGCCATAACTCGAAACTCAATGAAGGAAGACAACTCCCATTTTACCCCATGGCACTTGGGTTAAGGGCGCATCATTTGGCACCAATTATAGGCCGATATCATGAAGTCACCTTTGCACCATTTAGGCACTATCATCCTATTGGTGTCCCGCCAAAACTTGAGGCCCTTATAACTCGCTTTTGTGTATTGCGATTGAGCTGAAATTTTGCATGCTGCTAGTAGACCTCAGTGCCTAGTGGCTTGCAAAATTTCGTGCCGCTACGAAGCGTATCTTGTGAGTTATAAGCCTTCAAACTTCGAGGAAATTAAAGTTTGTGCCTATTTTGCGGGAATACGAAATAAGATACAGAGGTGCAGTATGTATCCTTCAACAGGCATTTATGTGCCCTACCATCGTGCAAAATCCCGGTAACACTGGGGCACGAGAAAGTGCCGAAATAAAGGACTCTTTTTTACATTGAGGGCTATGGGAAAAATGAAGAAAACGCCGCTACTCAGCCTAGAGGGCGAATACAATAGCAAGCTTTACACCGTTAGTCCGTCCCAATAAAGTACGCCCTCGGGCCAAATTACAGATCGCTGCGTACAATAGAGGCCAAGAAAATTGACTTAGAAATTTTGGTGGTCGGCGTGTTGTGGGTACGAGAATCTCATTTTGGTCACTTTCACGTAGAAGCATGAAAATGGTGCCAAAACGTGCCCATGCGTGTCCAACCAACTCATGAATATTGGAAAATTGTTTCTCTCAAATAGTTTTGGAGATATAAGGGTCCAAAGTTGAAGGAAATTGACCTTTCAAGGGCCATAACTCGAAACTCAATGAAGGAAGACAACTCCCATTTTACCCCATGGTACTTGGGTTAAGGGCGCATCATTTGGCACCAATTATAGGCCGATATCATGAAGTCACCTTTGCACCATTTAGGCACTATCATCCTATTGGTGTCCCGCCAAAACTTGAGGCCCTTATAACTCGCTTTTGTGTATTGCGATTGAGCTGAAATTTTGCATGCTGCTAGTAGACCTCAGTGCCTAGTGGCTTGCAAAATTTCGTGCCGCTACGAAGCGTATCTTGTGAGTTATAAGCCTTCAAACTTCGAGGAAATTAAAGTTTGTGCCTATTTTGCGGGAATACGAAATAAGATACAGAGGTGCAGTATGTATCCTTCAACAGGCATTTATGTGCCCTACCATCGTGCAAAATCCCGGTAACACTGGGGCACGAGAAAGTGCCGAAATAAAGGACTCTTTTTTACATTGAGGGCTATGGGAAAAATGAAGAAAACGCCGCTACTCAGCCTAGAGGGCGAATACAATAGCAAGCTTTACACCGTTAGTCCGTCCCAATAAAGTACGCCCTCGGGCCAAATTACAGATCGCTGCGTACAATAGAGGCCAAGAAAATTGACTTAGAAATTTTGGTGGTCGGCGTGTTGTGGGTACGAGAATCTCATTTTGGTCACTTTCACGTAGAAGCATGAAAATGGTGCCAAAACGTGCCCATGCGTGTCCAACCAACTCATGAATATTGGAAAATTGTTTCTCTCAAATAGTTTTGGAGATATAAGGGTCCAAAGTTGAAGGAAATTGACCTTTCAAGGGCCATAACTCGAAACTCAATGAAGGAAGACAACTCCCATTTTACCCCATGGCACTTGGGTTAAGGGCGCATCATTTGGCACCAATTATAGGCCGATATCATGAAGTCACCTTTGCACCATTTAGGCACTATCATCCTATTGGTGTCCCGCCAAAACTTGAGGCCCTTATAACTCGCTTTTGTGTATTGCGATTGAGCTGAAATTTTGCATGCTGCTAGTAGACCTCAGTGCCTAGTGGCTTGCAAAATTTCGTGCCGCTACGAAGCGTATCTTGTGAGTTATAAGCCTTCAAACTTCGAGGAAATTAAAGTTTGTGCCTATTTTGCGGGAATACGAAATAAGATACAGAGGTGCAGTATGTATCCTTCAACAGGCATTTATGTGCCCTACCATCGTGCAAAATCCCGGTAACACTGGGGCACGAGAAAGTGCCGAAATAAAGGACTCTTTTTTACATTGAGGGCTATGGGAAAAAATGAAGAAAACGCCGCTACTCAGCCTAGAGGGCGAATACAATAGCAAGCTTTACACCGTTAGTCCGTCCCAATAAAGTACGCCCTCGGGCCAAATTACAGATCGCTGCGTACAATAGAGGCCAAGAAAATTGACTTAGAAATTTTGGTGGTCGGCGTGTTGTGGGTACGAGAATCTCATTTTGGGCACTTTCACGTAGAAGCATGAAAATGGTGCCAAAACGTGCCCATGCGTGTCCAACCAACTCATGAATATTGGAAAATTGTTTCTCTCAAATAGTTTTGGAGATATAAGGGTCCAAAGTTGAAGGAAATTGACCTTTCAAGGGCCATAACTCGAAACTCAATGAAGGAAGACAACTCCCATTTTACCCCATGGCACTTGGGTTAAGGGCGCATCATTTGGCACCAATTATAGGCCGATATCATGAAGTCACCTTTGCACCATTTAGGCACTATCATCCTATTGGTGTCCCGCCAAAACTTGAGGCCCTTATAACTCGCTTTTGTGTATTGCGATTGAGCTGAAATTTTGCATGCTGCTAGTAGACCTCAGTGCCTAGTGGCTTGCAAAATTTCGTGCCGCTACGAAGCGTATCTTGTGAGTTATAAGCCTTCAAACTTCGAGGAAATTAAAGTTTGTGCCTATTTTGCGGGAATACGAAATAAGATACAGAGGTGCAGTATGTATCCTTCAACAGGCATTTATGTGCCCTACCATCGTGCAAAATCCCGGTAACACTGGGGCACGAGAAAGTGCCGAAATAAAGGACTCTTTTTTACATTGAGGGCTATGGGAAAAATGAAGAAAACGCCGCTACTCAGCCTAGAGGGCGAATACAATAGCAAGCTTTACACCGTTAGTCCGTCCCAATAAAGTACGCCCTCGGGCCAAATTACAGATCGCTGCGTACAATAGAGGCCAAGAAAATTGACTTAGAAATTTTGGTGGTCGGCGTGTTGTGGGTACGAGAATCTCATTTTGGTCACTTTCACGTAGAAGCATGAAAATGGTGCCAAAACGTGCCCATGCGTGTCCAACCAACTCATGAATATTGGAAAATTGTTTCTCTCAAATAGTTTTGGAGATATAAGGGTCCAAAGTTGAAGGAAATTGACCTTTCAAGGGCCATAACTCGAAACTCAATGAAGGAAGACAACTCCCATTTTACCCCATGGCACTTGGGTTAAGGGCGCATCATTTGGCACCAATTATAGGCCGATATCATGAAGTCACCTTTGCACCATTTAGGCACTATCATCCTATTGGTGTCCCGCCAAAACTTGAGGCCCTTATAACTCGCTTTTGTGTATTGCGATTGAGCTGAAATTTTGCATGCTGCTAGTAGACCTCAGTGCCTAGTGGCTTGCAAAATTTCGTGCCGCTACGAAGCGTATCTTGTGAGTTATAAGCCTTCAAACTTCGAGGAAATTAAAGTTTGTGCCTATTTTGCGGGAATACGAAATAAGATACAGAGGTGCAGTATGTATCCTTCAACAGGCATTTATGTGCCCTACCATCGTGCAAAATCCCGGTAACACTGGGGCACGAGAAAGTGCCGAAATAAAGGACTCTTTTTTACATTGAGGGCTATGGGAACAAGATGTGTTTGTGAAACACAAATGCCCCCGGACAGCGCAAGGTGAAGGTCACAGGGTCAAAATTTATGGTACCTCTTGAAAGGTCTTGTGACAAGGAATGCACATGTGAAGTATGAAAGCTGTACCACTTACCATTCAAAAGTTATGCCCAATGTTAAAGTTTTTGCAGACGGACAAACGGACAAACAGACAAACGGACAAACAGACAAACAGACGGACAGACCAAAAACTATATGCCCCCCAGAATCTTAGATTCCGGGGGCATAAAAATGAAGAAAACGCCGCTACTCAGCCTAGAGGGCGAATACAATAGCAAGCTTTACACCGTTAGTCCGTCCCAATAAAGTACGCCCTCGGGCCAAATTACAGATCGCTGCGTACAATAGAGGCCAAGAAAATTGACTTAGAAATTTTGGTGGTCGGCGTGTTGTGGGTACGAGAATCTCATTTTGGTCACTTTCACGTAGAAGCATGAAAATGGTGCCAAAACGTGCCCATGCGTGTCCAACCAACTCATGAATATTGGAAAATTGTTTCTCTCAAATAGTTTTGGAGATATAAGGGTCCAAAGTTGAAGGAAATTGACCTTTCAAGGGCCATAACTCGAAACTCAATGAAGGAAGACAACTCCCATTTTACCCCATGGCACTTGGGTTAAGGGCGCATCATTTGGCACCAATTATAGGCCGATATCATGAAGTCACCTTTGCACCATTTAGGCACTATCATCCTATTGGTGTCCCGCCAAAACTTGAGGCCCTTATAACTCGCTTTTGTGTATTGCGATTGAGCTGAAATTTTGCATGCTGCTAGTAGACCTCAGTGCCTAGTGGCTTGCAAAATTTCGTGCCGCTACGAAGCGTATCTTGTGAGTTATAAGCCTTCAAACTTCGAGGAAATTAAAGTTTGTGCCTATTTTGCGGGAATACGAAATAAGATACAGAGGTGCAGTATGTATCCTTCAACAGGCATTTATGTGCCCTACCATCGTGCAAAATCCCGGTAACACTGGGGCACGAGAAAGTGCCGAAATAAAGGACTCTTTTTTACATTGAGGGCTATGGGAAAAATGAAGAAAACGCCGCTACTCAGCCTAGAGGGCGAATACAATAGCAAGCTTTACACCGTTAGTCCGTCCCAATAAAGTACGCCCTCGGGCCAAATTACAGATCGCTGCGTACAATAGAGGCCAAGAAAATTGACTTAGAAATTTTGGTGGTCGGCGTGTTGTGGGTACGAGAATCTCATTTTGGTCACTTTCACGTAGAAGCATGAAAATGGTGCCAAAACGTGCCCATGCGTGTCCAACCAACTCATGAATATTGGAAAATTGTTTCTCTCAAATAGTTTTGGAGATATAAGGGTCCAAAGTTGAAGGAAATTGACCTTTCAAGGGCCATAACTCGAAACTCAATGAAGGAAGACAACTCCCATTTTACCCCATGGCACTTGGGTTAAGGGCGCATCATTTGGCACCAATTATAGGCCGATATCATGAAGTCACCTTTGCACCATTTAGGCACTATCATCCTATTGGTGTCCCGCCAAAACTTGAGGCCCTTATAACTCGCTTTTGTGTATTGCGATTGAGCTGAAATTTTGCATGCTGCTAGTAGACCTCAGTGCCTAGTGGCTTGCAAAATTTCGTGCCGCTACGAAGCGTATCTTGTGAGTTATAAGCCTTCAAACTTCGAGGAAATTAAAGTTTGTGCCTATTTTGCGGGAATACGAAATAAGATACAGAGGTGCAGTATGTATCCTTCAACAGGCATTTATGTGCCCTACCATCGTGCAAAATCCCGGTAACACTGGGGCACGAGAAAGTGCCGAAATAAAGGACTCTTTTTTACATTGAGGGCTATGGGAAAAATGAAGAAAACGCCGCTACTCAGCCTAGAGGGCGAATACAATAGCAAGCTTTACACCGTTAGTCCGTCCCAATAAAGTACGCCCTCGGGCCAAATTACAGATCGCTGCGTACAATAGAGGCCAAGAAAATTGACTTAGAAATTTTGGTGGTCGGCGTGTTGTGGGTACGAGAATCTCATTTTGGTCACTTTCACGTAGAAGCATGAAAATGGTGCCAAAACGTGCCCATGCGTGTCCAACCAACTCATGAATATTGGAAAATTGTTTCTCTCAAATAGTTTTGGAGATATAAGGGTCCAAAGTTGAAGGAAATTGACCTTTCAAGGGCCATAACTCGAAACTCAATGAAGGAAGACAACTCCCATTTTACCCCATGGCACTTGGGTTAAGGGCGCATCATTTGGCACCAATTATAGGCCGATATCATGAAGTCACCTTTGCACCATTTAGGCACTATCATCCTATTGGTGTCCCGCCAAAACTTGAGGCCCTTATAACTCGCTTTTGTGTATTGCGATTGAGCTGAAATTTTGCATGCTGCTAGTAGACCTCAGTGCCTAGTGGCTTGCAAAATTTCGTGCCGCTACGAAGCGTATCTTGTGAGTTATAAGCCTTCAAACTTCGAGGAAATTAAAGTTTGTGCCTATTTTGCGGGAATACGAAATAAGATACAGAGGTGCAGTATGTATCCTTCAACAGGCATTTATGTGCCCTACCATCGTGCAAAATCCCGGTAACACTGGGGCACGAGAAAGTGCCGAAATAAAGGACTCTTTTTTACATTGAGGGCTATGGGAAAAAATGAAGAAAACGCCGCTACTCAGCCTAGAGGGCGAATACAATAGCAAGCTTTACACCGTTAGTCCGTCCCAATAAAGTACGCCCTCGGGCCAAATTACAGATCGCTGCGTACAATAGAGGCCAAGAAAATTGACTTAGAAATTTTGGTGGTCGGCGTGTTGTGGGTACGAGAATCTCATTTTGGGCACTTTCACGTAGAAGCATGAAAATGGTGCCAAAACGTGCCCATGCGTGTCCAACCAACTCATGAATATTGGAAAATTGTTTCTCTCAAATAGTTTTGGAGATATAAGGGTCCAAAGTTGAAGGAAATTGACCTTTCAAGGGCCATAACTCGAAACTCAATGAAGGAAGACAACTCCCATTTTACCCCATGGCACTTGGGTTAAGGGCGCATCATTTGGCACCAATTATAGGCCGATATCATGAAGTCACCTTTGCACCATTTAGGCACTATCATCCTATTGGTGTCCCGCCAAAACTTGAGGCCCTTATAACTCGCTTTTGTGTATTGCGATTGAGCTGAAATTTTGCATGCTGCTAGTAGACCTCAGTGCCTAGTGGCTTGCAAAATTTCGTGCCGCTACGAAGCGTATCTTGTGAGTTATAAGCCTTCAAACTTCGAGGAAATTAAAGTTTGTGCCTATTTTGCGGGAATACGAAATAAGATACAGAGGTGCAGTATGTATCCTTCAACAGGCATTTATGTGCCCTACCATCGTGCAAAATCCCGGTAACACTGGGGCACGAGAAAGTGCCGAAATAAAGGACTCTTTTTTACATTGAGGGCTATGGGAAAAATGAAGAAAACGCCGCTACTCAGCCTAGAGGGCGAATACAATAGCAAGCTTTACACCGTTAGTCCGTCCCAATAAAGTACGCCCTCGGGCCAAATTACAGATCGCTGCGTACAATAGAGGCCAAGAAAATTGACTTAGAAATTTTGGTGGTCGGCGTGTTGTGGGTACGAGAATCTCATTTTGGTCACTTTCACGTAGAAGCATGAAAATGGTGCCAAAACGTGCCCATGCGTGTCCAACCAACTCATGAATATTGGAAAATTGTTTCTCTCAAATAGTTTTGGAGATATAAGGGTCCAAAGTTGAAGGAAATTGACCTTTCAAGGGCCATAACTCGAAACTCAATGAAGGAAGACAACTCCCATTTTACCCCATGGCACTTGGGTTAAGGGCGCATCATTTGGCACCAATTATAGGCCGATATCATGAAGTCACCTTTGCACCATTTAGGCACTATCATCCTATTGGTGTCCCGCCAAAACTTGAGGCCCTTATAACTCGCTTTTGTGTATTGCGATTGAGCTGAAATTTTGCATGCTGCTAGTAGACCTCAGTGCCTAGTGGCTTGCAAAATTTCGTGCCGCTACGAAGCGTATCTTGTGAGTTATAAGCCTTCAAACTTCGAGGAAATTAAAGTTTGTGCCTATTTTGCGGGAATACGAAATAAGATACAGAGGTGCAGTATGTATCCTTCAACAGGCATTTATGTGCCCTACCATCGTGCAAAATCCCGGTAACACTGGGGCACGAGAAAGTGCCGAAATAAAGGACTCTTTTTTACATTGAGGGCTATGGGAAAAATGAAGAAAACGCCGCTACTCAGCCTAGAGGGCGAATACAATAGCAAGCTTTACACCGTTAGTCCGTCCCAATAAAGTACGCCCTCGGGCCAAATTACAGATCGCTGCGTACAATAGAGGCCAAGAAAATTGACTTAGAAATTTTGGTGGTCGGCGTGTTGTGGGTACGAGAATCTCATTTTGGTCACTTTCACGTAGAAGCATGAAAATGGTGCCAAAACGTGCCCATGCGTGTCCAACCAACTCATGAATATTGGAAAATTGTTTCTCTCAAATAGTTTTGGAGATATAAGGGTCCAAAGTTGAAGGAAATTGACCTTTCAAGGGCCATAACTCGAAACTCAATGAAGGAAGACAACTCCCATTTTACCCCATGGCACTTGGGTTAAGGGCGCATCATTTGGCACCAATTATAGGCCATATCATGAAGTCACCTTTGCACCATTTAGGCACTATCATCCTATTGGTGTCCCGCCAAAACTTGAGGCCCTTATAACTCGCTTTTGTGTATTGCGATTGAGCTGAAATTTTGCATGCTGCTAGTAGACCTCAGTGCCTAGTGGCTTGCAAAATTTCGTGCCGCTACGAAGCTTATCTTGTGAGTTATAAGCCTTCAAACTTCGAGGAAATTAAAGTTTGTGCCTATTTTGCGGGAATACGAAATAAGATACAGAGGTGCAGTATGTATCCTTCAACAGGCATTTATGTGCCCTACCATCGTGCAAAATCCCGGTAACACTGGGGCACGAGAAAGTGCCGAAATAAAGGACTCTTTTTTACATTGAGGGCTATGGGAAAAATGAAGAAAACGCCGCTACTCAGCCTAGAGGGCGAATACAATAGCAAGCTTTACACCGTTAGTCCGTCCCAATAAAGTACGCCCTCGGGCCAAATTACAGATCGCTGCGTACAATAGAGGCCAAGAAAATTGACTTAGAAATTTTGGTGGTCGGCGTGTTGTGGGTACGAGAATCTCATTTTGGTCACTTTCACGTAGAAGCATGAAAATGGTGCCAAAACGTGCCCATGCGTGTCCAACCAACTCATGAATATTGGAAAATTGTTTCTCTCAAATAGTTTTGGAGATATAAGGGTCCAAAGTTGAAGGAAATTGACCTTTCAAGGGCCATAACTCGAAACTCAATGAAGGAAGACAACTCCCATTTTACCCCATGGCACTTGGGTTAAGGGCGCATCATTTGGCACCAATTATAGGCCGATATCATGAAGTCACCTTTGCACCATTTAGGCACTATCATCCTATTGGTGTCCCGCCAAAACTTGAGGCCCTTATAACTCGCTTTTGTGTATTGCGATTGAGCTGAAATTTTGCATGCTGCTAGTAGACCTCAGTGCCTAGTGGCTTGCAAAATTTCGTGCCGCTACGAAGCGTATCTTGTGAGTTATAAGCCTTCAAACTTCGAGGAAATTAAAGTTTGTGCCTATTTTGCGGGAATACGAAATAAGATACAGAGGTGCAGTATGTATCCTTCAACAGGCATTTATGTGCCCTACCATCGTGCAAAATCCCGGTAACACTGGGGCACGAGAAAGTGCCGAAATAAAGGACTCTTTTTTACATTGAGGGCTATGGGAAAAATGAAGAAAACGCCGCTACTCAGCCTAGAGGGCGAATACAATAGCAAGCTTTACACCGTTAGTCCGTCCCAATAAAGTACGCCCTCGGGCCAAATTACAGATCGCTGCGTACAATAGAGGCCAAGAAAATTGACTTAGAAATTTTGGTGGTCGGCGTGTTGTGGGTACGAGAATCTCATTTTGGTCACTTTCACGTAGAAGCATGAAAATGGTGCCAAAACGTGCCCATGCGTGTCCAACCAACTCATGAATATTGGAAAATTGTTTCTCTCAAATAGTTTTGGAGATATAAGGGTCCAAAGTTGAAGGAAATTGACCTTTCAAGGGCCATAACTCGAAACTCAATGAAGGAAGACAACTCCCATTTTACCCCATGGCACTTGGGTTAAGGGCGCATCATTTGGCACCAATTATAGGCCGATATCATGAAGTCACCTTTGCACCATTTAGGCACTATCATCCTATTGGTGTCCCGCCAAAACTTGAGGCCCTTATAACTCGCTTTTGTGTATTGCGATTGAGCTGAAATTTTGCATGCTGCTAGTAGACCTCAGTGCCTAGTGGCTTGCAAAATTTCGTGCCGCTACGAAGCGAATCTTGTGAGTTATGAGCCTTCAAACTTCGAGGAAATTAAAGTTTGTGCCTATTTTGCGGGAATACGAAATAAGATGCAGAGGTGCAGTATGTATCCTTCAACAGGCATTTATGTGCCCTACCATCGTGCAAAATCCCGGTAACACTGGGGCACGAGAAAGTGCCGAAATAAAGGACTCTTTTTTACATTGAGGGCTATGGGAAAAATGAAGAAAACGCCGCTACTCAGCCTAGAGGGCGAATACAATAGCAAGCTTTACACCGTTAGTCCGTCCCAATAAAGTACGCCCTCGGGCCAAATTACAGATCGCTGCGTACAATAGAGGCCAAGAAAATTGACTTAGAAATTTTGGTGGTCGGCGTGTTGTGGGTACGAGAATCTCATTTTGGTCACTTTCACGTAGAAGCATGAAAATGGTGCCAAAACGTGCCCATGCGTGTCCAACCAACTCATGAATATTGGAAAATTGTTTCTCTCAAATAGTTTTGGAGATATAAGGGTCCAAAGTTGAAGGAAATTGACCTTTCAAGGGCCATAACTCGAAACTCAATGAAGGAAGACAACTCCCATTTTACCCCATGGCACTTGGGTTAAGGGCGCATCATTTGGCACCAATTATAGGCCATATCATGAAGTCACCTTTGCACCATTTAGGCACTATCATCCTATTGGTGTCCCGCCAAAACTTGAGGCCCTTATAACTCGCTTTTGTGTATTGCGATTGAGCTGAAATTTTGCATGCTGCTAGTAGACCTCAGTGCCTAGTGGCTTGCAAAATTTCGTGCCGCTACGAAGCGTATCTTGTGAGTTATAAGCCTTCAAACTTCGAGGAAATTAAAGTTTGTGCCTATTTTGCGGGAATACGAAATAAGATACAGAGGTGCAGTGTGTATCCTTCAACAGGCATTTATGTGCCCTACCATCGTGCAAAATCCCGGTAACACTGGGGCACGAGAAAGTGCCGAAATAAAGGACTCTTTTTTACATTGAGGGCTATGGGAAAAATGAAGAAAACGCCGCTACTCAGCCTAGAGGGCGAATACAATAGCAAGCTTTACACCGTTAGTCCGTCCCAATAAAGTACGCCCTCGGGCCAAATTACAGATCGCTGCGTACAATAGAGGCCAAGAAAATTGACTTAGAAATTTTGGTGGTCGGCGTGTTGTGGGTACGAGAATCTCATTTTGGTCACTTTCACGTAGAAGCATGAAAATGGTGCCAAAACGTGCCCATGCGTGTCCAACCAACTCATGAATATTGGAAAATTGTTTCTCTCAAATAGTTTTGGAGATATAAGGGTCCAAAGTTGAAGGAAATTGACCTTTCCAGGGCCATAACTCGAAACTCAATGAAGGAAGACAACTCCCATTTTACCCCATGGCACTTGGGTTAAGGGCGCATCATTTGGCACCAATTATAGGCCGATATCATGAAGTCACCTTTGCACCATTTAGGCACTATCATCCTATTGGTGTCCCGCCAAAACTTGAGGCCCTTATAACTCGCTTTTGTGTATTGCGATTGAGCTGAAATTTTGCATGCTGCTAGTAGACCTCAGTGCCTAGTGGCTTGCAAAATTTCGTGCCGCTACGAAGCGTATCTTGTGAGTTATAAGCCTTCAAACTTCGAGGAAATTAAAGTTTGTGCCTATTTTGCGGGAATACGAAATAAGATACAGAGGTGCAGTATGTATCCTTCAACAGGCATTTATGTGCCCTACCATCGTGCAAAATCCCGGTAACACTGGGGCACGAGAAAGTGCCGAAATAAAGGACTCTTTTTTACATTGAGGGCTATGGGAAAAATGAAGAAAACGCCGCTACTCAGCCTAGAGGGCGAATACAATAGCAAGCTTTACACCGTTAGTCCGTCCCAATAAAGTACGCCCTCGGGCCAAATTACAGATCGCTGCGTACAATAGAGGCCAAGAAAATTGACTTAGAAATTTTGGTGGTCGGCGTGTTGTGGGTACGAGAATCTCATTTTGGTCACTTTCACGTAGAAGCATGAAAATGGTGCCAAAACGTGCCCATGCGTGTCCAACCAACTCATGAATATTGGAAAATTGTTTCTCTCAAATAGTTTTGGAGATATAAGGGTCCAAAGTTGAAGGAAATTGACCTTTCAAGGGCCATAACTCGAAACTCAATGAAGGAAGACAACTCCCATTTTACCCCATGGCACTTGGGTTAAGGGCGCATCATTTGGCACCAATTATAGGCCGATATCATGAAGTCACCTTTGCACCATTTAGGCACTATCATCCTATTGGTGTCCCGCCAAAACTTGAGGCCCTTATAACTCGCTTTTGTGTATTGCGATTGAGCTGAAATTTTGCATGCTGCTAGTAGACCTCAGTGCCTAGTGGCTTGCAAAATTTCGTGCCGCTACGAAGCGAATCTTGTGAGTTATAAGCCTTCAAACTTCGAGGAAATTAAAGTTTGTGCCTATTTTGCGGGAATACGAAATAAGATACAGAGGTGCAGTATGTATCCTTCAACAGGCATTTATGTGCCCTACCATCGTGCAAAATCCCGGTAACACTGGGGCACGAGAAAGTGCCGAAATAAAGGACTCTTTTTTACATTGAGGGCTATGGGAAAAATGAAGAAAACGCCGCTACTCAGCCTAGAGGGCGAATACAATAGCAAGCTTTACACCGTTAGTCCGTCCCAATAAAGTACGCCCTCGGGCCAAATTACAGATCGCTGCGTACAATAGAGGCCAAGAAAATTGACTTAGAAATTTTGGTGGTCGGCGTGTTGTGGGTACGAGAATCTCATTTTGGTCACTTTCACGTAGAAGCATGAAAATGGTGCCAAAACGTGCCCATGCGTGTCCAACCAACTCATGAATATTGGAAAATTGTTTCTCTCAAATAGTTTTGGAGATATAAGGGTCCAAAGTTGAAGGAAATTGACCTTTCAAGGGCCATAACTCGAAACTCAATGAAGGAAGACAACTCCCATTTTACCCCATGGCACTTGGGTTAAGGGCGCATCATTTGGCACCAATTATAGGCCATATCATGAAGTCACCTTTGCACCATTTAGGCACTATCATCCTATTGGTGTCCCGCCAAAACTTGAGGCCCTTATAACTCGCTTTTGTGTATTGCGATTGAGCTGAAATTTTGCATGCTGCTAGTAGACCTCAGTGCCTAGTGGCTTGCAAAATTTCGTGCCGCTACGAAGCGTATCTTGTGAGTTATAAGCCTTCAAACTTCGAGGAAATTAAAGTTTGTGCCTATTTTGCGGGAATACGAAATAAGATACAGAGGTGCAGTATGTATCCTTCAACAGGCATTTATGTGCCCTACCATCGTGCAAAATCCCGGTAACACTGGGGCACGAGAAAGTGCCGAAATAAAGGACTCTTTTTTACATTGAGGGCTATGGGAAAAATGAAGAAAACGCCGCTACTCAGCCTAGAGGGCGAATACAATAGCAAGCTTTACACCGTTAGTCCGTCCCAATAAAGTACGCCCTCGGGCCAAATTACAGATCGCTGCGTACAATAGAGGCCAAGAAAATTGACTTAGAAATTTTGGTGGTCGGCGTGTTGTGGGTACGAGAATCTCATTTTGGTCACTTTCACGTAGAAGCATGAAAATGGTGCCAAAACGTGCCCATGCGTGTCCAACCAACTCATGAATATTGGAAAATTGTTTCTCTCAAATAGTTTTGGAGATATAAGGGTCCAAAGTTGAAGGAAATTGACCTTTCCAGGGCCATAACTCGAAACTCAATGAAGGAAGACAACTCCCATTTTACCCCATGGCACTTGGGTTAAGGGCGCATCATTTGGCACCAATTATAGGCCGATATCATGAAGTCACCTTTGCACCATTTAGGCACTATCATCCTATTGGTGTCCCGCCAAAACTTGAGGCCCTTATAACTCGCTTTTGTGTATTGCGATTGAGCTGAAATTTTGCATGCTGCTAGTAGACCTCAGTGCCTAGTGGCTTGCAAAATTTCGTGCCGCTACGAAGCGTATCTTGTGAGTTATAAGCCTTCAAACTTCGAGGAAATTAAAGTTTGTGCCTATTTTGCGGGAATACGAAATAAGATACAGAGGTGCAGTATGTATCCTTCAACAGGCATTTATGTGCCCTACCATCGTGCAAAATCCCGGTAACACTGGGGCACGAGAAAGTGCCGAAATAAAGGACTCTTTTTTACATTGAGGGCTATGGGAAAAATGAAGAAAACGCCGCTACTCAGCCTAGAGGGCGAATACAATAGCAAGCTTTACACCGTTAGTCCGTCCCAATAAAGTACGCCCTCGGGCCAAATTACAGATCGCTGCGTACAATAGAGGCCAAGAAAATTGACTTAGAAATTTTGGTGGTCGGCGTGTTGTGGGTACGAGAATCTCATTTTGGTCACTTTCACGTAGAAGCATGAAAATGGTGCCAAAACGTGCCCATGCGTGTCCAACCAACTCATGAATATTGGAAAATTGTTTCTCTCAAATAGTTTTGGAGATATAAGGGTCCAAAGTTGAAGGAAATTGACCTTTCAAGGGCCATAACTCGAAACTCAATGAAGGAAGACAACTCCATTTTACCCCATGGCACTTGGGTTAAGGGCGCATCATTTGGCACCAATTATAGGCCGATATCATGAAGTCACCTTTGCACCATTTAGGCACTATCATCCTATTGGTGTCCCGCCAAAACTTGAGGCCCTTATAACTCGCTTTTGTGTATTGCGATTGAGCTGAAATTTTGCATGCTGCTAGTAGACCTCAGTGCCTAGTGGCTTGCAAAATTTCGTGCCGCTACGAAGCGAATCTTGTGAGTTATAAGCCTTCAAACTTCGAGGAAATTAAAGTTTGTGCCTATTTTGCGGGAATACGAAATAAGATACAGAGGTGCAGTATGTATCCTTCAACAGGCATTTATGTGCCCTACCATCGTGCAAAATCCCGGTAACACTGGGCACGAGAAAGTGCCGAAATAAAGGACTCTTTTTTACATTGAGGGCTATGGGAAAAATGAAGAAAACGCCGCTACTCAGCCTAGAGGGCGAATACAATAGCAAGCTTTACACCGTTAGTCCGTCCCAATAAAGTACGCCCTCGGGCCAAATTACAGATCGCTGCGTACAATAGAGGCCAAGAAAATTGACTTAGAAATTTTGGTGGTCGGCGTGTTGTGGGTACGAGAATCTCATTTTGGTCACTTTCACGTAGAAGCATGAAAATGGTGCCAAAACGTGCCCATGCGTGTCCAACCAACTCATGAATATTGGAAAATTGTTTCTCTCAAATAGTTTTGGAGATATAAGGGTCCAAAGTTGAAGGAAATTGACCTTTCAAGGGCCATAACTCGAAACTCAATGAAGGAAGACAACTCCCATTTTACCCCATGGCACTTGGGTTAAGGGCGCATCATTTGGCACCAATTATAGGCCATATCATGAAGTCACCTTTGCACCATTTAGGCACTATCATCCTATTGGTGTCCCGCCAAAACTTGAGGCCCTTATAACTCGCTTTTGTGTATTGCGATTGAGCTGAAATTTTGCATGCTGCTAGTAGACCTCAGTGCCTAGTGGCTTGCAAAATTTCGTGCCGCTACGAAGCGTATCTTGTGAGTTATAAGCCTTCAAACTTCGAGGAAATTAAAGTTTGTGCCTATTTTGCGGGAATACGAAATAAGATACAGAGGTGCAGTATGTATCTTCAACAGGCATTTATGTGCCCTACCATCGTGCAAAATCCCGGTAACACTGGGGCACGAGAAAGTGCCGAAATAAAGGACTCTTTTTTACATTGAGGGCTATGGAAAAATGAAGAAACGCCGCTACTCAGCCTAGAGGGCGAATACAATAGCAAGCTTTACACCGTTAGTCCGTCCCAATAAAGTACGCCCTCGGGCCAAATTACAGATCGCTGCGTACAATAGAGGCCAAGAAAATTGACTTAGAAATTTTGGTGGTCGGCGTGTTGTGGGTACGAGAATCTCATTTTGGTCACTTTCACGTAGAAGCATGAAAATGGTGCCAAAACGTGCCCATGCGTGTCCAACCAACTCATGAATATTGGAAAATTGTTTCTCTCAAATAGTTTTGGAGATATAAGGGTCCAAAGTTGAAGGAAATTGACCTTTCCAGGGCCATAACTCGAACTCAATGAAGGAAGACAACTCCCATTTTACCCCATGGCACTTGGACTTGGGTTAAGGGCGCATCATTTGGCACCAATTATAGGCCGATATCATGAAGTCACCTTTGCACCATTTAGGCACTATCATCCTATTGGTGTCCCGCCAAAACTTGAGGCCCTTATAACTCGCTTTTGTGTATTGCGATTGAGCTGAAATTTTGCATGCTGCTAGTAGACCTCAGTGCCTAGTGGCTTGCAAAATTTCGTGCCGCTACGAAGCGTATCTTGTGAGTTATAAGCCTTCAAACTTCGAGGAAATTAAAGTTTGTGCCTATTTTGCGGGAATACGAAATAAGATACAGAGGTGCAGTATGTATCCTTCAACAGGCATTTATGTGCCCTACCGTCGTGCAAAATCCCGGTAACACTGGGGCACGAGAAAGTGCCGAAATAAAGGACTCTTTTTTACATTGAGGGCTATGGGAAAAATGAAGAAAACGCCGCTACTCAGCCTAGAGGGCGAATACAATAGCAAGCTTTACACCGTTAGTCCGTCCCAATAAAGTACGCCCTCGGGCCAAATTACAGATCGCTGCGTACAATAGAGGCCAAGAAAATTGACTTAGAAATTTTGGTGGTCGGCGTGTTGTGGGTACGAGAATCTCATTTTGGTCACTTTCACGTAGAAGCATGAAAATGGTGCCAAAACGTGCCCATGCGTGTCCAACCAACTCATGAATATTGGAAAATTGTTTCTCTCAAATAGTTTTGGAGATATAAGGGTCCAAAGTTGAAGGAAATTGACCTTTCAAGGGCCATAACTCGAAACTCAATGAAGGAAGACAACTCCCATTTTACCCCATGGCACTTGGGTTAAGGGCGCATCATTTGGCACCAATTATAGGCCGATATCATGAAGTCACCTTTGCACCATTTAGGCACTATCATCCTATTGGTGTCCCGCCAAAACTTGAGGCCCTTATAACTCGCTTTTGTGTATTGCGATTGAGCTGAAATTTTGCATGCTGCTAGTAGACCTCAGTGCCTAGTGGCTTGCAAAATTTCGTGCCGCTACGAAGCGAATCTTGTGAGTTATAAGCCTTCAAACTTCGAGGAAATTAAAGTTTGTGCCTATTTTGCGGGAATACGAAATAAGATACAGAGGTGCAGTATGTATCCTTCAACAGGCATTTATGTGCCCTACCATCGTGCAAAATCCCGGTAACACTGGGGCACGAGAAAGTGCCGAAATAAAGGACTCTTTTTTACATTGAGGGCTATGGGAAAAATGAAGAAAACGCCGCTACTCAGCCTAGAGGGCGAATACAATAGCAAGCTTTACACCGTTAGTCCGTCCCAATAAAGTACGCCCTCGGGCCAAATTACAGATCGCTGCGTACAATAGAGGCCAAGAAAATTGACTTAGAAATTTTGGTGGTCGGCGTGTTGTGGGTACGAGAATCTCATTTTGGTCACTTTCACGTAGAAGCATGAAAATGGTGCCAAAACGTGCCCATGCGTGTCCAACCAACTCATGAATATTGGAAAATTGTTTCTCTCAAATAGTTTTGGAGATATAAGGGTCCAAAGTTGAAGGAAATTGACCTTTCAAGGGCCATAACTCGAAACTCAATGAAGGAAGACAACTCCCATTTTACCCCATGGCACTTGGGTTAAGGGCGCATCATTTGGCACCAATTATAGGCCGATATCATGAAGTCACCTTTGCACCATTTAGGCACTATCATCCTATTGGTGTCCCGCCAAAACTTGAGGCCCTTATAACTCGCTTTTGTGTATTGCGATTGAGCTGAAATTTTGCATGCTGCTAGTAGACCTCAGTGCCTAGTGGCTTGCAAAATTTCGTGCCGCTACGAAGCGTATCTTGTGAGTTATAAGCCTTCAAACTTCGAGGAAATTAAAGTTTGTGCCTATTTTGCGGGAATACGAAATAAGATACAGAGGTGCAGTATGTATCCTTCAACAGGCATTTATGTGCCCTACCATCGTGCAAAATCCCGGTAACACTGGGGCACGAGAAAGTGCCGAAATAAAGGACTCTTTTTTACATTGAGGGCTATGGGAAAAATGAAGAAAACGCCGCTACTCAGCCTAGAGGGCGAATACAATAGCAAGCTTTACACCGTTAGTCCGTCCCAATAAAGTACGCCCTCGGGCCAAATTACAGATCGCTGCGTACAATAGAGGCCAAGAAAATTGACTTAGAAATTTTGGTGGTCGGCGTGTTGTGGGTACGAGAATCTCATTTTGGTCACTTTCACGTAGAAGCATGAAAATGGTGCCAAAACGTGCCCATGCGTGTCCAACCAACTCATGAATATTGGAAAATTGTTTCTCTCAAATAGTTTTGGAGATATAAGGGTCCAAAGTTGAAGGAAATTGACCTTTCAAGGGCCATAACTCGAAACTCAATGAAGGAAGACAACTCCCATTTTACCCCATGGCACTTGGGTTAAGGGCGCATCATTTGGCACCAATTATAGGCCATATCATGAAGTCACCTTTGCACCATTTAGGCACTATCATCCTATTGGTGTCCCGCCAAAACTTGAGGCCCTTATAACTCGCTTTTGTGTATTGCGATTGAGCTGAAATTGTGCATGCTGCTAGTAGACCTCAGTGCCTAGTGGCTTGCAAAATTTCTTGCCGCTACGAAGCGTATCTTGTGAGTTATAAGCCTTCAAACTTCGAGGAAATTAAAGTTTGTGCCTATTTTGCGGGAATACGAAATAAGATACAGAGGTGCAGTATGTATCCTTCAACAGGCATTTATGTGCCCTACCATCGTGCAAAATCCCGGTAACACTGGGGCACGAGAAAGTGCCGAAATAAAGGACTCTTTTTTACATTGAGGGCTATGGGAAAAATGAAGAAAACGCCGCTACTCAGCCTAGAGGGCGAATACAATAGCAAGCTTTACACCGTTAGTCCGTCCCAATAAAGTACGCCCTCGGGCCAAATTACAGATCGCTGCGTACAATAGAGGCCAAGAAAATTGACTTAGAAATTTTGGTGGTCGGCGTGTTGTGGGTACGAGAATCTCATTTTGGTCACTTTCACGTAGAAGCATGAAAATGGTGCCAAAACGTGCCCATGCGTGTCCAACCAACTCATGAATATTGGAAAATTGTTTCTCTCAAATAGTTTTGGAGATATAAGGGTCCAAAGTTGAAGGAAATTGACCTTTCAAGGGCCATAACTCGAAACTCAATGAAGGAAGACAACTCCCATTTTACCCCATGGCACTTGGGTTAAGGGCGCATCATTTGGCACCAATTATAGGCCATATCATGAAGTCACCTTTGCACCATTTAGGCACTATCATCCTATTGGTGTCCCGCCAAAACTTGAGGCCCTTATAACTCGCTTTTGTGTATTGCGATTGAGCTGAAATTGTGCATGCTGCTAGTAGACCTCAGTGCCTAGTGGCTTGCAAAATTTCTTGCCGCTACGAAGCGTATCTTGTGAGTTATAAGCCTTCAAACTTCGAGGAAATTAAAGTTTGTGCCTATTTTGCGGGAATACGAAATAAGATACAGAGGTGCAGTATGTATCCTTCAACAGGCATTTATGTGCCCTACCATCGTGCAAAATCCCGGTAACACTGGGGCACGAGAAAGTGCCGAAATAAAGGACTCTTTTTTACATTGAGGGCTATGGGAAAAATGAAGAAAACGCCGCTACTCAGCCTAGAGGGCGAATACAATAGCAAGCTTTACACCGTTAGTCCGTCCCAATAAAGTACGCCCTCGGGCCAAATTACAGATCGCTGCGTACAATAGAGGCCAAGAAAATTGACTTAGAAATTTTGGTGGTCGGCGTGTTGTGGGTACGAGAATCTCATTTTGGTCACTTTCACGTAGAAGCATGAAAATGGTGCCAAAACGTGCCCATGCGTGTCCAACCAACTCATGAATATTGGAAAATTGTTTCTCTCAAATAGTTTTGGAGATATAAGGGTCCAAAGTTGAAGGAAATTGACCTTTCAAGGGCCATAACTCGAAACTCAATGAAGGAAGACAACTCCCATTTTACCCCATGGCACTTGGGTTAAGGGCGCATCATTTGGCACCAATTATAGGCCGATATCATGAAGTCACCTTTGCACCATTTAGGCACTATCATCCTATTGGTGTCCCGCCAAAACTTGAGGCCCTTATAACTCGCTTTTGTGTATTGCGATTGAGCTGAAATTTTGCATGCTGCTAGTAGACCTCAGTGCCTAGTGGCTTGCAAAATTTCGTGCCGCTACGAAGCGTATCTTGTGAGTTATAAGCCTTCAAACTTCGAGGAAATTAAAGTTTGTGCCTATTTTGCGGGAATACGAAATAAGATACAGAGGTGCAGTATGTATCCTTCAACAGGCATTTATGTGCCCTACCATCGTGCAAAATCCCGGTAACACTGGGGCACGAGAAAGTGCCGAAATAAAGGACTCTTTTTTACATTGAGGGCTATGGGAAAAATGAAGAAAACGCCGCTACTCAGCCTAGAGGGCGAATACAATAGCAAGCTTTACACCGTTAGTCCGTCCCAATAAAGTACGCCCTCGGGCCAAATTACAGATCGCTGCGTACAATAGAGGCCAAGAAAATTGACTTAGAAATTTTGGTGGTCGGCGTGTTGTGGGTACGAGAATCTCATTTTGGTCACTTTCACGTAGAAGCATGAAAATGGTGCCAAAACGTGCCCATGCGTGTCCAACCAACTCATGAATATTGGAAAATTGTTTCTCTCAAATAGTTTTGGAGATATAAGGGTCCAAAGTTGAAGGAAATTGACCTTTCAAGGGCCATAACTCGAAACTCAATGAAGGAAGACAACTCCCATTTTACCCCATGGCACTTGGGTTAAGGGCGCATCATTTGGCACCAATTATAGGCCGATATCATGAAGTCACCTTTGCACCATTTAGGCACTATCATCCTATTGGTGTCCCGCCAAAACTTGAGGCCCTTATAACTCGCTTTTGTGTATTGCGATTGAGCTGAAATTTTGCATGCTGCTAGTAGACCTCAGTGCCTAGTGGCTTGCAAAATTTCGTGCCGCTACGAAGCGTATCTTGTGAGTTATAAGCCTTCAAACTTCGAGGAAATTAAAGTTTGTGCCTATTTTGCGGGAATACGAAATAAGATACAGAGGTGCAGTATGTATCCTTCAACAGGCATTTATGTGCCCTACCATCGTGCAAAATCCCGGTAACACTGGGGCACGAGAAAGTGCCGAAATAAAGGACTCTTTTTTACATTGAGGGCTATGGGAAAAATGAAGAAAACGCCGCTACTCAGCCTAGAGGGCGAATACAATAGCAAGCTTTACACCGTTAGTCCGTCCCAATAAAGTACGCCCTCGGGCCAAATTACAGATCGCTGCGTACAATAGAGGCCAAGAAAATTGACTTAGAAATTTTGGTGGTCGGCGTGTTGTGGGTACGAGAATCTCATTTTGGTCACTTTCACGTAGAAGCATGAAAATGGTGCCAAAACGTGCCCATGCGTGTCCAACCAACTCATGAATATTGGAAAATTGTTTCTCTCAAATAGTTTTGGAGATATAAGGGTCCAAAGTTGAAGGAAATTGACCTTTCAAGGGCCATAACTCGAAACTCAATGAAGGAAGACAACTCCCATTTTACCCCATGGCACTTGGGTTAAGGGCGCATCATTTGGCACCAATTATAGGCCATATCATGAAGTCACCTTTGCACCATTTAGGCACTATCATCCTATTGGTGTCCCGCCAAAACTTGAGGCCCTTATAACTCGCTTTTGTGTATTGCGATTGAGCTGAAATTGTGCATGCTGCTAGTAGACCTCAGTGCCTAGTGGCTTGCAAAATTTCTTGCCGCTACGAAGCGTATCTTGTGAGTTATAAGCCTTCAAACTTCGAGGAAATTAAAGTTTGTGCCTATTTTGCGGGAATACGAAATAAGATACAGAGGTGCAGTATGTATCCTTCAACAGGCATTTATGTGCCCTACCATCGTGCAAAATCCCGGTAACACTGGGGCACGAGAAAGTGCCGAAATAAAGGACTCTTTTTTACATTGAGGGCTATGGGAAAAATGAAGAAAACGCCGCTACTCAGCCTAGAGGGCGAATACAATAGCAAGCTTTACACCGTTAGTCCGTCCCAATAAAGTACGCCCTCGGGCCAAATTACAGATCGCTGCGTACAATAGAGGCCAAGAAAATTGACTTAGAAATTTTGGTGGTCGGCGTGTTGTGGGTACGAGAATCTCATTTTGGTCACTTTCACGTAGAAGCATGAAAATGGTGCCAAAACGTGCCCATGCGTGTCCAACCAACTCATGAATATTGGAAAATTGTTTCTCTCAAATAGTTTTGGAGATATAAGGGTCCAAAGTTGAAGGAAATTGACCTTTCAAGGGCCATAACTCGAAACTCAATGAAGGAAGACAACTCCCATTTTACCCCATGGCACTTGGGTTAAGGGCGCATCATTTGGCACCAATTATAGGCCGATATCATGAAGTCACCTTTGCACCATTTAGGCACTATCATCCTATTGGTGTCCCGCCAAAACTTGAGGCCCTTATAACTCGCTTTTGTGTATTGCGATTGAGCTGAAATTTTGCATGCTGCTAGTAGACCTCAGTGCCTAGTGGCTTGCAAAATTTCGTGCCGCTACGAAGCGTATCTTGTGAGTTATAAGCCTTCAAACTTCGAGGAAATTAAAGTTTGTGCCTATTTTGCGGGAATACGAAATAAGATACAGAGGTGCAGTATGTATCCTTCAACAGGCATTTATGTGCCCTACCATCGTGCAAAATCCCGGTAACACTGGGGCACGAGAAAGTGCCGAAATAAAGGACTCTTTTTTACATTGAGGGCTATGGGAAAAATGAAGAAAACGCCGCTACTCAGCCTAGAGGGCGAATACAATAGCAAGCTTTACACCGTTAGTCCGTCCCAATAAAGTACGCCCTCGGGCCAAATTACAGATCGCTGCGTACAATAGAGGCCAAGAAAATTGACTTAGAAATTTTGGTGGTCGGCGTGTTGTGGGTACGAGAATCTCATTTTGGTCACTTTCACGTAGAAGCATGAAAATGGTGCCAAAACGTGCCCATGCGTGTCCAACCAACTCATGAATATTGGAAAATTGTTTCTCTCAAATAGTTTTGGAGATATAAGGGTCCAAAGTTGAAGGAAATTGACCTTTCAAGGGCCATAACTCGAAACTCAATGAAGGAAGACAACTCCCATTTTACCCCATGGCACTTGGGTTAAGGGCGCATCATTTGGCACCAATTATAGGCCATATCATGAAGTCACCTTTGCACCATTTAGGCACTATCATCCTATTGGTGTCCCGCCAAAACTTGAGGCCCTTATAACTCGCTTTTGTGTATTGCGATTGAGCTGAAATTGTGCATGCTGCTAGTAGACCTCAGTGCCTAGTGGCTTGCAAAATTTCGTGCCGCTACGAAGCGTATCTTGTGAGTTATAAGCCTTCAAACTTCGAGGAAATTAAAGTTTGTGCCTATTTTGCGGGAATACGAAATAAGATACAGAGGTGCAGTATGTATCCTTCAACAGGCATTTATGTGCCCTACCATCGTGCAAAATCCCGGTAACACTGGGGCACGAGAAAGTGCCGAAATAAAGGACTCTTTTTTACATTGAGGGCTATGGGAAAAATGAAGAAAACGCCGCTACTCAGCCTAGAGGGCGAATGCAATAGCAAGCTTTACACCGTTAGTCCGTCCCAATAAAGTACGCCCTCGGGCCAAATTACAGATCGCTGCGTACAATAGAGGCCAAGAAAATTGACTTAGAAATTTTGGTGGTCGGCGTGTTGTGGGTACGAGAATCTCATTTTGGTCACTTTCACGTAGAAGCATGAAAATGGTGCCAAAACGTGCCCATGCGTGTCCAACCAACTGATGAATATTGGAAAATTGTTTCTCTCAAATAGTTTTGGAGATATAAGGGTCCAAAGTTGAAGGAAATTGACCTTTCAAGGGCCATAACTCGAAACTCAATGAAGGAAGACAACTCCCATTTTACCCCATGGCACTTGGGTTAAGGGCGCATCATTTGGCACCAATTATAGGCCGATATCATGAAGTCACCTTTGCACCATTTAGGCACTATCATCCTATTGGTGTCCCGCCAAAACTTGAGGCCCTTATAACTCGCTTTTGTGTATTGCGATTGAGCTGAAATTTTGCATGCTGCTAGTAGACCTCAGTGCCTAGTGGCTTGCAAAATTTCGTGCCGCTACGAAGCGTATCTTGTGAGTTATAAGCCTTCAAACTTCGAGGAAATTAAAGTTTGTGCCTATTTTGCGGGAATACGAAATAAGATACAGAGGTGCAGTATGTATCCTTCAACAGGCATTTATGTGCCCTACCATCGTGCAAAATCCCGGTAACACTGGGGCACGAGAAAGTGCCGAAATAAAGGACTCTTTTTTACATTGAGGGCTATGGGAAAAATGAAGAAAACGCCGCTACTCAGCCTAGAGGGCGAATACAATGGCAAGCTTTACACCGTTAGTCCGTCCCAATAAAGTACGCCCTCGGGCCAAATTACAGATCGTTGCGTACAATAGAGGCCAAGAAAATTGACTTAGAAATTTTGGTGGTCGGCGTGTTGTGGGTACGAGAATCTCATTTTGGTCACTTTCACGTAGAAGCATGAAAATGGTGCCAAAACGTGCCCATGCGTGTCCAACCAACTCATGAATATTGGAAAATTGTTTCTCTCAAATAGTTTTGGAGATATAAGGGTCCAAAGTTGAAGGAAATTGACCTTTCAAGGGCCATAACTCGAAACTCAATGAAGGAAGACAACTCCCATTTTACCCCATGGCACTTGGGTTAAGGGCGCATCATTTGGCACCAATTATAGGCCAATATCATGAAGTCACCTTTGCACCATTTAGGCACTATCATCCTATTGGTGTCCCGCCAAAACTTGAGGCCCTTATAACTCGCTTTTGTGTATTGCGATTGAGCTGAAATTTTGCATGCTGCTAGTAGACATCAGTGCCTAGTGGCTTGCAATATTTCGTGCCGCTACGAAGCGTATCTTGTGAGTTATAAGCCTTCAAACTTCGAGGAAATTAAAGTTTGTGCCTATTTTGCGGGAATACGAAATAAGATACAGAGGTGCAGTATGTATCCTTCAACAGGCATTTATGTGCCCTACCATCGTGCAAAATCCCGGTAACACTGGGGCACGAGAAAGTGCCGAAATAAAGGACTCTTTTTTACATTGAGGGCTATGGGAAAAATGAAGAAAACGCCGCTACTCAGCCTAGAGGGCGAATACAATAGCAAGCTTTACACCGTTAGTCCGTCCCAATAAAGTACGCCCTCGGGCCAAATTACAGATCGCTGCGTACAATAGAGGCCAAGAAAATTGACTTAGAAATTTTGGTGGTCGGCGTGTTGTGGGTACGAGAATCTCATTTTGGTCACTTTCACGTAGAAGCATGAAAATGGTGCCAAAACGTGCCCATGCGTGTCCAACCAACTCATGAATATTGGAAAATTGTTTCTCTCAAATAGTTTTGGAGATATAAGGGTCCAAAGTTGAAGGAAATTGACCTTTCAAGGGCCATAACTCGAAACTCAATGAAGGAAGACAACTCCCATTTTACCCCATGGCACTTGGGTTAAGGGCGCATCATTTGGCACCAATTATAGGCCGATATCATGAAGTCACCTTTGCACCATTTAGGCACTATCATCCTATTGGTGTCCCGCCAAAACTTGAGGCCCTTATAACTCGCTTTTGTGTATTGCGATTGAGCTGAAATTTTGCATGCTGCTAGTAGACCTCAGTGCCTAGTGGCTTGCAAAATTTCGTGCCGCTAAGAAGCGTATCTTGTGAGTTATAAGCCTTCAAACTTCGAGGAAATTAAAGTTTGTGCCTATTTTGCGGGAATACGAAATAAGATACAGAGGTGCAGTATGTATCCTTCAACAGGCATTTATGTGCCCTACCATCGTGCAAAATCCCGGTAACACTGGGGCACGAGAAAGTGCCGAAATAAAGGACTCTTTTTTACATTGAGGGCTATGGGAAAAATGAAGAAAACGCCGCTACTCAGCCTAGAGGGCGAATACAATAGCAAGCTTTACACCGTTAGTCCGTCCCAATAAAGTACGCCCTCGGGCCAAATTACAGATCGCTGCGTACAATAGAGGCCAAGAAAATTGACTTAGAAATTTTGGTGGTCGGCGTGTTGTGGGTACGAGAATCTCATTTTGGTCACTTTCACGTAGAAGCATGAAAATGGTGCCAAAACGTGCCCATGCGTGTCCAACCAACTCATGAATATTGGAAAATTGTTTCTCTCAAATAGTTTTGGAGATATAAGGGTCCAAAGTTGAAGGAAATTGACCTTTCAAGGGCCATAACTCGAAACTCAATGAAGGAAGACAACTCCCATTTTACCCCATGGCACTTGGGTTAAGGGCGCATCATTTGGCACCAATTATAGGCCGATATCATGAAGTCACCTTTGCACCATTTAGGCACTATCATCCTATTGGTGTCCCGCCAAAACTTGAGGCCCTTATAACTCGCTTTTGTGTATTGCGATTGAGCTGAAATTTTGCATGCTGCTAGTAGACCTCAGTGCCTAGTGGCTTGCAAAATTTCGTGCCGCTACGAAGCGTATCTTGTGAGTTATAAGCCTTCAAACTTCGAGGAAATTAAAGTTTGTGCCTATTTTGCGGGAATACGAAATAAGATACAGAGGTGCAGTATGTATCCTTCAACAGGCATTTATGTGCCCTACCATCGTGCAAAATCCCGGTAACACTGGGGCACGAGAAAGTGCCGAAATAAAGGACTCTTTTTTACATTGAGGGCTATGGGAAAAAATGAAGAAAACGCCGCTACTCAGCCTAGAGGGCGAATACAATAGCAAGCTTTACACCGTTAGTCCGTCCCAATAAAGTACGCCCTCGGGCCAAATTACAGATCGCTGCGTACAATAGAGGCCAAGAAAATTGACTTAGAAATTTTGGTGGTCGGCGTGTTGTGGGTACGAGAATCTCATTTTGGGCACTTTCACGTAGAAGCATGAAAATGGTGCCAAAACGTGCCCATGCGTGTCCAACCAACTCATGAATATTGGAAAATTGTTTCTCTCAAATAGTTTTGGAGATATAAGGGTCCAAAGTTGAAGGAAATTGACCTTTCAAGGGCCATAACTCGAAACTCAATGAAGGAAGACAACTCCCATTTTACCCCATGGCACTTGGGTTAAGGGCGCATCATTTGGCACCAATTATAGGCCGATATCATGAAGTCACCTTTGCACCATTTAGGCACTATCATCCTATTGGTGTCCCGCCAAAACTTGAGGCCCTTATAACTCGCTTTTGTGTATTGCGATTGAGCTGAAATTTTGCATGCTGCTAGTAGACCTCAGTGCCTAGTGGCTTGCAAAATTTCGTGCCGCTACGAAGCGTATCTTGTGAGTTATAAGCCTTCAAACTTCGAGGAAATTAAAGTTTGTGCCTATTTTGCGGGAATACGAAATAAGATACAGAGGTGCAGTATGTATCCTTCAACAGGCATTTATGTGCCCTACCATCGTGCAAAATCCCGGTAACACTGGGGCACGAGAAAGTGCCGAAATAAAGGACTCTTTTTTACATTGAGGGCTATGGGAAAAATGAAGAAAACGCCGCTACTCAGCCTAGAGGGCGAATACAATAGCAAGCTTTACACCGTTAGTCCGTCCCAATAAAGTACGCCCTCGGGCCAAATTACAGATCGCTGCGTACAATAGAGGCCAAGAAAATTGACTTAGAAATTTTGGTGGTCGGCGTGTTGTGGGTACGAGAATCTCATTTTGGTCACTTTCACGTAGAAGCATGAAAATGGTGCCAAAACGTGCCCATGCGTGTCCAACCAACTCATGAATATTGGAAAATTGTTTCTCTCAAATAGTTTTGGAGATATAAGGGTCCAAAGTTGAAGGAAATTGACCTTTCAAGGGCCATAACTCGAAACTCAATGAAGGAAGACAACTCCCATTTTACCCCATGGCACTTGGGTTAAGGGCGCATCATTTGGCACCAATTATAGGCCGATATCATGAAGTCACCTTTGCACCATTTAGGCACTATCATCCTATTGGTGTCCCGCCAAAACTTGAGGCCCTTATAACTCGCTTTTGTGTATTGCGATTGAGCTGAAATTTTGCATGCTGCTAGTAGACCTCAGTGCCTAGTGGCTTGCAAAATTTCGTGCCGCTACGAAGCGTATCTTGTGAGTTATAAGCCTTCAAACTTCGAGGAAATTAAAGTTTGTGCCTATTTTGCGGGAATACGAAATAAGATACAGAGGTGCAGTATGTATCCTTCAACAGGCATTTATGTGCCCTACCATCGTGCAAAATCCCGGTAACACTGGGGCACGAGAAAGTGCCGAAATAAAGGACTCTTTTTTACATTGAGGGCTATGGGAAAAATGAAGAAAACGCCGCTACTCAGCCTAGAGGGCGAATACAATAGCAAGCTTTACACCGTTAGTCCGTCCCAATAAAGTACGCCCTCGGGCCAAATTACAGATCGCTGCGTACAATAGAGGCCAAGAAAATTGACTTAGAAATTTTGGTGGTCGGCGTGTTGTGGGTACGAGAATCTCATTTTGGTCACTTTCACGTAGAAGCATGAAAATGGTGCCAAAACGTGCCCATGCGTGTCCAACCAACTCATGAATATTGAAAAATTGTTTCTCTCAAATAGTTTTGGAGATATAAGGGTCCAAAGTTGAAGGAAATTGACCTTTCCAGGGCCATAACTCGAAACTCAATGAAGGAAGACAACTCCCATTTTACCCCATGGCACTTGGGTTAAGGGCGCATCATTTGGCACCAATTATAGGCCGATATCATGAAGTCACCTTTGCACCATTTAGGCACTATCATCCTATTGGTGTCCCGCCAAAACTTGAGGCCCTTATAACTCGCTTTTGTGTATTGCGATTGAGCTGAAATTTTGCATGCTGCTAGTAGACCTCAGTGCCTAGTGGCTTGCAAAATTTCGTGCCGCTACGAAGCGTATCTTGTGAGTTATAAGCCTTCAAACTTCGAGGAAATTAAAGTTTGTGCCTATTTTGCGGGAATACGAAATAAGATACAGAGGTGCAGTATGTATCCTTCAACAGGCATTTATGTGCCCTACCATCGTGCAAAATCCCGGTAACACTGGGGCACGAGAAAGTGCCGAAATAAAGGACTCTTTTTTACATTGAGGGCTATGGGAAAAATGAAGAAAACGCCGCTACTCAGCCTAGAGGGCGAATACAATAGCAAGCTTTACACCGTTAGTCCGTCCCAATAAAGTACGCCCTCGGGCCAAATTACAGATCGCTGCGTACAATAGAGGCCAAGAAAATTGACTTAGAAATTTTGGTGGTCGGCGTGTTGTGGGTACGAGAATCTCATTTTGGTCACTTTCACGTAGAAGCATGAAAATGGTGCCAAAACGTGCCCATGCGTGTCCAACCAACTCATGAATATTGGAAAATTGTTTCTCTCAAATAGTTTTGGAGATATAAGGGTCCAAAGTTGAAGGAAATTGACCTTTCAAGGGCCATAACTCGAAACTCAATGAAGGAAGACAACTCCCATTTTACCCCATGGCACTTGGGTTAAGGGCGCATCATTTGGCACCAATTATAGGCCGATATCATGAAGTCACCTTTGCACCATTTAGGCACTATCATCCTATTGGTGTCCCGCCAAAACTTGAGGCCCTTATAACTCGCTTTTGTGTATTGCGATTGAGCTGAAATTTTGCATGCTGCTAGTAGACCTCAGTGCCTAGTGGCTTGCAAAATTTCGTGCCGCTACGAAGCGAATCTTGTGAGTTATAAGCCTTCAAACTTCGAGGAAATTAAAGTTTGTGCCTATTTTGCGGGAATACGAAATAAGATACAGAGGTGCAGTATGTATCCTTCAACAGGCATTTATGTGCCCTACCATCGTGCAAAATCCCGGTAACACTGGGGCACGAGAAAGTGCCGAAATAAAGGACTCTTTTTTACATTGAGGGCTATGGGAAAAATGAAGAAAACGCCGCTACTCAGCCTAGAGGGCGAATACAATAGCAAGCTTTACACCGTTAGTCCGTCCCAATAAAGTACGCCCTCGGGCCAAATTACAGATCGCTGCGTACAATAGAGGCCAAGAAAATTGACTTAGAAATTTTGGTGGTCGGCGTGTTGTGGGTACGAGAATCTCATTTTGGGCACTTTCACGTAGAAGCATGAAAATGGTGCCAAAACGTGCCCATGCGTGTCCAACCAACTCATGAATATTGGAAAATTGTTTCTCTCAAATAGTTTTGGAGATATAAGGGTCCAAAGTTGAAGGAAATTGACCTTTCAAGGGCCATAACTCGAAACTCAATGAAGGAAGACAACTCCCATTTTACCCCATGGCACTTGGGTTAAGGGCGCATCATTTGGCACCAATTATAGGCCGATATCATGAAGTCACCTTTGCACCATTTAGGCACTATCATCCTATTGGTGTCCCGCCAAAACTTGAGGCCCTTATAACTCGCTTTTGTGTATTGCGATTGAGCTGAAATTTTGCATGCTGCTAGTAGACCTCAGTGCCTAGTGGCTTGCAAAATTTCGTGCCGCTACGAAGCGTATCTTGTGAGTTATAAGCCTTCAAACTTCGAGGAAATTAAAGTTTGTGCCTATTTTGCGGGAATACGAAATAAGATACAGAGGTGCAGTATGTATCCTTCAACAGGCATTTATGTGCCCTACCATCGTGCAAAATCCCGGTAACACTGGGGCACGAGAAAGTGCCGAAATAAAGGACTCTTTTTTACATTGAGGGCTATGGGAAAAATGAAGAAAACGCCGCTACTCAGCCTAGAGGGCGAATACAATAGCAAGCTTTACACCGTTAGTCCGTCCCAATAAAGTACGCCCTCGGGCCAAATTACAGATCGCTGCGTACAATAGAGGCCAAGAAAATTGACTTAGAAATTTTGGTGGTCGGCGTGTTGTGGGTACGAGAATCTCATTTTGGTCACTTTCACGTAGAAGCATGAAAATGGTGCCAAAACGTGCCCATGCGTGTCCAACCAACTCATGAATATTGGAAAATTGTTTCTCTCAAATAGTTTTGGAGATATAAGGGTCCAAAGTTGAAGGAAATTGACCTTTCCAGGGCCATAACTCGAAACTCAATGAAGGAAGACAACTCCCATTTTACCCCATGGCACTTGGGTTAAGGGCGCATCATTTGGCACCAATTATAGGCCGATATCATGAAGTCACCTTTGCACCATTTAGGCACTATCATCCTATTGGTGTCCCGCCAAAACTTGAGGCCCTTATAACTCGCTTTTGTGTATTGCGATTGAGCTGAAATTTTGCATGCTGCTAGTAGACCTCAGTGCCTAGTGGCTTGCAAAATTTCGTGCCGCTACGAAGCGTATCTTGTGAGTTATAAGCCTTCAAACTTCGAGGAAATTAAAGTTTGTGCCTATTTTGCGGGAATACGAAATAAGATACAGAGGTGCAGTATGTATCCTTCAACAGGCATTTATGTGCCCTACCATCGTGCAAAATCCCGGTAACACTGGGGCACGAGAAAGTGCCGAAATAAAGGACTCTTTTTTACATTGAGGGCTATGGGAAAAATGAAGAAAACGCCGCTACTCAGCCTAGAGGGCGAATACAATAGCAAGCTTTACACCGTTAGTCCGTCCCAATAAAGTACGCCCTCGGGCCAAATTACAGATCGCTGCGTACAATAGAGGCCAAGAAAATTGACATAGAAATTTTGGTGGTCGGCGTGTTGTGGGTACGAGAATCTCATTTTGGTCACTTTCACGTAGAAGCATGAAAATGGTGCCAAAACGTGCCCATGCGTGTCCAACCAACTCATGAATATTGGAAAATTGTTTCTCTCAAATAGTTTTGGAGATATAAGGGTCCAAAGTTGAAGGAAATTGACCTTTCAAGGGCCATAACTCGAAACTCAATGAAGGAAGACAACTCCCATTTTACCCCATGGCACTTGGGTTAAGGGCGCATCATTTGGCACCAATTATAGGCCGATATCATGAAGTCACCTTTGCACCATTTAGGCACTATCATCCTATTGGTGTCCCGCCAAAACTTGAGGCCCTTATAACTCGCTTTTGTGTATTGCGATTGAGCTGAAATTTTGCATGCTGCTAGTAGACCTCAGTGCCTAGTGGCTTGCAAAATTTCGTGCCGCTACGAAGCGAATCTTGTGAGTTATAAGCCTTCAAACTTCGAGGAAATTAAAGTTTGTGCCTATTTTGCGGGAATACGAAATAAGATACAGAGGTGCAGTATGTATCCTTCAACAGGCATTTATGTGCCCTACCATCGTGCAAAATCCCGGTAACACTGGGGCACGAGAAAGTGCCGAAATAAAGGACTCTTTTTTACATTGAGGGCTATGGGAAAAATGAAGAAAACGCCGCTACTCAGCCTAGAGGGCGAATACAATAGCAAGCTTTACACCGTTAGTCCGTCCCAATAAAGTACGCCCTCGGGCCAAATTACAGATCGCTGCGTACAATAGAGGCCAAGAAAATTGACTTAGAAATTTTGGTGGTCGGCGTGTTGTGGGTACGAGAATCTCATTTTGGTCACTTTCACGTAGAAGCATGAAAATGGTGCCAAAACGTGCCCATGCGTGTCCAACCAACTCATGAATATTGGAAAATTGTTTCTCTCAAATAGTTTTGGAGATATAAGGGTCCAAAGTTGAAGGAAATTGACCTTTCAAGGGCCATAACTCGAAACTCAATGAAGGAAGACAACTCCCATTTTACCCCATGGCACTTGGGTTAAGGGCGCATCATTTGGCACCAATTATAGGCCATATCATGAAGTCACCTTTGCACCATTTAGGCACTATCATCCTATTGGTGTCCCGCCAAAACTTGAGGCCCTTATAACTCGCTTTTGTGTATTGCGATTGAGCTGAAATTTTGCATGCTGCTAGTAGACCTCAGTGCCTAGTGGCTTGCAAAATTTCGTGCCGCTACGAAGCGTATCTTGTGAGTTATAAGCCTTCAAACTTCGAGGAAATTAAAGTTTGTGCCTATTTTGCGGGAATACGAAATAAGATACAGAGGTGCAGTATGTATCCTTCAACAGGCATTTATGTGCCCTACCATCGTGCAAAATCCCGGTAACACTGGGGCACGAGAAAGTGCCGAAATAAAGGACTCTTTTTTACATTGAGGGCTATGGGAAAAATGAAGAAAACGCCGCTACTCAGCCTAGAGGGCGAATACAATAGCAAGCTTTACACCGTTAGTCCGTCCCAATAAAGTACGCCCTCGGGCCAAATTACAGATCGCTGCGTACAATAGAGGCCAAGAAAATTGACTTAGAAATTTTGGTGGTCGGCGTGTTGTGGGTACGAGAATCTCATTTTGGTCACTTTCACGTAGAAGCATGAAAATGGTGCCAAAACGTGCCCATGCGTGTCCAACCAACTCATGAATATTGGAAAATTGTTTCTCTCAAATAGTTTTGGAGATATAAGGGTCCAAAGTTGAAGGAAATTGACCTTTCCAGGGCCATAACTCGAAACTCAATGAAGGAAGACAACTCCCATTTTACCCCATGGCACTTGGGTTAAGGGCGCATCATTTGGCACCAATTATAGGCCGATATCATGAAGTCACCTTTGCACCATTTAGGCACTATCATCCTATTGGTGTCCCGCCAAAACTTGAGGCCCTTATAACTCGCTTTTGTGTATTGCGATTGAGCTGAAATTTTGCATGCTGCTAGTAGACCTCAGTGCCTAGTGGCTTGCAAAATTTCGTGCCGCTACGAAGCGTATCTTGTGAGTTATAAGCCTTCAAACTTCGAGGAAATTAAAGTTTGTGCCTATTTTGCGGGAATACGAAATAAGATACAGAGGTGCAGTATGTATCCTTCAACAGGCATTTATGTGCCCTACCATCGTGCAAAATCCCGGTAACACTGGGGCACGAGAAAGTGCCGAAATAAAGGACTCTTTTTTACATTGAGGGCTATGGGAAAAATGAAGAAAACGCCGCTACTCAGCCTAGAGGGCGAATACAATAGCAAGCTTTACACCGTTAGTCCGTCCCAATAAAGTACGCCCTCGGGCCAAATTACAGATCGCTGCGTACAATAGAGGCCAAGAAAATTGACTTAGAAATTTTGGTGGTCGGCGTGTTGTGGGTACGAGAATCTCATTTTGGTCACTTTCACGTAGAAGCATGAAAATGGTGCCAAAACGTGCCCATGCGTGTCCAACCAACTCATGAATATTGGAAAATTGTTTCTCTCAAATAGTTTTGGAGATATAAGGGTCCAAAGTTGAAGGAAATTGACCTTTCAAGGGCCATAACTCGAAACTCAATGAAGGAAGACAACTCCCATTTTACCCCATGGCACTTGGGTTAAGGGCGCATCATTTGGCACCAATTATAGGCCGATATCATGAAGTCACCTTTGCACCATTTAGGCACTATCATCCTATTGGTGTCCCGCCAAAACTTGAGGCCCTTATAACTCGCTTTTGTGTATTGCGATTGAGCTGAAATTTTGCATGCTGCTAGTAGACCTCAGTGCCTAGTGGCTTGCAAAATTTCGTGCCGCTACGAAGCGAATCTTGTGAGTTATAAGCCTTCAAACTTCGAGGAAATTAAAGTTTGTGCCTATTTTGCGGGAATACGAAATAAGATACAGAGGTGCAGTATGTATCCTTCAACAGGCATTTATGTGCCCTACCATCGTGCAAAATCCCGGTAACACTGGGGCACGAGAAAGTGCCGAAATAAAGGACTCTTTTTTACATTGAGGGCTATGGGAAAAATGAAGAAAACGCCGCTACTCAGCCTAGAGGGCGAATACAATAGCAAGCTTTACACCGTTAGTCCGTCCCAATAAAGTACGCCCTCGGGCCAAATTACAGATCGCTGCGTACAATAGAGGCCAAGAAAATTGACTTAGAAATTTTGGTGGTCGGCGTGTTGTGGGTACGAGAATCTCATTTTGGTCACTTTCACGTAGAAGCATGAAAATGGTGCCAAAACGTGCCCATGCGTGTCCAACCAACTCATGAATATTGGAAAATTGTTTCTCTCAAATAGTTTTGGAGATATAAGGGTCCAAAGTTGAAGGAAATTGACCTTTCAAGGGCCATAACTCGAAACTCAATGAAGGAAGACAACTCCCATTTTACCCCATGGCACTTGGGTTAAGGGCGCATCATTTGGCACCAATTATAGGCCGATATCATGAAGTCACCTTTGCACCATTTAGGCACTATCATCCTATTGGTGTCCCGCCAAAACTTGAGGCCCTTATAACTCGCTTTTGTGTATTGCGATTGAGCTGAAATTTTGCATGCTGCTAGTAGACCTCAGTGCCTAGTGGCTTGCATAATTTCGTGCCGCTACGAAGCGTATCTTGTGAGTTATAAGCCTTCAAACTTCGAGGAAATTAAAGTTTGTGCCTATTTTGCGGGAATACGAAATAAGATACAGAGGTGCAGTATGTATCCTTCAACAGGCATTTATGTGCCCTACCATCGTGCAAAATCCCGGTAACACTGGGGCACGAGAAAGTGCCGAAATAAAGGACTCTTTTTTACATTGAGGGCTATGGGAAAAATGAAGAAAACGCCGCTACTCAGCCTAGAGGGCGAATACAATAGCAAGCTTTACACCGTTAGTCCGTCCCAATAAAGTACGCCCTCGGGCCAAATTACAGATCGCTGCGTACAATAGAGGCCAAGAAAATTGACTTAGAAATTTTGGTGGTCGGCGTGTTGTGGGTACGAGAATCTCATTTTGGTCACTTTCACGTAGAAGCATGAAAATGGTGCCAAAACGTGCCCATGCGTGTCCAACCAACTCATGAATATTGGAAAATTGTTTCTCTCAAATAGTTTTGGAGATATAAGGGTCCAAAGTTGAAGGAAATTGACCTTTCAAGGGCCATAACTCGAAACTCAATGAAGGAAGACAACTCCCATTTTACCCCATGGCACTTGGGTTAAGGGCGCATCATTTGGCACCAATTATAGGCCATATCATGAAGTCACCTTTGCACCATTTAGGCACTATCATCCTATTGGTGTCCCGCCAAAACTTGAGGCCCTTATAACTCGCTTTTGTGTATTGCGATTGAGCTGAAATTGTGCATGCTGCTAGTAGACCTCAGTGCCTAGTGGCTTGCAAAATTTCTTGCCGCTACGAAGCGTATCTTGTGAGTTATAAGCCTTCAAACTTCGAGGAAATTAAAGTTTGTGCCTATTTTGCGGGAATACGAAATAAGATACAGAGGTGCAGTATGTATCCTTCAACAGGCATTTATGTGCCCTACCATCGTGCAAAATCCCGGTAACACTGGGGCACGAGAAAGTGCCGAAATAAAGGACTCTTTTTTACATTGAGGGCTATGGGAAAAATGAAGAAAACGCCGCTACTCAGCCTAGAGGGCGAATGCAATAGCAAGCTTTACACCGTTAGTCCGTCCCAATAAAGTA
Source organism: Lucinisca nassula (assembly GCA_963580285.1). Lineage (NCBI taxonomy): Eukaryota > Metazoa > Mollusca > Bivalvia > Lucinida > Lucinidae > Lucinisca > Lucinisca nassula. The sequence continues at coordinate 132,355,533 of OY757023.1, forward strand.
CGCCCTCGGGCCAAATTACAGATCGCTGCGTACAATAGAGGCCAAGAAAATTGACTTAGAAATTTTGGTGGTCGGCGTGTTGTGGGTACGAGAATCTCATTTTGGTCACTTTCACGTAGAAGCATGAAAATGGTGCCAAAACGTGCCCATGCGTGTCCAACCAACTCATGAATATTGGAAAATTGTTTCTCTCAAATAGTTTTGGAGATATAAGGGTCCAAAGTTGAAGGAAATTGACCTTTCAAGGGCCATAACTCGAAACTCAATGAAGGAAGACAACTCCCATTTTACCCCATGGCACTTGGGTTAAGGGCGCATCATTTGGCACCAATTATAGGCCGATATCATGAAGTCACCTTTGCACCATTTAGGCACTATCATCCTATTGGTGTCCCGCCAAAACTTGAGGCCCTTATAACTCGCTTTTGTGTATTGCGATTGAGCTGAAATTTTGCATGCTGCTAGTAGACCTCAGTGCCTAGTGGCTTGCAAAATTTCTTGCCGCTACGAAGCGTATCTTGTGAGTTATAAGCCTTCAAACTTCGAGGAAATTAAAGTTTGTGCCTATTTTGCGGGAATACGAAATAAGATACAGAGGTGCAGTATGTATCCTTCAACAGGCATTTATGTGCCCTACCATCGTGCAAAATCCCGGTAACACTGGGGCACGAGAAAGTGCCGAAATAAAGGACTCTTTTTTTACATTGAGGGCTATGGGAAAAATGAAGAAAACGCCGCTACTCAGCCTAGAGGGCGAATACAATGGCAAGCTTTACACCGTTAGTCCGTCCCAATAAAGTACGCCCTCGGGCCAAATTACAGATCGCTGCGTACAATAGAGGCCAAGAAAATTGACTTAGAAATTTTGGTGGTCGGCGTGTTGTGGGTACGAGAATCTCATTTTGGTCACTTTCACGTAGAAGCATGAAAATGGTGCCAAAACGTGCCCATGCGTGTCCAACCAACTCATGAATATTGGAAAATTGTTTCTCTCAAATAGTTTTGGAGATATAAGGGTCCAAAGTTGAAGGAAATTGACCTTTCAAGGGCCATAACTCGAAACTCAATGAAGGAAGACAACTCCCATTTTACCCCATGGCACTTGGGTTAAGGGCGCATCATTTGGCACCAATTATAGGCCGATATCATGAAGTCACCTTTGCACCATTTAGGCACTATCATCCTATTGGTGTCCCGCCAAAACTTGAGGCCCTTATAACTCGCTTTTGTGTATTGCGATTGAGCTGAAATTTTGCATGCTGCTAGTAGACATCAGTGCCTAGTGGCTTGCAATATTTCGTGCCGCTACGAAGCGTATCTTGTGAGTTATAAGCCTTCAAACTTCGAGGAAATTAAAGTTTGTGCCTATTTTGCGGGAATACGAAATAAGATACAGAGGTGCAGTATGTATCCTTCAACAGGCATTTATGTGCCCTACCATCGTGCAAAATCCCGGTAACACTGGGGCACGAGAAAGTGCCGAAATAAAGGACTCTTTTTTACATTGAGGGCTATGGGAAAAATGAAGAAAACGCCGCTACTCAGCCTAGAGGGCGAATACAATAGCAAGCTTTACACCGTTAGTCCGTCCCAATAAAGTACGCCCTCGGGCCAAATTACAGATCGCTGCGTACAATAGAGGCCAAGAAAATTGACTTAGAAATTTTGGTGGTCGGCGTGTTGTGGGTACGAGAATCTCATTTTGGTCACTTTCACGTAGAAGCATGAAAATGGTGCCAAAACGTGCCCATGCGTGTCCAACCAACTCATGAATATTGGAAAATTGTTTCTCTCAAATAGTTTTGGAGATATAAGGGTCCAAAGTTGAAGGAAATTGACCTTTCAAGGGCCATAACTCGAAACTCAATGAAGGAAGACAACTCCCATTTTACCCCATGGCACTTGGGTTAAGGGCGCATCATTTGGCACCAATTATAGGCCGATATCATGAAGTCACCTTTGCACCATTTAGGCACTATCATCCTATTGGTGTCCCGCCAAAACTTGAGGCCCTTATAACTCGCTTTTGTGTATTGCGATTGAGCTGAAATTTTGCATGCTGCTAGTAGACCTCAGTGCCTAGTGGCTTGCAAAATTTCGTGCCGCTAAGAAGCGTATCTTGTGAGTTATAAGCCTTCAAACTTCGAGGAAATTAAAGTTTGTGCCTATTTTGCGGGAATACGAAATAAGATACAGAGGTGCAGTATGTATCCTTCAACAGGCATTTATGTGCCCTACCATCGTGCAAAATCCCGGTAACACTGGGGCACGAGAAAGTGCCGAAATAAAGGACTCTTTTTTACATTGAGGGCTATGGGAAAAATGAAGAAAACGCCGCTACTCAGCCTAGAGGGCGAATACAATAGCAAGCTTTACACCGTTAGTCCGTCCCAATAAAGTACGCCCTCGGGCCAAATTACAGATCGCTGCGTACAATAGAGGCCAAGAAAATTGACTTAGAAATTTTGGTGGTCGGCGTGTTGTGGGTACGAGAATCTCATTTTGGTCACTTTCACGTAGAAGCATGAAAATGGTGCCAAAACGTGCCCATGCGTGTCCAACCAACTCATGAATATTGGAAAATTGTTTCTCTCAAATAGTTTTGGAGATATAAGGGTCCAAAGTTGAAGGAAATTGACCTTTCAAGGGCCATAACTCGAAACTCAATGAAGGAAGACAACTCCCATTTTACCCCATGGCACTTGGGTTAAGGGCGCATCATTTGGCACCAATTATAGGCCGATATCATGAAGTCACCTTTGCACCATTTAGGCACTATCATCCTATTGGTGCCCCGCCAAAACTTGAGGCCCTTATAACTCGCTTTTGTGTATTGCGATTGAGCTGAAATTTTGCATGCTGCTAGTAGACCTCAGTGCCTAGTGGCTTGCAAAATTTCGTGCCGCTACGAAGCGTATCTTGTGAGTTATAAGCCTTCAAACTTCGAGGAAATTAAAGTTTGTGCCTATTTTGCGGGAATACGAAATAAGATACAGAGGTGCAGTATGTATCCTTCAACAGGCATTTATGTGCCCTACCATCGTGCAAAATCCCGGTAACACTGGGGCACGAGAAAGTGCCGAAATAAAGGACTCTTTTTTACATTGAGGGCTATGGGAAAAATGAAGAAAACGCCGCTACTCAGCCTAGAGGGCGAATACAATAGCAAGCTTTACACCGTTAGTCCGTCCCAATAAAGTACGCCCTCGGGCCAAATTACAGATCGCTGCGTACAATAGAGGCCAAGAAAATTGACTTAGAAATTTTGGTGGTCGGCGTGTTGTGGGTACGAGAATCTCATTTTGGTCACTTTCACGTAGAAGCATGAAAATGGTGCCAAAACGTGCCCATGCGTGTCCAACCAACTCATGAATATTGGAAAATTGTTTCTCTCAAATAGTTTTGGAGATATAAGGGTCCAAAGTTGAAGGAAATTGACCTTTCAAGGGCCATAACTCGAAACTCAATGAAGGAAGACAACTCCCATTTTACCCCATGGCACTTGGGTTAAGGGCGCATCATTTGGCACCAATTATAGGCCGATATCATGAAGTCACCTTTGCACCATTTAGGCACTATCATCCTATTGGTGTCCCGCCAAAACTTGAGGCCCTTATAACTCGCTTTTGTGTATTGCGATTGAGCTGAAATTTTGCATGCTGCTAGTAGACCTCAGTGCCTAGTGGCTTGCAAAATTTCGTGCCGCTAAGAAGCGTATCTTGTGAGTTATAAGCCTTCAAACTTCGAGGAAATTAAAGTTTGTGCCTATTTTGCGGGAATACGAAATAAGATACAGAGGTGCAGTATGTATCCTTCAACAGGCATTTATGTGCCCTACCATCGTGCAAAATCCCGGTAACACTGGGGCACGAGAAAGTGCCGAAATAAAGGACTCTTTTTTACATTGAGGGCTATGGGAAAAATGAAGAAAACGCCGCTACTCAGCCTAGAGGGCGAATACAATAGCAAGCTTTACACCGTTAGTCCGTCCCAATAAAGTACGCCCTCGGGCCAAATTACAGATCGCTGCGTACAATAGAGGCCAAGAAAATTGACTTAGAAATTTTGGTGGTCGGCGTGTTGTGGGTACGAGAATCTCATTTTGGTCACTTTCACGTAGAAGCATGAAAATGGTGCCAAAACGTGCCCATGCGTGTCCAACCAACTCATGAATATTGGAAAATTGTTTCTCTCAAATAGTTTTGGAGATATAAGGGTCCAAAGTTGAAGGAAATTGACCTTTCAAGGGCCATAACTCGAAACTCAATGAAGGAAGACAACTCCCATTTTACCCCATGGCACTTGGGTTAAGGGCGCATCATTTGGCACCAATTATAGGCCGATATCATGAAGTCACCTTTGCACCATTTAGGCACTATCATCCTATTGGTGTCCCGCCAAAACTTGAGGCCCTTATAACTCGCTTTTGTGTATTGCGATTGAGCTGAAATTTTGCATGCTGCTAGTAGACCTCAGTGCCTAGTGGCTTGCAAAATTTCGTGCCGCTACGAAGCGTATCTTGTGAGTTATAAGCCTTCAAACTTCGAGGAAATTAAAGTTTGTGCCTATTTTGCGGGAATACGAAATAAGATACAGAGGTGCAGTATGTATCCTTCAACAGGCATTTATGTGCCCTACCATCGTGCAAAATCCCGGTAACACTGGGGCACGAGAAAGTGCCGAAATAAAGGACTCTTTTTTACATTGAAGGCTATGGGAAAAATGAAGAAAACGCCGCTACTCAGCCTAGAGGGCGAATACAATAGCAAGCTTTACACCGTTAGTCCGTCCCAATAAAGTACGCCCTCGGGCCAAATTACAGATCGCTGCGTACAATAGAGGCCAAGAAAATTGACTTAGAAATTTTGGTGGTCGGCGTGTTGTGGGTACGAGAATCTCATTTTGGTCACTTTCACGTAGAAGCATGAAAATGGTGCCAAAACGTGCCCATGCGTGTCCAACCAACTCATGAATATTGGAAAATTGTTTCTCTCAAATAGTTTTGGAGATATAAGGGTCCAAAGTTGAAGGAAATTGACCTTTCAAGGGCCATAACTCGAAACTCAATGAAGGAAGACAACTCCCATTTTACCCCATGGCACTTGGGTTAAGGGCGCATCATTTGGCACCAATTATAGGCCGATATCATGAAGTCACCTTTGCACCATTTAGGCACTATCATCCTATTGGTGTCCCGCCAAAACTTGAGGCCCTTATAACTCGCTTTTGTGTATTGCGATTGAGCTGAAATTTTGCATGCCGCTAGTAGACCTCAGTGCCTAGTGGCTTGCAAAATTTCGTGCCGCTACGAAGCGTATCTTGTGAGTTATAAGCCTTCAAACTTCGAGGAAATTAAAGTTTGTGCCTATTTTGCGGGAATACGAAATAAGATACAGAGGTGCAGTATGTATCCTTCAACAGGCATTTATGTGCCCTACCATCGTGCAAAATCCCGGTAACACTGGGGCACGAGAAAGTGCCGAAATAAAGGACTCTTTTTTACATTGAGGGCTATGGGAAAAATGAAGAAAACGCCGCTACTCAGCCTAGAGGGCGAATACAATAGCAAGCTTTACACCGTTAGTCCGTCCCAATAAAGTACGCCCTCGGGCCAAATTACAGATCGCTGCGTACAATAGAGGCCAAGAAAATTGACTTAGAAATTTTGGTGGTCGGCGTGTTGTGGGTACGAGAATCTCATTTTGGTCACTTTCACGTAGAAGCATGAAAATGGTGCCAAAACGTGCCCATGCGTGTCCAACCAACTCATGAATATTGGAAAATTGTTTCTCTCAAATAGTTTTGGAGATATAAGGGTCCAAAGTTGAAGGAAATTGACCTTTCAAGGGCCATAACTCGAAACTCAATGAAGGAAGACAACTCCCATTTTACCCCATGGCACTTGGGTTAAGGGCGCATCATTTGGCACCAATTATAGGCCGATATCATGAAGTCACCTTTGCACCATTTAGGCACTATCATCCTATTGGTGTCCCGCCAAAACTTGAGGCCCTTATAACTCGCTTTTGTGTATTGCGATTGAGCTGAAATTTTGCATGCTGCTAGTAGACCTCAGTGCCTAGTGGCTTGCAAAATTTCGTGCCGCTACGAAGCGTATCTTGTGAGTTATAAGCCTTCAAACTTCGAGGAAATTAAAGTTTGTGCCTATTTTGCGGGAATACGAAATAAGATACAGAGGTGCAGTATGTATCCTTCAACAGGCATTTATGTGCCCTACCATCGTGCAAAATCCCGGTAACACTGGGGCACGAGAAAGTGCCGAAATAAAGGACTCTTTTTTACATTGAGGGCTATGGGAAAAATGAAGAAAACGCCGCTACTCAGCCTAGAGGGCGAATACAATAGCAAGCTTTACACCGTTAGTCCGTCCCAATAAAGTACGCCCTCGGGCCAAATTACAGATCGCTGCGTACAATAGAGGCCAAGAAAATTGACTTAGAAATTTTGGTGGTCGGCGTGTTGTGGGTACGAGAATCTCATTTTGGTCACTTTCACGTAGAAGCATGAAAATGGTGCCAAAACGTGCCCATGCGTGTCCAACCAACTCATGAATATTGGAAAATTGTTTCTCTCAAATAGTTTTGGAGATATAAGGGTCCAAAGTTGAAGGAAATTGACCTTTCAAGGGCCATAACTCGAAACTCAATGAAGGAAGACAACTCCCATTTTACCCCATGGCACTTGGGTTAAGGGCGCATCATTTGGCACCAATTATAGGCCGATATCATGAAGTCACCTTTGCACCATTTAGGCACTATCATCCTATTGGTGTCCCGCCAAAACTTGAGGCCCTTATAACTCGCTTTTGTGTATTGCGATTGAGCTGAAATTTTGCATGCTGCTAGTAGACCTCAGTGCCTAGTGGCTTGCAAAATTTCGTGCCGCTACGAAGCGTATCTTGTGAGTTATAAGCCTTCAAACTTCGAGGAAATTAAAGTTTGTGCCTATTTTGCGGGAATACGAAATAAGATACAGAGGTGCAGTATGTATCCTTCAACAGGCATTTATGTGCCCTACCATCGTGCAAAATCCCGGTAACACTGGGGCACGAGAAAGTGCCGAAATAAAGGACTCTTTTTTACATTGAGGGCTATGGGAAAAATAAAGAAAACGCCGCTACTCAGCCTAGAGGGCGAATACAATAGCAAGCTTTACACCGTTAGTCCGTCCCAATAAAGTACGCCCTCGGGCCAAATTACAGATCGCTGCGTACAATAGAGGCCAAGAAAATTGACTTAGAAATTTTGGTGGTCGGCGTGTTGTGGGTACGAGAATCTCATTTTGGTCACTTTCACGTAGAAGCATGAAAATGGTGCCAAAACGTGCCCATGCGTGTCCAACCAACTCATGAATATTGGAAAATTGTTTCTCTCAAATAGTTTTGGAGATATAAGGGTCCAAAGTTGAAGGAAATTGACCTTTCAAGGGCCATAACTCGAAACTCAATGAAGGAAGACAACTCCCATTTTACCCCATGGCACTTGGGTTAAGGGCGCATCATTTGGCACCAATTATAGGCCGATATCATGAAGTCACCTTTGCACCATTTAGGCACTATCATCCTATTGGTGTCCCGCCAAAACTTGAGGCCCTTATAACTCGCTTTTGTGTATTGCGATTGAGCTGAAATTTTGCATGCTGCTAGTAGACCTCAGTGCCTAGTGGCTTGCAAAATTTCGTGCCGCTAAGAAGCGTATCTTGTGAGTTATAAGCCTTCAAACTTCGAGGAAATTAAAGTTTGTGCCTATTTTGCGGGAATACGAAATAAGATACAGAGGTGCAGTATGTATCCTTCAACAGGCATTTATGTGCCCTACCATCGTGCAAAATCCCGGTAACACTGGGGCACGAGAAAGTGCCGAAATAAAGGACTCTTTTTTACATTGAGGGCTATGGGAAAAATGAAGAAAACGCCGCTACTCAGCCTAGAGGGCGAATACAATAGCAAGCTTTACACCGTTAGTCCGTCCCAATAAAGTACGCCCTCGGGCCAAATTACAGATCGCTGCGTACAATAGAGGCCAAGAAAATTGACTTAGAAATTTTGGTGGTCGGCGTGTTGTGGGTACGAGAATCTCATTTTGGTCACTTTCACGTAGAAACATGAAAATGGTGCCAAAACGTGCCCATGCGTGTCCAACCAACTCATGAATATTGGAAAATTGTTTCTCTCAAATAGTTTTGGAGATATAAGGGTCCAAAGTTGAAGGAAATTGACCTTTCAAGGGCCATAACTCGAAACTCAATGAAGGAAGACAACTCCCATTTTACCCCATGGCACTTGGGTTAAGGGCGCATCATTTGGCACCAATTATAGGCCGATATCATGAAGTCACCTTTGCACCATTTAGGCACTATCATCCTATTGGTGTCCCGCCAAAACTTGAGGCCCTTATAACTCGCTTTTGTGTATTGCGATTGAGCTGAAATTTTGCATGCTGCTAGTAGACCTCAGTGCCTAGTGGCTTGCAAAATTTCGTGCCGCTACGAAGCGTATCTTGTGAGTTATAAGCCTTCAAACTTCGAGGAAATTAAAGTTTGTGCCTATTTTGCGGGAATACGAAATAAGATACAGAGGTGCAGTATGTATCCTTCAACAGGCATTTATGTGCCCTACCATCGTGCAAAATCCCGGTAACACTGGGGCACGAGAAAGTGCCGAAATAAAGGACTCTTTTTTACATTGAGGGCTATGGGAAAAATGAAGAAAACGCCGCTACTCAGCCTAGAGGGCGAATACAATAGCAAGCTTTACACCGTTAGTCCGTCCCAATAAAGTACGCCCTCGGGCCAAATTACAGATCGCTGCGTACAATAGAGGCCAAGAAAATTGACTTAGAAATTTTGGTGGTCGGCGTGTTGTGGGTACGAGAATCTCATTTTGGTCACTTTCACGTAGAAGCATGAAAATGGTGCCAAAACGTGCCCATGCGTGTCCAACCAACTCATGAATATTGGAAAATTGTTTCTCTCAAATAGTTTTGGAGATATAAGGGTCCAAAGTTGAAGGAAATTGACCTTTCAAGGGCCATAACTCGAAACTCAATGAAGGAAGACAACTCCCATTTTACCCCATGGCACTTGGGTTAAGGGCGCATCATTTGGCACCAATTATAGGCCGATATCATGAAGTCACCTTTGCACCATTTAGGCACTATCATCCTATTGGTGTTCCGCCAAAACTTGAGGCCCTTATAACTCGCTTTTGTGTATTGCGATTGAGCTGAAATTTTGCATGCTACTAGTAGACCTCAGTGCCTAGTGGCTTGCAAAATTTCGTGCCGCTACGAAGCGTATCTTGTGAGTTATAAGCCTTCAAACTTCGAGGAAATTAAAGTTTGTGCCTATTTTGCGGGAATACGAAATAAGATACAGAGGTGCAGTATGTATCCTTCAACAGGCATTTATGTGCCCTACCATCGTGCAAAATTCCGGTAACACTGGGGCACGAGAAAGTGCCGAAATAAAGGACTCTTTTTTACATTGAGGGCTATGGGAAAAATGAAGAAAACGCCGCTACTCAGCCTAGAGGGCGAATACAATAGCAAGCTTTACACCGTTAGTCCGTCCCAATAAAGTACGCCCTCGGGCCAAATTACAGATCGCTGCGTACAATAGAGGCCAAGAAAAATTGACTTAGAAATTTTGGTGGTCGGCGTGTTGTGGGTACGAGAATCTCATTTTGGTCACTTTCACGTAGAAGCATGAAAATGGTGCCAAAACGTGCCCATGCGTGTCCAACCAACTCATGAATATTGGAAAATTGTTTCTCTCAAATAGTTTTGGAGATATAAGGGTCCAAAGTTGAAGGAAATTGACCTTTCAAGGGCCATAACTCGAAACTCAATGAAGGAAGACAACTCCCATTTTACCCCATGGCACTTGGGTTAAGGGCGCATCATTTGGCACCAATTATAGGCCGATATCATGAAGTCACCTTTGCACCATTTAGGCACTATCATCCTATTGGTGTCCCGCCAAAACTTGAGGCCCTTATAACTCGCTTTTGTGTATTGCGATTGAGCTGAAATTTTGCATGCTGCTAGTAGACCTCAGTGCCTAGTGGCTTGCAAAATTTCGTGCCGCTACGAAGCGTATCTTGTGTGTTATAAGCCTTCAAACTTCGAGGAAATTAAAGTTTGTGCCTATTTTGCGGGAATACGAAATAAGATACAGAGGTGCAGTATGTATCCTTCAACAGGCATTTATGTGCCCTACCATCGTGCAAAATCCCGGTAACACTGGGGCACGAGAAAGTGCCGAAATAAAGGACTCTTTTTTACATTGAGGGCTATGGGAAAAATGAAGAAAACGCCGCTACTCAGCCTAGAGGGCGAATACAATAGCAAGCTTTACACCGTTAGTCCGTCCCAATAAAGTACGCCCTCGGGCCAAATTACAGATCGCTGCGTACAATAGAGGCCAAGAAAATTGACTTAGAAATTTTGGTTGTCGGCGTGTTGTGGGTACGAGAATCTCATTTTGGTCACTTTCACGTAGAAGCATGAAAATGGTGCCAAAACGTGCCCATGCGTGTCCAACCAACTCATGAATATTGGAAAATTGTTTCTCTCAAATAGTTTTGGAGATATAAGGGTCCAAAGTTGAAGGAAATTGACCTTTCAAGGGCCATAACTCGAAACTCAATGAAGGAAGACAACTCCCATTTTACCCCATGGCACTTGGGTGAAGGGCGCATCATTTGGCACCAATTATAGGCCGATATCATGAAGTCACCTTTGCACCATTTAGGCACTATCATCCTATTGGTGTCCCGCCAAAACTTGAGGCCCTTATAACTCGCTTTTGTGTATTGCGATTGAGCTGAAATTTTGCATGCTGCTAGTAGACCTCAGTGCCTAGTGGCTTGCAAAATTTCGTGCCGCTACGAAGCGTATCTTGTGAGTTATAAGCCTTCAAACTTCGAGGAAATTAAAGTTTGTGCCTATTTTGCGGGAATACGAAATAAGATACAGAGGTGCAGTATGTATCCTTCAACAGGATTTATGTGCCCTACCATCGTGCAAAATCCCGGTAACACTGGAGCACGAGAAAGTGCCGAAATAAAGGACTCTTTTTTACATTGAGGGCTATGGGAAAAATGAAGAAAACGCCGCTACTCAGCCTAGAGGGCGAATACAATAGCAAGCTTTACACCGTTAGCCCGTCCCAATAAAGTACGCCCTCGGGCCAAATTACAGATCGCTGCGTACAATAGAGGCCAAGAAAATTGACTTAGAAATTTTGGTGGTCGGCGTATTGTGGGTACGAGAATCTCATTTTGGTCACTTTCACGTAGAAGCATGAAAATGGTGCCAAAACGTGCCCATGCGTGTCCAACCAACTCATGAATATTGGAAAATTGTTTCTCTCAAATAGTTTTGGAGATATAAGGGTCCAAAGTTGAAGGAAATTGACCTTTCAAGGGCCATAACTCGAAACTCAATGAAGGAAGACAACTCCCATTTTACCCCATGGCACTTGGGTTAAGGGCGCATCATTTGGCACCAATTATAGGCCGATATCATGAAGTCACCTTTGCACCATTTAGGCACTATCATCCTATTGGTGTCCCACCAAAACTTGAGGCCCTTATAACTCGCTTTTGTGTATTGCGATTGAGCTGAAATTTTGCATGCTGCTAGTAGACCTAAGTGCCTAGTGGCTTGCAAAATTTCGTGCCGCTACGAAGCGTATCCTGTGAGTTATAAGCCTTCAAACTTCGAGGAAATTAAAGTTTGTGCCTATTTTGCGGGAATACGAAATAAGATACAGAGGTGCAGTATGTATCCTTCAACAGGCATTTCTGTGCCCTACCATCGTGCAAAATCCCGGTAACACTGGGGCACGAGAAAGTGCCGAAATAAAGGACTCTTTTTTACATTGAGGGCTATGGGAAAAATGAAGAAAACGCCGCTACTCAGCCTAGAGGGCGAATACAATAGCAAGCTTTACACCGTTAGTCCGTCCCAATAAAGTACGCCCTCGGGCCAAATTACAGATCGCTGCGTACAATAGAGGCCAAGAAAATTGACTTAGAAATTTTGGTGGTCGGCGTGTTGTGGGTACGAGAATCTCATTTTGGTCACTTTCACGTAGAAGCATGAAAATGGTGCCAAAACGTGCCCATGCGTGTCCAACCAACTCATGAATATTGGAAAATTGTTTCTCTCAAATAGTTTTGGAGATATAAGGGTCCAAAGTTGAAGGAAATTGACCTTTCAAGGGCCATAACTCGAAACTCAATGAAGGAAGACAACTCCCATTTTACCCCATGGCACTTGGGTTAAGGGCGCATCATTTGGCACCAATTATAGGCCGATATCATGAAGTCACCTTTGCACCATTTAGGCACTATCATCCTATTGGTGTCCCGCCAAAACTTGAGGCCCTTATAACTCGCTTTTGTGTATTGCGATTGAGCTGAAATTTTGCATGCTGCTAGTAGACCTCAGTGCCTAGTGGCTTGCAAAATTTCGTGCCGCTACGAAGCGTATCTTGTGAGTTATAAGCCTTCAAACTTCGAGGAAATTAAAGTTTGTGCCTATTTTGCGGGAATACGAAATAAGATACAGAGGTGCAGTATGTATCCTTCAACAGGCATTTATGTGCCCTACCATCGTGCAAAATCCCGGTAACACTGGGGCACGAGAAAGTGCCGAAATAAAGGACTCTTTTTTACATTGAGGGCTATGGGAAAAATGAAGAAAACGCCGCTACTCAGCCTAGAGGGCGAATACAATAGCAAGCTTTACACCGTTAGTCCGTCCCAATAAAGTACGCCCTCGGGCCAAATTACAGATCGCTGCGTACAATAGAGGCCAAGAAAATTGACTTAGAAATTTTGGTGGTCGGCGTGTTGTGGGTACGAGAATCTCATTTTGGTCACTTTCACGTAGAAGCATGAAAATGGTGCCAAAACGTGCCCATGCGTGTCCAACCAACTCATGAATATTGGAAAATTGTTTCTCTCAAATAGTTTTGGAGATATAAGGGTCCAAAGTTGAAGGAAATTGACCTTTCAAGGGCCATAACTCGAAACTCAATGAAGGAAGACAACTCCCATTTTACCCCATGGCACTTGGGTTAAGGGCGCATCATTTGGCACCAATTATAGGCCGATATCATGAAGTCACCTTTGCACCATTTAGGCACTATCATCCTATTGGTGTCCCGCCAAAACTTGAGGCCCTTATAACTCGCTTTTGTGTATTGCGATTGAGCTGAAATTTTGCATGCTGCTAGTAGACCTCAGTGCCTAGTGGCTTGCAAAATTTCGTGCCGCTACGAAGCGTATCTTGTGAGTTATAAGCCTTCAAACTTCGAGGAAATTAAAGTTTGTGCCTATTTTGCGGGAATACGAAATAAGATACAGAGGTGCAGTATGTATCCTTCAACAGGCATTTATGTGCCCTACCATCGTGCAAAATCCCGGTAACACTGGGGCACGAGAAAGTGCCGAAATAAAGGACTCTTTTTTACATTGAGGGCTATAAGAAAAATGAAGAAAACGCCGCTACTCAGCCTAGAGGGCGAATACAATAGCAAGCTTTACACCGTTAGTCCGTCCCAATAAAGTACGCCCTCGGGCCAAATTACAGATCGCTGCGTACAATAGAGGCCAAGAAAATTGACTTAGAAATTTTGGTGGTCGGCGTGTTGTGGGTACGAGAATCTCATTTTGGTCACTTTCACGTAGAAGCATGAAAATGGTGCCAAAACGTGCCCATGCGTGTCCAACCAACTCATGAATATTGGAAAATTGTTTCTCTCAAATAGTTTTGGAGATATAAGGGTCCAAAGTTGAAGGAAATTGACCTTTCAAGGGCCATAACTCGAAACTCAATGAAGGAAGACAACTCCCATTTTACCCCATGGCACTTGGGTTAAGGGCGCATCATTTGGCACCAATTATAGGCCGATATCATGAAGTCACCTTTGCACCATTTAGGCACTATCATCCTATTGGTGTCCCGCCAAAACTTGAGGCCCTTATAACTCGCTTTTGTGTATTGCGATTGAGCTGAAATTTTGCATGCTGCTAGTAGACCTCAGTGCCTAGTGGCTTGCAAAATTTCGTGCCGCTACGAAGCGTATCTTGTGAGTTATAAGCCTTCAAACTTCGAGGAAATTAAAGTTTGTGCCTATTTTGCGGGAATACGAAATAAGATACAGAGGTGCAGTATGTATCCTTCAACAGGCATTTATGTGCCCTACCATCGTGCAAAATCCCGGTAACACTGGGGCACGAGAAAGTGCCGAAATAAAGGACTCTTTTTTACATTGAGGGCTATGGGAAAAATAAAGAAAACGCCGCTACTCAGCCTAGAGGGCGAATACAATAGCAAGCTTTACACCGTTAGTCCGTCCCAATAAAGTACGCCCTCGGGCCAAATTACAGATCGCTGCGTACAATAGAGGCCAAGAAAATTGACTTAGAAATTTTGGTGGTCGGCGTGTTGTGGGTACGAGAATCTCATTTTGGTCACTTTCACGTAGAAGCATGAAAATGGTGCCAAAACGTGCCCATGCGTGTCCAACCAACTCATGAATATTGGAAAATTGTTTCTCTCAAATAGTTTTGGAGATATAAGGGTCCAAAGTTGAAGGAAATTGACCTTTCAAGGGCCATAACTCGAAACTCAATGAAGGAAGACAACTCCCATTTTACCCCATGGCACTTGGGTTAAGGGCGCATCATTTGGCACCAATTATAGGCCGATATCATGAAGTCACCTTTGCACCATTTAGGCACTATCATCCTATTGGTGTCCCGCCAAAACTTGAGGCCCTTATAACTCGCTTTTGTGTATTGCGATTGAGCTGAAATTTTGCATGCTGCTAGTAGACCTCAGTGCCTAGTGGCTTGCAAAATTTCGTGCCGCTACGAAGCGTATCTTGTGAGTTATAAGCCTTCAAACTTCGAGGAAATTAAAGTTTGTGCCTATTTTGCGGGAATACGAAATAAGATACAGAGGTGCAGTATGTATCCTTCAACAGGCATTTATGTGCCCTACCATCGTGCAAAATCCCGGTAACACTGGGGCACGAGAAAGTGCCGAAATAAAGGACTCTTTTTTACATTGAGGGCTATGGGAAAAATGAAGAAAACGCCGCTACTCAGCCTAGAGGGCGAATACAATAGCAAGCTTTACACCGTTAGTCCGTCCCAATAAAGTACGCCCTCGGGCCAAATTACAGATCGCTGCGTACAATAGAGGCCAAGAAAATTGACTTAGAAATTTTGGTGGTCGGCGTGTTGTGGGTACGAGAATCTCATTTTGGTCACTTTCACGTAGAAGCATGAAAATGGTGCCAAAACGTGCCCATGCGTGTCCAACCAACTCATGAATATTGGAAAATTGTTTCTCTCAAATAGTTTTGGAGATATAAGGGTCCAAAGTTGAAGGAAATTGACCTTTCAAGGGCCATAACTCGAAACTCAATGAAGGAAGACAACTCCCATTTTACCCCATGGCACTTGGGTTAAGGGCGCATCATTTGGCACCAATTATAGGCCGATATCATGAAGTCACCTTTGCACCATTTAGGCACTATCATCCTATTGGTGTCCCGCCAAAACTTGAGGCCCTTATAACTCGCTTTTGTGTATTGCGATTGAGCTGAAATTTTGCATGCTGCTAGTAGACCTCAGTGCCTAGTGGCTTGCAAAATTTCGTGCCGCTACGAAGCGTATCTTGTGAGTTATAAGCCTTCAAACTTCGAGGAAATTAAAGTTTGTGCCTATTTTGCGGGAATACGAAATAAGATACAGAGGTGCAGTATGTATCCTTCAACAGGCATTTATGTGCCCTACCATCGTGCGAAATCCCGGTAACACTGGGGCACGAGAAAGTGCCGAAATAAAGGACTCTTTTTTACATTGAGGGCTATGGGAAAAATGAAGAAAACGCCGCTACTCAGCCTAGAGGGCGAATACAATAGCAAGCTTTACACCGTTAGTCCGTCCCAATAAAGTACGCCCTCGGGCCAAATTACAGATCGCTGCGTACAATAGAGGCCAAGAAAATTGACTTAGAAATTTTGGTGGTCGGCGTGTTGTGGGTACGAGAATCTCATTTTGGTCACTTTCACGTAGAAGCATGAAAATGGTGCCAAAACGTGCCCATGCGTGTCCAACCAACTCATGAATATTGGAAAATTGTTTCTCTCAAATAGTTTTGGAGATATAAGGGTCCAAAGTTGAAGGAAATTGACCTTTCAAGGGCCATAACTCGAAACTCAATGAAGGAAGACAACTCCCATTTTACCCCATGGCACTTGGGTTAAGGGCGCATCATTTGGCACCAATTATAGGCCGATATCATGAAGTCACCTTTGCACCATTTAGGCACTATCATCCTATTGGTGTCCCGCCAAAACTTGAGGCCCTTATAACTCGCTTTTGTGTATTGCGATTGAGCTGAAATTTTGCATGCTGCTAGTAGACCTCAGTGCCTAGTGGCTTGCAAAATTTCGTGCCGCTACGAAGCGTATCTTGTGAGTTATAAGCCTTCAAACTTCGAGGAAATTAAAGTTTGTGCCTATTTTGCGGGAATACGAAATAAGATACAGAGGTGCAGTATGTATCCTTCAACAGGCATTTATGTGCCCTACCATCGTGCAAAATCCCGGTAACACTGGGGCACGAGAAAGTGCCGAAATAAAGGACTCTTTTTTACATTGAGGGCTATGGGAAAAATGAAGAAAACGCCGCTACTCAGCCTAGAGGGCGAATACAATAGCAAGCTTTACACCGTTAGTCCGTCCCAATAAAGTACGCCCTCGGGCCAAATTACAGATCGCTGCGTACAATAGAGGCCAAGAAAATTGACTTAGAAATTTTGGTGGTCGGCGTGTTGTGGGTACGAGAATCTCATTTTGGTCACTTTCACGTAGAAGCATGAAAATGGTGCCAAAACGTGCCCATGCGTGTCCAACCAACTCATGAATATTGGAAAATTGTTTCTCTCAAATAGTTTTGGAGATATAAGGGTCCAAAGTTGAAGGAAATTGACCTTTCAAGGGCCATAACTCGAAACTCAATGAAGGAAGACAACTCCCATTTTACCCCATGGCACTTGGGTTAAGGGCGCATCATTTGGCACCAATTATAGGCCGATATCATGAAGTCACCTTTGCACCATTTAGGCACTATCATCCTATTGGTGTCCCGCCAAAACTTGAGGCCCTTATAACTCGCTTTTGTGTATTGCGATTGAGCTGAAATTTTGCATGCTGCTAGTAGACCTCAGTGCCTAGTGGCTTGCAAAATTTCGTGCCGCTACGAAGCGTATCTTGTGAGTTATAAGCCTTCAAACTTCGAGGAAATTAAAGTTTGTGCCTATTTTGCGGGAATACGAAATAAGATACAGAGGTGCAGTATGTATCCTTCAACAGGCATTTATGTGCCCTACCATCGTGCAAAATCCCGGTAACACTGGGGCACGAGAAAGTGCCGAAATAAAGGACTCTTTTTTACATTGAGGGCTATGGGAAAAATAAAGAAAACGCCGCTACTCAGCCTAGAGGGCGAATACAATAGCAAGCTTTACACCGTTAGTCCGTCCCAATAAAGTACGCCCTCGGGCCAAATTACAGATCGCTGCGTACAATAGAGGCCAAGAAAATTGACTTAGAAATTTTGGTGGTCGGCGTGTTGTGGGTACGAGAATCTCATTTTGGTCACTTTCACGTAGAAGCATGAAAATGGTGCCAAAACGTGCCCATGCGTGTCCAACCAACTCATGAATATTGGAAAATTGTTTCTCTCAAATAGTTTTGGAGATATAAGGGTCCAAAGTTGAAGGAAATTGACCTTTCAAGGGCCATAACTCGAAACTCAATGAAGGAAGACAACTCCCATTTTACCCCATGGCACTTGGGTTAAGGGCGCATCATTTGGCACCAATTATAGGCCGATATCATGAAGTCACCTTTGCACCATTTAGGCACTATCATCCTATTGGTGTCCCGCCAAAACTTGAGGCCCTTATAACTCGCTTTTGTGTATTGCGATTGAGCTGAAATTTTGCATGCTGCTAGTAGACCTCAGTGCCTAGTGGCTTGCAAAATTTCGTGCCGCTACGAAGCGTATCTTGTGAGTTATAAGCCTTCAAACTTCGAGGAAATTAAAGTTTGTGCCTATTTTGCGGGAATACGAAATAAGATACAGAGGTGCAGTATGTATCCTTCAACAGGCATTTATGTGCCCTACCATCGTGCAAAATCCCGGTAACACTGGGGCACGAGAAAGCGCCGAAATAAAGGACTCTTTTTTACATTGAGGGCTATGGGAAAAATGAAGAAAACGCCGCTACTCAGCCTAGAGGGCGAATACAATAGCAAGCTTTACACCGTTAGTCCGTCCCAATAAAGTACGCCCTCGGGCCAAATTACAGATCGCTGCGTACAATAGAGGCCAAGAAAATTGACTTAGAAATTTTGGTGGTCGGCGTGTTGTGGGTACGAGAATCTCATTTTGGTCACTTTCACGTAGAAGCATGAAAATGGTGCCAAAACGTGCCCATGCGTGTCCAACCAACTCATGAATATTGGAAAATTGTTTCTCTCAAATAGTTTTGGAGATATAAGGGTCCAAAGTTGAAGGAAATTGACCTTTCAAGGGCCATAACTCGAAACTCAATGAAGGAAGACAACTCCCATTTTACCCCATGGCACTTGGGTTAAGGGCGCATCATTTGGCACCAATTATAGGCCGATATCATGAAGTCACCTTTGCACCATTTAGGCACTATCATCCTATTGGTGTCCCGCCAAAACTTGAGGCCCTTATAACTCGCTTTTGTGTATTGCGATTGAGCTGAAATTTTGCATGCTGCTAGTAGACCTCAGTGCCTAGTGGCTTGCAAAATTTCGTGCCGCTACGAAGCGTATCTTGTGAGTTATAAGCCTTCAAACTTCGAGGAAATTAAAGTTTGTGCCTATTTTGCGGGAATACGAAATAAGATACAGAGGTGCAGTATGTATCCTTCAACAGGCATTTATGTGCCCTACCATCGTGCAAAATCCCGGTAACACTGGGGCACGAGAAAGTGCCGAAATAAAGGACTCTTTTTTACATTGAGGGCTATGGGAAAAATGAAGAAAACGCCGCTACTCAGCCTAGAGGGCGAATACAATAGCAAGCTTTACACCGTTAGTCCGTCCCAATAAAGTACGCACTCGGGCCAAATTACAGATCGCTGCGTACAATAGAGGCCAAGAAAATTGACTTAGAAATTTTGGTGGTCGGCGTGTTGTGGGTACGAGAATCTCATTTTGGTCACTTTCACGTAGAAGCATGAAAATGGTGCCAAAACGTGCCCATGCGTGTCCAACCAACTCATGAATATTGGAAAATTGTTTCTCTCAAATAGTTTTGGAGATATAAGGGTCCAAAGTTGAAGGAAATTGACCTTTCAAGGGCCATAACTCGAAACTCAATGAAGGAAGACAACTCCCATTTTACCCCATGGCACTTGGGTTAAGGGCGCATCATTTGGCACCAATTATAGGCCGATATCATGAAGTCACCTTTGCACCATTTAGGCACTATCATCCTATTGGTGTCCCGCCAAAACTTGAGGCCCTTATAACTCGCTTTTGTGTATTGCGATTGAGCTGAAATTTTGCATGCTGCTAGTAGACCTCAGTGCCTAGTGGCTTGCAAAATTTCGTGCCGCTACGAAGCGTATCTTGTGAGTTATAAGCCTTCAAACTTCGAGGAAATTAAAGTTTGTGCCTATTTTGCGGGAATACGAAATAAGATACAGAGGTGCAGTATGTATCCTTCAACAGGCATTTATGTGCCCTACCATCGTGCAAAATCCCGGTAACACTGGGGCACGAGAAAGTGCCGAAATAAAGGACTCTTTTTTACATTGAGGGCTATGGGAAAAATGAAGAAAACGCCGCTACTCAGCCTAGAGGGCGAATACAATAGCAAGCTTTACACCGTTAGTCCGTCCCAATAAAGTACGCCCTCGGGCCAAATTACAGATCGCTGCGTACAATAGAGGCCAAGAAAATTGACTTAGAAATTTTGGTGGTCGGCGTGTTGTGGGTACGAGAATCTCATTTTGGTCACTTTCACGTAGAAGCATGAAAATGGTGCCAAAACGTGCCCATGCGTGTCCAACCAACTCATGAATATTGGAAAATTGTTTCTCTCAAATAGTTTTGGAGATATAAGGGTCCAAAGTTGAAGGAAATTGACCTTTCAAGGGCCATAACTCGAAACTCAATGAAGGAAGACAACTCCCATTTTACCCCATGGCACTTGGGTTAAGGGCGCATCATTTGGCACCAATTATAGGCCGATATCATGAAGTCACCTTTGCACCATTTAGGCACTATCATCCTATTGGTGTCCCGCCAAAACTTGAGGCCCTTATAACTCGCTTTTGTGTATTGCGATTGAGCTGAAATTTTGCATGCTGCTAGTAGACCTCAGTGCCTAGTGGCTTGCAAAATTTCGTGCCGCTACGAAGCGTATCTTGTGAGTTATAAGCCTTCAAACTTCGAGGAAATTAAAGTTTGTGCCTATTTTGCGGGAATACGAAATAAGATACAGAGGTGCAGTATGTATCCTTCAACAGGCATTTATGTGCCCTACCATCGTGCAAAATCCCGGTAACACTGGGGCACGAGAAAGTGCCGAAATAAAGGACTCTTTTTTACATTGAGGGCTATGGGAAAAATGAAGAAAACGCCGCTACTCAGCCTAGAGGGCGAATACAATAGCAAGCTTTACACCGTTAGTCCGTCCCAATAAAGTACGCCCTCGGGCCAAATTACAGATCGCTGCGTACAATAGAGGCCAAGAAAATTGACTTAGAAATTTTGGTGGTCGGCGTGTTGTGGGCACGAGAATCTCATTTTGGTCACTTTCACGTAGAAGCATGAAAATGGTGCCAAAACGTGCCCATGCGTGTCCAACCAACTCATGAATATTGGAAAATTGTTTCTCTCAAATAGTTTTGGAGATATAAGGGTCCAAAGTTGAAGGAAATTGACCTTTCAAGGGCCATAACTCGAAACTCAATGAAGGAAGACAACTCCCATTTTACCCCATGGCACTTGGGTTAAGGGCGCATCATTTGGCACCAATTATAGGCCGATATCATGAAGTCACCTTTGCACCATTTAGGCACTATCATCCTATTGGTGTCCCGCCAAAACTTGAGGCCCTTATAACTCGCTTTTGTGTATTGCGATTGAGCTGAAATTTTGCATGCTGCTAGTAGACCTCAGTGCCTAGTGGCTTGCAAAATTTCGTGCCGCTACGAAGCGTATCTTGTGAGTTATAAGCCTTCAAACTTCGAGGAAATTAAAGTTTGTGCCTATTTTGCGGGAATACGAAATAAGATACAGAGGTGCAGTATGTATCCTTCAACAGGCATTTATGTGCCCTACCATCGTGCAAAATCCCGGTAACACTGGGGCACGAGAAAGTGCCGAAATAAAGGACTATTTTTTACATTGAGGGCTATGGGAAAAATGAAGAAAACGCCGCTACTCAACCTAGAGGGCGAATACAATAGCAAGCTTTACACCGTTAGTCCGTCCTAATAAAGTACGCCCTCGGGCCAAATTACAGATCGCTGCGTACAATAGAGGCCAAGAAAATTGACTTAGAAATTTTGGTGGTCGGCGTGTTGTGGGTACGAGAATCTCATTTTGGTCACTTTCACGTAGAAGCATGAAAATGGTGCCAAAACGTGCCCATGCGTGTCCAACCAACTCATGAATATTGGAAAATTGTTTCTCTCAAATAGTTTTGGAGATATAAGGGTCCAAAGTTGAAGGAAATTGACCTTTCAAGGGCCATAACTCGAAACTCAATGAAGGAAGACAACTCCCATTTTACCCCATGGCACTTGGGTTAAGGGCGCATCATTTGGCACCAATTATAGGCCGATATCATGAAGTCACCTTTGCACCATTTAGGCACTATCATCCTATTGGTGTCCCGCCAAAACTTGAGGCCCTTATAACTCGCTTTTGTGTATTGCGATTGAGCTGAAATTTTGCATGCTGCTAGTAGACCTCAGTGCCTAGTGGCTTGCAAAATTTCGTGCCGCTACGAAGCGTATCTTGTGAGTTATAAGCCTTCAAACTTCGAGGAAATTAAAGTTTGTGCCTATTTTGCGGGAATACGAAATAAGATACAGAGGTGCAGTATGTATCCTTCAACAGGCATTTATGTGCCCTACCATCGTGCAAAATCCCGGTAACACTGGGGCACGAGAAAGTGCCGAAATAAAGGACTCTTTTTTACATTGAGGGCTATGGGAAAAATGAAGAAAACGCCGCTACTCAGCCTAGAGGGCGAATACAATAGCAAGCTTTACACCGTTAGTCCGTCCCAATAAAGTACGCCCTCGGGCCAAATTACAGATCGCTGCGTACAATAGAGGCCAAGAAAATTGACTTAGAAATTTTGGTGGTCGGCGTGTTGTGGGTACGAGAATCTCATTTTGGTCACTTTCACGTAGAAGCATGAAAATGGTGCCAAAACGTGCCCATGCGTGTCCAACCAACTCATGAATATTGGAAAATTGTTTCTCTCAAATAGTTTTGGAGATATAAGGGTCCAAAGTTGAAGGAAATTGACCTTTCAAGGGCCATAACTCGAAACTCAATGAAGGAAGACAACTCCCATTTTACCCCATGGCACTTGGGTTAAGGGCGCATCATTTGGCACCAATTATAGGCCGATATCATGAAGTCACCTTTGCACCATTTAGGCACTATCATCCTATTGGTGTCCCGCCAAAACTTGAGGCCCTTATAACTCGCTTTTGTGTATTGCGATTGAGCTGAAATTTTGCATGCTGCTAGTAGACCTCAGTGCCTAGTGGCTTGCAAAATTTCGTGCCGCTACGAAGCGTATCTTGTGAGTTATAAGCCTTCAAACTTCGAGGAAATTAAAGTTTGTGCCTATTTTGCGGGAATACGAAATAAGATACAGAGGTGCAGTATGTATCCTTCAACAGGCATTTATGTGCCCTACCATCGTGCAAAATCCCGGTAACACTGGGGCACGAGAAAGTGCCGAAATAAAGGACTCTTTTTTACATTGAGGGCTATGGGAAAAATGAAGAAAACGCCGCTACTCAGCCTAGAGGGCGAATACAATAGCAAGCTTTACACCGTTAGTCCGTCCCAATAAAGTACGCCCTCGGGCCAAATTACAGATCGCTGCGTACAATAGAGGCCAAGAAAATTGACTTAGAAATTTTGGTGGTCGGCGTGTTGTGGGTACGAGAATCTCATTTTGGTCACTTTCACGTAGAAGCATGAAAATGGTGCCAAAACGTGCCCATGCGTGTCCAACCAACTCATGAATATTGGAAAATTGTTTCTCTCAAATAGTTTTGGAGATATAAGGGTCCAAAGTTGAAGGAAATTGACCTTTCAAGGGCCATAACTCGAAACTCAATGAAGGAAGACAACTCCCATTTTACCCCATGGCACTTGGGTTAAGGGCGCATCATTTGGCACCAATTATAGGCCGATATCATGAAGTCACCTTTGCACCATTTAGGCACTATCATCCTATTGGTGTCCCGCCAAAACTTGAGGCCCTTATAACTCGCTTTTGTGTATTGCGATTGAGCTGAAATTTTGCATGCTGCTAGTAGACCTCAGTGCCTAGTGGCTTGCAAAATTTCGTGCCGCTACGAAGCGTATCTTGTGAGTTATAAGCCTTCAAACTTCGAGGAAATTAAAGTTTGTGCCTATTTTGCGGGAATACGAAATAAGATACAGAGGTGCAGTATGTATCCTTCAACAGGCATTTATGTGCCCTACCATCGTGCAAAATCCCGGTAACACTGGGGCACGAGAAAGTGCCGAAATAAAGGACTCTTTTTTACATTGAGGGCTATGGGAAAAATGAAGAAAACGCCGCTACTCAGCCTAGAGGGCGAATACAATAGCAAGCTTTACACCGTTAGTCCGTCCCAATAAAGTACGCCCTCGGGCCAAATTACAGATCGCTGCGTACAATAGAGGCCAAGAAAATTGACTTAGAAATTTTGGTGGTCGGCGTGTTGTGGGTACGAGAATCTCATTTTGGTCACTTTCACGTAGAAGCATGAAAATGGTGCCAAAACGTGCCCATGCGTGTCCAACCAACTCATGAATATTGGAAAATTGTTTCTCTCAAATAGTTTTGGAGATATAAGGGTCCAAAGTTGAAGGAAATTGACCTTTCAAGGGCCATAACTCGAAACTCAATGAAGGAAGACAACTCCCATTTTACCCCATGGCACTTGGGTTAAGGGCGCATCATTTGGCACCAATTATAGGCCGATATCATGAAGTCACCTTTGCACCATTTAGGCACTATCATCCTATTGGTGTCCCGCCAAAACTTGAGGCCCTTATAACTCGCTTTTGTGTATTGCGATTGAGCTGAAATTTTGCATGCTGCTAGTAGACCTCAGTGCCTAGTGGCTTGCAAAATTTCGTGCCGCTACGAAGCGTATCTTGTGAGTTATAAGCCTTCAAACTTCGAGGAAATTAAAGTTTGTGCCTATTTTGCGGGAATACGAAATAAGATACAGAGGTGCAGTATGTATCCTTCAACAAGCATTTATGTGCCCTACCATCGTGCAAAATCCCGGTAACACTGGGGCACGAGAAAGTGCCGAAATAAAGGACTCTTTTTTACATTGAGGGCTATGGGAAAAATGAAGAAAACGCCGCTACTCAGCCTAGAGGGCGAATACAATAGCAAGCTTTACATCGTTAGTCCGTCCCAATAAAGTACGCCCTCGGGCCAAATTACAGATCGCTGCGTACAATAGAGGCCAAGAAAATTGACTTAGGAATTTTGGTGGTCGGCGTGTTGTGGGTACGAGAATCTCATTTTGGTCACTTTCACGTAGAAGCATGAAAATGGTGCCAAAACGTGCCCATGCGTGTCCAACCAACTCATGAATATTGGAAAATTGTTTCTCTCAAATAGTTTTGGAGATATAAGGGTCCAAAGTTGAAGGAAATTGACCTTTCAAGGGCCATAACTCGAAACTCAATGAAGGAAGACAACTCCCATTTTACCCCATGGCACTTGGGTTAAGGGCGCATCATTTGGCACCAATTATAGGCCGATATCATGAAGTCACCTTTGCACCATTTAGGCACTATCATCCTATTGGTGTCCCGCCAAAACTTGAGGCCCTTATAACTCGCTTTTGTGTATTGCGATTGAGCTGAAATTTTGCATGCTGCTAGTAGACCTCAGTGCCTAGTGGCTTGCAAAATTTCGTGCCGCTACGAAGCGTATCTTGTGAGTTATAAGCCTTCAAACTTCGAGGAAATTAAAGTTTGTGCCTATTTTGCGGGAATACGAAATAAGATACAGAGGTGCAGTATGTATCCTTCAACAGGCATTTATGTGCCCTACCATCGTGCAAAATCCCGGTAACACTGGGGCACGAGAAAGTGCCGAAATAAAGGACTCTTTTTTACATTGAGGGCTATGGGAAAAATGAAGAAAACGCCGCTACTCAGCCTAGAGGGCGAATACAATAGCAAGCTTTACATCGTTAGTCCGTCCCAATAAAGTACGCCCTCGGGCCAAATTACAGATCGCTGCGTACAATAGAGGCCAAGAAAATTGACTTAGAAATTTTGGTGGTCGGCGTGTTGTGGGTACGAGAATCTCATTTTGGTCACTTTCACGTAGAAGCATGAAAATGGTGCCAAAACGTGCCCATGCGTGTCCAACCAACTCATGAATATTGGAAAATTGTTTCTCTCAAATAGTTTTGGAGATATAAAGGTCCAAAGTTGAAGGGAATTGACCTTTCAAGGACCATAACTCGAAACTCAATGAAGGAAGACAACTCCCATTTTACCCCATGGCACTTGGGTTAAGGGCGCATCATTTGGCACCAATTATAGGCCGATATCATGAAGTCACCTTTGCACCATTTAGGCACTATCATCCTATTGGTGTCCCGCCAAAACTTGAGGCCCTTATAACTCGCTTTTGTGTATTGCGATTGAGCTGAAATTTTGCATGCTGCTAGTAGACCTCAGTGCCTAGTGGCTTGCAAAATTTCGTGCCGCTACGAAGCGTATCTTGTGAGTTATAAGCCTTCAAACTTCGAGGAAATTAAAGTTTGTGCCTATTTTGCGGGAATACGAAATAAGATACAGAGGTGCAGTATGTATCCTTCAACAGGCATTTATGTGCCCTACCATCGTGCAAAATCCCGGTAACACTGGGGCACGAGAAAGTGCCGAAATAAAGGACTCTTTTTTACATTGAGGGCTATGGGAAAAATGAAGAAAACGCCGCTACTCAGCCTAGAGGGCGAATACAATAGCAAGCTTTACAACGTTAGTCCGTCCCAATAAAGTACGCCCTCGGGCCAAATTACAGATCCCTGCGTACAATAGAGGCCAAGAAAATTGACTTAGAAATTTTGGTGGTCGGCGTGTTGTGGGTACGAGAATCTCATTTTGGTCACTTTCACGTAGAAGCATGAAAATGGTGCCAAAACGTGCCCATGCGTGTCCAACCAACTCATGAATATTGGAAAATTGTTTCTCTCAAATAGTTTTGGAGATATAAGGGTCCAAAGTTGAAGGAAATTGACCTTTCAAGGGCCATAACTCGAAACTCAATGAAGGAAGACAACTCCCATTTTACCCCATGGCACTTGGGTTAAGGGCGCATCATTTGGCACCAATTATAGGCCGATATCATGAAGTCACCTTTGCACCATTTAGGCACTATCATCCTATTGGTGTCCCGCCAAAACTTGAGGCCCTTATAACTCGCTTTTGTGTATTGCGATTGAGCTGAAATTTTGCATGCTGCTAGTAGACCTCAGTGCCTAGTGGCTTGCAAAATTTCGTGCCGCTACGAAGCGTATCTTGTGAGTTATAAGCCTTCAAACTTCGAGGAAATTAAAGTTTGTGCCTATTTTGCGGGAATACGAAATAAGATACAGAGGTGCAGTATGTATCCTTCAACAGGCATTTATGTGCCCTACCATCGTGCAAAATCCCGGTAACACTGGGGCACGAGAAAGTGCCGAAATAAAGGACTCTTTTTTACATTGAGGGCTATGGGAAAAATGAAGAAAACGCCGCTACTCAGCCTAGAGGGCGAATACAATAGCAAGCTTTACACCGTTAGTCCGTCCCAATAAAGTACGCCCTCGGGCCAAATTACAGATCGCTGCGTACAATAGAGGCCAAGAAAATTGACTTAGAAATTTTGGTGGTCGGCGTGTTGTGGGTACGAGAATCTCATTTTGGTCACTTTCACGTAGAAGCATGAAAATGGTGCCAAAACGTGCCCATGCGTGTCCAACCAACTCATGAATATTGGAAAATTGTTTCTCTCAAATAGTTTTGGAGATATAAGGGTCCAAAGTTGAAGGAAATTGACCTTTCAAGGGCCATAACTCGAAACTCAATGAAGGAAGACAACTCCCATTTTACCCCATGGCACTTGGGTTAAGGGCGCATCATTTGGCACCAATTATAGGCCGATATCATGAAGTCACCTTTGCACCATTTAGGCACTATCATCCTATTGGTGTCCCGCCAAAACTTGAGGCCCTTATAACTCGCTTTTGTGTATTGCGATTGAGCTGAAATTTTGCATACTGCTAGTAGACCTCAGTGCCTAGTGGCTTGCAAAATTTCGTGCCGCTACGAAGCGTATCTTGTGAGTTATAAGCCTTCAAACTTCGAGGAAATTAAAGTTTGTGCCTATTTTGCGGGAATACGAAATAAGATACAGAGGTGCAGTATGTATCCTTCAACAGGCATTTATGTGCCCTACCATCGTGCAAAATCCCGGTAACACTGGGGCACGAGAAAGTGCCGAAATAAAGGACTCTTTTTTACATTGAGGGCTATGGGAAAAATGAAGAAAACGCCGCTACTCAGCCTAGAGGGCGAATACAATAGCAAGCTTTACACCGTTAGTCCGTCCCAATAAAGTACGCCCTCGGGCCAAATTACAGATCGCTGCGTACAATAGAGGCCAAGAAAATTGACTTAGAAATTTTGGTGGTCGGCGTGTTGTGGGTACGAGAATCTCATTTTGGTCACTTTCACGTAGAAGCATGAAAATGGTGCCAAAACGTGCCCATGCGTGTCCAACCAACTCATGAATATTGGAAAATTGTTTCTCTCAAATAGTTTTGGAGATATAAGGGTCCAAAGTTGAAGGAAATTGACCTTTCAAGGGCCATAACTCGAAACTCAATGAAGGAAGACAACTCCCATTTTACCCCATGGCACTTGGGTTAAGGGCGCATCATTTGGCACCAATTATAGGCCGATATCATGAAGTCACCTTTGCACCATTTAGGCACTATCATCCTATTGGTGTCCCGCCAAAACTTGAGGCCCTTATAACTCGCTTTTGTGTATTGCGATTGAGCTGAAATTTTGCATGCTGCTAGTAGACCTCAGTGCCTAGTGGCTTGCAAAATTTCGTGCCGCTACGAAGCGTATCTTGTGAGTTATAAGCCTTCAAACTTCGAGGAAATTAAAGTTTGTGCCTATTTTGCGGGAATACGAAATAAGATACAGAGGTGCAGTATGTATCCTTCAACAGGCATTTATGTGCCCTACCATCGTGCAAAATCCCGGTAACACTGGGGCACGAGAAAGTGCCGAAATAAAGGACTCTTTTTTACATTGAGGGCTATGGGAAAAATGAAGAAAACGCCGCTACTCAGCCTAGAGGGCGAATACAATAGCAAGCTTTACACCGTTAGTCCGTCCCAATAAAGTACGCCCTCGGGCCAAATTACAGATCGCTGCGTACAATAGAGGCCAAGAAAATTGACTTAGAAATTTTGGTGGTCGGCGTGTTGTGGGTACGAGAATCTCATTTTGGTCACTTTCACGTAGAAGCATGAAAATGGTGCCAAAACGTGCCCATGCGTGTCCAACCAACTCATGAATATTGGAAAATTGTTTCTCTCAAATAGTTTTGGAGATATAAGGGTCCAAAGTTGAAGGAAATTGACCTTTCAAGGGCCATAACTCGAAACTCAATGAAGGAAGACAACTCCCATTTTACCCCATGGCACTTGGGTTAAGGGCGCATCATTTGGCACCAATTATAGGCCGATATCATGAAGTCACCTTTGCACCATTTAGGCACTATCATCCTATTGGTGTCCCGCCAAAACTTGAGGCCCTTATAACTCGCTTTTGTGTATTGCGATTGAGCTGAAATTTTGCATGCTGCTAGTAGACCTCAGTGCCTAGTGGCTTGCAAAATTTCGTGCCGCTACGAAGCGTATCTTGTGAGTTATAAGCCTTCAAACTTCGAGGAAATTAAAGTTTGTGCCTATTTTGCGGGAATACGAAATAAGATACAGAGGTGCAGTATGTATCCTTCAACAAGCATTTATGTGCCCTACCATCGTGCAAAATCCCGGTAACACTGGGGCACGAGAAAGTGCCGAAATAAAGGACTCTTTTTTACATTGAGGGCTATGGGAAAAATGAAGAAAACGCCGCTACTCAGCCTAGAGGGCGAATACAATAGCAAGCTTTACATCGTTAGTCCGTCCCAATAAAGTACGCCCTCGGGCCAAATTACAGATCGCTGCGTACAATAGAGGCCAAGAAAATTGACTTAGGAATTTTGGTGGTCGGCGTGTTGTGGGTACGAGAATCTCATTTTGGTCACTTTCACGTAGAAGCATGAAAATGGTGCCAAAACGTGCCCATGCGTGTCCAACCAACTCATGAATATTGGAAAATTGTTTCTCTCAAATAGTTTTGGAGATATAAGGGTCCAAAGTTGAAGGAAATTGACCTTTCAAGGGCCATAACTCGAAACTCAATGAAGGAAGACAACTCCCATTTTACCCCATGGCACTTGGGTTAAGGGCGCATCATTTGGCACCAATTATAGGCCGATATCATGAAGTCACCTTTGCACCATTTAGGCACTATCATCCTATTGGTGTCCCGCCAAAACTTGAGGCCCTTATAACTCGCTTTTGTGTATTGCGATTGAGCTGAAATTTTGCATGCTGCTAGTAGACCTCAGTGCCTAGTGGCTTGCAAAATTTCGTGCCGCTACGAAGCGTATCTTGTGAGTTATAAGCCTTCAAACTTCGAGGAAATTAAAGTTTGTGCCTATTTTGCGGGAATACGAAATAAGATACAGAGGTGCAGTATGTATCCTTCAACAGGCATTTATGTGCCCTACCATCGTGCAAAATCCCGGTAACACTGGGGCACGAGAAAGTGCCGAAATAAAGGACTCTTTTTTACATTGAGGGCTATGGGAAAAATGAAGAAAACGCCGCTACTCAGCCTAGAGGGCGAATACAATAGCAAGCTTTACATCGTTAGTCCGTCCCAATAAAGTACGCCCTCGGGCCAAATTACAGATCGCTGCGTACAATAGAGGCCAAGAAAATTGACTTAGAAATTTTGGTGGTCGGCGTGTTGTGGGTACGAGAATCTCATTTTGGTCACTTTCACGTAGAAGCATGAAAATGGTGCCAAAACGTGCCCATGCGTGTCCAACCAACTCATGAATATTGGAAAATTGTTTCTCTCAAATAGTTTTGGAGATATAAAGGTCCAAAGTTGAAGGGAATTGACCTTTCAAGGACCATAACTCGAAACTCAATGAAGGAAGACAACTCCCATTTTACCCCATGGCACTTGGGTTAAGGGCGCATCATTTGGCACCAATTATAGGCCGATATCATGAAGTCACCTTTGCACCATTTAGGCACTATCATCCTATTGGTGTCCCGCCAAAACTTGAGGCCCTTATAACTCGCTTTTGTGTATTGCGATTGAGCTGAAATTTTGCATGCTGCTAGTAGACCTCAGTGCCTAGTGGCTTGCAAAATTTCGTGCCGCTACGAAGCGTATCTTGTGAGTTATAAGCCTTCAAACTTCGAGGAAATTAAAGTTTGTGCCTATTTTGCGGGAATACGAAATAAGATACAGAGGTGCAGTATGTATCCTTCAACAGGCATTTATGTGCCCTACCATCGTGCAAAATCCCGGTAACACTGGGGCACGAGAAAGTGCCGAAATAAAGGACTCTTTTTTACATTGAGGGCTATGGGAAAAATGAAGAAAACGCCGCTACTCAGCCTAGAGGGCGAATACAATAGCAAGCTTTACAACGTTAGTCCGTCCCAATAAAGTACGCCCTCGGGCCAAATTACAGATCCCTGCGTACAATAGAGGCCAAGAAAATTGACTTAGAAATTTTGGTGGTCGGCGTGTTGTGGGTACGAGAATCTCATTTTGGTCACTTTCACGTAGAAGCATGAAAATGGTGCCAAAACGTGCCCATGCGTGTCCAACCAACTCATGAATATTGGAAAATTGTTTCTCTCAAATAGTTTTGGAGATATAAGGGTCCAAAGTTGAAGGAAATTGACCTTTCAAGGGCCATAACTCGAAACTCAATGAAGGAAGACAACTCCCATTTTACCCCATGGCACTTGGGTTAAGGGCGCATCATTTGGCACCAATTATAGGCCGATATCATGAAGTCACCTTTGCACCATTTAGGCACTATCATCCTATTGGTGTCCCGCCAAAACTTGAGGCCCTTATAACTCGCTTTTGTGTATTGCGATTGAGCTGAAATTTTGCATGCTGCTAGTAGACCTCAGTGCCTAGTGGCTTGCAAAATTTCGTGCCGCTACGAAGCGTATCTTGTGAGTTATAAGCCTTCAAACTTCGAGGAAATTAAAGTTTGTGCCTATTTTGTGGGAATACGAAATAAGATACAGAGGTGCAGTATGTATCCTTCAACAGGCATTTATGTGCCCTACCATCGTGCAAAATCCCGGTAACACTGGGGCACGAGAAAGTGCCGAAATAAAGGACTCTTTTTTACATTGAGGGCTATGGGAAAAATGAAGAAAACGCCGCTACTCAGCCTAGAGGGCGAATACAATAGCAAGCTTTACACCGTTAGTCCGTCCCAATAAAGTACGCCCTCGGGCCAAATTACAGATCGCTGCGTACAATAGAGGCCAAGAAAATTGACTTAGAAATTTTGGTGGTCGGCGTGTTGTGGGTACGAGAATCTCATTTTGGTCACTTTCACGTAGAAGCATGAAAATGGTGCCAAAACGTGCCCATGCGTGTCCAACCAACTCATGAATATTGGAAAATTGTTTCTCTCAAATAGTTTTGGAGATATAAGGGTCCAAAGTTGAAGGAAATTGACCTTTCAAGGGCCATAACTCGAAACTCAATGAAGGAAGACAACTCCCATTTTACCCCATGGCACTTGGGTTAAGGGCGCATCATTTGGCACCAATTATAGGCCGATATCATGAAGTCACCTTTGCACCATTTAGGCACTATCATCCTATTGGTGTCCCGCCAAAACTTGAGGCCCTTATAACTCGCTTTTGTGTATTGCGATTGAGCTGAAATTTTGCATGCTGCTAGTAGACCTCAGTGCCTAGTGGCTTGCAAAATTTCGTGCCGCTACGAAGCGTATCATGTGAGTTATAAGCCTTCAAACTTCGAGGAAATTAAAGTTTGTGCCTATTTTGCGGGAATACGAAATAAGATACAGAGGTGCAGTATGTATCCTTCAACAGGCATTTATGTGCCCTACCATCGTGCAAAATCCCGGTAACACTGGGGCACGAGAAAGTGCCGAAATAAAGGACTCTTTTTTACATTGAGGGCTATGGGAAAAATGAAGAAAACGCCGCTACTCAGCCTAGAGGGCGAATACAATAGCAAGCTTTACACCGTTAGTCCGTCCCAATAAAGTACGCCCTCGGGCCAAATTACAGATCGCTGCGTACAATAGAGGCCAAGAAAATTGACTTAGAAATTTTGGTGGTCGGCGTGTTGTGGGTACGAGAATCTCATTTTGGTCACTTTCACGTAGAAGCACGAAAATGGTGCCAAAACGTGCCCATGCGTGTCCAACCAACTCATGAATATTGGAAAATTGTTTCTCTCAAATAGTTTTGGAGATATAAGGGTCCAAAGTTGAAGGAAATTGACCTTTCAAGGGCCATAACTCGAAACTCAATGAAGGAAGACAACTCCCATTTTACCCCATGGCACTTGGGTTAAGGGCGCATCATTTGGCACCAATTATAGGCCGATATCATGAAGTCACCTTTGCACCATTTAGGCACTATCATCCTATTGGTGTCCCGCCAAAACTTGAGGCCCTTATAACTCGCTTTTGTGTATTGCGATTGAGCTGAAATTTTGCATGCTGCTAGTAGACCTCAGTGCCTAGTGGCTTGCAAAATTTCGTGCCGCTACGAAGCGTATCTTGTGAGTTATAAGCCTTCAAACTTCGAGGAAATTAAAGTTTGTGCCTATTTTGCGGGAATACGAAATAAGATACAGAGGTGCAGTATGTATCCTTCAACAGGCATTTATGTGCCCTACCATCGTGCAAAATCCCGGTAACACTGGGGCACGAGAAAGTGCCGAAATAAAGGACTCTTTTTTACATTGAGGGCTATGGGAAAAATGAAGAAAACGCCGCTACTCAGCCTAGAGGGGGAATACAATAGCAAGCTTTACACCGTTAGTCCGTCCCAATAAAGTACGCCCTCGGGCCAAATTACAGATCGCTGCGTACAATAGAGGCCAAGAAAATTGACTTAGAAATTTTGGTGGTCGGCGTGTTGTGGGTACGAGAATCTCATTTTGCTCACTTTCACGTAGAAGCATGAAAATGGTGCCAAAACGTGCCCATGCGTGTCCAACCAACTCATGAATATTGGAAAATTGTTTCTCTCAAATAGTTTTGGAGATATAAGGGTCCAAAGTTGAAGGAAATTGACCTTTCAAGGGCCATAACTCGAAACTCAATGAAGGAAGACAACTCCCATTTTACCCCATGGCACTTGGGTTAAGGGCGCATCATTTGGCACCAATTATAGGCCGATATCATGAAGTCACCTTTGCACCATTTAGGCACTATCATCCTATTGGTGTCCCGCCAAAACTTGAGGCCCTTATAACTCGCTTTTGTGTATTGCGATTGAGCTGAAATTTTGCATGCTGCTAGTAGACCTCAGTGCCTAGTGGCTTGCAAAATTTCGTGCCGCTACGAAGCGTATCTTGTGAGTTATAAGCCTTCAAACTTCGAGGAAATTAAAGTTTGTGCCTATTTTGCGGGAATACGAAATAAGATACAGAGGTGCAGTATGTATCCTTCAACAGGCATTTATGTGCCCTACCATCGTGCAAAATCCCGGTAACACTGGGGCACGAGAAAGTGCCGAAATAAAGGACTCTTTTTTACATTGAGGGCTATGGGAAAAATGAAGAAAACGCCGCTACTCAGCCTAGAGGGCGAATACAATAGCAAGCTTTACACCGTTAGTCCGTCCCAATAAAGTACGCCCTCGGGCCAAATTACAGATCGCTGCGTACAATAGAGGCCAAGAAAATTGACTTAGAAATTTTGGTGGTCGGCGTGTTGTGGGTACGAGAATCTCATTTTGGTCACTTTCACGTAGAAGCATGAAAATGGTGCCAAAACGTGCCCATGCGTGTCCAACCAACTCATGAATATTGGAAAATTGTTTCTCTCAAATAGTTTTGGAGATATAAGGGTCCAAAGTTGAAGGAAATTGACCTTTCAAGGGCCATAACTCGAAACTCAATGAAGGAAGACAACTCCCATTTTACCCCATGGCACTTGGGTTAAGGGCGCATCATTTGGCACCAATTATAGGCCGATATCATGAAGTCACCTTTGCACCATTTAGGCACTATCATCCTATTGGTGTCCCGCCAAAACTTGAGGCCCTTATAACTCGCTTTTGTGTATTGCGATTGAGCTGAAATTTTGCATGCTGCTAGTAGACCTCAGTGCCTAGTGGCTTGCAAAATTTCGTGCCGCTACGAAGCGTATCTTGTGAGTTATAAGCCTTCAAACTTCGAGGAAATTAAAGTTTGTGCCTATTTTGCGGGAATACGAAATAAGATACAGAGGTGCAGTATGTATCCTTCAACAGGCATTTATGTGCCCTACCATCGTGCAAAATCCCGGTAACACTGGGGCACGAGAAAGTGCCGAAATAAAGGACTCTTTTTTACATTGAGGGCTATGGGAAAAATGAAGAAAACGCCGCTACTCAGCCTAGAGGGCGAATACAATAGCAAGCTTTACACCGTTAGTCCGTCCCAATAAAGTACGCCCTCGGGCCAAATTACAGATCGCTGCGTACAATAGAGGCCAAGAAAATTGACTTAGAAATTTTGGTGGTCGGCGTGTTGTGGGTACGAGAATCTCATTTTGGTCACTTTCACGTAGAAGCATGAAAATGGTGCCAAAACGTGCCCATGCGTGTCCAACCAACTCATGAATATTGGAAAATTGTTTCTCTCAAATAGTTTTGGAGATATAAGGGTCCAAAGTTGAAGGAAATTGACCTTTCAAGGGCCATAACTCGAAACTCAATGAAGGAAGACAACTCCCATTTTACCCCATGGCACTTGGGTTAAGGGCGCATCATTTGGCACCAATTATAGGCCGATATCATGAAGTCACCTTTGCACCATTTAGGCACTATCATCCTATTGGTGTCCCGCCAAAACTTGAGGCCCTTATAACTCGCTTTTGTGTATTGCGATTGAGCTGAAATTTTGCATGCTGCTAGTAGACCTCAGTGCCTAGTGGCTTGCAAAATTTCGTGCCGCTACGAAGCGTATCTTGTGAGTTATAAGCCTTCAAACTTCGAGGAAATTAAAGTTTGTGCCTATTTTGCGGGAATACGAAATAAGATACAGAGGTGCAGTATGTATCCTTCAACAGGCATTTATGTGCCCTACCATCGTGCAAAATCCCGGTAACACTGGGGCACGAGAAAGTGCCGAAATAAAGGACTCTTTTTTACATTGAGGGCTATGGGAAAAATGAAGAAAACGCCGCTACTCAGCCTAGAGGGCGAATACAATAGCAAGCTTTACACCGTTAGTCCGTCCCAATAAAGTACGCCCTCGGGCCAAATTACAGATCGCTGCGTACAATAGAGGCCAAGAAAATTGACTTAGAAATTTTGGTGGTCGGCGTGTTGTGGGTACGAGAATCTCATTTTGGTCACTTTCACGTAGAAGCATGAAAATGGTGCCAAAACGTGCCCATGCGTGTCCAACCAACTCATGAATATTGGAAAATTGTTTCTCTCAAATAGTTTTGGAGATATAAGGGTCCAAAGTTGAAGGAAATTGACCTTTCAAGGGCCATAACTCGAAACTCAATGAAGGAAGACAACTCCCATTTTACCCCATGGCACTTGGGTTAAGGGCGCATCATTTGGCACCAATTATAGGCCGATATCATGAAGTCACCTTTGCACCATTTAGGCACTATCATCCTATTGGTGTCCCGCCAAAACTTGAGGCCCTTATAACTCGCTTTTGTGTATTGCGATTGAGCTGAAATTTTGCATGCTGCTAGTAGACCTCAGTGCCTAGTAGCTTGCAAAATTTCGTGCCGCTACGAAGCGTATCTTGTGAGTTATAAGCCTTCAAACTTCGAGGAAATTAAAGTTTGTGCCTATTTTGCGGGAATACGAAATAAGATACAGAGGTGCAGTATGTATCCTTCAACAGGCATTTATGTGCCCTACCATCGTGCAAAATCCCGGTAACACTGGGGCACGAGAAAGTGCCGAAATAAAGGACTCTTTTTTACATTGAGGGCTATGGGAAAAATGAAGAAAACGCCGCTACTCAGCCTAGAGGGCGAATACAATAGCAAGCTTTACACCGTTAGTCCGTCCCAATAAAGTACGCCCTCGGGCCAAATTACAGATCGCTGCGTACAATAGAGGCCAAGAAAATTGACTTAGAAATTTTGGTGGTCGGCGTGTTGTGGGTACGAGAATCTCATTTTGGTCACTTTCACGTAGAAGCATGAAAATGGTGCCAAAACGTGCCCATGCGTGTCCAACCAACTCATGAATATTGGAAAATTGTTTCTCTCAAATAGTTTTGGAGATATAAGGGTCCAAAGTTGAAGGAAATTGACCTTTCAAGGGCCATAACTCGAAACTCAATGAAGGAAGACAACTCCCATTTTACCCCATGGCACTTGGGTTAAGGGCGCATCATTTGGCACCAATTATAGGCCGATATCATGAAGTCACCTTTGCACCATTTAGGCACTATCATCCTATTGGTGTCCCGCCAAAACTTGAGGCCCTTATAACTCGCTTTTGTGTATTGCGATTGAGCTGAAATTTTGCATGCTGCTAGTAGACCTCAGTGCCTAGTGGCTTGCAAAATTTCGTGTCGCTACGAGGCGTATCTTGTGAGTTATAAGCCTTCAAACTTCGAGGAAATTAAAGTTTGTGCCTATTTTGCGGGAATACGAAATAAGATACAGAGGTGCAGTATGTATCCTTCAACAGGCATTTATGTGCCCTACCATCGTGCAAAATCCCGGTAACACTGGGGCACGAGAAAGTGCCGAAATAAAGGACTCTTTTTTACATTGAGGGCTATGGGAAAAATGAAGAAAACGCCGCTACTCAGCCTAGAGGGCGAATACAATAGCAAGCTTTACACCGTTAGTCCGTCCCAATAAAGTACGCCCTCGGGCCAAATTACAGATCGCTGCGTACAATAGAGGCCTAGAAAATTGACTTAGAAATTTTGGTGGTCGGCGTGTTGTGGGTACGAGAATCTCATTTTGGTCACTTTCACGTAGAAGCATGATAATGGTGCCAAAACGTGCCCATGCGTGTCCAACCAACTCATGAATATTGGAAAATTGTTTCTCTCAAATAGTTTTGGAGATATAAGGGTCCAAAGTTGAAGGAAATTGACCTTTCAAGGGCCATAACTCGAAACTCAATGAAGGAAGACAACTCCCATTTTACCCCATGGCACCTGGGTTAAGGGCGCATCATTTGGCACCAATTATAGGCCGATATCATGAAGTCACCTTTGCACCATTTAGGCACTATCATCCTATTGGTGTCCCGCCAAAACTTGAGGCCCTTATAACTCGCTTTTGTGTATTGCGATTGAGCTGAAATTTTGCATGCTGCTAGTAGACCTCAGTGCCTAGTGGCTTGCAAAATTTCGTGCCGCTACGAAGCGTATCTTGTGAGTTATAAGCCTTCAAACTTCGAGGAAATTAAAGTTTGTGCCTATTTTGCGGGAATACGAAATAAGATACAGAGGTGCAGTATGTATCCTTCAACAGGCATTTATGTGCCCTACCATCGTGCAAAATCCCGGTAACACTGGGGCACGAGAAAGTGCCGAAATAAAGGACTCTTTTTTACATTGAGGGCTATGGGAAAAATGAAGAAAACGCCGCTACTCAGCCTAGAGGGCGAATACAATAGCAAGCTTTACACCGTTAGTCCGTCCCAATAAAGTACGCCCTCGGGCCAAATTACAGATCGCTGCGTACAATAGAGGCCAAGAAAATTGACTTAGAAATTTTGGTGGTCGGCGTGTTGTGGGTACGAGAATCTCATTTTGGTCACTTTCACGTAGAAGCATGAAAATGGTGCCAAAACGTGCCCATGCGTGTCCAACCAACTCATGAATATTGGAAAATTGTTTCTCTCAAATAGTTTTGGAGATATAAGGGTCCAAAGTTGAAGGAAATTGACCTTTCAAGGGCCATAACTCGAAACTCAATGAAGGAAGACAACTCCCATTTTACCCCATGGCACTTGGGTTAAGGGCGCATCATTTGGCACCAATTATAGGCCGATATCATGAAGTCACCTTTGCACCATTTAGGCACTATCATCCTATTGGTGTCCCGCCAAAACTTGAGGCCCTTATAACTCGCTTTTGTGTATTGCGATTGAGCTGAAATTTTGCATGCTGCTAGTAGACCTCAGTGCCTAGTGGCTTGCAGAATTTCGTGTCGCTACGAGGCGTATCTTGTGAGTTATAAGCCTTCAAACTTCGAGGAAATTAAAGTTTGTGCCTATTTTGCGGGAATACGAAATAAGATACAGAGGTGCAGTATGTATCCTTCAACAGGCATTTATGTGCCCTACCATCGTGCAAAATCCCGGTAACACTGGGGCACGAGAAAGTGCCGAAATAAAGGACTCTTTTTTACATTGAGGGCTATGGGAAAAATGAAGAAAACGCCGCTACTCAGCCTAGAGGGCGAATACAATAGCAAGCTTTACACCGTTAGTCCGTCCCAATAAAGTACGCCCTCGGGCCAAATTACAGATCGCTGCGTACAATAGAGGCCTAGAAAATTGACTTAGAAATTTTGGTGGTCGGCGTGTTGTGGGTACGAGAATCTCATTTTGGTCACTTTCACGTAGAAGCATGAAAATGGTGCCAAAACGTGCCCATGCGTGTCCAACCAACTCATGAATATTGGAAAATTGTTTCTCTCAAATAGTTTTGGAGATATAAGGGTCCAAAGTTGAAGGAAATTGACCTTTCAAGGGCCATAACTCGAAACTCAATGAAGGAAGACAACTCCCATTTTACCCCATGGCACTTGGGTTAAGGGCGCATCATTTGGCACCAATTATAGGCCGATATCATGAAGTCACCTTTGCACCATTTAGGCACTATCATCCTATTGGTGTCCCGCCAAAACTTGAGGCCCTTATAACTCGCTTTTGTGTATTGCGATTGAGCTGAAATTTTGCATGCTGCTAGTAGACCTCAGTGCCTAGTGGCTTGCAAAATTTCGTGCCGCTACGAAGCGTATCTTGTGAGTTATAAGCCTTCAAACTTCGAGGAAATTAAAGTTTGTGCCTATTTTGCGGGAATACGAAATAAGATACAGAGGTGCAGTATGTATCCTTCAACAGGCATTTATCGTCACCTTAGTGCAAAAACGGGTTAACTGACATTTTTTTCACAAAATCACTTTTTTTGATAAAATGGTGTATTATATCATGATGCATGTATATAAGAATTATTTCAGTTGACCTTAAATTGGAAATTGTATTTTTTGCAAAAAAGCAAAAAAGGTTATCTGCAAGCTAATATTTTTTGGTGCAAAAACGGGATAAGTACACTTATCCTCTTTTTGCACCAAGTTATTTCTATATAACAATACAAAAAAATTGGTGCAAAAACAGTACAGGCATTAATAAGCCCTTCTTTTAAAGCTCTTTTTTTTAAACTATCTTGAAATACAACTTTCTTTTAAACATAATCAAATATTTGTAACTGATGTGTTTTTATTTGAAACCCTTCACTATGATAATAAAATATTTTGGTGCGAAGAGCGCGAACTAGGAAGGTTGCTGGGGACAAAATAACAAAACACATCTAACAATGGGGGTCTGGGGCTCCTCCCCCAATGGGGGTTAAGGGAACGGTGCCCCTTATGGGGGACCAGGGGACAAAGCCAACCCCCACCCCCCGGGCGAACACGAAAAATAGAACAATTAACGAGTTCTCCGAAAGTGTTTTTTTTTTTTTTTTTTTTTTTTTCAGGGGTGTTAGGTTGAGTAAGTTTCAGAAATTCATTCAGAAAATAGTTGAAGTTTCTGCAAACAGTGAATGCCCAATTTAAATGTGGCATCTGATCTGGGCCCGCAACGTTTGCCAATTAACAATAATAATAATAATAATAATAATAATAATAATAATAAATAATAATAATAATAATAATCGACCTTATTTATAGAAGGTAACACATTTAGTACTAGTACTAATCTTCCATGTGGCCCTCTTTTCCCGGGTAGGAACCAGTACTAAGCAATGTGGATTAAGTTTCTTGCTCAAGGAAACAACACGTGGCTCTTGCGAGGATCGAACCAGGTACCTCTCGATCTCAAATCCGATGCTTTACTACTGCACCACAGCGCTCCACAAACAACCGTTTGGGGTTTCCCATTTAAAATGGGATAATCCATTAATGACATGTAGAATCTTCCACCTACGACGTGGGCAACGTCTATTATATTTAGCCCTTTTCAAGTAAGCCATGCCCATTTCTGACTTTGAACCAATGAGATTACTTGATGTAATTTATTGCTGCAAATTCAAAAACTGAATGTCAAACAGTGCAGAAGCCATCTGACCAGGATCTACACTGCTTGCAAAGGTAGGGGTTGTCGTGAAAAGCAGGATAAGGGTTAAGGGATATCTGTTTAATTATCCCCTTGAAAGAAAGTTGCGATGGGAATATAGCACCGCTGCCATGTGTCCCGTGTTTGTGTGTCCGGAACTTTGTGAACAGGATAGAAGACAAAGCTTTTATAATAGAAGCAGTCGATGCAACATGTAGGTCAGAGCTATCTATAGAGTCTGGTCAGAAATTGTGTGCTCGGTTTTGGCAAACACCGAATACTAAGATCAGATTGTGACGCAGGATGTGGCATCTACTCAGTCTGCTGCTCAGGGAATACACTGTTTGCTTAAATACTGACAAGTGTTAAACCAATGCCAGGTTGCCGCCATCATGAAAGTAATGTTACTCTTCACACTTCTGCTTAGAGCTTAAATTTTAAAACTTAGAGCAACACTTTTATAGGTCATATCGTTATTAGACATATACAGCATAGACGCAGATTGGATAGACTGTACATTTCATCTGATCAGGATTGGCACTGTTCGCCTTACATACAGCAACATTTTAGAACATGATTCAGGCCTGTACACATACTCTGAAAAAGGGAGGAGGGGTGCGAATTTCGAGTGTTTTGCAGAGGGTGAAATACTGCATGAATCTGAGATAATTTAAAAAAAAGAAGAGGGGAGGGTGCGTTTACACCCCGTCCCACTCTGTGTACGGACCTGCATCAACAGGTAGAATGATTTGTTTGTTTGATTGTATTGGAGTTTAACAGCCCAGGCAACAATATTTAGGTCATTTTTGAGCAGGTCAGTTTACTGATCGACACTTTTTCTGGGCAGGCTTATACGTAAGGGGAAACCAGTACAGTGCACATTCTTTCGCAAGAAACAGGCAACTGCCCTTCTCAAATCAGCAGGAGGAACTGGTAGAATGAACTAGCCATTACGATAACACATCCGTGCGAAATAGTGCATTCTTTCATATCTCCAAAATGGTGAAATTTTTCATAAAAAATTGTGATATTTCTTATTTTTACTCCAAACATAGGTTGTTGGTGCTCGTTAGAACCGCCTCATTGAGGCGGTTCTAACGAGTACCCACAACGTATGTCTTGTAGCAGAAATAAGAAAAATAATGTGTACCCCCGTAAACCCCAGTTTTCTCTATATAAAGTGGGGTTTAGGGGGTCTTCATTTCACAGACTTGTTCCCGTGATGGCTATTTTGTTTAAACCTTGCCACTGAAGGGGCTCTGTTATTCAGTAGCTGGGATGCAGTAGTGGGACTGAGCGAGGAGGGAACAATACCAGTGTAGATTCTGATCCGCAGAAGACATCGTCTGATCTACACGGTTTGGAAAGGAGCAGTAAAATGTTATACATGTAATAACTTTTCCAGCACATATTTTCCTGCATATGAGGTTCAGTATTATCAATGAAATGTTGTTCAGTTGTGCTGGTTGAATATATGTGTATACAGAAGGGTAAATAAACACATTAACAAATGATAAGTAAATAATTGTGAAAACCTTGAAGGAAAATGCTACAAGTGTAACAACAAGAAGGTCATTTTTTTGCAGACAAAAATTGTACTGAATACTTTTCTTATAACGAAGCTTTTTAATGAGTACCCACAATCTACGACATAATGTCGTTTTCCTGTTGCTTGCTATTGTCCGCGTGACTATCACTGACCATGTACAAAACCTAGGCACTAGTTATTTACAGTAGTGTTTAGTCTTCACCCTGTGACATCAGAGCTCTGTAAATAGTAAAATCTGGACTTGGCTTGTGAACGAGGTATTGACTTATCGATCGACCCAAAGAAAATCTGGACTAGGCTCGTGTACGAGGTATTCGCTTATCAATCGACCCAAAGATACTAAGCACAGAAGCTTCCCGCCTGCTATTTACAGGAGTACTGGTAAACCGCTTAGAGGATCTCAGCCTGCCCTGGCAAAGCACTGCAACTCGGAATGTCCATGCTTATAAATAAACCCTATTGGTTTCATAGGGCGACAGGGCTTGAGATGTCATTTCATCTCAATGTCGGGTAAGTCCCACAAAATTGGAAGCAACGTCTCTAAAATGACCTATACAGTGCTGACGGGGATGTTAAACCTCGAATCAAACAAACAAACAAGTGACATTGCTTCCAATTTTGTGGAACTGTTACCTAACATTGTGATGACAAACCCTGCCGCCCAATAAAACCAATAGAGTTGACACGCATGGACAGTCTGACTCGCACTACTTTGTCTGGGTAGGCTTAGATCCTCTAAACAGTTTACCAGCATTCATGTGCAGTCAGTTCCAGCTCTGCATGGAAGCTTCATGCAGCCCAATCTATTCTCCATGCGCCAAAGGACAGGGCCTATCTAAGCTTGTTGCTTAAGAAATAAATATAAATGGCCATAGTAGGAAACTAGACTGCTCTTTTTTCTGCTGCTTTTGAATGATTTGAAGTTAAATGAAAATCTTTACATGATGCATTATGAATTGCTCAAGTGCATCACATTTCCAAAAACAACATTGAAAACCTTACTTGACAAACTAAAAAGTTGAGATTACATGGACATTCATCAATTTATTTATAAAGGTACTGGAAAAGGTAGGACACTATGGACTTTACTTTTTGCTGACCATAAGCCTCTTTCTAAAATAAAGTCATTAAATTAAATA
The DNA here is from genome assembly GCA_963580285.1 of Lucinisca nassula. Lineage (NCBI taxonomy): Eukaryota > Metazoa > Mollusca > Bivalvia > Lucinida > Lucinidae > Lucinisca > Lucinisca nassula. Next base: position 132,399,254 of record OY757023.1, read on the forward strand.
TTATCTTTATATTATTAGTGCATTAATTGTTTTACACAACAAAAATTGGTGCAAAAACAGAATATGTGCTTTTATCCTCTTTTTGCACCAAACATATAGTGTGCTAGAATATGATAAGGGCACTTGTCCTGTTTTTGCACCAAAAACTTCAGAAGCCAATTCAGGTTAAATGCTTTTTTTTTTCAATTTATTCTTTTATTTTCAAAGTTGAAACTTTGTTACTTATACAGTTGAGTAATAACATACTGTCAATGCTTTTATTCCTAAAATGGTTTGCTTTTCGCAAAAGGTACAAATAATTGAACGTTTTTTCTCCGTCCTGTAAATTTTGAAAAATGCAGATAACCCGTTTTTGCACCAAGGTGACGTTATGTGCCCTACCATCGTGCAAAATCCCGGTAACACTGGGGCACGAGAAAGTGCCGAAATAAAGGACTCTTTTTTACATTGAGGGCTATGGGAAAAATGAAGAAAACGCCGCTACTCAGCCTAGAGGGCGAATACAATAGCAAGCTTTACACCGTTAGTCCGTCCCAATAAAGTACGCCCTCGGGCCAAATTACAGATCGCTGCGTACAATAGAGGCCTAGAAAATTGACTTAGAAATTTTGGTGGTCGGCGTGTTGTGGGTACGAGAATCTCATTTTGGTCACTTTCACGTAGAAGCATGAAAATGGTGCCAAAACGTGCCCATGCATGTCCAACCAACTCATGAATATTGGAAAATTGTTTCTCTCAAATAGTTTTGGAGATATAAGGGTCCAAAGTTGAAGGAAATTGACCTTTCAAGGGCCATAACTCGAAACTCAATGAAGGAAGACAACTCCCATTTTACCCCATGGCACTTGGGTTAAGGGCGCATCATTTGGCACCAATTATAGGCCGATATCATGAAGTCACCTTTGCACCATTTAGGCACTATCATCCTATTGGTGTCCCGCCAAAACTTGAGGCCCTTATAACTCGCTTTTGTGTATTGCGATTGAGCTGAAATTTTGCATGCTGCTAGTAGACCTCAGTGCCTAGTGGCTTGCAAAATTTCGTGCCGCTACGAAGCGTATCTTGTGAGTTATAAGCCTTCAAACTTCGAGGAAATTAAAGTTTGTGCCTATTTTGCGGGAATACGAAATAAGATACAGAGGTGCAGTATGTATCCTTCAACAGGCATTTATGTGCCCTACCATCGTGCAAAATCCCGGTAATACTGGGGCACGAGAAAGTGCCGAAATAAAGGACTCTTTTTTACATTGAGGGCTATGGGAAAAATGAAGAAAACGCCGCTACTCAGCCTAGAGGACGAATACAATAGCAAGCTTTACACCGTTAGTCCGTCCCAATAAAGTACGCCCTCGGGCCAAATTACAGATCGCTGCGTACAATAGAGGCCAAGAAAATTGACTTAGAAATTTTGGTGGTCGGCGTGTTGTGGGTACGAGAATCTCATTTTGGTCACTTTCACGTAGAAGCATGAAAATGGTGCCAAAACGTGCCCATGCGTGTCCAACCAACTCATGAATATTGGAAAATTGTTTCTCTCAAATAGTTTTGGAGATATAAGGGTCCAAAGTTGAAAGAAATTGACCTTTCAAGGGCCATAACTCGAAACTCAATGAAGGAAGACAACTCCCATTTTACCCCATGGCACTTGGGTTAAGGGCGCATCATTTGGCACCAATTATAGGCCGATATCATGAAGTCACCTTTGCACCATTTAGGCACTATCATCCTATTGGTGTCCCGCCAAAACTTGAGGCCCTTATAACTCGCTTTTGTGTATTGCGATTGAGCTGAAATTTTGCATGCTGCTAGTAGACCTCAGTGCCTAGTGGCTTGCAAAATTTCGTGCCGCTACGAAGCGTATCTTGTGAGTTATAAGCCTTCAAACTTCGAGGAAATTAAAGTTTGTGCCTATTTTGCGGGAATACGAAATAATATAGAGAGGTGCAGTATGTATCCTTCAACAGGCATTAATGTGCCCTACCATCGTGCAAAATCCCGGTAACACTGGGGCACGAGAAAGTGCCGAAATAAAGGACTCTTTTTTACATTGAGGGCTATGGGAAAAATGAAGAAAACGCCGCTACTCAGCCTAGAGGGCGAATACAATAGCAAGTTTTACACCGTTAGTCCGTCCCAATAAAGTACGCCCTCGGGCCAAATTACAGATTGCTGCGTACAATAGAGGCCAAGAAAATTGACTTAGCAATTTTGGTGGTCGGCGTGTTGTGGGTACGAGAATCTCATTTTGGTCACTTTCACGTAGAAGCATGAAAATGGTGCCAAAACGTGCCCATGCGTGTCCAACCAACTCATGAATATTGGAAAATTGTTTCTCTCAAATAGTTTTGGAGATATAAGGGTCCAAAGTTGAAGGAAATTGACCTTTCAAGGGCCATAACTCGAAACTCAATGAAGGAAGACAACTCCCATTTTACCCCATGGCACTTGGGTTAAGGGCGCATCATTTGGCACCAATTATAGGCCGATATCATGAAGTCACCTTTGCACCATTTAGGCACTATCATCCTATTGGTGTCCCGCCAAAACTTGAGGCCCTTATAACTCGCTTTTGTGTATTGCGATTGAGCTGAAATTTTGCATGCTGCTAGTAGACCTCAGTGCCTAGTGGCTTGCAAAATTTCGTGCCGCTACGAAGCGTATCTTGTGAGTTATAAGCCTTCAAACTTCGAGGAAATTAAAGTTTGTGCCTATTTTGCGGGAATACGAAATAAGATACAGAGGTGCAGTATGTATCCTTCAACAGGCATTTATGTGCCCTACCATCGTGCAAAATCCCGGTAACACTGGGGCACGAGAAAGTGCCGAAATAAAGGACTCTTTTTTACATTGAGGGCTATGGGAAAAATGAAGAAAACGCCGCTACTCAGCCTAGAGGGCGAATACAATAGCAAGCTTTACACCGTTAGTCCGTCCCAATAAAGTACGCCCTCGGGCCAAATTACAGATCGCTGCGTACAATAGAGGCCAAGAAAATTGACTTAGAAATTTTGGTGGTCGGCGTGTTGTGGGTACGAGAATCTCATTTTGGTCACTTTCACGTAGAAGCATGAAAATGGTGCCAAAACGTGCCCATGCGTGTCCAACCAACTCATGAATATTGGAAAATTGTTTCTCTCAAATAGTTTTGGAGATATATGGGTCCAAAGTTGAAGGAAATTGACCTTTCAAGGGCCATAACTCGAAACTCAATGAAGGAAGACAACTCCCATTTTACCCCATGGCACTTGGGTTAAGGGCGCATCATTTGGCACCAATTATAGGCCGATATCATGAAGTCACCTTTGCACCATTTAGGCACTATCATCCTATTGGTGTCCCGCCAAAACTTGAGGCCCTTATAACTCGCTTTTGTGTATTGCGATTGAGCTGAAATTTTGCATGCTGCTAGTAGACCTCAGTGCCTAGTGGCTTGCAAAATTTCGTGCCGCTACGAAGCGTATCTTGTGAGTTATAAGCCTTCAAACTTCGAGGAAATTAAAGTTTGTGCCTATTTTGCGGGAATACGAAATAAGATACAGAGGTGCAGTATGTATCCTTCAACAGGCATTTATGTGCCCTACCATCGTGCAAAATCCCGGTAACACTGGGGCACGAGAAAGTGCCGAAATAAAGGACTCTTTTTTACATTGAGGGCTATGGGAAAAATGAAGAAAACGCCGCTACTCAGCCTAGAGGGCGAATACAATAGCAAGCTTTACACCGTTAGTCCGTCCCAATAAAGTACGCCCTCGGGCCAAATTACAGATCGCTGCGTACAATAGAGGCCAAGAAAATTGACTTAGAAATTTTGGTGGTCGGCGTGTTGTGGGTACGAGAATCTCATTTTGGTCACTTTCACGTAGAAGCATGAAAATGGTGCCAAAACGTGTCCATGCGTGTCCAACCAACTCATGAATATTGGAAAATTGTTTCTCTCAAATAGTTTTGGAGATATAAGGGTCCAAAGTTGAAGGAAATTGACCTTTCAAGGGCCATAACTCGAAACTCAATGAAGGAAGACAACTCCCATTTTACCCCATGGCACTTGGGTTAAGGGCGCATCATTTGGCACCAATTATAGGCCGATATCATGAAGTCACCTTTGCACCATTTAGGCACTATCATCCTATTGGTGTCCCGCCAAAACTTGAGGCCCTTATAACTCGCTTTTGTGTATTGCGATTGAGCTGAAATTTTGCATGCTGCTAGTAGACCTCAGTGCCTAGTGGCTTGCAAAATTTCGTGCCGCTACGAAGCGTATCTTGTCAGTTATAAGCCTTCAAACTTCGAGGAAATTAAAGTTTGTGCCTATTTTGCGGGAATACGAAATAAGATACAGAGGTGCAGTATGTATCCTTCAACAGGCATTTATGTGCCCTACCATCGTGCAAAATTCCGGTAACACTGGGGCACGAGAAAGTGCCGAAATAAAGGACTCTTTTTTACATTGAGGGCTATGGGAAAAATGAAGAAAACGCCGCTACTCAGCCTAGAGGGCGAATACAATAGCAAGCTTTACACCGTTAGTCCGTCCCAATAAAGTACGCCCTCGGGCCAAATTACAGATCGCTGCGTACAATAGAGGCCAAGAAAATTGACTTAGAAATTTTGGTGGTCGGCGTGTTGTGGGTACGAGAATCTCATTTTGGTCACTTTCACGTAGAAGCATGAAAATGGTGCCAAAACGTGCCCATGCGTGTCCAACCAACTCATGAATATTGGAAAATTGTTTCTCTCAAATAGTTTTGGAGATATAAGGGTCCAAAGTTGAAGGAAATTGACCTTTCAAGGGCCATAACTCGAAACTCAATGAAGGAAGACAACTCCCATTTTACCCCATGGCACTTGGGTTAAGGGCGCATCATTTGGCACCAATTATAGGCCGATATCATGAAGTCACCTTTGCACCATTTAGGCACTATCATCCTATTGGTGTCCCGCCAAAACTTGAGGCCCTTATAACTCGCTTTTGTGTATTGCGATTGAGCTGAAATTTTGCATGCTGCTAGTAGACCTCAGTGCCTAGTGGCTTGCAAAATTTCGTGCCGCTACGAAGCGTATCTTGTCAGTTATAAGCCTTCAAACTTCGAGGAAATTAAAGTTTGTGCCTATTTTGCGGGAATACGAAATAAGATACAGAGGTGCAGTATGTATCCTTCAACAGGCATTTATGTGCCCTACCATCGTGCAAAATCCCGGTAACACTGGGGCACGAGAAAGTGCCGAAATAAAGGACTCTTTTTTACATTGAGGGCTATTGGAAAAATGAAGAAAACGCCGCTGCTCAGCCTAGAGGGCGAATACAATAGCAAGCTTTACACCGTTAGTCCGTCCCAATAAAGTACGCCCTCGGGCCAAATTACAGATCGCTGCGTACAATAGAGGCCAAGAAAATTGACTTAGCAATTTTGGTGGTCGGCGTGTTGTGGGTACGAGAATCTCATTTTGGTCACTTTCACGTAGAAGCATGAAAATGGTGCCAAAACGTGCCCATGCGTGTCCAACCAACTCATGAATATTGGAAAATTGTTTCTCTCAAATAGTTTTGGAGATATAAGGGTCCAAAGTTGAAGGAAATTGACCTTTCAAGGGCCATAACTCGAAACTAAATGAAGGAAGACAACTCCCATTTTACCCCATGGCACTTGGGTTAAGGGCGCATCATTTGGCACCAATTATAGGCCGATATCATGAAGTCACCTTTGCACCATTTAGGCACTATCATCCTATTGGTGTCCCGCCAAAACTTGAGGCCCTTATAACTCGCTTTTGTGTATTGCGATTGAGCTGAAATTTTGCATGCTGCTAGTAGACCTCAGTGCCTAGTGGCTTGCAAAATTTCGTGCCGCTACGAAGCGTATCTTGTCAGTTATAAGCCTTCAAACTTCGAGGAAATTAAAGTTTGTGCCTATTTTGCGGGAATACGAAATAAGATACAGAGGTGCAGTATGTATCCTTCAACAGGCATTTATGTGCCCTACCATCGTGCAAAATCCCGGTAACACTGGGGCACGAGAAAGTGCCGAAATAAAGGACTCTTTTTTACATTGAGGGCTATGGGAAAAATGAAGAAAACGCCGCTACTCAGCCTAGAGGGCGAATACAATAGCAAGCTTTACACCGTTAGTCCGTCCCAATAAAGTACGCCCTCGGGCCAAATTACAGATCGCTGCGTACAATAGAGGCCAAGAAAATTGACTTAGAAATTTTGGTGGTCGGCGTGTTGTGGGTACGAGAATCTCATTTTGGTCACTTTCACGTAGAAGCATGAAAATGGTGCCAAAACGTGCCCATGCGTGTCCAACCAACTCATGAATATTGGAAAATTGTTTCTCTCAAATAGTTTTGGAGATATAAGGGTCCAAAGTTGAAGGAAATTGACCTTTCAAGGGCCATAACTCGAAACTCAATGAAGGAAGACAACTCCCATTTTACCCCATGCCACTTGGGTTAAGGGCGCATCATTTGGCACCAATTATAGGCCGATATCATGAAGTCACCTTTGCACCATTTAGGCACTATCATCCTATTGGTGTCCCGCCAAAACTTGAGGCCCTTATAACTTGCTTTTGTGTATTGCGATTGAGCTGAAATTTTGCATGCTGCTAGTAGACCTCAGTGCCTAGTGGCTTGCAAAATTTCGTGCCGCTACGAAGCGTATCTTGTGAGTTATAAGCCTTCAAACTTCGAGGAAATTAAAGTTTGTGCCTATTTTGCGGGAATACGAAATAAGATACAGAGGTGCAGTATGTATCCTTCAACAGGCATTTATGTGCCCTACCATCGTGCAAAATCCCGGTAACACTGGGGCACGAGAAAGTGCCGAAATAAAGGACTCTTTTTTACATTGAGGGCTATGGGAAAAATGAAGAAAACGCCGCTACTCAGCCTAGAGGGCGAATACAATAGCAAGCTTTACACCGTTAGTCCGTCCCAATAAAGTACGCCCTCGGGCCAAATTACAGATCGCTGCGTACAATAGAGGCCAAGAAAATTGACTTAGAAATTTTGGTGGTCGGCGTGTTGTGGGTACGAGAATCTCATTTTGGTCACTTTCACGTAGAAGCATGAAAATGGTGCCAAAACGTGCCCATGCGTGTCCAACCAACTCATGAATATTGGAAAATTGTTTCTCTCAAATAGTTTTGGAGATATAAGGGTCCAAAGTTGAAGGAAATTGACCTTTCAAGGGCCATAACTCGAAACTCAATGAAGGAAGACAACTCCCATTTTACCCCATGGCACTTGGGTTAAGGGCGCATCATTTGGCACCAATTATAGGCCGATATCATGAAGTCACCTTTGCACCATTTAGGCACTATCATCCTATTGGTGTCCCGCCAAAACTTGAGGCCCTTATAACTCGCTTTTGTGTATTGCGATTGAGCTGAAATTTTGCATGCTGCTAGTAGACCTCAGTGCCTAGTGGCTTGCAAAATTTCGTGCCGCTACGAAGCGTATCTTGTGAGTTATAAGCCTTCAAACTTCGAGGAAATTAAAGTTTGTGCCTATTTTGCGGGAATACGAAATAAGATACAGAGGTGCAGTATGTATCCTTCAACAGGCATTTATGTGCCCTACCATCGTGCAAAATCCCGGTAACACTGGGGCACGAGAAAGTGCCGAAATAAAGGACTCTTTTTTACATTGAGGGCTATGGGAAAAATGAAGAAAACGCCGCTACTCAGCCTAGAGGGCGAATACAATAGCAAGCTTTACACCGTTAGTCCGTCCCAATAAAGTACGCCCTCGGGCCAAATTACAGATCGCTGCGTACAATAGAGGCCAAGAAAATTGACTTAGAAATTTTGGTGGTCGGCGTGTTGTGGGTACGAGAATCTCATTTTGGTCACTTTCACGTAGAAGCATGAAAATGGTGCCAAAACGTGCCCATGCGTGTCCAACCAACTCATGAATATTGGAAAATTGTTTCTCTCAAATAGTTTTGGAGATATAAGGGTCCAAAGTTGAAGGAAATTGACCTTTCAAGGGCCATAACTCGAAACTCAATGAAGGAAGACAACTCCCATTTTACCCCATGGCACTTGGGTTAAGGGCGCATCATTTGGCACCAATTATAGGCCGATATCATGAAGTCACCTTTGCACCATTTAGGCACTATCATCCTATTGGTGTCCCGCCAAAACTTGAGGCCCTTATAACTCGCTTTTGTGTATTGCGATTGAGCTGAAATTTTGCATGCTGCTAGTAGACCTCAGTGCCTAGTGGCTTGCAAAATTTCGTGCCGCTACGAAGCGTATCTTGTGAGTTATAAGCCTTCAAACTTCGAGGAAATTAAAGTTTGTGCCTATTTTGCGGGAATACGAAATAAGATACAGAGGTGCAGTATGTATCCTTCAACAGGCATTTATGTGCCCTACCATCGTGCAAAATCCCGGTAACACTGGGGCACGAGAAAGTGCCGAAATAAAGGACTCTTTTTTACATTGAGGGCTATGGGAAAAATGAAGAAAACGCCGCTACTCAGCCTAGAGGGGGAATACAATAGCAAGCTTTACACCGTTAGTCCGTCCCAATAAAGTACGCCCTCGGGCCAAATTACAGATCGCTGCGTACAATAGAGGCCAAGAAAATTGACTTAGAAATTTTGGTGGTCGGCGTGTTGTGGGTACGAGAATCTCATTTTGCTCACTTTCACGTAGAAGCATGAAAATGGTGCCAAAACGTGCCCATGCGTGTCCAACCAACTCATGAATATTGGAAAATTGTTTCTCTCAAATAGTTTTGGAGATATAAGGGTCCAAAGTTGAAGGAAATTGACCTTTCAAGGGCCATAACTCGAAACTCAATGAAGGAAGACAACTCCCATTTTACCCCATGGCACTTGGGTTAAGGGCGCATCATTTGGCACCAATTATAGGCCGATATCATGAAGTCACCTTTGCACCATTTAGGCACTATCATCCTATTGGTGTCCCGCCAAAACTTGAGGCCCTTATAACTCGCTTTTGTGTATTGCGATTGAGCTGAAATTTTGCATGCTGCTAGTAGACCTCAGTGCCTAGTGGCTTGCAAAATTTCGTGCCGCTACGAAGCGTATCTTGTGAGTTATAAGCCTTCAAACTTCGAGGAAATTAAAGTTTGTGCCTATTTTGCGGGAATACGAAATAAGATACAGAGGTGCAGTATGTATCCTTCAACAGGCATTTATGTGCCCTACCATCGTGCAAAATCCCGGTAACACTGGGGCACGAGAAAGTGCCGAAATAAAGGACTCTTTTTTACATTGAGGGCTATGGGAAAAATGAAGAAAACGCCGCTACTCAGCCTAGAGGGCGAATACAATAGCAAGCTTTACACCGTTAGTCCGTCCCAATAAAGTACGCCCTCGGGCCAAATTACAGATCGCTGCGTACAATAGAGGCCAAGAAAATTGACTTAGAAATTTTGGTGGTCGGCGTGTTGTGGGTACGAGAATCTCATTTTGGTCACTTTCACGTAGAAGCATGAAAATGGTGCCAAAACGTGCCCATGCGTGTCCAACCAACTCATGAATATTGGAAAATTGTTTCTCTCAAATAGTTTTGGAGATATAAGGGTCCAAAGTTGAAGGAAATTGACCTTTCAAGGGCCATAACTCGAAACTCAATGAAGGAAGACAACTCCCATTTTACCCCATGGCACTTGGGTTAAGGGCGCATCATTTGGCACCAATTATAGGCCGATATCATGAAGTCACCTTTGCACCATTTAGGCACTATCATCCTATTGGTGTCCCGCCAAAACTTGAGGCCCTTATAACTCGCTCTTGTGTATTGCGATTGAGCTGAAATTTTGCATGCTGCTAGTAGACCTCAGTGCCTAGTGGCTTGCAAAATTTCGTGCCGCTACGAAGCGTATCTTGTGAGTTATAAGCCTTCAAACTTCGAGGAAATTAAAGTTTGTGCCTATTTTGCGGGAATACGAAATAAGATACAGAGGTGCAGTATGTATCCTTCAACAGGCATTTATGTGCCCTACCATCGTGCAAAATCCCGGTAACACTGGGGCACGAGAAAGTGCCGAAATAAAGGACTCTTTTTTACATTGAGGGCTATGGGAAAAATGAAGAAAACGCCGCTACTCAGCCTAGAGGGCGAATACAATAGCAAGCTTTACACCGTTAGTCCGTCCCAATAAAGTACGCCCTCGGGCCAAATTACAGATCGCTGCGTACAATAGAGGCCAAGAAAATTGACTTAGAAATTTTGGTGGTCGGCGTGTTGTGGGTACGAGAATCTCATTTTGGTCACTTTCACGTAGAAGCATGAAAATGGTGCCAAAACGTGCCCATGCGTGTCCAACCAACTCATGAATATTGGAAAATTGTTTCTCTCAAATAGTTTTGGAGATATAAGGGTCCAAAGTTGAAGGAAATTGACCTTTCAAGGGCCATAACTCGAAACTCAATGAAGGAAGACAACTCCCATTTTACCCCATGGCACTTGGGTTAAGGGCGCATCATTTGGCACCAATTATAGGCCGATATCATGAAGTCACCTTTGCACCATTTAGGCACTATCATCCTATTGGTGTCCCGCCAAAACTTGAGGCCCTTATAACTCGCTCTTGTGTATTGCGATTGAGCTGAAATTTTGCATGCTGCTAGTAGACCTCAGTGCCTAGTGGCTTGCAAAATTTCGTGCCGCTACGAAGCGTATCTTGTGAGTTATAAGCCTTCAAACTTCGAGAAAATTAAAGTTTGTGCCTATTTTGCGGGAATACGAAATAAGATACAGAGGTGCAGTATGTATCCTTCAACAGGCATTTATGTGCCCTACCATCGTGCAAAATCCCGGTAACACTGGGGCACGAGAAAGTGCCGAAATAAAGGACTCTTTTTTACATTGAGGGCTATGGGAAAAATGAAGAAAACGCCGCTACTCAGCCTAGAGGGCGAATACAATAGCAAGCTTTACACCGTTAGTCCGTCCCAATAAAGTACGCCCTCGGGCCAAATTACAGATCGCTGCGTACAATAGAGGCCAAGAAAATTGACTTAGAAATTTTGGTGGTCGGCGTGTTGTGGGTACGAGAATCTCATTTTGGTCACTTTCACGTAGAAGCATGAAAATGGTGCCAAAACGTGCCCATGCGTGTCCAACCAACTCATGAATATTGGAAAATTGTTTCTCTCAAATAGTTTTGGAGATATAAGGGTCCAAAGTTGAAGGAAATTGACCTTTCAAGGGCCATAACTCGAAACTCAATGAAGGAAGACAACTCCCATTTTACCCCATGGCACTTGGGTTAAGGGCGCATCATTTGGCACCAATTATAGGCCGATATCATGAAGTCACCTTTGCACCATTTAGGCACTATCATCCTATTGGTGTCCCGCCAAAACTTGAGGCCCTTATAACTCGCTTTTGTGGATTGCGATTGAGCTGAAATTTTGCATGCTGCTAGTAGACCTCAGTGCCTAGTGGCTTGCAAAATTTCGTGCCGCTACGAAGCGTATCTTGTGAGTTATAAGCCTTCAAACTTCGAGGAAATTAAAGTTTGTGCCTATTTTGCGGGAATACGAAATAAGATACAGAGGTGCAGTATGTATCCTTCAACAGGCATTTATGTGCCCTACCATCGTGCAAAATCCCGGTAACACTGGGGCACGAGAAAGTGCCGAAATAAAGGACTCTTTTTTACATTGAGGGCTATGGGAAAAATGAAGAAAACGCCGCTACTCAGCCTAGAGGGCGAATACAATAGCAAGCTTTACACCGTTAGTCCGTCCCAATAAAGTACGCCCTCGGGCCAAATTACAGATCGCTGCGTACAATAGAGGCCAAGAAAATTGACTTAGAAATTTTGGTGGTCGGCGTGTTGTGGGTACGAGAATCTCATTTTGGTCACTTTCACGTAGAAGCATGAAAATGGTGCCAAAACGTGCCCATGCGTGTCCAACCAACTCATGAATATAGGAAAATTGTTTCTCTCAAATAGTTTTGGAGATATAAGGGTCCAAAGTTGAAGGAAATTGACCTTTCAAGGGCCATAACTCGAAACTAAATGAAGGAAGACAACTCCCATTTTACCCCGTGGCACTTGGGTTAAGGGCGCATCATTTGGCACCAATTATAGGCCGATATCATGAAGTCACCTTTGCACCATTTAGGCACTATCATCCTATTGGTGTCCCGCCAAAACTTGAGGCCCTTATAACTCGCTTTTGTGTATTGCGATTGAGCTGAAATTTTGCATGCTGCTAGTAGACCTCAGTGCCTAGTGGCTTGCAAAATTTCGTGCCGCTACGAAGCGTATCTTGTGAGTTATAAGCCTTCAAACTTCGAGGAAATTAAAGTTTGTGCCTATTTTGCGGGAATACGAAATAAGATACAGAGGTGCAGTATGTATCCTTCAACAGGCATTTATGTGCCCTACCATCGTGCAAAATCCCGGTAACACTGGGGCACGAGAAAGTGCCGAAATAAAGGACTCTTTTTTACATTGAGGGCTATGGGAAAAATGAAGAAAACGCCGCTACTCAGCCTAGAGGGCGAATACAATAGCAAGCTTTACACCGTTAGTCCGTCCCAATAAAGTACGCCCTCGGGCCAAATTACAGATCGCTGCGTACAATAGAGGCCAAGAAAATTGACTTAGAAATTTTGGTGGTCGGCGTGTTGTGGGTACGAGAATCTCATTTTGGTCACTTTCACGTAGAAGCATGAAAATGGTGCCAAAACGTGCCCATGCGTGTCCAACCAACTCATGAATATTGGAAAATTGTTTCTCTCAAATAGTTTTGGAGATATAAGGGTCCAAAGTTGAAGGAAATTGACCTTTCAAGGGCCATAACTCGAAACTCAATGAAGGAAGACAACTCCCATTTTACCCCATGGCACTTGGGTTAAGGGCGCATCATTTGGCACCAATTATAGGCCGATATCATGAAGTCACCTTTGCACCATTTAGGCACTATCATCCTATTGGTGTCCCGCCAAAACTTGAGGCCCTTATAACTCGCTCTTGTGTATTGCGATTGAGCTGAAATTTTGCATGCTGCTAGTAGACCTCAGTGCCTAGTGGCTTGCAAAATTTCGTGCCGCTACGAAGCGTATCTTGTGAGTTATAAGCCTTCAAACTTCGAGGAAATTAAAGTTTGTGCCTATTTTGCGGGAATACGAAATAAGATACAGAGGTGCAGTATGTATCCTTCAACAGGCATTTATGTGCCCTACCATCGTGCAAAATCCCGGTAACACTGGGGCACGAGAAAGTGCCGAAATAAAGGACTCTTTTTTACATTGAGGGCTATGGGAAAAATGAAGAAAACGCCGCTACTCAGCCTAGAGGGCGAATACAATAGCAAGCTTTACACCGTTAGTCCGTCCCAATAAAGTACGCCCTCGGGCCAAATTACAGATCGCTGCGTACAATAGAGGCCAAGAAAATTGACTTAGAAATTTTGGTGGTCGGCGTGTTGTGGGTACGAGAATCTCATTTTGGTCACTTTCACGTAGAAGCATGAAAATGGTGCCAAAACGTGCCCATGCGTGTCCAACCAACTCATGAATATTGGAAAATTGTTTCTCTCAAATAGTTTTGGAGATATAAGGGTCCAAAGTTGAAGGAAATTGACCTTTCAAGGGCCATAACTCGAAACTAAATGAAGGAAGACAACTCCCATTTTACCCCATGGCACTTGGGTTAAGGGCGCATCATTTGGCACCAATTATAGGCCGATATCATGAAGTCACCTTTGCACCATTTAGGCACTATCATCCTATTGGTGTCCCGCCAAAACTTGAGGCCCTTATAACTCGCTTTTGTGTATTGCGATTGAGCTGAAATTTTGCATGCTGCTAGTAGACCTCAGTGCCTAGTGGCTTGCAAAATTTCGTGCCGCTACGAAGCGTATCTTGTGAGTTATAAGCCTTCAAACTTCGAGGAAATTAAAGTTTGTGCCTATTTTGCGGGAATACGAAATAAGATACAGAGGTGCAGTATGTATCCTTCAACAGGCATTTATGTGCCCTACCATCGTGCAAAATCCCGGTAACACTGGGGCACGAGAAAGTGCCGAAATAAAGGACTCTTTTTTACATTGAGGGCTATGGGAAAAATGAAGAAAACGCCGCTTCTCAGCCTAGAGGGCGAATACAATAGCAAGCTTTACACCGTTAGTCCATCCCAATAAAGTACGCCCTCGGGCCAAATTACAGATCGCTGCGTACAATAGAGGCCAAGAAAATTGACTTAGAAATTTTGGTGGTCGGCGTGTTGTGGGTACGAGAATCTCATTTTGGTCACTTTCACGTAGAAGCATGAAAATGGTGCCAAAACGTGCCCATGCGTGTCCAACCAACTCATGAATATTGGAAAATTGTTTCTCTCAAATAGTTTTGGAGATATAAGGGTCCAAAGTTGAAGGAAATTGACCTTTCAAGGGCCATAACTCGAAACTAAATGAAGGAAGACAACTCCCATTTTACCCCATGGCACTTGGGTTAAGGGCGCATCATTTGGCACCAATTATAGGCCGATATCATGAAGTCACCTTTGCACCATTTAGGCACTATCATCCTATTGGTGTCCCGCCAAAACTTGAGGCCCTTATAACTCGCTTTTGTGTATTGCGATTGAGCTGAAATTTTGCATGCTGCTAGTAGACCTCAGTGCCTAGTGGCTTGCAAAATTTCGTGCCGCTACGAAGCGTATCTTGTGAGTTATAAGCCTTCAAACTTCGAGGAAATTAAAGTTTGTGCCTATTTTGCGGGAATACGAAATAAGATACAGAGGTGCAGTATGTATCCTTCAACAGGCATTTATGTGCCCTACCATCGTGCAAAATCCCGGTAACACTGGGGCACGAGAAAGTGCCGAAATAAAGGACTCTTTTTTACATTGAGGGCTATGGGAAAAATGAAGAAAACGCCGCTACTCAGCCTAGAGGGCGAATACAATAGCAAGCTTTACACCGTTAGTCCGTCCCAATAAAGTACGCCCTCGGGCCAAATTACAGATCGCTGCGTACAATAGAGGCCAAGAAAATTGACTTAGAAATTTTGGTGGTCGGCGTGTTGTGGGTACGAGAATCTCATTTTGGTCACTTTCACGTAGAAGCATGAAAATGGTGCCAAAACGTGCCCATGCGTGTCCAACCAACTCATGAATATTGGAAAATTGTTTCTCTCAAATAGTTTTGGAGATATAAGGGTCCAAAGTTGAAGGAAATTGACCTTTCAAGGGCCATAACTCGAAACTAAATGAAGGAAGACAACTCCCATTTTACCCCATGGCACTTGGGTTAAGGGCGCATCATTTGGCACCAATTATAGGCCGATATCATGAAGTCACCTTTGCACCATTTAGGCACTATCATCCTATTGGTGTCCCGCCAAAACTTGAGGCCCTTATAACTCGCTCTTGTGTATTGCGATTGAGCTGAAATTTTGCATGCTGCTAGTAGACCTCAGTGCCTAGTGGCTTGCAAAATTTCGTGCCGCTACGAAGCGTATCTTGTGAGTTATAAGCCTTCAAACTTCGAGGAAATTAAAGTTTGTGCCTATTTTGCGGGAATACGAAATAAGATACAGAGGTGCAGTATGTATCCTTCAACAGGCATTTATGTGCCCTACCATCGTGCAAAATCCCGGTAACACTGGGGCACGAGAAAGTGCCGAAATAAAGGACTCTTTTTTACATTGAGGGCTATGGGAAAAATGAAGAAAACGCCGCTACTCAGCCTAGAGGGCGAATGCAATAGCAAGCTTTACACCGTTAGTCCGTCCCAATAAAGTACGCCCTCGGGCCAAATTACAGATCGCTGCGTACAATAGAGGCCAAGAAAATTGACTTAGAAATTTTGGTGGTCGGCGTGTTGTGGGTACGAGAATCTCATTTTGGTCACTTTCACGTAGAAGCATGAAAATGGTGCCAAAACGTGCCCATGCGTGTCCAACCAACTCATGAATATTGGAAAATTGTTTCTCTCAAATAGTTTTGGAGATATAAGGGTCCAAAGTTGAAGGAAATTGACCTTTCAAGGGCCATAACTCGAAACTAAATGAAGGAAGACAACTCCCATTTTACCCCATGGCACTTGGGTTAAGGGCGCATCATTTGGCACCAATTATAGGCCGATATCATGAAGTCACCTTTGCACCATTTAGGCACTATCATCCTATTGGTGTCCCGCCAAAACTTGAGGCCCTTATAACTCGCTTTTGTGTATTGCGATTGAGCTGAAATTTTGCATGCTGCTAGTAGACCTCAGTGCCTAGTGGCTTGCAAAATTTCGTGCCGCTACGAAGCGTATCTTGTGAGTTATAAGCCTTCAAACTTCGAGGAAATTAAAGTTTGTGCCTATTTTGCGGGAATACGAAATAAGATACAGAGGTGCAGTATGTATCCTTCAACAGGCATTTATGTGCCCTACCATCGTGCAAAATCCCGGTAACACTGGGGCACGAGAAAGTGCCGAAATAAAGGACTCTTTTTTACATTGAGGGCTATGGGAAAAATGAAGAAAACGCCGCTTCTCAGCCTAGAGGGGGAATACAATAGCAAGCTTTACACCGTTAGTCCATCCCAATAAAGTACGCCCTCGGGCCAAATTACAGATCGCTGCGTACAATAGAGGCCAAGAAAATTGACTTAGAAATTTTGGTGGTCGGCGTGTTGTGGGTACGAGAATCTCATTTTGGTCACTTTCACGTAGAAGCATGAAAATGGTGCCCAAACGTGCCCATGCGTGTCCAACCAACTCATGAATATTGGAAAATTGTTTCTCTCAAATAGTTTTGGAGATATAAGGGTCCAAAGTTGAAGGAAATTGACCTTTCAAGGGCCATAACTCGAAACTAAATGAAGGAAGACAACTCCCATTTTACCCCATGGCACTTGGGTTAAGGGCGCATCATTTGGCACCAATTATAGGCCGATATCATGAAGTCACCTTTGCACCATTTAGGCACTATCATCCTATTGGTGTCCCGCCAAAACTTGAGGCCCTTATAACTCGCTTTTGTGTATTGCGATTGAGCTGAAATTTTGCATGCTGCTAGTAGACCTCAGTGCCTAGTGGCTTGCAAAATTTCGTGCCGCTACGAAGCGTATCTTGTGAGTTATAAGCCTTCAAACTTCGAGGAAATTAAAGTTTGTGCCTATTTTGCGGGAATACGAAATAAGATACAGAGGTGCAGTATGTATCCTTCAACAGGCATTTATGTGCCCTACCATCGTGCAAAATCCCGGTAACACTGGGGCACGAGAAAGTGCCGAAATAAAGGACTCTTTTTTACATTGAGGGCTATGGGAAAAATGAAGAAAACGCCGCTACTCAGCCTAGAGGGCGAATACAATAGCAAGCTTTACACCGTTAGTCCGTCCCAATAAAGTACGCCCTCGGGCCAAATTACAGATCGCTGCGTACAATAGAGGCCAAGAAAATTGACTTAGAAATTTTGGTGGTCGGCGTGTTGTGGGTACGAGAATCTCATTTTGGTCACTTTCACGTAGAAGCATGAAAATGGTGCCAAAACGTGCCCATGCGTGTCCAACCAACTCATGAATATTGGAAAATTGTTTCTCTCAAATAGTTTTGGAGATATAAGGGTCCAAAGTTGAAGGAAATTGACCTTTCAAGGGCCATAACTCGAAACTAAATGAAGGAAGACAACTCCCATTTTACCCCATGGCACTTGGGTTAAGGGCGCATCATTTGGCACCAATTATAGGCCGATATCATGAAGTCACCTTTGCACCATTTAGGCACTATCATCCTATTGGTGTCCCGCCAAAACTTGAGGCCCTTATAACTCGCTTTTGTGTATTGCGATTGAGCTGAAATTTTGCATGCTGCTAGTAGACCTCAGTGCCTAGTGGCTTGCAAAATTTCGTGCCGCTACGAAGCGTATCTTGTGAGTTATAAGCCTTCAAACTTCGAGGAAATTAAAGTTTGTGCCTATTTTGCGGGAATACGAAATAAGATACAGAGGTGCAGTATGTATCCTTCAACAGGCATTTATGTGCCCTACCATCGTGCAAAATCCCGGTAACACTGGGGCACGAGAAAGTGCCGAAATAAAGGACTCTTTTTTACATTGAGGGCTATGGGAAAAATGAAGAAAACGCCGCTACTCAGCCTAGAGGGCGAATACAATAGCAAGCTTTACACCGTTAGTCCGTCCCAATAAAGTACGCCCTCGGGCCAAATTACAGATCGCTGCGTACAATAGAGGCCAAGAAAATTGACTTAGAAATTTTGGTGGTCGGCGTGTTGTGGGTACGAGAATCTCATTTTGGTCACTTTCACGTAGAAGCATGAAAATGGTGCCAAAACGTGCCCATGCGTGTCCAACCAACTCATGAATATTGGAAAATTGTTTCTCTCAAATAGTTTTGGAGATATAAGGGTCCAAAGTTGAAGGAAATTGACCTTTCAAGGGCCATAACTCGAAACTGAATGAAGGAAGACAACTCCCATTTTACCCCATGGCACTTGGGTTAAGGGCGCATCATTTGGCACCAATTATAGGCCGATATCATGAAGTCACCTTTGCACCATTTAGGCACTATCATCCTATTGGTGTCCCGCCAAAACTTGAGGCCCTTATAACTCGCTTTTGTGTATTGCGATTGAGCTGAAATTTTGCATGCTGCTAGTAGACCTCAGTGCCTAGTGGCTTGCAAAATTTCGTGCCGCTACGAAGCGTATCTTGTGAGTTATAAGCCTTCAAACTTCGAGGAAATTAAAGTTTGTGCCTATTTTGCGGGAATACGAAATAAGATACAGAGGTGCAGTATGTATCCTTCAACAGGCATTTATGTGCCCTACCATCGTGCAAAATCCCGGTAACACTGGGGCACGAGAAAGTGCCGAAATAAAGGACTCTTTTTTACATTGAGGGCTATGGGAAAAATGAAGAAAACGCCGCTACTCAGCCTAGAGGGGGAATACAATAGCAAGCTTTACACCGTTAGTCCGTCCCAATAAAGTACGCCCTCGGGCCAAATTACAGATCGCTGCGTACAATAGAGGCCAAGAAAATTGACTTAGAAATTTTGGTGGTCGGCGTGTTGTGGGTACGAGAATCTCATTTTGGTCACTTTCACGTAGAAGCATGAAAATGGTGCCCAAACGTGCCCATGCGTGTCCAACCAACTCATGAATATTGGAAAATTGTTTCTCTCAAATAGTTTTGGAGATATAAGGGTCCAAAGTTGAAGGAAATTGACCTTTCAAGGGCCATAACTCGAAACTCAATGAAGGAAGACAACTCCCATTTTACCCCATGGCACTTGGGTTAAGGGCGCATCATTTGGCACCAATTATAGGCCGATATCATGAAGTCACCTTTGCACCATTTAGGCACTATCATCCTATTGGTGTCCCGCCAAAACTTGAGGCCCTTATAACTCGCTTTTGTGTATTGCGATTGAGCTGAAATTTTGCATGCTGCTAGTAGACCTCAGTGCCTAGTGGCTTGCAAAATTTCGTGCCGCTACGAAGCGTATCTTGTGAGTTATAAGCCTTCAAACTTCGAGGAAATTAAAGTTTGTGCCTATTTTGCGGGAATACGAAATAAGATACAGAGGTGCAGTATGTATCCTTCAACAGGCATTTATGTGCCCTACCATCGTGCAAAATCCCGGTAACACTGGGGCACGAGAAAGTGCCGAAATAAAGGACTCTTTTTTACATTGAGGGCTATGGGAAAAATGAAGAAAACGCCGCTACTCAGCCTAGAGGGCGAATACAATAGCAAGCTTTACACCGTTAGTCCGTCCCAATAAAGTACGCCCTCGGGCCAAATTACAGATCGCTGCGTACAATAGAGGCCAAGAAAATTGACTTAGAAATTTTGGTGGTCGGCGTGTTGTGGGTACGAGAATCTCATTTTGCTCACTTTCACGTAGAAGCATGAAAATGGTGCCAAAACGTGCCCATGCGTGTCCAACCAACTCATGAATATTGGAAAATTGTTTCTCTCAAATAGTTTTGGAGATATAAGGGTCCAAAGTTGAAGGAAATTGACCTTTCAAGGGCCATAACTCGAAACTCAATGAAGGAAGACAACTCCCATTTTACCCCATGGCACTTGGGTTAAGGGCGCATCATTTGGCACCAATTATAGGCCGATATCATGAAGTCACCTTTGCACCATTTAGGCACTATCATCCTATTGGTGTCCCGCCAAAACTTGAGGCCCTTATAACTCGCTTTTGTGTATTGCGATTGAGCTGAAATTTTGCATGCTGCTAGTAGACCTCAGTGCCTAGTGGCTTGCAAAATTTCGTGCCGCTACGAAGCGTATCTTGTGAGTTATAAGCCTTCAAACTTCGAGGAAATTAAAGTTTGTGCCTATTTTGCGGGAATACGAAATAAGATACAGAGGTGCAGTATGTATCCTTCAACAGGCATTTATGTGCCCTACCATCGTGCAAAATCCCGGTAACACTGGGGCACGAGAAAGTGCCGAAATAAAGGACTCTTTTTTACATTGAGGGCTATGGGAAAAATGAAGAAAACGCCGCTACTCAGCCTAGAGGGGGAATACAATAGCAAGCTTTACACCGTTAGTCCGTCCCAATAAAGTACGCCCTCGGGCCAAATTACAGATCGCTGCGTACAATAGAGGCCAAGAAAATTGACTTAGAAATTTTGGTGGTCGGCGTGTTGTGGGTACGAGAATCTCATTTTGCTCACTTTCACGTAGAAGCATGAAAATGGTGCCAAAACGTGCCCATGCGTGTCCAACCAACTCATGAATATTGGAAAATTGTTTCTCTCAAATAGTTTTGGAGATATAAGGGTCCAAAGTTGAAGGAAATTGACCTTTCAAGGGCCATAACTCGAAACTCAATGAAGGAAGACAACTCCCATTTTACCCCATGGCACTTGGGTTAAGGGCGCATCATTTGGCACCAATTATAGGCCGATATCATGAAGTCACCTTTGCACCATTTAGGCACTATCATCCTATTGGTGTCCCGCCAACACTTGAGGCCCTTATAACTCGCTTTTGTGTATTGCGATTGAGCTGAAATTTTGCATGCTGCTAGTAGACCTCAGTGCCTAGTGGCTTGCAAAATTTCGTGCCGCTACGAAGCGTATCTTGTGAGTTATAAGCCTTCAAACTTCGAGGAAATTAAAGTTTGTGCCTATTTTGCGGGAATACGAAATAAGATACAGAGGTGCAGTATGTATCCTTCAACAGGCATTTATGTGCCCTACCATCGTGCAAAATCCCGGTAACACTGGGGCACGAGAAAGTGCCGAAATAAAGGACTCTTTTTTACATTGAGGGCTATGGGAAAAATGAAGAAAACGCCGCTACTCAGCCTAGAGGGCGAATACAATAGCAAGCTTTACACCGTTAGTCCGTCCCAATAAAGTACGCCCTCGGGCCAAATTACAGATCGCTGCGTACAATAGAGGCCAAGAAAATTGACTTAGAAATTTTGGTGGTCGGCGTGTTGTGGGTACGAGAATCTCATTTTGGTCACTTTCACGTAGAAGCATGAAAATGGTGCCAAAACGTGCCCATGCGTGTCCAACCAACTCATGAATATTGGAAAATTGTTTCTCTCAAATAGTTTTGGAGATATAAGGGTCCAAAGTTGAAGGAAATTGACCTTTCAAGGGCCATAACTCGAAACTCAATGAAGGAAGACAACTCCCATTTTACCCCATGGCACTTGGGTTAAGGGCGCATCATTTGGCACCAATTATAGGCCGATATCATGAAGTCACCTTTGCACCATTTAGGCACTATCATCCTATTGGTGTCCCGCCAAAACTTGAGGCCCTTATAACTCGCTTTTTTGTATTGCGATTGAGCTGAAATTTTGCATGCTGCTAGTAGACCTCAGTGCCTAGTGGCTTGCAAAATTTCGTGCCGCTACGAAGCGTATCTTGTGAGTTATAAGCCTTCAAACTTCGAGGAAATTAAAGTTTGTGCCTATTTTGCGGGAATACGAAATAAGATACAGAGGTGCAGTATGTATCCTTCAACAGGCATTTATGTGCCCTACCATCGTGCAAAATCCCGGTAACACTGGGGCACGAGAAAGTGCCGAAATAAAGGACTCTTTTTTACATTGAGGGCTATGGGAAAAATGAAGAAAACGCCGCTACTCAGCCTAGAGGGCGAATACAATAGCAAGCTTTACACCGTTAGTCCGTCCCAATAAAGTACGCCCTCGGGCCAAATTACAGATCGCTGCGTACAATAGAGGCCAAGAAAATTGACTTAGAAATTTTGGTGGTCGGCGTGTTGTGGGTACGAGAATCTCATTTTGGTCACTTTCACGTAGAAGCATGAAAATGGTGCCAAAACGTGCCCATGCGTGTCCAACCAACTCATGAATATTGGAAAATTGTTTCTCTCAAATAGTTTTGGAGATATAAGGGTCCAAAGTTGAAGGAAATTGACCTTTCAAGGGCCATAACTCGAAACTCAATGAAGGAAGACAACTCCCATTTTACCCCATGGCACTTGGGTTAAGGGCGCATCATTTGGCACCAATTATAGGCCGATATCATGAAGTCACCTTTGCACCATTTAGGCACTATCATCCTATTGGTGTCCCGCCAAAACTTGAGGCCCTTATAACTCGCTTTTGTGTATTGCGATTGAGCTGAAATTTTGCATGCTGCTAGTAGACCTCAGTGCCTAGTGGCTTGCAAAATTTCGTGCCGCTACGAAGCGTATCTTGTGAGTTATAAGCCTTCAAACTTCGAGGAAATTAAAGTTTGTGCCTATTTTGCGGGAATACGAAATAAGATACAGAGGTGCAGTATGTATCCTTCAACAGGCATTTATGTGCCCTACCATCGTGCAAAATCCCGGTAACACTGGGGCACGAGAAAGTGCCGAAATAAAGGACTCTTTTTTACATTGAGGGCTATGGGAAAAATGAAGAAAACGCCGCTACTCAGCCTAGAGGGCGAATACAATAGCAAGCTTTACACCGTTAGTCCGTCCCAATAAAGTACGCCCTCGGGCCAAATTACAGATCGCTGCGTACAATAGAGGCCAAGAAAATTGACTTAGAAATTTTGGTGGTCGGCGTGTTGTGGGTACGAGAATCTCATTTTGGTCACTTTCACGTAGAAGCATGAAAATGGTGCCAAAACGTGCCCATGCGTGTCCAACCAACTCATGAATATTGGAAAATTGTTTCTCTCAAATAGTTTTGGAGATATAAGGGTCCAAAGTTGAAGGAAATTGACCTTTCAAGGGCCATAACTCGAAACTCAATGAAGGAAGACAACTCCCATTTTACCCCATGGCACTTGGGTTAAGGGCGCATCATTTGGCACCAATTATAGGCCGATATCATGAAGTCACCTTTGCACCATTTAGGCACTATCATCCTATTGGTGTCCCGCCAAAACTTGAGGCCCTTATAACTCGCTTTTGTGTATTGCGATTGAGCTGAAATTTTGCATGCTGCTAGTAGACCTCAGTGCCTAGTGGCTTGCAAAATTTCGTGCCGCTACGAAGCGTATCTTGTGAGTTATAAGCCTTCAAACTTCGAGGAAATTAAAGTTTGTGCCTATTTTGCGGGAATACGAAATAAGATACAGAGGTGCAGTATGTATCCTTCAACAGGCATTTATGTGCCCTACCATCGTGCAAAATCCCGGTAACACTGGGGCACGAGAAAGTGCCGAAATAAAGGACTCTTTTTTACATTGAGGGCTATGGGAAAAATGAAGAAAACGCCGCTACTCAGCCTAGAGGGCGAATACAATAGCAAGCTTTACACCGTTAGTCCGTCCCAATAAAGTACGCCCTCGGGCCAAATTACAGATCGCTGCGTACAATAGAGGCCAAGAAAATTGACTTAGAAATTTTGGTGGTCGGCGTGTTGTGGGTACGAGAATCTCATTTTGGTCACTTTCACGTAGAAGCATGAAAATGGTGCCAAAACGTGCCCATGCGTGTCCAACCAACTCATGAATATTGGAAAATTGTTTCTCTCAAATAGTTTTGGAGATATAAGGGTCCAAAGTTGAAGGAAATTGACCTTTCAAGGGCCATAACTCGAAACTCAATGAAGGAAGACAACTCCCATTTTACCCCATGGCACTTGGGTTAAGGGCGCATCATTTGGCACCAATTATAGGCCGATATCATGAAGTCACCTTTGCACCATTTAGGCACTATCATCCTATTGGTGTCCCGCCAAAACTTGAGGCCCTTATAACTCGCTTTTGTGTATTGCGATTGAGCTGAAATTTTGCATGCTGCTAGTAGACCTCAGTGCCTAGTGGCTTGCAAAATTTCGTGCCGCTACGAAGCGTATCTTGTGAGTTATAAGCCTTCAAACTTCGAGGAAATTAAAGTTTGTGCCTATTTTGCGGGAATACGAAATAAGATACAGAGGTGCAGTATGTATCCTTCAACAGGCATTTATGTGCCCTACCATCGTGCAAAATCCCGGTAACACTGGGGCACGAGAAAGTGCCGAAATAAAGGACTCTTTTTTACATTGAGGGCTATGGGAAAAATGAAGAAAACGCCGCTACTCAGCCTAGAGGGGGAATACAATAGCAAGCTTTACACCGTTAGTCCGTCCCAATAAAGTACGCCCTCGGGCCAAATTACAGATCGCTGCGTACAATAGAGGCCAAGAAAATTGACTTAGAAATTTTGGTGGTCGGCGTGTTGTGGGTACGAGAATCTCATTTTGGTCACTTTCACGTAGAAGCATGAAAATGGTGCCAAAACGTGCCCATGCGTGTCCAACCAACTCATGAATATTGGAAAATTGTTTCTCTCAAATAGTTTTGGAGATATAAGGGTCCAAAGTTGAAGGAAATTGACCTTTCAAGGGCCATAACT
This sequence comes from Lucinisca nassula, assembly GCA_963580285.1. NCBI lineage: Eukaryota > Metazoa > Mollusca > Bivalvia > Lucinida > Lucinidae > Lucinisca > Lucinisca nassula. The sequence continues at coordinate 132,424,054 of OY757023.1, forward strand.
CGAAACTCAATGAAGGAAGACAACTCCCATTTTACCCCATGGCACTTGGGTTAAGGGCGCATCATTTGGCACCAATTATAGGCCGATATCATGAAGTCACCTTTGCACCATTTAGGCACTATCATCCTATTGGTGTCCCGCCAAAACTTGAGGCCCTTATAACTCGCTTTTGTGTATTGCGATTGAGCTGAAATTTTGCATGCTGCTAGTAGACCTCAGTGCCTAGTGGCTTGCAAAATTTCGTGCCGCTACGAAGCGTATCTTGTGAGTTATAAGCCTTCAAACTTCGAGGAAATTAAAGTTTGTGCCTATTTTGCGGGAATACGAAATGAGATACAGAGGTGCAGTATGTATCCTTCAACAGGCATTTATGTGCCCTACCATCGTGCAAAATCCCGGTAACACTGGGGCACGAGAAAGTGCCGAAATAAAGGACTCTTTTTTACATTGAGGGCTATGGGAAAAATGAAGAAAACGCCGCTACTCAGCCTAGAGGGCGAATACAATAGCAAGCTTTACACCGTTAGTCCGTCCCAATAAAGTACGCCCTCGGGCCAAATTACAGATCGCTGCGTACAATAGAGGCCAAGAAAATTGACTTAGAAATTTTGGTGGTCGGCGTGTTGTGGGTACGAGAATCTCATTTTGGTCACTTTCACGTAGAAGCATGAAAATGGTGCCAAAACGTGCCCATGCGTGTCCAACCAACTCATGAATATTGGAAAATTGTTTCTCTCAAATAGTTTTGGAGATATAAGGGTCCAAAGTTGAAGGAAATTGACCTTTCAAGGGCCATAACTCGAAACTCAATGAAGGAAGACAACTCCCATTTTACCCCATGGCACTTGGGTTAAGGGCGCATCATTTGGCACCAATTATAGGCCGATATCATGAAGTCACCTTTGCACCATTTAGGCACTATCATCCTATTGGTGTCCCGCCAAAACTTGAGGCCCTTATAACTCGCTTTTGTGTATTGCGATTGAGCTGAAATTTTGCATACTGCTAGTAGACCTCAGTGCCTAGTGGCTTGCAAAATTTCGTGCCGCTACGAAGCGTATCTTGTGAGTTATAAGCCTTCAAACTTCGAGGAAATTAAAGTTTGTGCCTATTTTGCGGGAATACGAAATAAGATACAGAGGTGCAGTATGTATCCTTCAACAGGCATTTATGTGCCCTACCATCGTGCAAAATCCCGGTAACACTGGGGCACGAGAAAGTGCCGAAATAAAGGACTCTTTTTTACATTGAGGGCTATGGGAAAAATGAAGAAAACGCCGCTACTCAGCCTAGAGGGCGAATACAATAGCAAGCTTTACACCGTTAGTCCGTCCCAATAAAGTACGCCCTCGGGCCAAATTACAGATCGCTGCGTACAATAGAGGCCAAGAAAATTGACTTAGAAATTTTGGTGGTCGGCGTGTTGTGGGTACGAGAATCTCATTTTGGTCACTTTCACGTAGAAGCATGAAAATGGTGCCAAAACGTGCCCATGCGTGTCCAACCAACTCATGAATATTGGAAAATTGTTTCTCTCAAATAGTTTTGGAGATATAAGGGTCCAAAGTTGAAGGAAATTGACCTTTCAAGGGCCATAACTCGAAACTCAATGAAGGAAGACAACTCCCATTTTACCCCATGGCACTTGGGTTAAGGGCGCATCATTTGGCACCAATTATAGGCCGATATCATGAAGTCACCTTTGCACCATTTAGGCACTATCATCCTATTGGTGTCCCGCCAAAACTTGAGGCCCTTATAACTCGCTTTTGTGTATTGCGATTGAGCTGAAATTTTGCATGCTGCTAGTAGACCTCAGTGCCTAGTGGCTTGCAAAATTTCGTGCCGCTACGAAGCGTATCATGTGAGTTATAAGCCTTCAAACTTCGAGGAAATTAAAGTTTGTGCCTATTTTGCGGGAATACGAAATAAGATACAGAGGTGCAGTATGTATCCTTCAACAGGCATTTATGTGCCCTACCATCGTGCAAAATCCCGGTAACACTGGGGCACGAGAAAGTGCCGAAATAAAGGACTCTTTTTTACATTGAGGGCTATGGGAAAAATGAAGAAAACGCCGCTACTCAGCCTAGAGGGCGAATACAATAGCAAGCTTTACACCGTTAGTCCGTCCCAATAAAGTACGCCCTCGGGCCAAATTACAGATCGCTGCGTACAATAGAGGCCAAGAAAATTGACTTAGAAATTTTGGTGGTCGGCGTGTTGTGGGTACGAGAATCTCATTTTGGTCACTTTCACGTAGAAGCACGAAAATGGTGCCAAAACGTGCCCATGCGTGTCCAACCAACTCATGAATATTGGAAAATTGTTTCTCTCAAATAGTTTTGGAGATATAAGGGTCCAAAGTTGAAGGAAATTGACCTTTCAAGGGCCATAACTCGAAACTCAATGAAGGAAGACAACTCCCATTTTACCCCATGGCACTTGGGTTAAGGGCGCATCATTTGGCACCAATTATAGGCCGATATCATGAAGTCACCTTTGCACCATTTAGGCACTATCATCCTATTGGTGTCCCGCCAAAACTTGAGGCCCTTATAACTCGCTTTTGTGTATTGCGATTGAGCTGAAATTTTGCATGCTGCTAGTAGACCTCAGTGCCTAGTGGCTTGCAAAATTTCGTGCCGCTACGAAGCGTATCTTGTGAGTTATAAGCCTTCAAACTTCGAGGAAATTAAAGTTTGTGCCTATTTTGCGGGAATACGAAATAAGATACAGAGGTGCAGTATGTATCCTTCAACAGGCATTTATGTGCCCTACCATCGTGCAAAATCCCGGTAACACTGGGGCACGAGAAAGTGCCGAAATAAAGGACTCTTTTTTACATTGAGGGCTATGGGAAAAATGAAGAAAACGCCGCTACTCAGCCTAGAGGGGGAATACAATAGCAAGCTTTACACCGTTAGTCCGTCCCAATAAAGTACGCCCTCGGGCCAAATTACAGATCGCTGCGTACAATAGAGGCCAAGAAAATTGACTTAGAAATTTTGGTGGTCGGCGTGTTGTGGGTACGAGAATCTCATTTTGCTCACTTTCACGTAGAAGCATGAAAATGGTGCCAAAACGTGCCCATGCGTGTCCAACCAACTCATGAATATTGGAAAATTGTTTCTCTCAAATAGTTTTGGAGATATAAGGGTCCAAAGTTGAAGGAAATTGACCTTTCAAGGGCCATAACTCGAAACTCAATGAAGGAAGACAACTCCCATTTTACCCCATGGCACTTGGGTTAAGGGCGCATCATTTGGCACCAATTATAGGCCGATATCATGAAGTCACCTTTGCACCATTTAGGCACTATCATCCTATTGGTGTCCCGCCAAAACTTGAGGCCCTTATAACTCGCTTTTGTGTATTGCGATTGAGCTGAAATTTTGCATGCTGCTAGTAGACCTCAGTGCCTAGTGGCTTGCAAAATTTCGTGCCGCTACGAAGCGTATCTTGTGAGTTATAAGCCTTCAAACTTCGAGGAAATTAAAGTTTGTGCCTATTTTGCGGGAATACGAAATAAGATACAGAGGTGCAGTATGTATCCTTCAACAGGCATTTATGTGCCCTACCATCGTGCAAAATCCCGGTAACACTGGGGCACGAGAAAGTGCCGAAATAAAGGACTCTTTTTTACATTGAGGGCTATGGGAAAAATGAAGAAAACGCCGCTACTCAGCCTAGAGGGCGAATACAATAGCAAGCTTTACACCGTTAGTCCGTCCCAATAAAGTACGCCCTCGGGCCAAATTACAGATCGCTGCGTACAATAGAGGCCAAGAAAATTGACTTAGAAATTTTGGTGGTCGGCGTGTTGTGGGTACGAGAATCTCATTTTGGTCACTTTCACGTAGAAGCATGAAAATGGTGCCAAAACGTGCCCATGCGTGTCCAACCAACTCATGAATATTGGAAAATTGTTTCTCTCAAATAGTTTTGGAGATATAAGGGTCCAAAGTTGAAGGAAATTGACCTTTCAAGGGCCATAACTCGAAACTCAATGAAGGAAGACAACTCCCATTTTACCCCATGGCACTTGGGTTAAGGGCGCATCATTTGGCACCAATTATAGGCCGATATCATGAAGTCACCTTTGCACCATTTAGGCACTATCATCCTATTGGTGTCCCGCCAAAACTTGAGGCCCTTATAACTCGCTTTTGTGTATTGCGATTGAGCTGAAATTTTGCATGCTGCTAGTAGACCTCAGTGCCTAGTGGCTTGCAAAATTTCGTGCCGCTACGAAGCGTATCTTGTGAGTTATAAGCCTTCAAACTTCGAGGAAATTAAAGTTTGTGCCTATTTTGCGGGAATACGAAATAAGATACAGAGGTGCAGTATGTATCCTTCAACAGGCATTTATGTGCCCTACCATCGTGCAAAATCCCGGTAACACTGGGGCACGAGAAAGTGCCGAAATAAAGGACTCTTTTTTACATTGAGGGCTATGGGAAAAATGAAGAAAACGCCGCTACTCAGCCTAGAGGGCGAATACAATAGCAAGCTTTACACCGTTAGTCCGTCCCAATAAAGTACGCCCTCGGGCCAAATTACAGATCGCTGCGTACAATAGAGGCCAAGAAAATTGACTTAGAAATTTTGGTGGTCGGCGTGTTGTGGGTACGAGAATCTCATTTTGGTCACTTTCACGTAGAAGCATGAAAATGGTGCCAAAACGTGCCCATGCGTGTCCAACCAACTCATGAATATTGGAAAATTGTTTCTCTCAAATAGTTTTGGAGATATAAGGGTCCAAAGTTGAAGGAAATTGACCTTTCAAGGGCCATAACTCGAAACTCAATGAAGGAAGACAACTCCCATTTTACCCCATGGCACTTGGGTTAAGGGCGCATCATTTGGCACCAATTATAGGCCGATATCATGAAGTCACCTTTGCACCATTTAGGCACTATCATCCTATTGGTGTCCCGCCAAAACTTGAGGCCCTTATAACTCGCTTTTGTGTATTGCGATTGAGCTGAAATTTTGCATGCTGCTAGTAGACCTCAGTGCCTAGTGGCTTGCAAAATTTCGTGCCGCTACGAAGCGTATCTTGTGAGTTATAAGCCTTCAAACTTCGAGGAAATTAAAGTTTGTGCCTATTTTGCGGGAATACGAAATAAGATACAGAGGTGCAGTATGTATCCTTCAACAGGCATTTATGTGCCCTACCATCGTGCAAAATCCCGGTAACACTGGGGCACGAGAAAGTGCCGAAATAAAGGACTCTTTTTTACATTGAGGGCTATGGGAAAAATGAAGAAAACGCCGCTACTCAGCCTAGAGGGCGAATACAATAGCAAGCTTTACACCGTTAGTCCGTCCCAATAAAGTACGCCCTCGGGCCAAATTACAGATCGCTGCGTACAATAGAGGCCAAGAAAATTGACTTAGAAATTTTGGTGGTCGGCGTGTTGTGGGTACGAGAATCTCATTTTGGTCACTTTCACGTAGAAGCATGAAAATGGTGCCAAAACGTGCCCATGCGTGTCCAACCAACTCATGAATATTGGAAAATTGTTTCTCTCAAATAGTTTTGGAGATATAAGGGTCCAAAGTTGAAGGAAATTGACCTTTCAAGGGCCATAACTCGAAACTCAATGAAGGAAGACAACTCCCATTTTACCCCATGGCACTTGGGTTAAGGGCGCATCATTTGGCACCAATTATAGGCCGATATCATGAAGTCACCTTTGCACCATTTAGGCACTATCGTCCTATTGGTGTCCCGCCAAAACTTGAGGCCCTTATAACTCGCTTTTGTGTATTGCGATTGAGCTGAAATTTTGCATGCTGCTAGTAGACCTCAGTGCCTAGTGGCTTGCAAAATTTCGTGCCGCTACGAAGCGTATCTTGTGAGTTATAAGCCTTCAAACTTCGAGGAAATTAAAGTTTGTGCCTATTTTGCGGGAATACGAAATAAGATACAGAGGTGCAGTATGTATCCTTCAACAGGCATTTATGTGCCCTACGATCGTGCAAAAACCGGTAACACTGGGGCACGAGAAAGTGCCGAAATAAAGGACTCTTTTTTACATTGAGGGCTATGGGAAAAATGAAGAAAACGCCGCTACTCAGCCTAGAGGGCGAATACAATAGCAAGCTTTACACCGTTAGTCCGTCCCAATAAAGTACGCCCTCGGGCCAAATTACAGATCGCTGCGTACAATAGAGGCCAAGAAAATTGACTTAGAAATTTTGGTGGTCGGCGTGTTGTGGGTACGAGAATCTCATTTTGGTCACTTTCACGTAGAAGCATGAAAATGGTGCCAAAACGTGCCCATGCGTGTCCAACCAACTCATGAATATTGGAAAATTGTTTCTCTCAAATAGTTTTGGAGATATAAGGGTCCAAAGTTGAAGGAAATTGACCTTTCAAGGGCCATAACTCGAAACTCAATGAAGGAAGACAACTCCCATTTTACCCCATGGCACTTGGGTTAAGGGCGCATCATTTGGCACCAATTATAGGCCGATATCATGAAGTCACCTTTGCACCATTTAGGCACTATCGTCCTATTGGTGTCCCGCCAAACCTTGAGGCCCTTATAACTCGCTTTTGTGTATTGCGATTGAGCTGAAATTTTGCATGCTGCTAGTAGACCTCAGTGCCTAGTGGCTTGCAAAATTTCGTGCCGCTACGAAGCGTATCTTGTGAGTTATAAGCCTTCAAACTTCGAGGAAATTAAAGTTTGTGCCTATTTTGCGGGAATACGAAATAAGATACAGAGGTGCAGTATGTATCCTTCAACAGGCATTTATGTGCCCTACCATCGTGCAAAATCCCGGTAACACTGGGGCACGAGAAAGTGCCGAAATAAAGGACTCTTTTTTACATTGAGGGCTATGGGAAAAATGAAGAAAACGCCGCTACTCAGCCTAGAGGGGGAATACAATAGCAAGCTTTACACCGTTAGTCCGTCCCAATAAAGTACGCCCTCGGGCCAAATTACAGATCGCTGCGTACAATAGAGGCCAAGAAAATTGACTTAGAAATTTTGGTGGTCGGCGTGTTGTGGGTACGAGAATCTCATTTTGGTCACTTTCACGTAGAAGCATGAAAATGGTGCCAAAACGTGCCCATGCGTGTCCAACCAACTCATGAATATTGGAAAATTGTTTCTCTCAAATAGTTTTGGAGATATAAGGGTCCAAAGTTGAAGGAAATTGACCTTTCAAGGGCCATAACTCGAAACTCAATGAAGGAAGACAACTCCCATTTTACCCCATGGCACTTGGGTTAAGGGCGCATCATTTGGCACCAATTATAGGCCGATATCATGAAGTCACCTTTGCACCATTTAGGCACTATCATCCTATTGTTGTCCCGCCAAAACTTGAGGCCCTTATAACTCGCTTTTGTGTATTGCGATTGAGCTGAAATTTTGCATGCTGCTAGTAGACCTCAGTGCCTAGTGGCTTGCAAAATTTCGTGCCGCTACGAAGCGTATCTTGTGAGTTATAAGCCTTCAAACTTCGAGGAAATTAAAGTTTGTGCCTATTTTGCGGGAATACGAAATAAGATACAGAGGTGCAGTATGTATCCTTCAACAGGCATTTATGTGCCCTACCATCGTGCAAAATCCCGGTAACACTGGGGCACGAGAAAGTGCCGAAATAAAGGACTCTTTTTTACATTGAGGGCTATGGGAAAAATGAAGAAAACGCCGCTACTCAGCCTAGAGGGCGAATACAATAGCAAGCTTTACACCGTTAGTCCGTCCCAATAAAGTACGCCCTCGGGCCAAATTACAGATCGCTGCGTACAATAGAGGCCAAGAAAATTGACTTAGAAATTTTGGTGGTCGGCGTGTTGTGGGTACGAGAATCTCATTTTGGTCACTTTCACGTAGAAGCATGAAAATGGTGCCAAAACGTGCCCATGCGTGTCCAACCAACTCATGAATATTGGAAAATTGTTTCTCTCAAATAGTTTTGGAGATATAAGGGTCCAAAGTTGAAGGAAATCGACCTTTCAAGGGCCATAACTCGAAACTCAATGAAGGAAGACAACTCCCATTTTACCCCATGGCACTTGGGTTAAGGGCGCATCATTTGGCACCAATTATAGGCCGATATCATGAAGTCACCTTTGCACCATTTAGGCACTATCATCCTATTGGTGTCCCGCCAAAACTTGAGGCCCTTATAACTCGCTTTTGTGTATTGCGATTGAGCTGAAATTTTGCATGCTGCTAGTAGACCTCAGTGCCTAGTGGCTTGCAAAATTTCGTGCCGCTACGAAGCGTATCTTGTGAGTTATAAGCCTTCAAACTTCGAGGAAATTAAAGTTTGTGCCTATTTTGCGGGAATACGAAATAAGATACAGAGGTGCAGTATGTATCCTTCAACAGGCATTTATTTGCCCTACCATCGTGCAAAATCCCGGTAACACTGGGGCACGAGAAAGTGCCGAAATAAAGGACTCTTTTTTACATTGAGGGCTATGGGAAAAATGAAGAAAACGCCGCTACTCAGCCTAGAGGGCGAATACAATAGCAAGCTTTACACCGTTAGTCCGTCCCAATAAAGTACGCCCTCGGGCCAAATTACAGATCGCTGCGTACAATAGAGGCCAAGAAAATTGACTTAGAAATTTTGGTGGTCGGCGTGTTGTGGGTACGAGAATCTCATTTTGGTCACTTTCACGTAGAAGCATGAAAATGGTGCCAAAACGTGCCCATGCGTGTCCAACCAACTCATGAATATTGGAAAATTGTTTCTCTCAAATAGTTTTGGAGATATAAGGGTCCAAAGTTGAAGGAAATTGACCTTTCAAGGGCCATAACTCGAAACTCAATGAAGGAAGACAACTCCCATTTTACCCCATGGCACTTGGGTTAAGGGCGCATCATTTGGCACCAATTATAGGCCGATATCATGAAGTCACCTTTGCACCATTTAGGCACTATCATCCTATTGGTGTCCCGCCAAAACTTGAGGCCCTTATAACTCGCTTTTGTGTATTGCGATTGAGCTGAAATTTTGCATGCTGCTAGTAGACCTCAGTGCCTAGTGGCTTGCAAAATTTCGTGCCGCTACGAAGCGTATCTTGTGAGTTATAAGCCTTCAAACTTCGAGGAAATTAAAGTTTGTGCCTATTTTGCGGGAATACGAAATAAGATACAGAGGTGCAGTATGTATCCTTCAACAGGCATTTATGTGCCCTACCATCGTGCAAAATCCCGGTAACACTGGGGCACGAGAAAGTGCCGAAATAAAGGGCTCTTTTTTACATTGAGGGCTATGGGAAAAATGAAGAAAACGCCGCTACTCAGCCTAGAGGGCGAATACAATAGCAAGCTTTACACCGTTAGTCCGTCCCAATAAAGTACGCCCTCGGGCCAAATTACAGATCGCTGCGTACAATAGAGGCCAAGAAAATTGACTTAGAAATTTTGGTGGTCGGCGTGTTGTGGGTACGAGAATCTCATTTTGGTCACTTTCACGTAGAAGCATGAAAATGGTGCCAAAACGTGCCCATGCGTGTCCAACCAACTCATGAATATTGGAAAATTGTTTCTCTCAAATAGTTTTGGAGATATAAGGGTCCAAAGTTGAAGGAAATTGACCTTTCAAGGGCCATAACTCGAAACTCAATGAAGGAAGACAACTCCCATTTTACCCCATGGCACTTGGGTTAAGGGCGCATCATTTGGCACCAATTATAGGCCGATATCATGAAGTCACCTTTGCACCATTTAGGCACTATCGTCCTATTGGTGTCCCGCCAAAACTTGAGGCCCTTATAACTCGCTTTTGTGTATTGCGATTGAGCTGAAATTTTGCATGCTGCTAGTAGACCTCAGTGCCTAGTGGCTTGCAAAATTTCGTGCCGCTACGAAGCGTATCTTGTGAGTTATAAGCCTTCAAACTTCGAGGAAATTAAAGTTTGTGCCTATTTTGCGGGAATACGAAATAAGATACAGAGGTGCAGTATGTATCCTTCAACAGGCATTTATGTGCCCTACCATCGTGCAAAATCCCGGTAACACTGGGGCACGAGAAAGTGCCGAAATAAAGGACTCTTTTTTACATTGAGGGCTATGGGAAAAATGAAGAAAACGCCGCTACTCAGCCTAGAGGGCGAATACAATAGCAAGCTTTACACCGTTAGTCCGTCCCAATAAAGTACGCCCTCGGGCCAAATTACAGATCGCTGCGTACAATAGAGGCCAAGAAAATTGACTTAGAAATTTTGGTGGTCGGCGTGTTGTGGGTACGAGAATCTCATTTTGGTCACTTTCACGTAGAAGCATGAAAATGGTGCCAAAACGTGCCCATGCGTGTCCAACCAACTCATGAATATTGGAAAATTGTTTCTCTCAAATAGTTTTGGAGATATAAGGGTCCAAAGTTGAAGGAAATTGACCTTTCAAGGGCCATAACTCGAAACTCAATGAAGGAAGACAACTCCCATTTTACCCCATGGCACTTGGGTTAAGGGCGCATCATTTGGCACCAATTATAGGCCGATATCATGAAGTCACCTTTGCACCATTTAGGCACTGTCATCCTATTGGTGTCCCGCCAAAACTTGAGGCCCTTATAACTCGCTTTTGTGTATTGCGATTGAGCTGAAATTTTGCATGCTGCTAGTAGACCTCAGTGCCTAGTGGCTTGCAAAATTTCGTGCCGCTACGAAGCGTATCTTGTGAGTTATAAGCCTTCAAACTTCGAGGAAATTAAAGTTTGTGCCTATTTTGCGGGAATACGAAATAAGATACAGAGGTGCAGTATGTATCCTTCAACAGGCATTTATGTGCCCTACCATCGTGCAAAATCCCGGTAACACTGGGGCACGAGAAAGTGCCGAAATAAAGGACTCTTTTTTACATTGAGGGCTATGGGAAAAATGAAGAAAACGCCGCTACTCAGCCTAGAGGGCGAATACAATAGCAAGCTTTACATCGTTAGTCCGTCCCAATAAAGTACGCCCTCGGGCCAAATTACAGATCGCTGCGTACAATAGAGGCCAAGAAAATTGACTTAGAAATTTTGGTGGTCGGCGTGTTGTGGGTACGAGAATCTCATTTTGGTCACTTTCACGTAGAAGCATGAAAATGGTGCCAAAACGTGCCCATGCGTGTCCAACCAACTCATGAATATTGGAAAATTGTTTCTCTCAAATAGTTTTGGAGATATAAGGGTCCAAAGTTGAAGGAAATTGACCTTTCAAGGGCCATAACTCGAAACTCAATGAAGGAAGACAACTCCCATTTTACCCCATGGCACTTGGGTTAAGGGCGCATCATTTGGCACCAATTATAGGCCGATATCATGAAGTCACCTTTGCACCATTTAGGCACTATCATCCTATTGGTGTCCCGCCAAAACTTGAGGCCCTTATAACTCGCTTTTGTGTATTGCGATTGAGCTGAAATTTTGCATGCTGCTAGTAGACCTCAGTGCCTAGTGGCTTGCAAAATTTCGTGCCGCTACGAAGCGTATCTTGTGAGTTATAAGCCTTCAAACTTCGAGGAAATTAAAGTTTGTGCCTATTTTGCGGGAATACGAAATAAGATACAGAGGTGCAGTATGTATCCTTCAACAGGCATTTATGTGCCCTACCATCGTGCAAAATCCCGGTAACACTGGGGCACGAGAAAGTGCCGAAATAAAGGACTCTTTTTTACATTGAGGGCTATGGGAAAAATGAAGAAAACGCCGCTACTCAGCCTAGAGGGCGAATACAATAGCAAGCTTTACATCGTTAGTCCGTCCCAATAAAGTACGCCCTCGGGCCAAATTACAGATCGCTGCGTACAATAGAGGCCAAGAAAATTGACTTAGAAATTTTGGTGGTCGGCGTGTTGTGGGTACGAGAATCTCATTTTGGTCACTTTCACGTAGAAGCATGAAAATGGTGCCAAAACGTGCCCATGCGTGTCCAACCAACTCATGAATATTGGAAAATTGTTTCTCTCAAATAGTTTTGGAGATATAAGGGTCCAAAGTTGAAGGAAATTGACCTTTCAAGGGCCATAACTCGAAACTCAATGAAGGAAGACAACTCCCATTTTACCCCATGGCACTTGGGTTAAGGGCGCATCATTTGGCACCAATTATAGGCCGATATCATGAAGTCACCTTTGCACCATTTAGGCACTATCATCCTATTGGTGTCCCGCCAAAACTTGAGGCCCTTATAACTCGCTTTTGTGTATTGCGATTGAGCTGAAATTTTGCATGCTGCTAGTAGACCTCAGTGCCTAGTGGCTTGCAAAATTTCGTGCCGCTACGAAGCGTATCTTGTGAGTTATAAGCCTTCAAACTTCGAGGAAATTAAAGTTTGTGCCTATTTTGCGGGAATACGAAATAAGATACAGAGGTGCAGTATGTATCCTTCAACAGGCATTTATGTGCCCTACCATCGTGCAAAATCCCGGTAACACTGGGGCACGAGAAAGTGCCGAAATAAAGGACTCTTTTTTACATTGAGGGCTATGGGAAAAATGAAGAAAACGCCGCTACTCAGCCTAGAGGGCGAATACAATAGCAAGCTTTACATCGTTAGTCCGTCCCAATAAAGTACGCCCTCGGGCCAAATTACAGATCGCTGCGTACAATAGAGGCCAAGAAAATTGACTTAGAAATTTTGGTGGTCGGCGTGTTGTGGGTACGAGAATCTCATTTTGGTCACTTTCACGTAGAAGCATGAAAATGGTGCCAAAACGTGCCCATGCGTGTCCAACCAACTCATGAATATTGGAAAATTGTTTCTCTCAAATAGTTTTGGAGATATAAGGGTCCAAAGTTGAAGGAAATTGACCTTTCAAGGGCCATAACTCGAAACTCAATGAAGGAAGACAACTCCCATTTTACCCCATGGCACTTGGGTTAAGGGCGCATCATTTGGCACCAATTATAGGCCGATATCATGAAGTCACCTTTGCACCATTTAGGCACTATCATCCTATTGGTGTCCCGCCAAAACTTGAGGCCCTTATAACTCGCTTTTGTGTATTGCGATTGAGCTGAAATTTTGCATGCTGCTAGTAGACCTCAGTGCCTAGTGGCTTGCAAAATTTCGTGCCGCTACGAAGCGTATCTTGTGAGTTATAAGCCTTCAAACTTCGAGGAAATTAAAGTTTGTGCCTATTTTGCGGGAATACGAAATAAGATACAGAGGTGCAGTATGTATCCTTCAACAGGCATTTATGTGCCCTACCATCGTGCAAAATCCCGGTAACACTGGGGCACGAGAAAGTGCCGAAATAAAGGACTCTTTTTTACATTGAGGGCTATGGGAAAAATGAAGAAAACGCCGCTTCTCAGCCTAGAGGGCGAATACAATAGCAAGCTTTACACCGTTAGTCCGTCCCAATAAAGTACGCCCTCGGGCCAAATTACAGATCGCTGCGTACAATAGAGGCCAAGAAAATTGACTTAGAAATTTTGGTGGTCGGCGTGTTGTGGGTACGAGAATCTCATTTTGGTCACTTTCACGTAGAAGCATGAAAATGGTGCCAAAACGTGCCCATGCGTGTCCAACCAACTCATGAATATTGGAAAATTGTTTCTCTCAAATAGTTTTGGAGATATAAGGGTCCAAAGTTGAAGGAAATTGACCTTTCAAGGGCCATAACTCGAAACTCAATGAAGGAAGACAACTCCCATTTTACCCCATGGCACTTGGGTTAAGGGCGCATCATTTGGCACCAATTATAGGCCGATATCATGAAGTCACCTTTGCACCATTTAGGCACTATCGTCCTATTGGTGTCCCGCCAAAACTTGAGGCCCTTATAACTCGCTTTTGTGTATTGCGATTGAGCTGAAATTTTGCATGCTGCTAGTAGACCTCAGTGCCTAGTGGCTTGCAAAATTTCGTGCCGCTACGAAGCGTATCTTGTGAGTTATAAGCCTTCAAACTTCGAGGAAATTAAAGTTTGTGCCTATTTTGCGGGAATACGAAATAAGATACAGAGGTGCAGTATGTATCCTTCAACAGGCATTTATGTGCCCTACCATCGTGCAAAATCCGGTAACACTGGGGCACGAGAAAGTGCCGAAATAAAGGACTCTTTTTTACATTGAGGGCTATGGGAAAAATGAAGAAAACGCCGCTACTCAGCCTAGAGGGCGAATACAATAGCAAGCTTTACATCGTTAGTCCGTCCCAATAAAGTACGCCCTCGGGCCAAATTACAGATCGCTGCGTACAATAGAGGCCAAGAAAATTGACTTAGAAATTTGGTGGTCGCGTGTTGTGGGTACGAGAATCTCATTTTGGTCACTTTCACGTAGAAGCATGAAAATGGTGCCAAAACGTGCCCATGCGTGTCCAACCAACTCATGAATATTGGAAAATTGTTTCTCTCAAATAGTTTTGGAGATATAAGGGTCCAAAGTTGAAGGAAATTGACCTTTCAAGGGCCATAACTCGAAACTCAATGAAGGAAGACAACTCCCATTTTACCCCATGGCACTTGGGTTAAGGGCGCATCATTTGGCACCAATTATAGGCCGATATCATGAAGTCACCTTTGCACCATTTAGGCACTATCATCCTATTGGTGTCCCGCCAAAACTTGAGGCCCTTATAACTCGCTTTTGTGTATTGCGATTGAGCTGAAATTTTGCATGCTGCTAGTAGACCTCAGTGCCTAGTGGCTTGCAAAATTTCGTGCCGCTACGAAGCGTATCTTGTGAGTTATAAGCCTTCAAACTTCGAGGAAATTAAAGTTTGTGCCTATTTTGCGGGAATACGAAATAAGATACAGAGGTGCAGTATGTATCCTTCAACAGGCATTTATGTGCCCTACCATCGTGCAAAATCCCGGTAACACTGGGGCACGAGAAAGTGCCGAAATAAAGGACTCTTTTTTACATTGAGGGCTATGGGAAAAATGAAGAAAACGCCGCTACTCAGCCTAGAGGGCGAATACAATAGCAAGCTTTACACCGTTAGTCCGTCCCAATAAAGTACGCCCTCGGGCCAAATTACAGATCGCTGCGTACAATAGAGGCCAAGAAAATTGACTTAGAAATTTTGGTGGTCGGCGTGTTGTGGGTACGAGAATCTCATTTTGGTCACTTTCACGTAGAAGCATGAAAATGGTGCCAAAACGTGCCCATGCGTGTCCAACCAACTCATGAATATTGGAAAATTGTTTCTCTCAAATAGTTTTGGAGATATAAGGGTCCAAAGTTGAAGGAAATTGACCTTTCAAGGGCCATAACTCGAAACTCAATGAAGGAAGACAACTCCCATTTTACCCCATGGCACTTGGGTTAAGGGCGCATCAGTGCCTAGTGGCTTGCAAAATTTCGTGCCGCTACGAAGCGTATCTTGTGAGTTATAAGCCTTCAAACTTCGAGGAAATTAAAGTTTGTGCCTATTTTGCGGGAATACGAAATAAGATACAGAGGTGCAGTATGTATCCTTCAACAGGCATTTATGTGCCCTACCATCGTGCAAAATCCCGGTAACACTGGGGCACGAGAAAGTGCCGAAATAAAGGACTCTTTTTTACATTGAGGGCTATGGGAAAAATGAAGAAAACGCCGCTTCTCAGCCTAGAGGGCGAATACAATAGCAAGCTTTACACCGTTAGTCCGTCCCAATAAAGTACGCCCTCGGGCCAAATTACAGATCGCTGCGTACAATAGAGGCCAAGAAAATTGACTTAGAAATTTTGGTGGTCGGCGTGTTGTGGGTACGAGAATCTCATTTTGGTCACTTTCACGTAGAAGCATGAAAATGGTGCCAAAACGTGCCCATGCGTGTCCAACCAACTCATGAATATTGGAAAATTGTTTCTCTCAAATAGTTTTGGAGATATAAGGGTCCAAAGTTGAAGGAAATTGACCTTTCAAGGGCCATAACTCGAAACTCAATGAAGGAAGACAACTCCCATTTTACCCCATGGCACTTGGGTTAAGGGCGCATCATTTGGCACCAATTATAGGCCGATATCATGAAGTCACCTTTGCACCATTTAGGCACTATCGTCCTATTGGTGTCCCGCCAAAACTTGAGGCCCTTATAACTCGCTTTTGTGTATTGCGATTGAGCTGAAATTTTGCATGCTGCTAGTAGACCTCAGTGCCTAGTGGCTTGCAAAATTTCGTGCCGCTACGAAGCGTATCTTGTGAGTTGTAAGCCTTCAAACTTCGAGGAAATTAAAGTTTGTGCCTATTTTGCGGGAATACGAAATAAGATACAGAGGTGCAGTATGTATCCTTCAACAGGCATTTATGTGCCCTACGATCGTGCAAAAACCGGTAACACTGGGGCACGAGAAAGTGCCGAAATAAAGGACTCTTTTTTACATTGAGGGCTATGGGAAAAATGAAGAAAACGCCGCTACTCAGCCTAGAGGGCGAATACAATAGCAAGCTTTACACCGTTAGTCCGTCCCAATAAAGTACGCCCTCGGGCCAAATTACAGATCGCTGCGTACAATAGAGGCCAAGAAAATTGACTTAGAAATTTTGGTGGTCGGCGTGTTGTGGGTACGAGAATCTCATTTTGGTCACTTTCACGTAGAAGCATGAAAATGGTGCCAAAACGTGCCCATGCGTGTCCAACCAACTCATGAATATTGGAAAATTGTTTCTCTCAAATAGTTTTGGAGATATAAGGGTCCAAAGTTGAAGGAAATTGACCTTTCAAGGGCCATAACTCGAAACTCAATGAAGGAAGACAACTCCCATTTTACCCCATGGCACTTGGGTTAAGGGCGCATCATTTGGCACCAATTATAGGCCGATATCATGAAGTCACCTTTGCACCATTTAGGCACTATCGTCCTATTGGTGTCCCGCCAAACCTTGAGGCCCTTATAACTCGCTTTTGTGTATTGCGATTGAGCTGAAATTTTGCATGCTGCTAGTAGACCTCAGTGCCTAGTGGCTTGCAAAATTTCGTGCCGCTACGAAGCGTATCTTGTGAGTTATAAGCCTTCAAACTTCGAGGAAATTAAAGTTTGTGCCTATTTTGCGGGAATACGAAATAAGATACAGAGGTGCAGTATGTATCCTTCAACAGGCATTTATGTGCCCTACCATCGTGCAAAATCCCGGTAACACTGGGGCACGAGAAAGTGCCGAAATAAAGGACTCTTTTTTACATTGAGGGCTATGGGAAAAATGAAGAAAACGCCGCTACTCAGCCTAGAGGGCGAATACAATAGCAAGCTTTACATCGTTAGTCCGTCCCAATAAAGTACGCCCTCGGGCCAAATTACAGATCGCTGCGTACAATAGAGGCCAAGAAAATTGACTTAGAAATTTTGGTGGTCGGCGTGTTGTGGGTACGAGAATCTCATTTTGGTCACTTTCACGTAGAAGCATGAAAATGGTGCCAAAACGTGCCCATGCGTGTCCAACCAACTCATGAATATTGGAAAATTGTTTCTCTCAAATAGTTTTGGAGATATAAGGGTCCAAAGTTGAAGGAAATTGACCTTTCAAGGGCCATAACTCGAAACTCAATGAAGGAAGACAACTCCCATTTTACCCCATGGCACTTGGGTTAAGGGCGCATCATTTGGCACCAATTATAGGCCGATATCATGAAGTCACCTTTGCACCATTTAGGCACTATCATCCTATTGGTGTCCCGCCAAAACTTGAGGCCCTTATAACTCGCTTTTGTGTATTGCGATTGAGCTGAAATTTTGCATGCTGCTAGTAGACCTCAGTGCCTAGTGGCTTGCAAAATTTCGTGCCGCTACGAAGCGTATCTTGTGAGTTATAAGCCTTCAAACTTCGAGGAAATTAAAGTTTGTGCCTATTTTGCGGGAATACGAAATAAGATACAGAGGTGCAGTATGTATCCTTCAACAGGCATTTATGTGCCCTACCATCGTGCAAAATCCCGGTAACACTGGGGCACGAGAAAGTGCCGAAATAAAGGACTCTTTTTTACATTGAGGGCTATGGGAAAAATGAAGAAAACGCCGCTACTCAGCCTAGAGGGCGAATACAATAGCAAGCTTTACACCGTTAGTCCGTCCCAATAAAGTACGCCCTCGGGCCAAATTACAGATCGCTGCGTACAATAGAGGCCAAGAAAATTGACTTAGAAATTTTGGTGGTCGGCGTGTTGTGGGTACGAGAATCTCATTTTGGTCACTTTCACGTAGAAGCATGAAAATGGTGCCAAAACGTGCCCATGCGTGTCCAACCAACTCATGAATATTGGAAAATTGTTTCTCTCAAATAGTTTTGGAGATATAAGGGTCCAAAGTTGAAGGAAATTGACCTTTCAAGGGCCATAACTCGAAACTCAATGAAGGAAGACAACTCCCATTTTACCCCATGGCACTTGGGTTAAGGGCGCATCATTTGGCACCAATTATAGGCCGATATCATGAAGTCACCTTTGCACCATTTAGGCACTATCGTCCTATTGGTGTCCCGCCAAAACTTGAGGCCCTTATAACTCGCTTTTGTGTATTGCGATTGAGCTGAAATTTTGCATGCTGCTAGTAGACCTCAGTGCCTAGTGGCTTGCAAAATTTCGTGCCGCTACGAAGCGTATCTTGTGAGTTATAAGCCTTCAAACTTCGAGGAAATTAAAGTTTGTGCCTATTTTGCGGGAATACGAAATAAGATACAGAGGTGCAGTATGTATCCTTCAACAGGCATTTATGTGCCCTACCATCGTGCAAAATCCCGGTAACACTGGGGCACGAGAAAGTGCCGAAATAAAGGACTCTTTTTTACATTGAGGGCTATGGGAAAAATGAAGAAAACGCCGCTACTCAGCCTAGAGGGCGAATACAATAGCAAGCTTTACACCGTTAGTCCGTCCCAATAAAGTACGCCCTCGGGCCAAATTACAGATCGCTGCGTACAATAGAGGCCAAGAAAATTGACTTAGAAATTTTGGTGGTCGGCGTGTTGTGGGTACGAGAATCTCATTTTGGTCACTTTCACGTAGAAGCATGAAAATGGTGCCAAAACGTGCCCATGCGTGTCCAACCAACTCATGAATATTGGAAAATTGTTTCTCTCAAATAGTTTTGGAGATATAAGGGTCCAAAGTTGAAGGAAATTGACCTTTCAAGGGCCATAACTCGAAACTCAATGAAGGAAGACAACTCCCATTTTACCCCATGGCACTTGGGTTAAGGGCGCATCATTTGGCACCAATTATAGGCCGATATCATGAAGTCACCTTTGCACCATTTAGGCACTATCGTCCTATTGGTGTCCCGCCAAAACTTGAGGCCCTTATAACTCGCTTTTGTGTATTGCGATTGAGCTGAAATTTTGCATGCTGCTAGTAGACCTCAGTGCCTAGTGGCTTGCAAAATTTCGTGCCGCTACGAAGCGTATCTTGTGAGTTATAAGCCTTCAAACTTCGAGGAAATTAAAGTTTGTGCCTATTTTGCGGGAATACGAAATAAGATACAGAGGTGCAGTATGTATCCTTCAACAGGCATTTATGTGCCCTACGATCGTGCAAAAACCGGTAACACTGGGGCACGAGAAAGTGCCGAAATAAAGGACTCTTTTTTACATTGAGGGCTATGGGAAAAATGAAGAAAACGCCGCTACTCAGCCTAGAGGGCGAATACAATAGCAAGCTTTACACCGTTAGTCCGTCCCAATAAAGTACGCCCTCGGGCCAAATTACAGATCGCTGCGTACAATAGAGGCCAAGAAAATTGACTTAGAAATTTTGGTGGTCGGCGTGTTGTGGGTACGAGAATCTCATTTTGGTCACTTTCACGTAGAAGCATGAAAATGGTGCCAAAACGTGCCCATGCGTGTCCAACCAACTCATGAATATTGGAAAATTGTTTCTCTCAAATAGTTTTGGAGATATAAGGGTCCAAAGTTGAAGGAAATTGACCTTTCAAGGGCCATAACTCGAAACTCAATGAAGGAAGACAACTCCCATTTTACCCCATGGCACTTGGGTTAAGGGCGCATCATTTGGCACCAATTATAGGCCGATATCATGAAGTCACCTTTGCACCATTTAGGCACTATCGTCCTATTGGTGTCCCGCCAAACCTTGAGGCCCTTATAACTCGCTTTTGTGTATTGCGATTGAGCTGAAATTTTGCATGCTGCTAGTAGACCTCAGTGCCTAGTGGCTTGCAAAATTTCGTGCCGCTACGAAGCGTATCTTGTGAGTTATAAGCCTTCAAACTTCGAGGAAATTAAAGTTTGTGCCTATTTTGCGGGAATACGAAATAAGATACAGAGGTGCAGTATGTATCCTTCAACAGGCATTTATGTGCCCTACCATCGTGCAAAATCCCGGTAACACTGGGGCACGAGAAAGTGCCGAAATAAAGGACTCTTTTTTACATTGAGGGCTATGGGAAAAAATGAAGAAAACGCCGCTACTCAGCCTAGAGGGCGAATACAATAGCAAGCTTTACACCGTTAGTCCGTCCCAATAAAGTACGCCCTCGGGCCAAATTACAGATCGCTGCGTACAATAGAGGCCAAGAAAATTGACTTAGAAATTTTGGTGGTCGGCGTGTTGTGGGTACGAGAATCTCATTTTGGTCACTTTCACGTAGAAGCATGAAAATGGTGCCAAAACGTGCCCATGCGTGTCCAACCAACTCATGAATATTGGAAAATTGTTTCTCTCAAATAGTTTTGGAGATATAAGGGTCCAAAGTTGAAGGAAATTGACCTTTCAAGGGCCATAACTCGAAACTCAATGAAGGAAGACAACTCCCATTTTACCCCATGGCACTTGGGTTAAGGGCGCATCATTTGGCACCAATTATAGGCCGATATCATGAAGTCACCTTTGCACCATTTAGGCACTATCATCCTATTGTTGTCCCGCCAAAACTTGAGGCCCTTATAACTCGCTTTTGTGTATTGCGATTGAGCTGAAATTTTGCATGCTGCTAGTAGACCTCAGTGCCTAGTGGCTTGCAAAATTTCGTGCCGCTACGAAGCGTATCTTGTGAGTTATAAGCCTTCAAACTTCGAGGAAATTAAAGTTTGTGCCTATTTTGCGGGAATACGAAATAAGATACAGAGGTGCAGTATGTATCCTTCAACAGGCATTTATGTGCCCTACCATCGTGCAAAATCCCGGTAACACTGGGGCACGAGAAAGTGCCGAAATAAAGGACTCTTTTTTACATTGAGGGCTATGGGAAAAATGAAGAAAACGCCGCTACTCAGCCTAGAGGGCGAATACAATAGCAAGCTTTACACCGTTAGTCCGTCCCAATAAAGTACGCCCTCGGGCCAAATTACAGATCGCTGCGTACAATAGAGGCCAAGAAAATTGACTTAGAAATTTTGGTGGTCGGCGTGTTGTGGGTACGAGAATCTCATTTTGGTCACTTTCACGTAGAAGCATGAAAATGGTGCCAAAACGTGCCCATGCGTGTCCAACCAACTCATGAATATTGGAAAATTGTTTCTCTCAAATAGTTTTGGAGATATAAGGGTCCAAAGTTGAAGGAAATTGACCTTTCAAGGGCCATAACTCGAAACTCAATGAAGGAAGACAACTCCCATTTTACCCCATGGCACTTGGGTTAAGGGCGCATCATTTGGCACCAATTATAGGCCGATATCATGAAGTCACCTTTGCACCATTTAGGCACTATCATCCTATTGGTGTCCCGCCAAAACTTGAGACCCTTATAACTCGCTTTTGTGTATTGCGATTGAGCTGAAATTTTGCATGCTGCTAGTAGACCTCAGTGCCTAGTGGCTTGCAAAATTTCGTGCCGCTACGAAGCGTATCTTGTGAGTTATAAGCCTTCAAACTTCGAGGAAATTAAAGTTTGTGCCTATTTTGCGGGAATACGAAATAAGATACAGAGGTGCAGTATGTATCCTTCAACAGGCATTTATGTGCCCTACCATCGTGCAAAATCCCGGTAACACTGGGGCACGAGAAAGTGCCGAAATAAAGGACTCTTTTTTACATTGAGGGCTATGGGAAAAATGAAGAAAACGCCGCTACTCAGCCTAGAGGGCGAATACAATAGCAAGCTTTACACCGTTAGTCCGTCCCAATAAAGTACGCCCTCGGGCCAAATTACAGATCGCTGCGTACAATAGAGGCCAAGAAAATTGACTTAGAAATTTTGGTGGTCGGCGTGTTGTGGGTACGAGAATCTCATTTTGGTCACTTTCACGTAGAAGCATGAAAATGGTGCCAAAACGTGCCCATGCGTGTCCAACCAACTCATGAATATTGGAAAATTGTTTCTCTCAAATAGTTTTGGAGATATAAGGGTCCAAAGTTGAAGGAAATTGACCTTTCAAGGGCCATAACTCGAAACTCAATGAAGGAAGACAACTCCCATTTTACCCCATGGCACTTGGGTTAAGGGCGCATCATTTGGCACCAATTATAGGCCGATATCATGAAGTCACCTTTGCACCATTTAGGCACTATCATCCTATTGGTGTCCCGCCAAAACTTGAGGCCCTTATAACTCGCTTTTGTGTATTGCGATTGAGCTGAAATTTTGCATGCTGCTAGTAGACCTCAGTGCCTAGTGGCTTGCAAAATTTCGTGCCGCTACGAAGCGTATCTTGTGAGTTATAAGCCTTCAAACTTCGAGGAAATTAAAGTTTGTGCCTATTTTGCGGGAATACGAAATAAGATACAGAGGTGCAGTATGTATCCTTCAACAGGCATTTATGTGCCCTACCATCGTGCAAAATCCCGGTAACACTGGGGCACGAGAAAGTGCCGAAATAAAGGACTCTTTTTTACATTGAGGGCTATGGGAAAAATGAAGAAAACGCCGCTACTCAGCCTAGAGGGCGAATACAATAGCAAGCTTTACACCGTTAGTCCGTCCCAATAAAGTACGCCCTCGGGCCAAATTACAGATCGCTGCGTACAATAGAGGCCAAGAAAATTGACTTAGAAATTTTGGTGGTCGGCGTGTTGTGGGTACGAGAATCTCATTTTGGTCACTTTCACGTAGAAGCATGAAAATGGTGCCAAAACGTGCCCATGCGTGTCCAACCAACTCATGAATATTGGAAAATTGTTTCTCTCAAATAGTTTTGGAGATATAAGGGTCCAAAGTTGAAGGAAATTGACCTTTCAAGGGCCATAACTCGAAACTCAATGAAGGAAGACAACTCCCATTTTACCCCATGGCACTTGGGTTAAGGGCGCATCATTTGGCACCAATTATAGGCCGATATCATGAAGTCACCTTTGCACCATTTAGGCACTATCATCCTATTGGTGTCCCGCCAAAACTTGAGGCCCTTATAACTCGCTTTTGTGTATTGCGATTGAGCTGAAATTTTGCATGCTGCTAGTAGACCTCAGTGCCTAGTGGCTTGCAAAATTTCGTGCCGCTACGAAGCGTATCTTGTGAGTTATAAGCCTTCAAACTTCGAGGAAATTAAAGTTTGTGCCTATTTTGCGGGAATACGAAATAAGATACAGAGGTGCAGTATGTATCCTTCAACAGGCATTTATGTGCCCTACCATCGTGCAAAATCCCGGTAACACTGGGGCACGAGAAAGTGCCGAAATAAAGGGCTCTTTTTTACATTGAGGGCTATGGGAAAAATGAAGAAAACGCCGCTACTCAGCCTAGAGGGCGAATACAATAGCAAGCTTTACACCGTTAGTCCGTCCCAATAAAGTACGCCCTCGGGCCAAATTACAGATCGCTGCGTACAATAGAGGCCAAGAAAATTGACTTAGAAATTTTGGTGGTCGGCGTGTTGTGGGTACGAGAATCTCATTTTGGTCACTTTCACGTAGAAGCATGAAAATGGTGCCAAAACGTGCCCATGCGTGTCCAACCAACTCATGAATATTGGAAAATTGTTTCTCTCAAATAGTTTTGGAGATATAAGGGTCCAAAGTTGAAGGAAATTGACCTTTCAAGGGCCATAACTCGAAACTCAATGAAGGAAGACAACTCCCATTTTACCCCATGGCACTTGGGTTAAGGGCGCATCATTTGGCACCAATTATAGGCCGATATCATGAAGTCACCTTTGCACCATTTAGGCACTATCGTCCTATTGGTGTCCCGCCAAAACTTGAGGCCCTTATAACTCGCTTTTGTGTATTGCGATTGAGCTGAAATTTTGCATGCTGCTAGTAGACCTCAGTGCCTAGTGGCTTGCAAAATTTCGTGCCGCTACGAAGCGTATCTTGTGAGTTATAAGCCTTCAAACTTCGAGGAAATTAAAGTTTGTGCCTATTTTGCGGGAATACGAAATAAGATACAGAGGTGCAGTATGTATCCTTCAACAGGCATTTATGTGCCCTACCATCGTGCAAAATCCCGGTAACACTGGGGCACGAGAAAGTGCCGAAATAAAGGACTCTTTTTTACATTGAGGGCTATGGGAAAAATGAAGAAAACGCCGCTACTCAGCCTAGAGGGCGAATACAATAGCAAGCTTTACACCGTTAGTCCGTCCCAATAAAGTACGCCCTCGGGCCAAATTACAGATCGCTGCGTACAATAGAGGCCAAGAAAATTGACTTAGAAATTTTGGTGGTCGGCGTGTTGTGGGTACGAGAATCTCATTTTGGTCACTTTCACGTAGAAGCATGAAAATGGTGCCAAAACGTGCCCATGCGTGTCCAACCAACTCATGAATATTGGAAAATTGTTTCTCTCAAATAGTTTTGGAGATATAAGGGTCCAAAGTTGAAGGAAATTGACCTTTCAAGGGCCATAACTCGAAACTCAATGAAGGAAGACAACTCCCATTTTACCCCATGGCACTTGGGTTAAGGGCGCATCATTTGGCACCAATTATAGGCCGATATCATGAAGTCACCTTTGCACCATTTAGGCACTGTCATCCTATTGGTGTCCCGCCAAAACTTGAGGCCCTTATAACTCGCTTTTGTGTATTGCGATTGAGCTGAAATTTTGCATGCTGCTAGTAGACCTCAGTGCCTAGTGGCTTGCAAAATTTCGTGCCGCTACGAAGCGTATCTTGTGAGTTATAAGCCTTCAAACTTCGAGGAAATTAAAGTTTGTGCCTATTTTGCGGGAATACGAAATAAGATACAGAGGTGCAGTATGTATCCTTCAACAGGCATTTATGTGCCCTACCATCGTGCAAAATCCCGGTAACACTGGGGCACGAGAAAGTGCCGAAATAAAGGACTCTTTTTTACATTGAGGGCTATGGGAAAAATGAAGAAAACGCCGCTACTCAGCCTAGAGGGCGAATACAATAGCAAGCTTTACATCGTTAGTCCGTCCCAATAAAGTACGCCCTCGGGCCAAATTACAGATCGCTGCGTACAATAGAGGCCAAGAAAATTGACTTAGAAATTTTGGTGGTCGGCGTGTTGTGGGTACGAGAATCTCATTTTGGTCACTTTCACGTAGAAGCATGAAAATGGTGCCAAAACGTGCCCATGCGTGTCCAACCAACTCATGAATATTGGAAAATTGTTTCTCTCAAATAGTTTTGGAGATATAAGGGTCCAAAGTTGAAGGAAATTGACCTTTCAAGGGCCATAACTCGAAACTCAATGAAGGAAGACAACTCCCATTTTACCCCATGGCACTTGGGTTAAGGGCGCATCATTTGGCACCAATTATAGGCCGATATCATGAAGTCACCTTTGCACCATTTAGGCACTATCATCCTATTGGTGTCCCGCCAAAACTTGAGGCCCTTATAACTCGCTTTTGTGTATTGCGATTGAGCTGAAATTTTGCATGCTGCTAGTAGACCTCAGTGCCTAGTGGCTTGCAAAATTTCGTGCCGCTACGAAGCGTATCTTGTGAGTTATAAGCCTTCAAACTTCGAGGAAATTAAAGTTTGTGCCTATTTTGCGGGAATACGAAATAAGATACAGAGGTGCAGTATGTATCCTTCAACAGGCATTTATGTGCCCTACCATCGTGCAAAATCCCGGTAACACTGGGGCACGAGAAAGTGCCGAAATAAAGGACTCTTTTTTACATTGAGGGCTATGGGAAAAATGAAGAAAACGCCGCTACTCAGCCTAGAGGGCGAATACAATAGCAAGCTTTACACCGTTAGTCCGTCCCAATAAAGTACGCCCTCGGGCCAAATTACAGATCGCTGCGTACAATAGAGGCCAAGAAAATTGACTTAGAAATTTTGGTGGTCGGCGTGTTGTGGGTACGAGAATCTCATTTTGGTCACTTTCACGTAGAAGCATGAAAATGGTGCCAAAACGTGCCCATGCGTGTCCAACCAACTCATGAATATTGGAAAATTGTTTCTCTCAAATAGTTTTGGAGATATAAGGGTCCAAAGTTGAAGGAAATTGACCTTTCAAGGGCCATAACTCGAAACTCAATGAAGGAAGACAACTCCCATTTTACCCCATGGCACTTGGGTTAAGGGCGCATCATTTGGCACCAATTATAGGCCGATATCATGAAGTCACCTTTGCACCATTTAGGCACTATCGTCCTATTGGTGTCCCGCCAAAACTTGAGGCCCTTATAACTCGCTTTTGTGTATTGCGATTGAGCTGAAATTTTGCATGCTGCTAGTAGACCTCAGTGCCTAGTGGCTTGCAAAATTTCGTGCCGCTACGAAGCGTATCTTGTGAGTTATAAGCCTTCAAACTTCGAGGAAATTAAAGTTTGTGCCTATTTTGCGGGAATACGAAATAAGATACAGAGGTGCAGTATGTATCCTTCAACAGGCATTTATGTGCCCTACCATCGTGCAAAATCCCGGTAACACTGGGGCACGAGAAAGTGCCGAAATAAAGGACTCTTTTTTACATTGAGGGCTATGGGAAAAATGAAGAAAACGCCGCTACTCAGCCTAGAGGGCGAATACAATAGCAAGCTTTACACCGTTAGTCCGTCCCAATAAAGTACGCCCTCGGGCCAAATTACAGATCGCTGCGTACAATAGAGGCCAAGAAAATTGACTTAGAAATTTTGGTGGTCGGCGTGTTGTGGGTACGAGAATCTCATTTTGGTCACTTTCACGTAGAAGCATGAAAATGGTGCCAAAACGTGCCCATGCGTGTCCAACCAACTCATGAATATTGGAAAATTGTTTCTCTCAAATAGTTTTGGAGATATAAGGGTCCAAAGTTGAAGGAAATTGACCTTTCAAGGGCCATAACTCGAAACTCAATGAAGGAAGACAACTCCCATTTTACCCCATGGCACTTGGGTTAAGGGCGCATCATTTGGCACCAATTATAGGCCGATATCATGAAGTCACCTTTGCACCATTTAGGCACTATCATCCTATTGGTGTCCCGCCAAAACTTGAGGCCCTTATAACTCGCTTTTGTGTATTGCGATTGAGCTGAAATTTTGCATGCTGCTAGTAGACCTCAGTGCCTAGTGGCTTGCAAAATTTCGTGCCGCTACGAAGCGTATCTTGTGTGTTATAAGCCTTCAAACTTCGAGGAAATTAAAGTTTGTGCCTATTTTGCGGGAATACGAAATAAGATACAGAGGTGCAGTATGTATCCTTCAACAGGCATTTATGTGCCCTACCATCGTGCAAAATCCCGGTAACACTGGGGCACGAGAAAGTGCCGAAATAAAGGACTCTTTTTTACATTGAGGGCTATGGGAAAAATGAAGAAAACGCCGCTACTCAGCCTAGAGGGCGAATACAATAGCAAGCTTTACACCGTTAGTCCGTCCCAATAAAGTACGCCCTCGGGCCAAATTACAGATCGCTGCGTACAATAGAGGCCAAGAAAATTGACTTAGAAATTTTGGTGGTCGGCGTGTTGTGGGTACGAGAATCTCATTTTGGTCACTTTCACGTAGAAGCATGAAAATGGTGCCAAAACGTGCCCATGCGTGTCCAACCAACTCATGAATATTGGAAAATTGTTTCTCTCAAATAGTTTTGGAGATATAAGGGTCCAAAGTTGAAGGAAATTGACCTTTCAAGGGCCATAACTCGAAACTCAATGAAGGAAGACAACTCCCATTTTACCCCATGGCACTTGGGTTAAGGGCGCATCATTTGGCACCAATTATAGGCCGATATCATGAAGTCACCTTTGCACCATTTAGGCACTATCATCCTATTGGTGTCCCGCCAAAACTTGAGGCCCTTATAACTCGCTTTTGTGTATTGCGATTGAGCTGAAATTTTGCATGCTGCTAGTAGACCTCAGTGCCTAGTGGCTTGCAAAATTTCGTGCCGCTACGAAGCGTATCTTGTGAGTTATAAGCCTTCAAACTTCGAGGAAATTAAAGTTTGTGCCTATTTTGCGGGAATACGAAATAAGATACAGAGGTGCAGTATGTATCCTTCAACAGGCATTTATGTGCCCTACCATCGTGCAAAATCCCGGTAACACTGGGGCACGAGAAAGTGCCGAAATAAAGGACTCTTTTTTACATTGAGGGCTATGGGAAAAATGAAGAAAACGCCGCTACTCAGCCTAGAGGGCGAATACAATAGCAAGCTTTACACCGTTAGTCCGTCCCAATAAAGTACGCCCTCGGGCCAAATTACAGATCGCTGCGTACAATAGAGGCCAAGAAAATTGACTTAGAAATTTTGGTGGTCGGCGTGTTGTGGGTACGAGAATCTCATTTTGGTCACTTTCACGTAGAAGCATGAAAATGGTGCCAAAACGTGCCCATGCGTGTCCAACCAACTCATGAATATTGGAAAATTGTTTCTCTCAAATAGTTTTGGAGATATAAGGGTCCAAAGTTGAAGGAAATTGACCTTTCAAGGGCCATAACTCGAAACTCAATGAAGGAAGACAACTCCCATTTTACCCCATGGCACTTGGGTTAAGGGCGCATCATTTGGCACCAATTATAGGCCGATATCATGAAGTCACCTTTGCACCATTTAGGCACTATCATCCTATTGGTGTCCCGCCAAAACTTGAGGCCCTTATAACTCGCTTTTGTGTATTGCGATTGAGCTGAAATTTTGCATGCTGCTAGTAGACCTCAGTGCCTAGTGGCTTGCAAAATTTCGTGCCGCTACGAAGCGTATCTTGTGAGTTATAAGCCTTCAAACTTCGAGGAAATTAAAGTTTGTGCCTATTTTGCGGGAATACGAAATAAGATACAGAGGTGCAGTATGTATCCTTCAACAGGCATTTATGTGCCCTACCATCGTGCAAAATCCCGGTAACACTGGGGCACGAGAAAGTGCCGAAATAAAGGACTCTTTTTTACATTGAGGGCTATGGGAAAAATGAAGAAAACGCCGCTACTCAGCCTAGAGGGCGAATACAATAGCAAGCTTTACACCGTTAGTCCGT
The DNA here is from genome assembly GCA_963580285.1 of Lucinisca nassula. NCBI lineage: Eukaryota > Metazoa > Mollusca > Bivalvia > Lucinida > Lucinidae > Lucinisca > Lucinisca nassula. The sequence goes on from OY757023.1 coordinate 132,453,227, forward strand.
CCCAATAAAGTACGCCCTCGGGCCAAATTACAGATCGCTGCGTACAATAGAGGCCAAGAAAATTGACTTAGAAATTTTGGTGGTCGGCGTGTTGTGGGTACGAGAATCTCATTTTGGTCACTTTCACGTAGAAGCATGAAAATGGTGCCAAAACGTGCCCATGCGTGTCCAACCAACTCATGAATATTGGAAAATTGTTTCTCTCAAATAGTTTTGGAGATATAAGGGTCCAAAGTTGAAGGAAATTGACCTTTCAAGGGCCATAACTCGAAACTCAATGAAGGAAGACAACTCCCATTTTACCCCATGGCACTTGGGTTAAGGGCGCATCATTTGGCACCAATTATAGGCCGATATCATGAAGTCACCTTTGCACCATTTAGGCACTATCGTCCTATTGGTGTCCCGCCAAAACTTGAGGCCCTTATAACTCGCTTTTGTGTATTGCGATTGAGCTGAAATTTTGCATGCTGCTAGTAGACCTCAGTGCCTAGTGGCTTGCAAAATTTCGTGCCGCTACGAAGCGTATCTTGTGAGTTATAAGCCTTCAAACTTCGAGGAAATTAAAGTTTGTGCCTATTTTGCGGGAATACGAAATAAGATACAGAGGTGCAGTATGTATCCTTCAACAGGCATTTATGTGCCCTACCATCGTGCAAAATCCCGGTAACACTGGGGCACGAGAAAGTGCCGAAATAAAGGACTCTTTTTTACATTGAGGGCTATGGGAAAAATGAAGAAAACGCCGCTACTCAGCCTAGAGGGCGAATACAATAGCAAGCTTTACACCGTTAGTCCGTCCCAATAAAGTACGCCCTCGGGCCAAATTACAGATCGCTGCGTACAATAGAGGCCAAGAAAATTGACTTAGAAATTTTGGTGGTCGGCGTGTTGTGGGTACGAGAATCTCATTTTGGTCACTTTCACGTAGAAGCATGAAAATGGTGCCAAAACGTGCCCATGCGTGTCCAACCAACTCATGAATATTGGAAAATTGTTTCTCTCAAATAGTTTTGGAGATATAAGGGTCCAAAGTTGAAGGAAATTGACCTTTCAAGGGCCATAACTCGAAACTCAATGAAGGAAGACAACTCCCATTTTACCCCATGGCACTTGGGTTAAGGGCGCATCATTTGGCACCAATTATAGGCCGATATCATGAAGTCACCTTTGCACCATTTAGGCACTATCATCCTATTGGTGTCCCGCCAAAACTTGAGGCCCTTATAACTCGCTTTTGTGTATTGCGATTGAGCTGAAATTTTGCATGCTGCTAGTAGACCTCAGTGCCTAGTGGCTTGCAAAATTTCGTGCCGCTACGAAGCGTATCTTGTGAGTTATAAGCCTTCAAACTTCGAGGAAATTAAAGTTTGTGCCTATTTTGCGGGAATACGAAATAAGATACAGAGGTGCAGTATGTATCCTTCAACAGGCATTTATGTGCCCTACCATCGTGCAAAATCCCGGTAACACTGGGGCACGAGAAAGTGCCGAAATAAAGGGCTCTTTTTTACATTGAGGGCTATGGGAAAAATGAAGAAAACGCCGCTACTCAGCCTAGAGGGCGAATACAATAGCAAGCTTTACACCGTTAGTCCGTCCCAATAAAGTACGCCCTCGGGCCAAATTACAGATCGCTGCGTACAATAGAGGCCAAGAAAATTGACTTAGAAATTTTGGTGGTCGGCGTGTTGTGGGTACGAGAATCTCATTTTGGTCACTTTCACGTAGAAGCATGAAAATGGTGCCAAAACGTGCCCATGCGTGTCCAACCAACTCATGAATATTGGAAAATTGTTTCTCTCAAATAGTTTTGGAGATATAAGGGTCCAAAGTTGAAGGAAATTGACCTTTCAAGGGCCATAACTCGAAACTCAATGAAGGAAGACAACTCCCATTTTACCCCATGGCACTTGGGTTAAGGGCGCATCATTTGGCACCAATTATAGGCCGATATCATGAAGTCACCTTTGCACCATTTAGGCACTATCGTCCTATTGGTGTCCCGCCAAAACTTGAGGCCCTTATAACTCGCTTTTGTGTATTGCGATTGAGCTGAAATTTTGCATGCTGCTAGTAGACCTCAGTGCCTAGTGGCTTGCAAAATTTCGTGCCGCTACGAAGCGTATCTTGTGAGTTATAAGCCTTCAAACTTCGAGGAAATTAAAGTTTGTGCCTATTTTGCGGGAATACGAAATAAGATACAGAGGTGCAGTATGTATCCTTCAACAGGCATTTATGTGCCCTACCATCGTGCAAAATCCCGGTAACACTGGGGCACGAGAAAGTGCCGAAATAAAGGACTCTTTTTTACATTGAGGGCTATGGGAAAAATGAAGAAAACGCCGCTACTCAGCCTAGAGGGCGAATACAATAGCAAGCTTTACACCGTTAGTCCGTCCCAATAAAGTACGCCCTCGGGCCAAATTACAGATCGCTGCGTACAATAGAGGCCAAGAAAATTGACTTAGAAATTTTGGTGGTCGGCGTGTTGTGGGTACGAGAATCTCATTTTGGTCACTTTCACGTAGAAGCATGAAAATGGTGCCAAAACGTGCCCATGCGTGTCCAACCAACTCATGAATATTGGAAAATTGTTTCTCTCAAATAGTTTTGGAGATATAAGGGTCCAAAGTTGAAGGAAATTGACCTTTCAAGGGCCATAACTCGAAACTCAATGAAGGAAGACAACTCCCATTTTACCCCATGGCACTTGGGTTAAGGGCGCATCATTTGGCACCAATTATAGGCCGATATCATGAAGTCACCTTTGCACCATTTAGGCACTATCATCCTATTGGTGTCCCGCCAAAACTTGAGGCCCTTATAACTCGCTTTTGTGTATTGCGATTGAGCTGAAATTTTGCATGCTGCTAGTAGACCTCAGTGCCTAGTGGCTTGCAAAATTTCGTGCCGCTACGAAGCGTATCTTGTGAGTTATAAGCCTTCAAACTTCGAGGAAATTAAAGTTTGTGCCTATTTTGCGGGAATACGAAATAAGATACAGAGGTGCAGTATGTATCCTTCAACAGGCATTTATGTGCCCTACCATCGTGCAAAATCCCGGTAACACTGGGGCACGAGAAAGTGCCGAAATAAAGGACTCTTTTTTACATTGAGGGCTATGGGAAAAATGAAGAAAACGCCGCTACTCAGCCTAGAGGGCGAATACAATAGCAAGCTTTACACCGTTAGTCCGTCCCAATAAAGTACGCCCTCGGGCCAAATTACAGATCGCTGCGTACAATAGAGGCCAAGAAAATTGACTTAGAAATTTTGGTGGTCGGCGTGTTGTGGGTACGAGAATCTCATTTTGGTCACTTTCACGTAGAAGCATGAAAATGGTGCCAAAACGTGCCCATGCGTGTCCAACCAACTCATGAATATTGGAAAATTGTTTCTCTCAAATAGTTTTGGAGATATAAGGGTCCAAAGTTGAAGGAAATTGACCTTTCAAGGGCCATAACTCGAAACTCAATGAAGGAAGACAACTCCCATTTTACCCCATGGCACTTGGGTTAAGGGCGCATCATTTGGCACCAATTATAGGCCGATATCATGAAGTCACCTTTGCACCATTTAGGCACTATCATCCTATTGGTGTCCCGCCAAAACTTGAGGCCCTTATAACTCGCTTTTGTGTATTGCGATTGAGCTGAAATTTTGCATGCTGCTAGTAGACCTCAGTGCCTAGTGGCTTGCAAAATTTCGTGCCGCTACGAAGCGTATCTTGTGAGTTATAAGCCTTCAAACTTCGAGGAAATTAAAGTTTGTGCCTATTTTGCGGGAATACGAAATAAGATACAGAGGTGCAGTATGTATCCTTCAACAGGCATTTATGTGCCCTACCATCGTGCAAAATCCCGGTAACACTGGGGCACGAGAAAGTGCCGAAATAAAGGACTCTTTTTTACATTGAGGGCTATGGGAAAAATGAAGAAAACGCCGCTACTCAGCCTAGAGGGCGAATACAATAGCAAGCTTTACACCGTTAGTCCGTCCCAATAAAGTACGCCCTCGGGCCAAATTACAGATCGCTGCGTACAATAGAGGCCAAGAAAATTGACTTAGAAATTTTGGTGGTCGGCGTGTTGTGGGTACGAGAATCTCATTTTGGTCACTTTCACGTAGAAGCATGAAAATGGTGCCAAAACGTGCCCATGCGTGTCCAACCAACTCATGAATATTGGAAAATTGTTTCTCTCAAATAGTTTTGGAGATATAAGGGTCCAAAGTTGAAGGAAATTGACCTTTCAAGGGCCATAACTCGAAACTCAATGAAGGAAGACAACTCCCATTTTACCCCATGGCACTTGGGTTAAGGGCGCATCATTTGGCACCAATTATAGGCCGATATCATGAAGTCACCTTTGCACCATTTAGGCACTATCATCCTATTGGTGTCCCGCCAAAACTTGAGGCCCTTATAACTCGCTTTTGTGTATTGCGATTGAGCTGAAATTTTGCATGCTGCTAGTAGACCTCAGTGCCTAGTGGCTTGCAATATTTCGTGCCGCTACGAAGCGTATCTTGTGAGTTATAAGCCTTCAAACTTCGAGGAAATTAAAGTTTGTGCCTATTTTGCGGGAATACGAAATAAGATACAGAGGTGCAGTATGTATCCTTCAACAGGCATTTATGTGCCCTACCATCGTGCAAAATCCCGGTAACACTGGGGCACGAGAAAGTGCCGAAATAAAGGACTCTTTTTTACATTGAGGGCTATGGGAAAAATGAAGAAAACGCCGCTACTCAGCCTAGAGGGCGAATACAATAGCAAGCTTTACACCGTTAGTCCGTCCCAATAAAGTACGCCCTCGGGCCAAATTACAGATCGCTGCGTACAATAGAGGCCAAGAAAATTGACTTAGAAATTTTGGTGGTCGGCGTGTTGTGGGTACGAGAATCTCATTTTGGTCACTTTCACGTAGAAGCATGAAAATGGTGCCAAAACGTGCCCATGCGTGTCCAACCAACTCATGAATATTGGAAAATTGTTTCTCTCAAATAGTTTTGGAGATATAAGGGTCCAAAGTTGAAGGAAATTGACCTTTCAAGGGCCATAACTCGAAACTCAATGAAGGAAGACAACTCCCATTTTACCCCATGGCACTTGGGTTAAGGGCGCATCATTTGGCACCAATTATAGGCCGATATCATGAAGTCACCTTTGCACCATTTAGGCACTATCATCCTATTGGTGTCCCGCCAAAACTTGAGGCCCTTATAACTCGCTTTTGTGTATTGCGATTGAGCTGAAATTTTGCATGCTGCTAGTAGACCTCAGTGCCTAGTGGCTTGCAAAATTTCGTGCCGCTACGAAGCGTATCTTGTGAGTTATAAGCCTTCAAACTTCGAGGAAATTAAAGTTTGTGCCTATTTTGCGGGAATACGAAATAAGATACAGAGGTGCAGTATGTATCCTTCAACAGGCATTTATGTGCCCTACCATCGTGCAAAATCCCGGTAACACTGGGGCACGAGAAAGTGCCGAAATAAAGGACTCTTTTTTACATTGAGGGCTATGGGAAAAATGAAGAAAACGCCGCTACTCAGCCTAGAGGGCGAATACAATAGCAAGCTTTACACCGTTAGTCCGTCCCAATAAAGTACGCCCTCGGGCCAAATTACAGATCGCTGCGTACAATAGAGGCCAAGAAAATTGACTTAGAAATTTTGGTGGTCGGCGTGTTGTGGGTACGAGAATCTCATTTTGGTCACTTTCACGTAGAAGCATGAAAATGGTGCCAAAACGTGCCCATGCGTGTCCAACCAACTCATGAATATTGGAAAATTGTTTCTCTCAAATAGTTTTGGAGATATAAGGGTCCAAAGTTGAAGGAAATTGACCTTTCAAGGGCCATAACTCGAAACTCAATGAAGGAAGACAACTCCCATTTTACCCCATGGCACTTGGGTTAAGGGCGCATCATTTGGCACCAATTATAGGCCGATATCATGAAGTCACCTTTGCACCATTTAGGCACTATCATCCTATTGGTGTCCCGCCAAAACTTGAGGCCCTTATAACTCGCTTTTGTGTATTGCGATTGAGCTGAAATTTTGCATGCTGCTAGTAGACCTCAGTGCCTAGTGGCTTGCAAAATTTCGTGCCGCTACGAAGCGTATCTTGTGAGTTATAAGCCTTCAAACTTCGAGGAAATTAAAGTTTGTGCCTATTTTGCGGGAATACGAAATAAGATACAGAGGTGCAGTATGTATCCTTCAACAGGCATTTATGTGCCCTACCATCGTGCAAAATCCCGGTAACACTGGGGCACGAGAAAGTGCCGAAATAAAGGACTCTTTTTTACATTGAGGGCTATGGGAAAAATGAAGAAAACGCCGCTACTCAGCCTAGAGGGCGAATACAATAGCAAGCTTTACACCGTTAGTCCGTCCCAATAAAGTACGCCCTCGGGCCAAATTACAGATCGCTGCGTACAATAGAGGCCAAGAAAATTGACTTAGAAATTTTGGTGGTCGGCGTGTTGTGGGTACGAGAATCTCATTTTGGTCACTTTCACGTAGAAGCATGAAAATGGTGCCAAAACGTGCCCATGCGTGTCCAACCAACTCATGAATATTGGAAAATTGTTTCTCTCAAATAGTTTTGGAGATATAAGGGTCCAAAGTTGAAGGAAATTGACCTTTCAAGGGCCATAACTCGAAACTCAATGAAGGAAGACAACTCCCATTTTACCCCATGGCACTTGGGTTAAGGGCGCATCATTTGGCACCAATTATAGGCCGATATCATGAAGTCACCTTTGCACCATTTAGGCACTATCATCCTATTGGTGTCCCGCCAAAACTTGAGGCCCTTATAACTCGCTTTTGTGTATTGCGATTGAGCTGAAATTTTGCATGCTGCTAGTAGACCTCAGTGCCTAGTGGCTTGCAAAATTTCGTGCCGCTACGAAGCGTATCTTGTGAGTTATAAGCCTTCAAACTTCGAGGAAATTAAAGTTTGTGCCTATTTTGCGGGAATACGAAATAAGATACAGAGGTGCAGTATGTATCCTTCAACAGGCATTTATGTGCCCTACCATCGTGCAAAATCCCGGTAACACTGGGGCACGAGAAAGTGCCGAAATAAAGGACTCTTTTTTACATTGAGGGCTATGGGAAAAATGAAGAAAACGCCGCTACTCAGCCTAGAGGGCGAATACAATAGCAAGCTTTACACCGTTAGTCCGTCCCAATAAAGTACGCCCTCGGGCCAAATTACAGATCGCTGCGTACAATAGAGGCCAAGAAAATTGACTTAGAAATTTTGGTGGTCGGCGTGTTGTGGGTACGAGAATCTCATTTTGGTCACTTTCACGTAGAAGCATGAAAATGGTGCCAAAACGTGCCCATGCGTGTCCAACCAACTCATGAATATTGGAAAATTGTTTCTCTCAAATAGTTTTGGAGATATAAGGGTCCAAAGTTGAAGGAAATTGACCTTTCAAGGGCCATAACTCGAAACTCAATGAAGGAAGACAACTCCCATTTTACCCCATGGCACTTGGGTTAAGGGCGAATCATTTGGCACCAATTATAGGCCGATATCATGAAGTCACCTTTGCACCATTTAGGCACTATCATCCTATTGGTGTCCCGCCAAAACTTGAGGCCCTTATAACTCGCTTTTGTGTATTGCGATTGAGCTGAAATTTTGCATGCTGCTAGTAGACCTCAGTGCCTAGTGGCTTGCAAAATTTCGTGCCGCTACGAAGCGTATCTTGTGAGTTATAAGCCTTCAAACTTCGAGGAAATTAAAGTTTGTGCCTATTTTGCGGGAATACGAAATAAGATACAGAGGTGCAGTATGTATCCTTCAACAGGCATTTATGTGCCCTACCATCGTGCAAAATCCCGGTAACACTGGGGCACGAGAAAGTGCCGAAATAAAGGACTCTTTTTTACATTGAGGGCTATGGGAAAAATGAAGAAAACGCCGCTACTCAGCCTAGAGGGCGAATACAATAGCAAGCTTTACACCGTTAGTCCGTCCCAATAAAGTACGCCCTCGGGCCAAATTACAGATCACTGCGTACAATAGAGGCCAAGAAAATTGACTTAGAAATTTTGGTGGTCGGCGTGTTGTGGGTACGAGAATCTCATTTTGGTCACTTTCACGTAGAAGAATGAAAATGGTGCCAAAACGTGCCCATGCGTGTCCAACCAACTCATGAATATTGGAAAATTGTTTCTCTCAAATAGTTTTGGAGATATAAGGGTCCAAAGTTGAAGGAAATTGACCTTTCAAGGGCCATAACTCGAAACTCAATGAAGGAAGACAACTCCCATTTTACCCCATGGCACTTGGGTTAAGGGCGCATCATTTGGCACCAATTATAGGCCGATATCATGAAGTCACCTTTGCACCATTTAGGCACTATCATCCTATTGGTGTCCCGCCAAAACTTGAGGCCCTTATAACTCGCTTTTGTGTATTGCGATTGAGCTGAAATTTTGCATGCTGCTAGTAGACCTCAGTGCCTAGTGGCTTGCAAAATTTCGTGCCGCTACGAAGCGTATCTTGTGAGTTATAAGCCTTCAAACTTCGAGGAAATTAAAGTTTGTGCCTATTTTGCGGGAATACGAAATAAGATACAGAGGTGCAGTATGTATCCTTCAACAGGCATTTATGTGCCCTACCATCGTGCAAAATCCCGGTAACACTGGGGCACGAGAAAGTGCCGAAATAAAGGACTCTTTTTTACATTGAGGGCTATGGGAAAAATGAAGAAAACGCCGCTACTCAGCCTAGAGGGCGAATACAATAGCAAGCTTTACACCGTTAGTCCGTCCCAATAAAGTACGCCCTCGGGCCAAATTACAGATCGCTGCGTACAATAGAGGCCAAGAAAATTGACTTAGAAATTTTGGTGGTCGGCGTGTTGTGGGTACGAGAATCTCATTTTGGTCACTTTCACGTAGAAGCATGAAAATGGTGCCAAAACGTGCCCATGCGTGTCCAACCAACTCATGAATATTGGAAAATTGTTTCTCTCAAATAGTTTTGGAGATATAAGGGTCCAAAGTTGAAGGAAATTGACCTTTCAAGGGCCATAACTCGAAACTCAATGAAGGAAGACAACTCCCATTTTACCCCATGGCACTTGGGTTAAGGGCGCATCATTTGACACCAATTATAGGCCGATATCATGAAGTCACCTTTGCACCATTTAGGCACTATCATCCTATTGGTGTCCCGCCAAAACTTGAGGCCCTTATAACTCGCTTTTGTGTATTGCGATTGAGCTGAAATTTTGCATGCTGCTAGTAGACCTCAGTGCCTAGTGGCTTGCAAAATTTCGTGCCGCTACGAAGCGTATCTTGTGAGTTATAAGCCTTCAAACTTCGAGGAAATTAAAGTTTGTGCCTATTTTGCGGGAATACGAAATAAGATACAGAGGTGCAGTATGTATCCTTCAACAGGCATTTATGTGCCCTACCATCGTGCAAAATCCCGGTAACACTGGGGCACGAGAAAGTGCCGAAATAAAGGACTCTTTTTTACATTGAGGGCTATGGGAAAAATGAAGAAAACGCCGCTACTCAGCCTAGAGGGCGAATACAATAGCAAGCTTTACACCGTTAGTCCGTCCCAATAAAGTACGCCCTCGGGCCAAATTACAGATCGCTGCGTAAAATAGAGGCCAAGAAAATTGACTTAGAAATTTTGGTGGTCGGCGTGTTGTGGGTACGAGAATCTCATTTTGGTCACTTTCACGTAGAAGCATGAAAATGGTGCCAAAACGTGCCCATGCGTGTCCAACCAACTCATGAATATTGGAAAATTGTTTCTCTCAAATAGTTTTGGAGATATAAGGGTCCAAAGTTGAAGGAAATTGACCTTTCAAGGGCCATAACTCGAAACTCAATGAAGGAAGACAACTCCCATTTTACCCCATGGCACTTGGGTTAAGGGCGCATCATTTGGCACCAATTATAGGCCGATATCATGAAGTCACCTTTGCACCATTTAGGCACTATCATCCTATTGGTGTCCCGCCAAAACTTGAGGCCCTTATAACTCGCTTTTGTGTATTGCGATTGAGCTGAAATTTTGCATGCTGCTAGTAGACCTCAGTGCCTAGTGGCTTGCAAAATTTCGTGCCGCTACGAAGCGTATCTTGTGAGTTATAAGCCTTCAAACTTCGAGGAAATAAAAGTTTGTGCCTATTTTGCGGGAATACGAAATAAGATACAGAGGTGCAGTATGTATCCTTCAACAGGCATTTATGTGCCCTACCATCGTGCAAAATCCCGGTAACACTGGGGCACGAGAAAGTGCCGAAATAAAGGACTCTTTTTTACATTGAGGGCTATGGGAAAAATGAAGAAAACGCCGCTACTCAGCCTAGAGGGCGAATACAATAGCAAGCTTTACACCGTTAGTCCGTCCCAATAAAGTACGCCCTCGGGCCAAATTACAGATCGCTGCGTACAATAGAGGCCAAGAAAATTGACTTAGAAATTTTGGTGGTCGGCGTGTTGTGGGTACGAGAATCTCATTTTGGTCACTTTCACGTAGAAGCATGAAAATGGTGCCAAAACGTGCCCATGCGTGTCCAACCAACTCATGAATATTGGAAAATTGTTTCTCTCAAATAGTTTTGGAGATATAAGGGTCCAAAGTTGAAGGAAATTGACCTTTCAAGGGCCATAACTCGAAACTCAATGAAGGAAGACAACTCCCATTTTACCCCATGGCACTTGGGTTAAGGGCGCATCATTTGGCACCAATTATAGGCCGATATCATGAAGTCACCTTTGCACCATTTAGGCACTATCATCCTATTGGTGTCCCGCCAAAACTTGAGGCCCTTATAACTCGCTTTTGTGTATTGCGATTGAGCTGAAATTTTGCATGCTGCTAGTAGACCTCAGTGCCTAGTGGCTTGCAAAATTTCGTGCCGCTACGAAGCGTATCTTGTGAGTTATAAGCCTTCAAACTTCGAGGAAATTAAAGTTTGTGCCTATTTTGCGGGAATACGAAATAAGATACAGAGGTGCAGTATGTATCCTTCAACAGGCATTTATGTGCCCTACCATCGTGCAAAATCCCGGTAACACTGGGGCACGAGAAAGTGCCGAAATAAAGGACTCTTTTTTACATTGAGGGCTATGGGAAAAATGAAGAAAACGCCGCTACTCAGCCTAGAGGGCGAATACAATAGCAAGCTTTACACCGTTAGTCCGTCCCAATAAAGTACGCCCTCGGGCCAAATTACAGATCACTGCGTACAATAGAGGCCAAGAAAATTGACTTAGAAATTTTGGTGGTCGGCGTGTTGTGGGTACGAGAATCTCATTTTGGTCACTTTCACGTAGAAGAATGAAAATGGTGCCAAAACGTGCCCATGCGTGTCCAACCAACTCATGAATATTGGAAAATTGTTTCTCTCAAATAGTTTTGGAGATATAAGGGTCCAAAGTTGAAGGAAATTGACCTTTCAAGGGCCATAACTCGAAACTCAATGAAGGAAGACAACTCCCATTTTACCCCATGGCACTTGGGTTAAGGGCGCATCATTTGGCACCAATTATAGGCCGATATCATGAAGTCACCTTTGCACCATTTAGGCACTATCATCCTATTGGTGTCCCGCCAAAACTTGAGGCCCTTATAACTCGCTTTTGTGTATTGCGATTGAGCTGAAATTTTGCATGCTGCTAGTAGACCTCAGTGCCTAGTGGCTTGCAAAATTTCGTGCCGCTACGAAGCGTATCTTGTGAGTTATAAGCCTTCAAACTTCGAGGAAATTAAAGTTTGTGCCTATTTTGCGGGAATACGAAATAAGATACAGAGGTGCAGTATGTATCCTTCAACAGGCATTTATGTGCCCTACCATCGTGCAAAATCCCGGTAACACTGGGGCACGAGAAAGTGCCGAAATAAAGGACTCTTTTTTACATTGAGGGCTATGGGAAAAATGAAGAAAACGCCGCTACTCAGCCTAGAGGGCGAATACAATAGCAAGCTTTACACCGTTAGTCCGTCCCAATAAAGTACGCCCTCGGGCCAAATTACAGATCGCTGCGTACAATAGAGGCCAAGAAAATTGACTTAGAAATTTTGGTGGTCGGCGTGTTGTGGGTACGAGAATCTCATTTTGGTCACTTTCACGTAGAAGCATGAAAATGGTGCCAAAACGTGCCCATGCGTGTCCAACCAACTCATGAATATTGGAAAATTGTTTCTCTCAAATAGTTTTGGAGATATAAGGGTCCAAAGTTGAAGGAAATTGACCTTTCAAGGGCCATAACTCGAAACTCAATGAAGGAAGACAACTCCCATTTTACCCCATGGCACTTGGGTTAAGGGCGCATCATTTGACACCAATTATAGGCCGATATCATGAAGTCACCTTTGCACCATTTAGGCACTATCATCCTATTGGTGTCCCGCCAAAACTTGAGGCCCTTATAACTCGCTTTTGTGTATTGCGATTGAGCTGAAATTTTGCATGCTGCTAGTAGACCTCAGTGCCTAGTGGCTTGCAAAATTTCGTGCCGCTACGAAGCGTATCTTGTGAGTTATAAGCCTTCAAACTTCGAGGAAATTAAAGTTTGTGCCTATTTTGCGGGAATACGAAATAAGATACAGAGGTGCAGTATGTATCCTTCAACAGGCATTTATGTGCCCTACCATCGTGCAAAATCCCGGTAACACTGGGGCACGAGAAAGTGCCGAAATAAAGGACTCTTTTTTACATTGAGGGCTATGGGAAAAATGAAGAAAACGCCGCTACTCAGCCTAGAGGGCGAATACAATAGCAAGCTTTACACCGTTAGTCCGTCCCAATAAAGTACGCCCTCGGGCCAAATTACAGATCGCTGCGTAAAATAGAGGCCAAGAAAATTGACTTAGAAATTTTGGTGGTCGGCGTGTTGTGGGTACGAGAATCTCATTTTGGTCACTTTCACGTAGAAGCATGAAAATGGTGCCAAAACGTGCCCATGCGTGTCCAACCAACTCATGAATATTGGAAAATTGTTTCTCTCAAATAGTTTTGGAGATATAAGGGTCCAAAGTTGAAGGAAATTGACCTTTCAAGGGCCATAACTCGAAACTCAATGAAGGAAGACAACTCCCATTTTACCCCATGGCACTTGGGTTAAGGGCGCATCATTTGGCACCAATTATAGGCCGATATCATGAAGTCACCTTTGCACCATTTAGGCACTATCATCCTATTGGTGTCCCGCCAAAACTTGAGGCCCTTATAACTCGCTTTTGTGTATTGCGATTGAGCTGAAATTTTGCATGCTGCTAGTAGACCTCAGTGCCTAGTGGCTTGCAAAATTTCGTGCCGCTACGAAGCGTATCTTGTGAGTTATAAGCCTTCAAACTTCGAGGAAATAAAAGTTTGTGCCTATTTTGCGGGAATACGAAATAAGATACAGAGGTGCAGTATGTATCCTTCAACAGGCATTTATGTGCCCTACCATCGTGCAAAATCCCGGTAACACTGGGGCACGAGAAAGTGCCGAAATAAAGGACTCTTTTTTACATTGAGGGCTATGGGAAAAATGAAGAAAACGCCGCTACTCAGCCTAGAGGGCGAATACAATAGCAAGCTTTACACCGTTAGTCCGTCCCAATAAAGTACGCCCTCGGGCCAAATTACAGATCGCTGCGTACAATAGAGGCCAAGAAAATTGACTTAGAAATTTTGGTGGTCGGCGTGTTGTGGGTACGAGAATCTCATTTTGGTCACTTTCACGTAGAAGCATGAAAATGGTGCCAAAACGTGCCCATGCGTGTCCAACCAACTCATGAATATTGGAAAATTGTTTCTCTCAAATAGTTTTGGAGATATAAGGGTCCAAAGTTGAAGGAAATTGACCTTTCAAGGGCCATAACTCGAAACTCAATGAAGGAAGACAACTCCCATTTTACCCCATGGCACTTGGGTTAAGGGCGCATCATTTGGCACCAATTATAGGCCGATATCATGAAGTCACCTTTGCACCATTTAGGCACTATCATCCTATTGGTGTCCCGCCAAAACTTGAGGCCCTTATAACTCGCTTTTGTGTATTGCGATTGAGCTGAAATTTTGCATGCTGCTAGTAGACCTCAGTGCCTAGTGGCTTGCAAAATTTCGTGCCGCTACGAAGCGTATCTTGTGAGTTATAAGCCTTCAAACTTCGAGGAAATTAAAGTTTGTGCCTATTTTGCGGGAATACGAAATAAGATACAGAGGTGCAGTATGTATCCTTCAACAGGCATTTATGTGCCCTACCATCGTGCAAAATCCCGGTAACACTGGGGCACGAGAAAGTGCCGAAATAAAGGACTCTTTTTTACATTGAGGGCTATGGGAAAAATGAAGAAAACGCCGCTACTCAGCCTAGAGGGCGAATACAATAGCAAGCTTTACACCGTTAGTCCGTCCCAATAAAGTACGCCCTCGGGCCAAATTACAGATCACTGCGTACAATAGAGGCCAAGAAAATTGACTTAGAAATTTTGGTGGTCGGCGTGTTGTGGGTACGAGAATCTCATTTTGGTCACTTTCACGTAGAAGCATGAAAATGGTGCCAAAACGTGCCCATGCGTGTCCAACCAACTCATGAATATTGGAAAATTGTTTCTCTCAAATAGTTTTGGAGATATAAGGGTCCAAAGTTGAAGGAAATTGACCTTTCAAGGGCCATAACTCGAAACTCAATGAAGGAAGACAACTCCCATTTTACCCCATGGCACTTGGGTTAAGGGCGCATCATTTGGCACCAATTATAGGCCGATATCATGAAGTCACCTTTGCACCATTTAGGCACTATCATCCTATTGGTGTCCCGCCAAAACTTGAGGCCCTTATAACTCGCTTTTGTGTATTGCGATTGAGCTGAAATTTTGCATGCTGCTAGTAGACCTCAGTGCCTAGTGGCTTGCAAAATTTCGTGCCGCTACGAAGCGTATCTTGTGAGTTATAAGCCTTCAAACTTCGAGGAAATTAAAGTTTGTGCCTATTTTGCGGGAATACGAAATAAGATACAGAGGTGCAGTATGTATCCTTCAACAGGCATTTATGTGCCCTACCATCGTGCAAAATCCCGGTAACACTGGGGCACGAGAAAGTGCCGAAATAAAGGACTCTTTTTTACATTGAGGGCTATGGGAAAAATGAAGAAAACGCCGCTACTCAGCCTAGAGGGCGAATACAATAGCAAGCTTTACACCGTTAGTCCGTCCCAATAAAGTACGCCCTCGGGCCAAATTACAGATCGCTGCGTACAATAGAGGCCAAGAAAATTGACTTAGAAATTTTGGTGGTCGGCGTGTTGTGGGTACGAGAATCTCATTTTGGTCACTTTCACGTAGAAGCATGAAAATGGTGCCAAAACGTGCCCATGCGTGTCCAACCAACTCATGAATATTGGAAAATTGTTTCTCTCAAATAGTTTTGGAGATATAAGGGTCCAAAGTTGAAGGAAATTGACCTTTCAAGGGCCATAACTCGAAACTCAATGAAGGAAGACAACTCCCATTTTACCCCATGGCACTTGGGTTAAGGGCGCATCATTTGACACCAATTATAGGCCGATATCATGAAGTCACCTTTGCACCATTTAGGCACTATCATCCTATTGGTGTCCCGCCAAAACTTGAGGCCCTTATAACTCGCTTTTGTGTATTGCGATTGAGCTGAAATTTTGCATGCTGCTAGTAGACCTCAGTGCCTAGTGGCTTGCAAAATTTCGTGCCGCTACGAAGCGTATCTTGTGAGTTATAAGCCTTCAAACTTCGAGGAAATTAAAGTTTGTGCCTATTTTGCGGGAATACGAAATAAGATACAGAGGTGCAGTATGTATCCTTCAACAGGCATTTATGTGCCCTACCATCGTGCAAAATCCCGGTAACACTGGGGCACGAGAAAGTGCCGAAATAAAGGACTCTTTTTTACATTGAGGGCTATGGGAAAAATGAAGAAAACGCCGCTACTCAGCCTAGAGGGCGAATACAATAGCAAGCTTTACACCGTTAGTCCGTCCCAATAAAGTACGCCCTCGGGCCAAATTACAGATCGCTGCGTAAAATAGAGGCCAAGAAAATTGACTTAGAAATTTTGGTGGTCGGCGTGTTGTGGGTACGAGAATCTCATTTTGGTCACTTTCACGTAGAAGCATGAAAATGGTGCCAAAACGTGCCCATGCGTGTCCAACCAACTCATGAATATTGGAAAATTGTTTCTCTCAAATAGTTTTGGAGATATAAGGGTCCAAAGTTGAAGGAAATTGACCTTTCAAGGGCCATAACTCGAAACTCAATGAAGGAAGACAACTCCCATTTTACCCCATGGCACTTTGGTTAAGGGCGAATCATTTGGCACCAATTATAGGCCGATATCATGAAGTCACCTTTGCACCATTTAGGCACTATCATCCTATTGGTGTCCCGCCAAAACTTGAGGCCCTTATAACTCGCTTTTGTGTATTGCGATTGAGCTGAAATTTTGCATGCTGCTAGTAGACCTCAGTGCCTAGTGGCTTGCAAAATTTCGTGCCGCTACGAAGCGTATCTTGTGAGTTATAAGCCTTCAAACTTCGAGGAAATTAAAGTTTGTGCCTATTTTGCGGGAATACGAAATAAGATACAGAGGTGCAGTATGTATCCTTCAACAGGCATTTATGTGCCCTACCATCGTGTAAAATCCCGGTAACACTGGGGCACGAGAAAGTGCCGAAATAAAGGACTCTTTTTTACATTGAGGGCTATGGGAAAAATGAAGAAAACGCCGCTACTCAGCCTAGAGGGCGAATACAATAGCAAGCTTTACACCGTTAGTCCGTCCCAATAAAGTACGCCCTCGGGCCAAATTACAGATCGCTGCGTACAATAGAGGCCAAGAAAATTGACTTAGAAATTTTGGTGGTCGGCGTGTTGTGGGTACGAGAATCTCATTTTGGTCACTTTCACGTAGAAGCATGAAAATGGTGCCAAAACGTGCCCATGCGTGTCCAACCAACTCATGAATATTGGAAAATTGTTTCTCTCAAATAGTTTTGGAGATATAAGGGTCCAAAGTTGAAGGAAATTGACCTTTCAAGGGCCATAACTCGAAACTCAATGAAGGAAGACAACTCCCATTTTACCCCATGGCACTTGGGTTAAGGGCGCATCATTTGGCACCAATTATAGGCCGATATCATGAAGTCACCTTTGCACCATTTAGGCACTATCATCCTATTGGTGTCCCGCCAAAACTTGAGGCCCTTATAACTCGCGTTTGTGTATTGCGATTGAGCTGAAATTTTGCATGCTGCTAGTAGACCTCAGTGCCTAGTGGCTTGCAAAATTTCGTGCCGCTACGAAGCGTATCTTGTGAGTTATAAGCCTTCAAACTTCGAGGAAATAAAAGTTTGTGCCTATTTTGCGGGAATACGAAATAAGATACAGAGGTGCAGTATGTATCCTTCAACAGGCATTTATGTGCCCTACCATCGTGCAAAATCCCGGTAACACTGGGGCACGAGAAAGTGCCGAAATAAAGGACTCTTTTTTACATTGAGGGCTATGGGAAAAATGAAGAAAACGCCGCTACTCAGCCTAGAGGGCGAATACAATAGCAAGCTTTACACCGTTAGTCCGTCCCAATAAAGTACGCCCTCGGGCCAAATTACAGATCGCTGCGTACAATAGAGGCCAAGAAAATTGACTTAGAAATTTTGGTGGTCGGCGTGTTGTGGGTACGAGAATCTCATTTTGGTCACTTTCACGTAGAAGCATGAAAATGGTGCCAAAACGTGCCCATGCGTGTCCAACCAACTCATGAATATTGGAAAATTGTTTCTCTCAAATAGTTTTGGAGATATAAGGGTCCAAAGTTGAAGGAAATTGACCTTTCAAGGGCCATAACTCGAAACTCAATGAAGGAAGACAACTCCCATTTTACCCCATGGCACTTGGGTTAAGGGCGCATCATTTGGCACCAATTATAGGCCGATATCATGAAGTCACCTTTGCACCATTTAGGCACTATCATCCTATTGGTGTCCCGCCAAAACTTGAGGCCCTTATAACTCGCTTTTGTGTATTGCGATTGAGCTGAAATTTTGCATGCTGCTAGTAGACCTCAGTGCCTAGTGGCTTGCAAAATTTCGTGCCGCTACGAAGCGTATCTTGTGAGTTATAAGCCTTCAAACTTCGAGGAAATTAAAGTTTGTGCCTATTTTGCGGGAATACGAAATAAGATACAGAGGTGCAGTATGTATCCTTCAACAGGCATTTATGTGCCCTACCATCGTGCAAAATCCCGGTAACACTGGGGCACGAGAAAGTGCCGAAATAAAGGACTCTTTTTTACATTGAGGGCTATGGGAAAAATGAAGAAAACGCCGCTACTCAGCCTAGAGGGCGAATACAATAGCAAGCTTTACACCGTTAGTCCGTCCCAATAAAGTACGCCCTCGGGCCAAATTACAGATCGCTGCGTACAATAGAGGCCAAGAAAATTGACTTAGAAATTTTGGTGGTCGGCGTGTTGTGGGTACGAGAATCTCATTTTGGTCACTTTCACGTAGAAGCATGAAAATGGTGCCAAAACGTGCCCATGCGTGTCCAACCAACTCATGAATATTGGAAAATTGTTTCTCTCAAATAGTTTTGGAGATATAAGGGTCCAAAGTTGAAGGAAATTGACCTTTCAAGGGCCATAACTCGAAACTCAATGAAGGAAGACAACTCCCATTTTACCCCATGGCACTTGGGTTAAGGGCGCATCATTTGGCACCAATTATAGGCCGATATCATGAAGTCACCTTTGCACCATTTAGGCACTATCATCCTATTGGTGTCCCGCCAAAACTTGAGGCCCTTATAACTCGCTTTTGTGTATTGCGATTGAGCTGAAATTTTGCATGCTGCTAGTAGACCTCAGTGCCTAGTGGCTTGCAAAATTTCGTGCCGCTACGAAGCGTATCTTGTGAGTTATAAGCCTTCAAACTTCGAGGAAATTAAAGTTTGTGCCTATTTTGCGGGAATACGAAATAAGATACAGAGGTGCAGTATGTATCCTTCAACAGGCATTTATGTGCCCTACCATCGTGCAAAATCCCGGTAACACTGGGGCACGAGAAAGTGCCGAAATAAAGGACTCTTTTTTACATTGAGGGCTATGGGAAAAATGAAGAAAACGCCGCTACTCAGCCTAGAGGGCGAATACAATAGCAAGCTTTACACCGTTAGTCCGTCCCAATAAAGTACGCCCTCGGGCCAAATTACAGATCGCTGCGTACAATAGAGGCCAAGAAAATTGACTTAGAAATTTTGGTGGTCGGCGTGTTGTGGGTACGAGAATCTCATTTTGGTCACTTTCACGTAGAAGCATGAAAATGGTGCCAAAACGTGCCCATGCGTGTCCAACCAACTCATGAATATTGGAAAATTGTTTCTCTCAAATAGTTTTGGAGATATAAGGGTCCAAAGTTGAAGGAAATTGACCTTTCAAGGGCCATAACTCGAAACTCAATGAAGGAAGACAACTCCCATTTTACCCCATGGCACTTGGGTTAAGGGCGCATCATTTGGCACCAATTATAGGCCGATATCATGAAGTCACCTTTGCACCATTTAGGCACTATCATCCTATTGGTGTCCCGCCAAAACTTGAGGCCCTTATAACTCGCTTTTGTGTATTGCGATTGAGCTGAAATTTTGCATGCTGCTAGTAGACCTCAGTGCCTAGTGGCTTGCAAAATTTCGTGCCGCTACGAAGCGTATCTTGTGAGTTATAAGCCTTCAAACTTCGAGGAAATTAAAGTTTGTGCCTATTTTGCGGGAATACGAAATAAGATACAGAGGTGCAGTATGTATCCTTCAACAGGCATTTATGTGCCCTACCATCGTGCAAAATCCCGGTAACACTGGGGCACGAGAAAGTGCCGAAATAAAGGACTCTTTTTTACATTGAGGGCTATGGGAAAAATGAAGAAAACGCCGCTACTCAGCCTAGAGGGCGAATACAATAGCAAGCTTTACACCGTTAGTCCGTCCCAATAAAGTACGCTCTCGGGCCAAATTACAGATCGCTGCGTACAATAGAGGCCAAGAAAATTGACTTAGAAATTTTGGTGGTCGGCGTGTTGTGGGTACGAGAATCTCATTTTGGTCACTTTCACGTAGAAGCATGAAAATGGTGCCAAAACGTGCCCATGCGTGTCCAACCAACTCATGAATATTGGAAAATTGTTTCTCTCAAATAGTTTTGGAGATATAAGGGTCCAAAGTTGAAGGAAATTGACCTTTCAAGGGCCATAACTCGAAACTCAATGAAGGAAGACAACTCCCATTTTACCCCATGGCACTTGGGTTAAGGGCGCATCATTTGGCACCAATTATAGGCCGATATCATGAAGTCACCTTTGCACCATTTAGGCACTATCATCCTATTGGTGTCCCGCCAAAACTTGAGGCCCTTATAACTCGCTTTTGTGTATTGCGATTGAGCTGAAATTTTGCATGCTGCTAGTAGACCTCAGTGCCTAGTGGCTTGCAAAATTTCGTGCCGCTACGAAGCGTATCTTGTGAGTTATAAGCCTTCAAACTTCGAGGAAATTAAAGTTTGTGCCTATTTTGCGGGAATACGAAATAAGATACAGAGGTGCAGTATGTATCCTTCAACAGGCATTTATGTGCCCTACCATCGTGCAAAATCCCGGTAACACTGGGGCACGAGAAAGTGCCGAAATAAAGGACTCTTTTTTACATTGAGGGCTATGGGAAAAATGAAGAAAACGCCGCTACTCAGCCTAGAGGGCGAATACAATAGCAAGCTTTACACCGTTAGTCCGTCCCAATAAAGTACGCTCTCGGGCCAAATTACAGATCGCTGCGTACAATAGAGGCCAAGAAAATTGACTTAGAAATTTTGGTGGTCGGCGTGTTGTGGGTACGAGAATCTCATTTTGGTCACTTTCACGTAGAAGCATGAAAATGGTGCCAAAACGTGCCCATGCGTGTCCAACCAACTCATGAATATTGGAAAATTGTTTCTCTCAAATAGTTTTGGAGATATAAGGGTCCAAAGTTGAAGGAAATTGACCTTTCAAGGGCCATAACTCGAAACTCAATGAAGGAAGACAACTCCCATTTTACCCCATGGCACTTGGGTTAAGGGCGCATCATTTGGCACCAATTATAGGCCGATATCATGAAGTCACCTTTGCACCATTTAGGCACTATCATCCTATTGGTGTCCCGCCAAAACTTGAGGCCCTTATAACTCGCTTTTGTGTATTGCGATTGAGCTGAAATTTTGCATGCTGCTAGTAGACCTCAGTGCCTAGTGGCTTGCAAAATTTCGTGCCGCTACGAAGCGTATCTTGTGAGTTATAAGCCTTCAAACTTCGAGGAAATTAAAGTTTGTGCCTATTTTGCGGGAATACGAAATAAGATACAGAGGTGCAGTATGTATCCTTCAACAGGCATTTATGTGCCCTACCATCGTGCAAAATCCCGGTAACACTGGGGCACGAGAAAGTGCCGAAATAAAGGACTCTTTTTTACATTGAGGGCTATGGGAAAAATGAAGAAAACGCCGCTACTCAGCCTAGAGGGCGAATACAATAGCAAGCTTTACACCGTTAGTCCGTCCCAATAAAGTACGCCCTCGGGCCAAATTACAGATCGCTGCGTACAATAGAGGCCAAGAAAATTGACTTAGAAATTTTGGTGGTCGGCGTGTTGTGGGTACGAGAATCTCATTTTGGTCACTTTCACGTAGAAGCATGAAAATGGTGCCAAAACGTGCCCATGCGTGTCCAACCAACTCATGAATATTGGAAAATTGTTTCTCTCAAATAGTTTTGGAGATATAAGGGTCCAAAGTTGAAGGAAATTGACCTTTCAAGGGCCATAACTCGAAACTCAATGAAGGAAGACAACTCCCATTTTACCCCATGGCACTTGGGTTAAGGGCGCATCATTTGGCACCAATTATAGGCCGATATCATGAAGTCACCTTTGCACCATTTAGGCACTATCATCCTATTGGTGTCCCGCCAAAACTTGAGGCCCTTATAACTCGCTTTTGTGTATTGCGATTGAGCTGAAATTTTGCATGCTGCTAGTAGACCTCAGTGCCTAGTGGCTTGCAAAATTTCGTGCCGCTACGAAGCGTATCTTGTGAGTTATAAGCCTTCAAACTTCGAGGAAATTAAAGTTTGTGCCTATTTTGCGGGAATACGAAATAAGATACAGAGGTGCAGTATGTATCCTTCAACAGGCATTTATGTGCCCTACCATCGTGCAAAATTCCGGTAACACTGGGGCACGAGAAAGTGCCGAAATAAAGGACTCTTTTTTACATTGAGGGCTATGGGAAAAATGAAGAAAACGCCGCTACTCAGCCTAGAGGGCGAATACAATAGCAAGCTTTACACCGTTAGTCCGTCCCAATAAAGTACGCCCTCGGGCCAAATTACAGATCGCTGCGTACAATAGAGGCCAAGAAAATTGACTTAGAAATTTTGGTGGTCGGCGTGTTGTGGGTACGAGAATCTCATTTTGGTCACTTTCACGTAGAAGCATGAAAATGGTGCCAAAACGTGCCCATGCGTGTCCAACCAACTCATGAATATTGGAAAATTGTTTCTCTCAAATAGTTTTGGAGATATAAGGGTCCAAAGTTGAAGGAAATTGACCTTTCAAGGGCCATAACTCGAAACTCAATGAAGGAAGACAACTCCCATTTTACCCCATGGCACTTGGGTTAAGGGCGAATCATTTGGCACCAATTATAGGCCGATATCATGAAGTCACCTTTGCACCATTTAGGCACTATCATCCTATTGGTGTCCCGCCAAAACTTGAGGCCCTTATAACTCGCTTTTGTGTATTGCGATTGAGCTGAAATTTTGCATGCTGCTAGTAGACCTCAGTGCCTAGTGGCTTGCAAAATTTCGTGCCGCTACGAAGCGTATCTTGTGAGTTATAAGCCTTCAAACTTCGAGGAAATTAAAGTTTGTGCCTATTTTGCGGGAATACGAAATAAGATACAGAGGTGCAGTATGTATCCTTCAACAGGCATTTATGTGCCCTACCATCGTGTAAAATCCCGGTAACACTGGGGCACGAGAAAGTGCCGAAATAAAGGACTCTTTTTTACATTGAGGGCTATGGGAAAAATGAAGAAAACGCCGCTACTCAGCCTAGAGGGCGAATACAATAGCAAGCTTTACACCGTTAGTCCGTCCCAATAAAGTACGCCCTCGGGCCAAATTACAGATCGCTGCGTACAATAGAGGCCAAGAAAATTGACTTAGAAATTTTGGTGGTCGGCGTGTTGTGGGTACGAGAATCTCATTTTGGTCACTTTCACGTAGAAGCATGAAAATGGTGCCAAAACGTGCCCATGCGTGTCCAACCAACTCATGAATATTGGAAAATTGTTTCTCTCAAATAGTTTTGGAGATATAAGGGTCCAAAGTTGAAGGAAATTGACCTTTCAAGGGCCATAACTCGATACTCAATGAAGGAAGACAACTCCCATTTTACCCCATGGCACTTGGGTTAAGGGCGCATCATTTGACACCAATTATAGGCCGATATCATGAAGTCACCTTTGCACCATTTAGGCACTATCATCCTATTGGTGTCCCGCCAAAACTTGAGGCCCTTATAACTCGCTTTTGTGTATTGCGATTGAGCTGAAATTTTGCATGCTGCTAGTAGACCTCAGTGCCTAGTGGCTTGCAAAATTTCGTGCCGCTACGAAGCGTATCTTGTGAGTTATAAGCCTTCAAACTTCGAGGAAATTAAAGTTTGTGCCTATTTTGCGGGAAAAGAAATAAGATACAGAGGTGCAGTATGTATCCTTCAACAGGCATTTATGTGCCCTACCATCGTGCAAAATCCCGGTAACACTGGGGCACGAGAAAGTGCCGAAATAAAGGACTCTTTTTTACATTGAGGGCTATGGGAAAAATGAAGAAAACGCCGCTACTCAGCCTAGAGGGCGAATACAATAGCAAGCTTTACACCGTTAGTCCGTCCCAATAAAGTACGCCCTCGGGCCAAATTACAGATCGCTGCGTAAAATAGAGGCCAAGAAAATTGACTTAGAAATTTTGGTGGTCGGCGTGTTGTGGGTACGAGAATCTCATTTTGGTCACTTTCACGTAGAAGCATGAAAATGGTGCCAAAACGTGCCCATGCGTGTCCAACCAACTCATGAATATTGGAAAATTGTTTCTCTCAAATGGTTTTGGAGATATAAGGGTCCAAAGTTGAAGGAAATTGACCTTTCAAGGGCCATAACTCGAAACTCAATGAAGGAAGACAACTCCCATTTTACCCCATGGCACTTGGGTTAAGGGCGCATCATTTGGCACCAATTATAGGCCGATATCATGAAGTCACCTTTGCACCATTTAGGCACTATCATCCTATTGGTGTCCCGCCAAAACTTGAGGCCCTTATAACTCGCTTTTGTGTATTGCGATTGAGCTGAAATTTTGCATGCTGCTAGTAGACCTCAGTGCCTAGTGGCTTGCAAAATTTCGTGCCGCTACGAAGCGTATCTTGTGAGTTATAAGCCTTCAAACTTCGAGGAAATAAAAGTTTGTGCCTATTTTGCGGGAATACGAAATAAGATACAGAGGTGCAGTATGTATCCTTCAACAGGCATTTATGTGCCCTACCATCGTGCAAAATCCCGGTAACACTGGGGCACGAGAAAGTGCCGAAATAAAGGACTCTTTTTTACATTGAGGGCTATGGGAAAAATGAAGAAAACGCCGCTACTCAGCCTAGAGGGCGAATACAATAGCAAGCTTTACACCGTTAGTCCGTCCCAATAAAGTACGCCCTCGGGCCAAATTACAGATCGCTGCGTACAATAGAGGCCAAGAAAATTGACTTAGAAATTTTGGTAGTCGGCGTGTTGTGGGTACGAGAATCTCATTTTGGTCACTTTCACGTAGAAGCATGAAAATGGTGCCAAAACGTGCCCATGCGTGTCCAACCAACTCATGAATATTGGAAAATTGTTTCTCTCAAATAGTTTTGGAGATATAAGGGTCCAAAGTTGAAGGAAATTGACCTTTCAAGGGCCATAACTCGAAACTCAATGAAGGAAGACAACTCCCATTTTACCCCATGGCACTTGGGTTAAGGGCGCATCATTTGGCACCAATTATAGGCCGATATCATGAAGTCACCTTTGCACCATTTAGGCACTATCATCCTATTGGTGTCCCGCCAAAACTTGAGGCCCTTATAACTCGCTTTTGTGTATTGCGATTGAGCTGAAATTTTGCATGCTGCTAGTAGACCTCAGTGCCTAGTGGCTTGCAAAATTTCGTGCCGCTACGAAGCGTATCTTGTGAGTTATAAGCCTTCAAACTTCGAGGAAATTAAAGTTTGTGCCTATTTTGCGGGAATACGAAATAAGATACAGAGGTGCAGTATGTATCCTTCAACAGGCATTTATGTGCCCTACCATCGTGCAAAATCCCGGTAACACTGGGGCACGAGAAAGTGCCGAAATAAAGGACTCTTTTTTACATTGAGGGCTATGGGAAAAATGAAGAAAACGCCGCTACTCAGCCTAGAGGGCGAATACAATAGCAAGCTTTACACCGTTAGTCCGTCCCAATAAAGTACGCCCTCGGGCCAAATTACAGATCGCTGCGTACAATAGAGGCCAAGAAAATTGACTTAGAAATTTTGGTGGTCGGCGTGTTGTGGGTACGAGAATCTCATTTTGGTCACTTTCACGTAGAAGCATGAAAATGGTGCCAAAACGTGCCCATGCGTGTCCAACCAACTCATGAATATTGGAAAATTGTTTCTCTCAAATAGTTTTGGAGATATAAGGGTCCAAAGTTGAAGGAAATTGACCTTTCAAGGGCCATAACTCGAAACTCAATGAAGGAAGACAACTCCCATTTTACCCCATGGCACTTGGGTTAAGGGCGCATCATTTGGCACCAATTATAGGCCGATATCATGAAGTCACCTTTGCACCATTTAGGCACTATCATCCTATTGGTGTCCCGCCAAAACTTGAGGCCCTTATAACTCGCTTTTGTGTATTGCGATTGAGCTGAAATTTTGCATGCTGCTAGTAGACCTCAGTGCCTAGTGGCTTGCAAAATTTCGTGCCGCTACGAAGCGTATCTTGTGAGTTATAAGCCTTCAAACTTCGAGGAAATTAAAGTTTGTGCCTATTTTGCGGGAATACGAAATAAGATACAGAGGTGCAGTATGTATCCTTCAACAGGCATTTATGTGCCCTACCATCGTGCAAAATCCCGGTAACACTGGGGCACGAGAAAGTGCCGAAATAAAGGACTCTTTTTTACATTGAGGGCTATGGGAAAAATGAAGAAAACGCCGCTACTCAGCCTAGAGGGCGAATACAATAGCAAGCTTTACACCGTTAGTCCGTCCCAATAAAGTACGCTCTCGGGCCAAATTACAGATCGCTGCGTACAATAGAGGCCAAGAAAATTGACTTAGAAATTTTGGTGGTCGGCGTGTTGTGGGTACGAGAATCTCATTTTGGTCACTTTCACGTAGAAGCATGAAAATGGTGCCAAAACGTGCCCATGCGTGTCCAACCAACTCATGAATATTGGAAAATTGTTTCTCTCAAATAGTTTTGGAGATATAAGGGTCCAAAGTTGAAGGAAATTGACCTTTCAAGGGCCATAACTCGAAACTCAATGAAGGAAGACAACTCCCATTTTACCCCATGGCACTTGGGTTAAGGGCGCATCATTTGGCACCAATTATAGGCCGATATCATGAAGTCACCTTTGCACCATTTAGGCACTATCATCCTATTGGTGTCCCGCCAAAACTTGAGGCCCTTATAACTCGCTTTTGTGTATTGCGATTGAGCTGAAATTTTGCATGCTGCTAGTAGACCTCAGTGCCTAGTGGCTTGCAAAATTTCGTGCCGCTACGAAGCGTATCTTGTGAGTTATAAGCCTTCAAACTTCGAGGAAATTAAAGTTTGTGCCTATTTTGCGGGAATACGAAATAAGATACAGAGGTGCAGTATGTATCCTTCAACAGGCATTTATGTGCCCTACCATCGTGCAAAATCCCGGTAACACTGGGGCACGAGAAAGTGCCGAAATAAAGGACTCTTTTTTACATTGAGGGCTATGGGAAAAATGAAGAAAACGCCGCTACTCAGCCTAGAGGGCGAATACAATAGCAAGCTTTACACCGTTAGTCCGTCCCAATAAAGTACGCCCTCGGGCCAAATTACAGATCGCTGCGTACAATAGAGGCCAAGAAAATTGACTTAGAAATTTTGGTGGTCGGCGTGTTGTGGGTACGAGAATCTCATTTTGGTCACTTTCACGTAGAAGCATGAAAATGGTGCCAAAACGTGCCCATGCGTGTCCAACCAACTCATGAATATTGGAAAATTGTTTCTCTCAAATAGTTTTGGAGATATAAGGGTCCAAAGTTGAAGGAAATTGACCTTTCAAGGGCCATAACTCGAAACTCAATGAAGGAAGACAACTCCCATTTTACCCCATGGCACTTGGGTTAAGGGCGCATCATTTGGCACCAATTATAGGCCGATATCATGAAGTCACCTTTGCACCATTTAGGCACTATCATCCTATTGGTGTCCCGCCAAAACTTGAGGCCCTTATAACTCGCTTTTGTGTATTGCGATTGAGCTGAAATTTTGCATGCTGCTAGTAGACCTCAGTGCCTAGTGGCTTGCAAAATTTCGTGCCGCTACGAAGCGTATCTTGTGTGTTATAAGCCTTCAAACTTCGAGGAAATTAAAGTTTGTGCCTATTTTGCGGGAATACGAAATAAGATACAGAGGTGCAGTATGTATCCTTCAACAGGCATTTATGTGCCCTACCATCGTGCAAAATCAAGGTAACACTGGGGCACGAGAAAGTGCCGAAATAAAGGACTCTTTTTTACATTGAGGGCTATGGGAAAAATGAAGAAAACGCCGCTACTCAGCCTAGAGGGCGAATACAATAGCAAGCTTTACACCGTTAGTCCGTCCCAATAAAGTACGCCCTCGGGCAATTTTACAGATCGCTGCGTACAATAGAGGCCAAGAAAATTGACTTAGAAATTTTGGTTGTCGGCGTGTTGTGGGTACGAGAATCTCATTTTGGTCACTTTCACGTAGAAGCATGAAAATGGTGCCAAAACGTGCCCATGCGTGTCCAACCAACTCATGAATATTGGAAAATTGTTTCTCTCAAATAGTTTTGGAGATATAAGGGTCCAAAGTTGAAGGAAATTGACCTTTCAAGGGCCATAACTCGAAACTAAATGAAGGAAGACAACTCCCATTTTACCCCATGGCACTTGGGTGAAGGGCGCATCATTTGGCACCAATTATAGGCCGATATCATGAAGTCACCTTTGCACCATTTAGGCACTATCATCCTATTGGTGTCCCGCCAAAACTTGAGGCCCTTATAACTCGCTTTTGTGTATTGCGATTGAGCTGAAATTTTGCATGCTGCTAGTAGACCTCAGTGCCTAGTGGCTTGCAAAATTTCGTGCCGCTACGAAGCGTATCTTGTGAGTTATAAGCCTTCAAACTTCGAGGAAATTAAAGTTTGTGCCTATTTTGCGGGAATACGAAATAAGATACAGAGGTGCAGTATGTATCCTTCAACAGGCATTTATGTGCCCTACCATCGTGCAAAATCCCGGTAACACTGGGGCACGAGAAAGTGCCGAAATAAAGGACTCTTTTTTACATTGAGGGCTATGGGAAAAATGAAGAAAACGCCGCTACTCAGCCTAGAGGGCGAATACAATAGCAAGCTTTACACCGTTAGTCCGTCCCAATAAAGTACGCCCTCGGGCCAAATTACAGATCGCTGCGTACAATAGAGGCCAAGAAAATTGACTTAGAAATTTTGGTGGTCGGCGTGTTGTGGGTACGAGAATCTCAGTTTGGTCACTTTCACGTAGAAGCATGAAAATGGTGCCAAAACGTGCCCATGCGTGTCCAACCAACTCATGAATATTGGAAAATTGTTTCTCTCAAATAGTTTTGGAGATATAAGGGTCCAAAGTTGAAGGAAATTGACCTTTCAAGGGCCATAACTCGAAACTCAATGAAGGAAGACAACTCCCATTTTACAGCATGGCACTTGGGTTAAGGGCGCATCATTTGGCACCAATTATAGGCCGATATCATGAAGTCACCTTTGCACCATTTAGGCACTATCATCCTATTGGTGTCCCGCCAAAACTTGAGGCCCTTATAACTCGCTTTTGTGTATTGCGATTGAGCTGAAATTTTGCATGCTGCTAGTAGACCTCAGTGCCTAGTGGCTTGCAAAATTTCGTGCCGCTACGAAGCGTATCTTGTGAGTTATAAGCCTTCAAACTTCGAGGAAATTAAAGTTTGTGCCTATTTTGCGGGAATACGAAATAAGATACAGAGGTGCAGTATGTATCCTTCAACAGGCATGTATGTGCCCTACCATCGTGCAAAATCCCGGTAACACTGGAGCACGAGAAAGTGCCGAAATAAAGGACTCTTTTTTACATTGAGGGCTATGGGAAAAATGAAGAAAACGCCGCTACTCAGCCTAGAGGGCGAATACAATAGCAAGCTTTACACCGTTAGTCCGTCCCAATAAAGTACGCCCTCGGGCCAAATTACAGATCGCTGCGTACAATAGAGGCCAAGAAAATTGACTTAGAAATTTTGGTGGTCGGCGTGTTGTGGGTACGAGAATCTCATTTTGGTCACTTTCACGTAGAAGCATGAAAATGGTGCCAAAACGTGCCCATGCGTGTCCAACCAACTCATGAATATTGGAAAATTGTTTCTCTCAAATAGTTTTGGAGATATAAGGGTCCAAAGTTGAAGGAAATTGACCTTTCAAGGGCCATAACTCGAAACTCAATGAAGGAAGACAACTCCCATTTTACCCCATGGCACTTGGGTTAAGGGCGCATCATTTGGCACCAATTATAGGCCGATATCATGAAGTCACCTTTGCACCATTTAGGCACTATCATCCTATTGGTGTCCCGCCAAAACTTGAGGCCCTTATAACTCGCTTTTGTGTATTGCGATTGAGCTGAAATTTTGCATGCTGCTAGTAGACCTCAGTGCCTAGTGGCTTGCAAAATTTCGTGCCGCTACGAAGCGTATCTTGTGAGTTATAAGCCTTCAAACTTCGAGGAAATTAAAGTTTGTGCCTATTTTGCGGGAATACGAAATAAGATACAGAGGTGCAGTATGTATCCTTCAACAGGCATTTATGTGCCCTACCATCGTGCAAAATCCCGGTAACACTGGGGCACGAGAAAGTGCCGAAATAAAGGACTCTTTTTTACATTGAGGGCTATGGGAAAAATGAAGAAAACGCCGCTACTCAGCCTAGAGGGCGAATACAATAGCAAGCTTTACACCGTTAGTCCGTCCCAATAAAGTACGCCCTCGGGCCAAATTACAGATCGCTGCGTACAATAGAGGCCAAGAAAATTGACTTAGAAATTTTGGTGGTCGGCGTGTTGTGGGTACGAGAATCTCAGTTTGGTCACTTTCACGTAGAAGCATGAAAATGGTGCCAAAACGTGCCCATGCGTGTCCAACCAACTCATGAATATTGGAAAATTGTTTCTCTCAAATAGTTTTGGAGATATAAGGGTCCAAAGTTGAAGGAAATTGACCTTTCAAGGGCCATAACTCGAAACTCAATGAAGGAAGACAACTCCCATTTTACCCCATGGCACTTGGGTTAAGGGCGCATCATTTGGCACCAATTATAGGCCGATATCATGAAGTCACCTTTGCACCATTTAGGCACTATCATCCTATTGGTGTCCCGCCAAAACTTGAGGCCCTTATAACTCGCTTTTGTGTATTGCGATTGAGCTGAAATTTTGCATGCTGCTAGTAGACCTCAGTGCCTAGTGGCTTGCAAAATTTCGTGCCGCTACAAAGCGTATCTTGTGTGTTATAAGCCTTCAAACTTCGAGGAAATTAAAGTTTGTGCCTATTTTGCGGGAATACGAAATAAGATACAGAGGTGCAGTATGTATCCTTCAACAGGCATTTATGTGCCCTACCATCGTGCAAAATCCCGGTAACACTGGGGCACGAGAAAGTGCCGAAATAAAGGACTCTTTTTTACATTGAGGGCTATGGGAAAAATGAAGAAAACGCCGCTACTCAGCCTAGAGGGCGAATACAATAGCAAGCTTTACACCTTTAGTCCGTCCCAATAAAGTACGCCCTCGGGCCAAATTACAGATCGCTGCGTACAATAGAGGCCAAGAAAATTGACTTAGAAATTTTGGTTGTCGGCGTGTTGTGGGTACGAGAATCTCATTTTGGTCACTTTCACGTAGAAGCATGAAAATGGTGCCAAAACGTGCCCATGCGTGTCCAACCAACTCATGAATATTGGAAAATTGTTTCTCTCAAATAGTTTTGGAGATATAAGGGTCCAAAGTTGAAGGAAATTGACCTTTCAAGGGCCATAACTCGAAACTCAATGAAGGAAGACAACTCCCATTTTACCCCATGGCACTTGGGTGAAGGGCGCATCATTTGGCACCAATTATAGGCCGATATCATGAAGTCACCTTTGCACCATTTAGGCACTATCATCCTATTGGTGTCCCGCCAAAACTTGAGGCCCTTATAACTCGCTTTTGTGTATTGCGATTGAGCTGAAATTTTGCATGCTGCTAGTAGACCTCAGTGCCTAGTGGCTTGCAAAATTTCGTGCCGCTACGAAGCGTATCTTGTGAGTTATAAGCCTTCAAACTTCGAGGAAATTAAAGTTTGTGCCTATTTTGCGGGAATACGAAATAAGATACAGAGGTGCAGTATGTATCCTTCAACAGGCATTTATGTGCCCTACCATCGTGCAAAATCCCGGTAACACTGGGGCACGAGAAAGTGCCGAAATAAAGGACTCTTTTTTACATTGAGGGCTATGGGTAAAATGAAGAAAACGCCGCTACTCAGCCTAGAGGGCGAATACAATAGCAAGCTTTACACCGTTAGTCCGTCCCAATAAAGTACGCCCTCGGGCAATTTTACAGATCGCTGCGTACAATAGAGGCCAAGAAAATTGACTTAGAAATTTTGGTTGTCGGCGTGTTGTGGGTACGAGAATCTCATTTTGGTCACTTTCACGTAGAAGCATGAAAATGGTGCCAAAACGTGCCCATGCGTGTCCAACCAACTCATGAATATTGGAAAATTGTTTCTCTCAAATAGTTTTGGAGATATAAGGGTCCAAAGTTGAAGGAAATTGACCTTTCAAGGGCCATAACTCGAAACTCAATGAAGGAAGACAACTCCCATTTTACCCCATGGCACTTGGGTGAAGGGCGCATCATTTGGCACCAATTATAGGCCGATATCATGAAGTCACCTTTGCACCATTTAGGCACTATCATCCTATTGGTGTCCCGCCAAAACTTGAGGCCCTTATAACTCGCTTTTGTGTATTGCGATTGAGCTGAAATTTTGCATGCTGCTAGTAGACCTCAGTGCCTAGTGGCTTGCAAAATTTCGTGCCGCTACGAAGCGTATCTTGTGAGTTATAAGCCTTCAAACTTCGAGGAAATTAAAGTTTGTGCCTATTTTGCGGGAATACGAAATAAGATACAGAGGTGCAGTATGTATCCTTCAACAGGCATTTATGTGCCCTACCATCGTGCAAAATCCCGGTAACACTGGGGCACGAGAAAGTGCCGAAATAAAGGACTCTTTTTTACATTGAGGGCTATGGGAAAAATGAAGAAAACGCCGCTACTCAGCCTAGAGGGCGAATACAATAGCAAGCTTTACACCGTTAGTCCGTCCCAATAAAGTACGCCCTCGGGCCAAATTACAGATCGCTGCGTACAATAGAGGCCAAGAAAATTGACTTAGAAATTTTGGTGGTCGGCGTGTTGTGGGTACGAGAATCTCATTTTGGTCACTTTCACGTAGAAGCATGAAAATGGTGCCAAAACGTGCCCATGCGTGTCCAACCAACTCATGAATATTGGAAAATTGTTTCTCTCAAATAGTTTTGGAGATATAAGGGTCCAAAGTTGAAGGAAATTGACCTTTCAAGGGCCATAACTCGAAACTCAATGAAGGAAGACAACTCCCATTTTACAGCATGGCACTTGGGTTAAGGGCGCATCATTTGGCACCAATTATAGGCCGATATCATGAAGTCACCTTTGCACCATTTAGGCACTATCATCCTATTGGTGTCCCGCCAAAACTTGAGGCCCTTATAACTCGCTTTTGTGTATTGCGATTGAGCTGAAATTTTGCATGCTGCTAGTAGACCTCAGTGCCTAGTGGCTTGCAAAATTTCGTGCCGCTACGAAGCGTATCTTGTGAGTTATAAGCCTTCAAACTTCGAGGAAATTAAAGTTTGTGCCTATTTTGCGGGAATACGAAATAAGATACAGAGGTGCAGTATGTATCCTTCAACAGGCATGTATGTGCCCTACCATCGTGCAAAATCCCGGTAACACTGGAGCACGAGAAAGTGCCGAAATAAAGGACTCTTTTTTACATTGAGGGCTATGGGAAAAATGAAGAAAACGCCGCTACTCAGCCTAGAGGGCGAATACAATAGCAAGCTTTACACCGTTAGTCCGTCCCAATAAAGTACGCCCTCGGGCCAAATTACAGATCGCTGCGTACAATAGAGGCCAAGAAAATTGACTTAGAAATTTTGGTGGTCGGCGTGTTGTGGGTACGAGAATCTCATTTTGGTCACTTTCACGTAGAAGCATGAAAATGGTGCCAAAACGTGCCCATGCGTGTCCAACCAACTCATGAATATTGGAAAATTGTTTCTCTCAAATAGTTTTGGAGATATAAGGGTCCAAAGTTGAAGGAAATTGACCTTTCAAGGGCCATAACTCGAAACTCAATGAAGGAAGACAACTCCCATTTTACCCCATGGCACTTGGGTTAAGGGCGCATCATTTGGCACCAATTATAGGCCGATATCATGAAGTCACCTTTGCACCATTTAGGCACTATCATCCTATTGGTGTCCCGCCAAAACTTGAGGCCCTTATAACTCGCTTTTGTGTATTGCGATTGAGCTGAAATTTTGCATGCTGCTAGTAGACCTCAGTGCCTAGTGGCTTGCAAAATTTCGTGCCGCTACGAAGCGTATCTTGTGAGTTATAAGCCTTCAAACTTCGAGGAAATTAAAGTTTGTGCCTATTTTGCGGGAATACGAAATAAGATACAGAGGTGCAGTATGTATCCTTCAACAGGCATTTATGTGCCCTACCATCGTGCAAAATCCCGGTAACACTGGGGCACGAGAAAGTGCCGAAATAAAGGACTCTTTTTTACATTGAGGGCTATGGGAAAAATGAAGAAAACGCCGCTACTCAGCCTAGAGGGCGAATACAATAGCAAGCTTTACACCGTTAGTCCGTCCCAATAAAGTACGCCCTCGGGCCAAATTACAGATCGCTGCGTACAATAGAGGCCAAGAAAATTGACTTAGAAATTTTGGTGGTCGGCGTGTTGTGGGTACGAGAATCTCAGTTTGGTCACTTTCACGTAGAAGCATGAAAATGGTGCCAAAACGTGCCCATGCGTGTCCAACCAACTCATGAATATTGGAAAATTGTTTCTCTCAAATAGTTTTGGAGATATAAGGGTCCAAAGTTGAAGGAAATTGACCTTTCAAGGGCCATAACTCGAAACTCAATGAAGGAAGACAACTCCCATTTTACCCCATGGCACTTGGGTTAAGGGCGCATCATTTGGCACCAATTATAGGCCGATATCATGAAGTCACCTTTGCACCATTTAGGCACTATCATCCTATTGGTGTCCCGCCAAAACTTGAGGCCCTTATAACTCGCTTTTGTGTATTGCGATTGAGCTGAAATTTTGCATGCTGCTAGTAGACCTCAGTGCCTAGTGGCTTGCAAAATTTCGTGCCGCTACAAAGCGTATCTTGTGTGTTATAAGCCTTCAAACTTCGAGGAAATTAAAGTTTGTGCCTATTTTGCGGGAATACGAAATAAGATACAGAGGTGCAGTATGTATCCTTCAACAGGCATTTATGTGCCCTACCATCGTGCAAAATCCCGGTAACACTGGGGCACGAGAAAGTGCCGAAATAAAGGACTCTTTTTTACATTGAGGGCTATGGGAAAAATGAAGAAAACGCCGCTACTCAGCCTAGAGGGCGAATACAATAGCAAGCTTTACACCTTTAGTCCGTCCCAATAAAGTACGCCCTCGGGCCAAATTACAGATCGCTGCGTACAATAGAGGCCAAGAAAATTGACTTAGAAATTTTGGTTGTCGGCGTGTTGTGGGTACGAGAATCTCATTTTGGTCACTTTCACGTAGAAGCATGAAAATGGTGCCAAAACGTGCCCATGCGTGTCCAACCAACTCATGAATATTGGAAAATTGTTTCTCTCAAATAGTTTTGGAGATATAAGGGTCCAAAGTTGAAGGAAATTGACCTTTCAAGGGCCATAACTCGAAACTCAATGAAGGAAGACAACTCCCATTTTACCCCATGGCACTTGGGTGAAGGGCGCATCATTTGGCACCAATTATAGGCCGATATCATGAAGTCACCTTTGCACCATTTAGGCACTATCATCCTATTGGTGTCCCGCCAAAACTTGAGGCCCTTATAACTCGCTTTTGTGTATTGCGATTGAGCTGAAATTTTGCATGCTGCTAGTAGACCTCAGTGCCTAGTGGCTTGCAAAATTTCGTGCCGCTACGAAGCGTATCTTGTGAGTTATAAGCCTTCAAACTTCGAGGAAATTAAAGTTTGTGCCTATTTTGCGGGAATACGAAATAAGATACAGAGGTGCAGTATGTATCCTTCAACAGGCATTTATGTGCCCTACCATCGTGCAAAATCCCGGTAACACTGGGGCACGAGAAAGTGCCGAAATAAAGGACTCTTTTTTACATTGAGGGCTATGGGAAAAATGAAGAAAACGCCGCTACTCAGCCTAGAGGGCGAATACAATAGCAAGCTTTACACCGTTAGTCCGTCCCAATAAAGTACGCCCTCGGGCCAAATTACAGATCGCTGCGTACAATAGAGGCCAAGAAAATTGACTTAGAAATTTTGGTGGTCGGCGTGTTGTGGGTACGAGAATCTCATTTTGGTCACTTTCACGTAGAAGCATGAAAATGGTGCCAAAACGTGCCCATGCGTGTCCAACCAACTCATGAATATTGGAAAATTGTTTCTCTCAAATAGTTTTGGAGATATAAGGGTCCAAAGTTGAAGGAAATTGACCTTTCAAGGGCCATAACTCGAAACTCAATGAAGGAAGACAACTCCCATTTTACCCCATGGCACTTGGGTTAAGGGCGCATCATTTGGCACCAATTATAGGCCGATATCATGAAGTCACCTTTGCACCATTTAGGCACTATCATCCTATTGGTGTCCCGCCAAAACTTGAGGCCCTTATAACTCGCTTTTGTGTATTGCGATTGAGCTGAAATTTTGCATGCTGCTAGTAGACCTCAGTGCCTAGTGGCTTGCAAAATTTCGTGCCGCTACGAAGCGTATCTTGTGAGTTATAAGCCTTCAAACTTCGAGGAAATTAAAGTTTGTGCCTATTTTGCGGGAATACGAAATAAGATACAGAGGTGCAGTATGTATCCTTCAACAGGCATTTATGTGCCCTACCATCGTGCAAAATCCCGGTAACACTGGAGCACGAGAAAGTGCCGAAATAAAGGACTCTTTTTTACATTGAGGGCTATGGGAAAAATGAAGAAAACGCCGCTACTCAGCCTAGAGGGCGAATACAATAGCAAGCTTTACACCGTTAGTCCGTCCCAATAAAGTACGCCCTCGGGCCAAATTACAGATCGCTGCGTACAATAGAGGCCAAGAAAATTGACTTAGAAATTTTGGTGGTCGGCGTGTTGTGGGTACGAGAATCTCATTTTGGTCACTTTCACGTAGAAGCATGAAAATGGTGCCAAAACGTGCCCATGCGTGTCCAACCAACTCATGAATATTGGAAAATTGTTTCTCTCAAATAGTTTTGGAGATATAAGGGTCCAAAGTTGAAGGAAATTGACCTTTCAAGGGCCATAACTCGAAACTCAATGAAGGAAGACAACTCCCATTTTACCCCATGGCACTTGGGTTAAGGGCGCATCATTTGGCACCAATTATAGGCCGATATCATGAAGTCACCTTTGCACCATTTAGGCACTATCATCCTATTGGTGTCCCGCCAAAACTTGAGGCCCTTATAACTCGCTTTTGTGTATTGCGATTGAGCTGAAATTTTGCATGCTGCTAGTAGACCTCAGTGCCTAGTGGCTTGCAAAATTTCGTGCCGCTACGAAGCGTATCTTGTGAGTTATAAGCCTTCAAACTTCGAGGAAATTAAAGTTTGTGCCTATTTTGCGGGAATACGAAATAAGATACAGAGGTGCAGTATGTATCCTTCAACAGGCATTTATGTGCCCTACCATCGTGCAAAATCCCGGTAACACTGGAGCACGAGAAAGTGCCGAAATAAAGGACTCTTTTTTACATTGAGGGCTATGGGAAAATGAAGAAAACGCCGCTACTCAGCCTAGAGGGCGAATACAATAGCAAGCTTTACACCGTTAGTCCGTCCCAATAAAGTACGCCCTCGGGCCAAATTACAGATCGCTGCGTACAATAGAGGCCAAGAAAATTGACTTAGAAATTTTGGTGGTCGGCGTGTTGTGGGTACGAGAATCTCATTTTGGTCACTTTCACGTAGAAGCATGAAAATGGTGCCAAAACGTGCCCATGCGTGTCCAACCAACTCATGAATATTGGAAAATTGTTTCTCTCAAATAGTTTTGGAGATATAAGGGTCCAAAGTTGAAGGAAATTGACCTTTCAAGGGCCATAACTCGAAACTCAATGAAGGAAGACAACTCCCATTTTACCCCATGGCACTTGGGTTAAGGGCGCATCATTTGGCACCAATTATAGGCCGATATCATGAAGTCACCTTTGCACCATTTAGGCACTATCATCCTATTGGTGTCCCGCCAAAACTTGAGGCCCTTATAACTCGCTTTTGTGTATTGCGATTGAGCTGAAATTTTGCATGCTGCTAGTAGACCTAAGTGCCTAGTGGCTTGCAAAATTTCGTGCCGCTACGAAGCGTATCCTGTGAGTTATAAGCCTTCAAACTTCGAGGAAATTAAAGTTTGTGCCTATTTTGCGGGAATACGAAATAAGATACAGAGGTGCAGTATGTATCCTTCAACAGGCATTTCTGTGCCCTACCATCGTGCAAAATCCCGGTAACACTGGGGCACGAGAAAGTGCCGAAATAAAGGACTCTTTTTTACATTGAGGGCTATGGGAAAAATGAAGAAAACGCCGCTACTCAGCCTAGAGGGCGAATACAATAGCAAGCTTTACACCGTTAGTCCGTCCCAATAAAGTACGCCCTCGGGCCAAATTACAGATCGCTGCGTACAATAGAGGCCAAGAAAATTGACTTAGAAATTTTGGTGGTCGGCGTGTTGTGGGTACGAGAATCTCATTTTGGTCACTTTCACGTAGAAGCATGAAAATGGTGCCAAAACGTGCCCATGCGTGTCCAACCAACTCGTGAATATTGGAAAATTGTTTCTCTCAAATAGTTTTGGAGATATAAGGGTCCAAAGTTGAAGGAAATTGACCTTTCAAGGGCCATAACTCGAAACTCAATGAAGGAAGACAACTCCCATTTTACCCCATGGCACTTGGGTTAAGGGCGCATCATTTGGCACCAATTATAGGCCGATATCATGAAGTCACCTTTGCACCATTTAGGCACTATCATCCTATTGGTGTCCCGCCAAAACTTGAGGCCCTTATAACTCGCTTTTGTGTATTGCGATTGAGCTGAAATTTTGCATGCTGCTAGTAGACCTCAGTGCCTAGTGGCTTGCAAAATTTCGTGCCGCTACGAAGCGTATCTTGTGAGTTATAAGCCTTCAAACTTCGAGGAAATTAAAGTTTGTGCCTATTTTGCGGGAATACGAAATAAGATACAGAGGTGCAGTATGTATCCTTCAACAGGCATTTATGTGCCCTACCATCGTGCAAAATCCCGGTAACACTGGGGCACGAGAAAGTGCCGAAATAAAGGACTCTTTTTTACATTGAGGGCTATGGGAAAAATGAAGAAAACGCCGCTACTCAGCCTAGAGGGCGAATACAATAGCAAGCTTTACACCGTTAGTCCGTCCCAATAAAGTACGCCCTCGGGCCAAATTACAGATCGCTGCGTACAATAGAGGCCAAGAAAATTGACTTAGAAATTTTGGTGGTCGGCGTGTTGTGGGTACGAGAATCTCATTTTGGTCACTTTCACGTAGAAGCATGAAAATGGTGCCAAAACGTGCCCATGCGTGTCCAACCAACTCATGAATATTGGAAAATTGTTTCTCTCAAATAGTTTTGGAGATATAAGGGTCCAAAGTTGAAGGAAATTGAACTTTCAAGGGCCATAACTCGAAACTCAATGAAGGAAGACAACTCCCATTTTACCCCATGGCACTTGGGTTAAGGGCGCATCATTTGGCACCAATTATAGGCCGATATCATGAAGTCACCTTTGCACCATTTAGGCACTATCATCCTATTGGTGTCCCGCCAAAACTTGAGGCCCTTATAACTCGCTTTTGTGTATTGCGATTGAGCTGAAATTTTGCATGCTGCTAGTAGACCTCAGTGCCTAGTGGCTTGCAAAATTTCGTGCCGCTACGAAGCGTATCTTGTGAGTTATAAGCCTTCAAACTTCGAGGAAATTAAAGTTTGTGCCTATTTTGCGGGAATACGAAATAAGATACAGAGGTGCAGTATGTATCCTTCAACAGGCATTTATGTGCCCTACCATCGTGCAAAATCCCGGTAACACTGGGGCACGAGAAAGTGCCGAAATAAAGGACTCTTTTTTACATTGAGGGCTATGGGAAAAATGAAGAAAACGCCGCTACTCAGCCTAGAGGGCGAATACAATAGCAAGCTTTACACCGTTAGTCCGTCCCAATAAAGTACGCCCTCGGGCCAAATTACAGATCGCTGCGTACAATAGAGGCCAAGAAAATTGACTTAGAAATTTTGGTGGTCGGCGTGTTGTGGGTACGAGAATCTCATTTTGGTCACTTTCACGTAGAAGCATGAAAATGGTGCCAAAACGTGCCCATGCGTGTCCAACCAACTCATGAATATTGGAAAATTGTTTCTCTCAAATAGTTTTGGAGATATAAGGGTCCAAAGTTGAAGGAAATTGAACTTTCAAGGGCCATAACTCGAAACTCAATGAAGGAAGACAACTCCCATTTTACCCCATGGCACTTGGGTTAAGGGCGCATCATTTGGCACCAATTATAGGCCGATATCATGAAGTCACCTTTGCACCATTTAGGCACTATCATCCTATTGGTGTCCCGCCAAAACTTGAGGCCCTTATAACTCGCTTTTGTGTATTGCGATTGAGCTGAAATTTTGCATGCTGCTAGTAGACCTCAGTGCCTAGTGGCTTGCAAAATTTCGTGCCGCTACGAAGCGTATCTTGTGAGTTATAAGCCTTCAAACTTCGAGGAAATTAAAGTTTGTGCCTATTTTGCGGGAATACGAAATAAGATACAGAGGTGCAGTATGTATCCTTCAACAGGCATTTATGTGCCCTACCATCGTGCAAAATCCCGGTAACACTGGGGCACGAGAAAGTGCCGAAATAAAGGACTCTTTTTTACATTGAGGGCTATGGGAAAAATGAAGAAAACGCCGCTACTCAGCCTAGAGGGCGAATACAATAGCAAGCTTTACACCGTTAGTCCGTCCCAATAAAGTACGCCCTCGGGCCAAATTACAGATCGCTGCGTACAATAGAGGCCAAGAAAATTGACTTAGAAATTTTGGTGGTCGGCGTGTTGTGGGTACGAGAATCTCATTTTGGTCACTTTCACGTAGAAGCATGAAAATTGTGCCAAAACGTGCCCATGCGTGTCCAACCAACTCATGAATATTGGAAAATTGTTTCTCTCAAATAGTTTTGGAGATATAAGGGTCCAAAGTTGAAGGAAATTGACCTTTCAAGGGCCATAACTCGAAACTCAATGAAGGAAGACAACTCCCATTTTACCCCATGGCACTTGGGTTAAGGGCGCATCATTTGGCACCAATTATAGGCCGATATCATGAAGTCACCTTTGCACCATTTAGGCACTATCATCCTATTGGTGTCCCGCCAAAACTTGAGGCCCTTATAACTCGCTTTTGTGTATTGCGATTGAGCTGAAATTTTGCATGCTGCTAGTAGACCTCAGTGCCTAGTGGCTTGCAAAATTTCGTGCCGCTACGAAGCGTATCTTGTGAGTTATAAGCCTTCAAACTTCGAGGAAATTAAAGTTTGTGCCTATTTTGCGGGAATACGAAATAAGATACAGAGGTGCAGTATGTATCCTTCAACAGGCATTTATGTGCCCTACCATCGTGCAAAATCCCGGTAACACTGGGGCACGAGAAAGTGCCGAAATAAAGGACTCTTTTTTACATTGAGGGCTATGGGAAAAATGAAGAAAACGCCGCTACTCAGCCTAGAGGGCGAATACAATAGCAAGCTTTACACCGTTAGTCCGTCCCAATAAAGTACGCCCTCGGGCCAAATTACAGATCGCTGCGTACAATAGAGGCCAAGAAAATTGACTTAGAAATTTTGGTGGTCGGCGTGTTGTGGGTACGAGAATCTCATTTTGGTCACTTTCACGTAGAAGCATGAAAATGGTGCCAAAACGTGCCCATGCGTGTCCAACCAACTCATGAATATTGGAAAATTGTTTCTCTCAAATAGTTTTGGAGATATAAGGGTCCAAAGTTGAAGGAAATTGAACTTTCAAGGGCCATAACTCGAAACTCAATGAAGGAAGACAACTCCCATTTTACCCCATGGCACTTGGGTTAAGGGCGCATCATTTGGCACCAATTATAGGCCGATATCATGAAGTCACCTTTGCACCATTTAGGCACTATCATCCTATTGGTGTCCCGCCAAAACTTGAGGCCCTTATAACTCGCTTTTGTGTATTG
Organism: Lucinisca nassula; assembly: GCA_963580285.1. Taxonomy (NCBI): domain Eukaryota; kingdom Metazoa; phylum Mollusca; class Bivalvia; order Lucinida; family Lucinidae; genus Lucinisca; species Lucinisca nassula. The sequence goes on from OY757023.1 coordinate 132,495,272, forward strand.
CGATTGAGCTGAAATTTTGCATGCTGCTAGTAGACCTCAGTGCCTAGTGGCTTGCAAAATTTCGTGCCGTTACGAAGCGTATCTTGTGAGTTATAAGCCTTCAAACTTCGAGGAAATTAAAGTTTGTGCCTATTTTGCGGGAATACGAAATAAGATACAGAGGTGCAGTATGTATCCTTCAACAGGCATTTATGTGCCCTACCATCGTGCAAAATCCCGGTAACACTGGGGCACGAGAAAGTGCCGAAATAAAGGACTCTTTTTTACATTGAGGGCTATGGGAAAAATGAAGAAAACGCCGCTACTCAGCCTAGAGGGCGAATACAATAGCAAGCTTTACACCGTTAGTCCGTCCCAATAAAGTACGCCCTCGGGCCAAATTACAGATCGCTGCGTACAATAGAGGCCAAGAAAATTGACTTAGAAATTTTGGTGGTCGGCGTGTTGTGGGTACGAGAATCTCATTTTGGTCACTTTCACGTAGAAGCATGAAAATTGTGCCAAAACGTGCCCATGCGTGTCCAACCAACTCATGAATATTGGAAAATTGTTTCTCTCAAATAGTTTTGGAGATATAAGGGTCCAAAGTTGAAGGAAATTGACCTTTCAAGGGCCATAACTCGAAACTCAATGAAGGAAGACAACTCCCATTTTACCCCATGGCACTTGGGTTAAGGGCGCATCATTTGGCACCAATTATAGGCCGATATCATGAAGTCACCTTTGCACCATTTAGGCACTATCATCCTATTGGTGTCCCGCCAAAACTTGAGGCCCTTATAACTCGCTTTTGTGTATTGCGATTGAGCTGAAATTTTGCATGCTGCTAGTAGACCTCAGTGCCTAGTGGCTTGCAAAATTTCGTGCCGCTACGAAGCGTATCTTGTGAGTTATAAGCCTTCAAACTTCGAGGAAATTAAAGTTTGTGCCTATTTTGCGGGAATACGAAATAAGATACAGAGGTGCAGTATGTATCCTTCAACAGGCATTTATGTGCCCTACCATCGTGCAAAATCCCGGTAACACTGGGGCACGAGAAAGTGCCGAAATAAAGGACTCTTTTTTACATTGAGGGCTATGGGAAAAATGAAGAAAACGCCGCTACTCAGCCTAGAGGGCGAATACAATAGCAAGCTTTACACCGTTAGTCCGTCCCAATAAAGTACGCCCTCGGGCCAAATTACAGATCGCTGCGTACAATAGAGGCCAAGAAAATTGACTTAGAAATTTTGGTGGTCGGCGTGTTGTGGGTACGAGAATCTCATTTTGGTCACTTTCACGTAGAAGCATGAAAATGGTGCCAAAACGTGCCCATGCGTGTCCAACCAACTCATGAATATTGGAAAATTGTTTCTCTCAAATAGTTTTGGAGATATAAGGGTCCAAAGTTGAAGGAAATTGACCTTTCAAGGGCCATAACTCGAAACTCAATGAAGGAAGACAACTCCCATTTTACCCCATGGCACTTGGGTGAAGGGCGCATCATTTGGCACCAATTATAGGCCGATATCATGAAGTCACCTTTGCACCATTTAGGCACTATCATCCTATTGGTGTCCCGCCAAAACTTGAGGCCCTTATAACTCGCTTTTGTGTATTGCGATTGAGCTGAAATTTTGCATGCTGCTAGTAGACCTCAGTGCCTAGTGGCTTGCAAAATTTCGTGCCGCTACGAAGCGTATCTTGTGAGTTATAAGCCTTCAAACTTCGAGGAAATTAAAGTTTGTGCCTATTTTGCGGGAATACGAAATAAGATACAGAGGTGCAGTATGTATCCTTCAACAGGCATTTATGTGCCCTACCATCGTGCAAAATCCCGGTAACACTGGGGCACGAGAAAGTGCCGAAATAAAGGACTCTTTTTTACATTGAGGGCTATGGGAAAAATGAAGAAAACGCCGCTACTCAGCCTAGAGGGCGAATACAATAGCAAGCTTTACACCGTTAGTCCGTCCCAATAAAGTACGCCCTCGGGCCAAATTACAGATCGCTGCGTACAATAGAGGCCAAGAAAATTGACTTAGAAATTTTGGTGGTCGGCGTGTTGTGGGTACGAGAATCTCATTTTGGTCACTTTCACGTAGAAGCATGAAAATGGTGCCAAAACGTGCCCATGCGTGTCCAACCAACTCATGAATATTGGAAAATTGTTTCTCTCAAATAGTTTTGGAGATATAAGGGTCCAAAGTTGAAGGAAATTGAACTTTCAAGGGCCATAACTCGAAACTCAATGAAGGAAGACAACTCCCATTTTACCCCATGGCACTTGGGTTAAGGGCGCATCATTTGGCACCAATTATAGGCCGATATCATGAAGTCACCTTTGCACCATTTAGGCACTATCATCCTATTGGTGTCCCGCCAAAACTTGAGGCCCTTATAACTCGCTTTTGTGTATTGCGATTGAGCTGAAATTTTGCATGCTGCTAGTAGACCTCAGTGCCTAGTGGCTTGCAAAATTTCGTGCCGCTACGAAGCGTATCTTGTGAGTTATAAGCCTTCAAACTTCGAGGAAATTAAAGTTTGTGCCTATTTTGCGGGAATACGAAATAAGATACAGAGGTGCAGTATGTATCCTTCAACAGGCATTTATGTGCCCTACCATCGTGCAAAATCCCGGTAACACTGGGGCACGAGAAAGTGCCGAAATAAAGGACTCTTTTTTACATTGAGGGCTATGGGAAAAATGAAGAAAACGCCGCTACTCAGCCTAGAGGGCGAATACAATAGCAAGCTTTACACCGTTAGTCCGTCCCAATAAAGTACGCCCTCGGGCCAAATTACAGATCGCTGCGTACAATAGAGGCCAAGAAAATTGACTTAGAAATTTTGGTGGTCGGCGTGTTGTGGGTACGAGAATCTCATTTTGGTCACTTTCACGTAGAAGCATGAAAATGGTGCCAAAACGTGCCCATGCGTGTCCAACCAACTCATGAATATTGGAAAATTGTTTCTCTCAAATAGTTTTGGAGATATAAGGGTCCAAAGTTGAAGGAAATTGACCTTTCAAGGGCCATAACTCGAAACTCAATGAAGGAAGACAACTCCCATTTTACCCCATGGCACTTGGGTTAAGGGCGCATCATTTGGCACCAATTATAGGCCGATATCATGAAGTCACCTTTGCACCATTTAGGCACTATCATCCTATTGGTGTCCCGCCAAAACTTGAGGCCCTTATAACTCGCTTTTGTGTATTGCGATTGAGCTGAAATTTTGCATGCTGCTAGTAGACCTCAGTGCCTAGTGGCTTGCAAAATTTCGTGCCGCTACGAAGCGTATCTTGTGAGTTATAAGCCTTCAAACTTCGAGGAAATTAAAGTTTGTGCCTATTTTGCGGGAATACGAAATAAGATACAGAGGTGCAGTATGTATCCTTCAACAGGCATTTATGTGCCCTACCATCGTGCAAAATCCCGGTAACACTGGGGCACGAGAAAGTGCCGAAATAAAGGACTCTTTTTTACATTGAGGGCTATGGGAAAAATGAAGAAAACGCCGCTACTCAGCCTAGAGGGCGAATACAATAGCAAGCTTTACACCGTTAGTCCGTCCCAATAAAGTACGCCCTCGGGCCAAATTACAGATCGCTGCGTACAATAGAGGCCAAGAAAATTGACTTAGAAATTTTGGTGGTCGGCGTGTTGTGGGTACGAGAATCTCATTTTGGTCACTTTCACGTAGAAGCATGAAAATGGTGCCAAAACGTGCCCATGCGTGTCCAACCAACTCATGAATATTGGAAAATTGTTTCTCTCAAATAGTTTTGGAGATATAAGGGTCCAAAGTTGAAGGAAATTGACCTTTCAAGGGCCATAACTCGAAACTCAATGAAGGAAGACAACTCCCATTTTACCCCATGGCACTTGGGTTAAGGGCGCATCATTTGGCACCAATTATAGGCCGATATCATGAAGTCACCTTTGCACCATTTAGGCACTATCATCCTATTGGTGTCCCGCCAAAACTTGAGGCCCTTATAACTCGCTTTTGTGTATTGCGATTGAGCTGAAATTTTGCATGCTGCTAGTAGACCTCAGTGCCTAGTGGCTTGCAAAATTTCGTGCCGCTACGAAGCGTATCTTGTGAGTTATAAGCCTTCAAACTTCGAGGAAATTAAAGTTTGTGCCTATTTTGCGGGAATACGAAATAAGATACAGAGGTGCAGTATGTATCCTTCAACAGGCATTTATGTGCCCTACCATCGTGCAAAATCCCGGTAACACTGGGGCACGAGAAAGTGCCGAAATAAAGGACTCTTTTTTACATTGAGGGCTATGGGAAAAATGAAGAAAACGCCGCTACTCAGCCTAGAGGGCGAATACAATAGCAAGCTTTACACCGTTAGTCCGTCCCAATAAAGTACGCCCTCGGGCCAAATTACAGATCGCTGCGTACAATAGAGGCCAAGAAAATTGACTTAGAAATTTTGGTGGTCGGCGTGTTGTGGGTACGAGAATCTCATTTTGGTCACTTTCACGTAGAAGCATGAAAATGGTGCCAAAACGTGCCCATGCGTGTCCAACCAACTCATGAATATTGGAAAATTGTTTCTCTCAAATAGTTTTGGAGATATAAGGGTCCAAAGTTGAAGGAAATTGACCTTTCAAGGGCCATAACTCGAAACTCAATGAAGGAAGACAACTCCCATTTTACCCCATGGCACTTGGGTTAAGGGCGCATCATTTGGCACCAATTATAGGCCGATATCATGAAGTCACCTTTGCACCATTTAGGCACTATCATCCTATTGGTGTCCCGCCAAAACTTGAGGCCCTTATAACTCGCTTTTGTGTATTGCGATTGAGCTGAAATTTTGCATGCTGCTAGTAGACCTCAGTGCCTAGTGGCTTGCAAAATTTCGTGCCGCTACGAAGCGTATCTTGTGAGTTATAAGCCTTCAAACTTCGAGGAAATTAAAGTTTGTGCCTATTTTGCGGGAATACGAAATAAGATACAGAGGTGCAGTATGTATCCTTCAACAGGCATTTATGTGCCCTACCATCGTGCAAAATCCCGGTAACACTGGGGCACGAGAAAGTGCCGAAATAAAGGACTCTTTTTTACATTGAGGGCTATGGGAAAAATGAAGAAAACGCCGCTACTCAGCCTAGAGGGCGAATACAATAGCAAGCTTTACACCGTTAGTCCGTCCCAATAAAGTACGCCCTCGGGCCAAATTACAGATCGCTGCGTACAATAGAGGCCAAGAAAATTGACTTAGAAATTTTGGTGGTCGGCGTGTTGTGGGTACGAGAATCTCATTTTGGTCACTTTCACGTAGAAGCATGAAAATGGTGCCAAAACGTGCCCATGCGTGTCCAACCAACTCATGAATATTGGAAAATTGTTTCTCTCAAATAGTTTTGGAGATATAAGGGTCCAAAGTTGAAGGAAATTGACCTTTCAAGGGCCATAACTCGAAACTCAATGAAGGAAGACAACTCCCATTTTACCCCATGGCACTTGGGTTAAGGGCGCATCATTTGGCACCAATTATAGGCCGATATCATGAAGTCACCTTTGCACCATTTAGGCACTATCATCCTATTGGTGTCCCGCCAAAACTTGAGGCCCTTATAACTCGCTTTTGTGTATTGCGATTGAGCTGAAATTTTGCATGCTGCTAGTAGACCTCAGTGCCTAGTGGCTTGCAAAATTTCGTGCCGCTACGAAGCGTATCTTGTGAGTTATAAGCCTTCAAACTTCGAGGAAATTAAAGTTTGTGCCTATTTTGCGGGAATACGAAATAAGATACAGAGGTGCAGTATGTATCCTTCAACAGGCATTTATGTGCCCTACCATCGTGCAAAATCCCGGTAACACTGGGGCACGAGAAAGTGCCGAAATAAAGGACTCTTTTTTACATTGAGGGCTATGGGAAAAATGAAGAAAACGCCGCTACTCAGCCTAGAGGGCGAATACAATAGCAAGCTTTACACCGTTAGTCCGTCCCAATAAAGTACGCCCTCGGGCCAAATTACAGATCGCTGCGTACAATAGAGGCCAAGAAAATTGACTTAGAAATTTTGGTGGTCGGCGTGTTGTGGGTACGAGAATCTCATTTTGGTCACTTTCACGTAGAAGCATGAAAATGGTGCCAAAACGTGCCCATGCGTGTCCAACCAACTCATGAATATTGGAAAATTGTTTCTCTCAAATAGTTTTGGAGATATAAGGGTCCAAAGTTGAAGGAAATTGACCTTTCAAGGGCCATAACTCGAAACTCAATGAAGGAAGACAACTCCCATTTTACCCCATGGCACTTGGGTTAAGGGCGCATCATTTGGCACCAATTATAGGCCGATATCATGAAGTCACCTTTGCACCATTTAGGCACTATCATCCTATTGGTGTCCCGCCAAAACTTGAGGCCCTTATAACTCGCTTTTGTGTATTGCGATTGAGCTGAAATTTTGCATGCTGCTAGTAGACCTCAGTGCCTAGTGGCTTGCAAAATTTCGTGCCGCTACGAAGCGTATCTTGTGAGTTATAAGCCTTCAAACTTCGAGGAAATTAAAGTTTGTGCCTATTTTGCGGGAATACGAAATAAGATACAGAGGTGCAGTATGTATCCTTCAACAGGCATTTATGTGCCCTACCATCGTGCAAAATCCCGGTAACACTGGGGCACGAGAAAGTGCCGAAATAAAGGACTCTTTTTTACATTGAGGGCTATGGGAAAATGAAGAAAACGCCGATACTCAGCCTAGAGGGCGAATACAATAGCAAGCTTTACACCGTTAGTCCGTCCCAATAAAGTACGCCCTCGGGCCAAATTACAGATCGCTGCGTACAATAGAGGCCAAGAAAATTGACTTAGAAATTTTGGTGGTCGGCGTGTTGTGGGTACGAGAATCTCATTTTGGTCACTTTCACGTAGAAGCATGAAAATGGTGCCAAAACGTGCCCATGCGTGTCCAACCAACTCATGAATATTGGAAAATTGTTTCTCTCAAATAGTTTTGGAGATATAAGGGTCCAAAGTTGAAGGAAATTGACCTTTCAAGGGCCATAACTCGAAACTCAATGAAGGAAGACAACTCCCATTTTACCCCATGGCACTTGGGTTAAGGGCGCATCATTTGGCACCAATTATAGGCCGATATCATGAAGTCACCTTTGCACCATTTAGGCACTATCATCCTATTGGTGTCCCGCCAAAACTTGAGGCCCTTATAACTCGCTTTTGTGTATTGCGATTGAGCTGAAATTTTGCATGCTGCTAGTAGACCTCAGTGCCTAGTGGCTTGCAAAATTTCGTGCCGCTACGAAGCGTATCTTGTGAGTTATAAGCCTTCAAACTTCGAGGAAATTAAAGTTTGTGCCTATTTTGCGGGAATACGAAATAAGATACAGAGGTGCAGTATGTATCCTTCAACAGGCATTTATGTGCCCTACCATCGTGCAAAATCCCGGTAACACTGGGGCACGAGAAAGTGCCGAAATAAAGGACTCTTTTTTACATTGAGGGCTATGGGAAAAATGAAGAAAACGCCGCTACTCAGCCTAGAGGGCGAATACAATAGCAAGCTTTACACCGTTAGTCCGTCCCAATAAAGTACGCCCTCGGGCCAAATTACAGATCGCTGCGTACAATAGAGGCCAAGAAAATTGACTTAGAAATTTTGGTGGTCGGCGTGTTGTGGGTACGAGAATCTCATTTTGGTCACTTTCACGTAGAAGCATGAAAATGGTGCCAAAACGTGCCCATGCGTGTCCAACCAACTCATGAATATTGGAAAATTGTTTCTCTCAAATAGTTTTGGAGATATAAGGGTCCAAAGTTGAAGGAAATTGACCTTTCAAGGGCCATAACTCGAAACTCAATGAAGGAAGACAACTCCCATTTTACCCCATGGCACTTGGGTTAAGGGCGCATAATTTGGCACCAATTATAGGCCGATATCATGAAGTCACCTTTGCACCATTTAGGCACTATCATCCTATTGGTGTCCCGCCAAAACTTGAGGCCCTTATAACTCGCTTTTGTGTATTGCGATTGAGCTGAAATTTTGCATGCTGCTAGTAGACCTCAGTGCCTAGTGGCTTGCAAAATTTCGTGCCGCTACGAAGCGTATCTTGTCAGTTATAAGCCATCAAACTTTGAGGAAATTAAAGTTTGTGCCTATTTTGCGGGAATACGAAATAAGATACAGAGGTGCAGTATGTATCCTTCAACAGGCATTTATGTGCCCTACCATCGTGCAAAATCCCGGTAACACTGGGGCACGAGAAAGTGCCGAAATAAAGGACTCTTTTTTACATTGAGGGCTATGGGAAAAATGAAGAAAACGCCGCTACTCAGCCTAGAGGGCGAATACAATAGCAAGCTTTACACCGTTAGTCCGTCCCAATAAAGTACGCCCTCGGGCCAAATTACAGATCGCTGCGTACAATAGAGGCCAAGAAAATTGACTTAGAAATTTTGGTGGTCGGCGTGTTGTGGGTACGAGAATCTCATTTTGGTCACTTTCACGTAGAAGCATGAAAATGGTGCCAAAACGTGCCCATGCGTGTCCAACCAACTCATGAATATTGGAAAATTGTTTCTCTCAAATAGTTTTGGAGATATAAGGGTCCAAAGTTGAAGGAAATTGACCTTTCAAGGGCCATAACTCGAAACTCAATGAAGGAAGACAACTCCCATTTTACCCCATGGCACTTGGGTTAAGGGCGCATCATTTGGCACCAATTATAGGCCGATATCATGAAGTCACCTTTGCACCATTTAGGCACTATCATCCTATTGGTGTCCCGCCAAAACTTGAGGCCCTTATAACTCGCTTTTGTGTATTGCGATTGAGCTGAAATTTTGCATGCTGCTAGTAGACCTCAGTGCCTAGTGGCTTGCAAAATTTCGTGCCGCTACGAAGCGTATCTTGTGAGTTATAAGCCTTCAAACTTCGAGGAAATTAAAGTTTGTGCCTATTTTGCGGGAATACGAAATAAGATACAGAGGTGCAGTATGTATCCTTCAACAGGCATTTATGTGCCCTACCATCGTGCAAAATCCCGGTAACACTGGGGCACGAGAAAGTGCCGAAATAAAGGACTCTTTTTTACATTGAGGGCTATGGGAAAAATGAAGAAAACGCCGCTACTCAGCCTAGAGGGCGAATACAATAGCAAGCTTTACACCGTTAGTCCGTCCCAATAAAGTACGCCCTCGGGCCAAATTACAGATCGCTGCGTACAATAGAGGCCAAGAAAATTGACTTAGAAATTTTGGTGGTCGGCGTGTTGTGGGTACGAGAATCTCATTTTGGTCACTTTCACGTAGAAGCATGAAAATGGTGCCAAAACGTGCCCATGCGTGTCCAACCAACTCATGAATATTGGAAAATTGTTTCTCTCAAATAGTTTTGGAGATATAAGGGTCCAAAGTTGAAGGAAATTGACCTTTCAAGGGCCATAACTCGAAACTCAATGAAGGAAGACAACTCCCATTTTACCCCATGGCACTTGGGTTAAGGGCGCATCATTTGGCACCAATTATAGGCCGATATCATGAAGTCACCTTTGCACCATTTAGGCACTATCATCCTATTGGTGTCCCGCCAAAACTTGAGGCCCTTATAACTCGCTTTTGTGTATTGCGATTGAGCTGAAATTTTGCATGCTGCTAGTAGACCTCAGTGCCTAGTGGCTTGCAAAATTTCGTGCTGCTACGAAGCGTATCTTGTGAGTTATAAGCCTTCGAACTTCGAGGAAATTAAAGTTTGTGCCTATTTTGCGGGAATACGAAATAAGATACAGAGGTGCAGTATGTATCCTTCAACAGGCATTTATGTGCCCTACCATCGTGCAAAATCCCGGTAACACTGGGGCACGAGAAAGTGCCGAAATAAAGGACTCTTTTTTACATTGAGGGCTATGGGAAAAATGAAGAAAACGCCGCTACTCAGCCTAGAGGGCGAATACAATAGCAAGCTTTACACCGTTAGTCCGTCCCAATAAAGTACGCCCTCGGGCCAAATTACAGATCGCTGCGTACAATAGAGGCCAAGAAAATTGACTTAGAAATTTTGGTGGTCGGCGTGTTGTGGGTACGAGAATCTCATTTTGGTCACTTTCACGTAGAAGCATGAAAATGGTGCCAAAACGTGCCCATGCGTGTCCAACCAACTCATGAATATTGGAAAATTGTTTCTCTCAAATAGTTTTGGAGATATAAGGGTCCAAAGTTGAAGGAAATTGACCTTTCAAGGGCCATAACTCGAAACTCAATGAAGGAAGACAACTCCCATTTTACCCCATGGCACTTGGGTTAAGGGCGCATCATTTGGCACCAATTATAGGCCGATATCATGAAGTCACCTTTGCACCATTTAGGCACTATCATCCTATTGGTGTCCCGCCAAAACTTGAGGCCCTTATAACTCGCTTTTGTGTATTGCGATTGAGCTGAAATTTTGCATGCTGCTAGTAGACCTCAGTGCCTAGTGGCTTGCAAAATTTCGTGCTGCTACGAAGCGTATCTTGTGAGTTATAAGCCTTCGAACTTCGAGGAAATTAAAGTTTGTGCCTATTTTGCGGGAATACGAAATAAGATACAGAGGTGCAGTATGTATCCTTCAACAGGCATTTATGTGCCCTACCATCGTGCAAAATCCCGGTAACACTGGGGCACGAGAAAGTGCCGAAATAAAGGACTCTTTTTTACATTGAGGGCTATGGGAAAAATGAAGAAAACGCCGCTACTCAGCCTAGAGGGCGAATACAATAGCAAGCTTTACACCGTTAGTCCGTCCCAATAAAGTACGCCCTCGGGCCAAATTACAGATCGCTGCGTACAATAGAGGCCAAGAAAATTGACTTAGAAATTTTGGTGGTCGGCGTGTTGTGGGTACGAGAATCTCATTTTGGTCACTTTCACGTAGAAGCATGAAAATGGTGCCAAAACGTGCCCATGCGTGTCCAACCAACTCATGAATATTGGAAAATTGTTTCTCTCAAATAGTTTTGGAGATATAAGGGTCCAAAGTTGAAGGAAATTGACCTTTCAAGGGCCATAACTCGAAACTCAATGAAGGAAGACAACTCCCATTTTACCCCATGGCACTTGGGTTAAGGGCGCATCATTTGGCACCAATTATAGGCCGATATCATGAAGTCACCTTTGCACCATTTAGGCACTATCATCCTATTGGTGTCCCGCCAAAACTTGAGGCCCTTATAACTCGCTTTTGTGTATTGCGATTGAGCTGAAATTTTGCATGCTGCTAGTAGACCTCAGTGCCTAGTGGCTTGCAAAATTTCGTGCCGCTACGAAGCGTATCTTGTGAGTTATAAACCTTCAAACTTCGAGGAAATTAAAGTTTGTGCCTATTTTGCGGGAATACGAAATAAGATACAGAGGTGCAGTATGTATCCATCAACAGGCATTTATGTGCCCTACCATCGTGCAAAATCCCGGTAACACTGGGACACGAGAAAGTGCCGAAATAAAGGACTCCTTTTTACATTAAGGGCTATGGGAAAAATGAAGAAAACGCCGCTACTCAGCCTAGAGGGCGAATACAATAGCAAGCTTTACACCGTTAGTCCGTCCCAGTAAAGTACGCCCTCGGGCCAAATTACAGATCGCTGCGTACAATAGAGGCCAAGAAAATTGACTTAGAAATTTTGGTGGTCGGCGTGTTGTGGGTACGAGAATCTCATTTTGGTCACTTTCACGTAGAAGCATGAAAATGGTGCCAAAACGTGCCCATGCGTGTCCAACCAACTCATGAATATTGGAAAATTGTTTCTCTCAAATAGTTTTGGAGATATAAGGTCCAAAGTTGAAGGAAATTGACCTTTCAAGGGCCATAACTCGAAACTCAATGAAGGAAGACAACTCCCATTTTACCCCATGGCACTTGGGTTAAGGGCGCATCATTTGGCACCAATTATAGGCCGATATCATGAAGTCACCTTTGCACCATTTAGGCACTATCATCCTATTGGTGTCCCGCCAAAACTTGAGGCCCTTATAACTCGCTTTTGTGTATTGCGATTGAGCTGAAATTTTGCATGCTGCTAGTAGACCTCAGTGCCTAGTGGCTTGCAAAATTTCGTGCCGCTACGAAGCGTATCTTGTGAGTGATAAGCCTTCAAACTTCGAGGAAATTAAAGTTTGTGCCTATTTTGCGGGAATACGAAATAAGATACAGAGGTGCAGTATGTATCCTTCAACAGGCATTTATGTGCCCTACCATCGTGCAAAATCCCGGTAACACTGGGGCACGAGAAAGTGCCGAAATAAAGGACTCTTTTTTACATTGAGGGCTATGGGAAAAATGAAGAAAACGCCGCTACTCAGCCTAGAGGGCGAATACAATAGCAAGCTTTACATCGTTAGTCCGTCCCAATAAAGTACGCCCTCGGGCCAAATTACAGATCGCTGCGTACAATAGAGGCCAAGAAAATTGACTTAGAAATTTTGGTGGTCGGCGTGTTGTGGGTACGAGAATCTCATTTTGGTCACTTTCACGTAGAAGCATGAAAATGGTGCCAAAACGTGCCCATGCGTGTCCAACCAACTCATGAATATTGGAAAATTGTTTCTCTCAAATAGTTTTGGAGATATAAGGGTCCAAAGTTGAAGGAAATTGACCTTTCAAGGGCCATAACTCGAAACTCAATGAAGGAAGACAACTCCCATTTTACCCCATGGCACTTGGGTTAAGGGCGCATCATTTGGCACCAATTATAGGCCGATATCATGAAGTCACCTTTGCACCATTTAGGCACTATCATCCTATTGGTGTCCCGCCAAAACTTGAGGCCCTTATAACTCGCTTTTGTGTATTGCGATTGAGCTGAAATTTTGCATGCTGCTAGTAGACCTCAGTGCCTAGTGGCTTGCAAAATTTCGTGCCGCTACGAAGCGTATCTTGTGAGTTATAAGCCTTCAAACTTCGAGGAAATTAAAGTTTGTGCCTATTTTGCGGGAATACGAAATAAGATACAGAGGTGCAGTATGTATCCTTCAACAGGCATTTATGTGCCCTACCATCGTGCAAAATCCCGGTAACACTGGGGCACGAGAAAGTGCCGAAATAAAGGACTCTTTTTTACATTGAGGGCTATGGGAAAAATGAAGAAAACGCCGCTACTCAGCCTAGAGGGCGAATACAATAGCAAGCTTTACACCGTTAGTCCATCCCAATAAAGTACGCCCTCGGGCCAAATTACAGATCGCTGCGTACAATAGAGGCCAAGAAAATTGACTTAGAAATTTTGGTGGTCGGCGTGTTGTGGGTACGAGAATCTCATTTTGGTCACTTTCACGTAGAAGCATGAAAATGGTGCCAAAACGTGCCCATGCGTGTCCAACCAACTCATGAATATTGGAAAATTGTTTCTCTCAAATAGTTTTGGAGATATAAGGGTCCAAAGTTGAAGGAAATTGACCTTTCAAGGGCCATAACTCGAAACTCAATGAAGGAAGACAACTCCCATTTTACCCCATGGCACTTGGGTTAAGGGCGCATCATTTGGCACCAATTATAGGCCGATATCATGAAGTCACCTTTGCACCATTTAGGCACTATCATCCTATTGGTGTCCCGCCAAAACTTGAGGCCCTTATAACTCGCTTTTGTGTATTGCGATTGAGCTGAAATTTTGCATGCTGCTAGTAGACCTCAGTGCCTAGTGGCTTGCAAAATTTCGTGCCGCTACGAAGCGTATCTTGTGAGTGATAAGCCTTCAAACTTCGAGGAAATTAAAGTTTGTGCCTATTTTGCGGGAATACGAAATAAGATACAGAGGTGCAGTATGTATCCTTCAACAGGCATTTATGTGCCCTACCATCGTGCAAAATCCCGGTAACACTGGGGCACGAGAAAGTGCCGAAATAAAGGACTCTTTTTTACATTGAGGGCTATGGGAAAAATGAAGAAAACGCCGCTACTCAGCCTAGAGGGCGAATACAATAGCAAGCTTTACATCGTTAGTCCGTCCCAATAAAGTACGCCCTCGGGCCAAATTACAGATCGCTGCGTACAATAGAGGCCAAGAAAATTGACTTAGAAATTTTGGTGGTCGGCGTGTTGTGGGTACGAGAATCTCATTTTGGTCACTTTCACGTAGAAGCATGAAAATGGTGCCAAAACGTGCCCATGCGTGTCCAACCAACTCATGAATATTGGAAAATTGTTTCTCTCAAATAGTTTTGGAGATATAAGGGTCCAAAGTTGAAGGAAATTGACCTTTCAAGGGCCATAACTCGAAACTCAATGAAGGAAGACAACTCCCATTTTACCCCATGGCACTTGGGTTAAGGGCGCATCATTTGGCACCAATTATAGGCCGATATCATGAAGTCACCTTTGCACCATTTAGGCACTATCATCCTATTGGTGTCCCGCCAAAACTTGAGGCCCTTATAACTCGCTTTTGTGTATTGCGATTGAGCTGAAATTTTGCATGCTGCTAGTAGACCTCAGTGCCTAGTGGCTTGCAAAATTTCGTGCCGCTACGAAGCGTATCTTGTGAGTGATAAGCCTTCAAACTTCGAGGAAATTAAAGTTTGTGCCTATTTTGCGGGAATACGAAATAAGATACAGAGGTGCAGTATGTATCCTTCAACAGGCATTTATGTGCCCTACCATCGTGCAAAATCCCGGTAACACTGGGGCACGAGAAAGTGCCGAAATAAAGGACTCTTTTTTACATTGAGGGCTATGGGAAAAATGAAGAAAACGCCGCTACTCAGCCTAGAGGGCGAATACAATAGCAAGCTTTACATCGTTAGTCCGTCCCAATAAAGTACGCCCTCGGGCCAAATTACAGATCGCTGCGTACAATAGAGGCCAAGAAAATTGACTTAGAAATTTTGGTGGTCGGCGTGTTGTGGGTACGAGAATCTCATTTTGGTCACTTTCACGTAGAAGCATGAAAATGGTGCCAAAACGTGCCCATGCGTGTCCAACCAACTCATGAATATTGGAAAATTGTTTCTCTCAAATAGTTTTGGAGATATAAGGGTCCAAAGTTGAAGGAAATTGACCTTTCAAGGGCCATAACTCGAAACTCAATGAAGGAAGACAACTCCCATTTTACCCCATGGCACTTGGGTTAAGGGCGCATCATTTGGCACCAATTATAGGCCGATATCATGAAGTCACCTTTGCACCATTTAGGCACTATCATCCTATTGGTGTCCCGCCAAAACTTGAGGCCCTTATAACTCGCTTTTGTGTATTGCGATTGAGCTGAAATTTTGCATGCTGCTAGTAGACCTCAGTGCCTAGTGGCTTGCAAAATTTCGTGCCGCTACGAAGCGTATCTTGTGAGTTATAAGCCTTCAAACTTCGAGGAAATTAAAGTTTGTGCCTATTTTGCGGGAATACGAAATAAGATACAGAGGTGCAGTATGTATCCTTCAACAGGCATTTATGTGCCCTACCATCGTGCAAAATCCCGGTAACACTGGGGCACGAGAAAGTGCCGAAATAAAGGACTCTTTTTTACATTGAGGGCTATGGGAAAAATGAAGAAAACGCCGCTACTCAGCCTAGAGGGCGAATACAATAGCAAGCTTTACACCGTTAGTCCATCCCAATAAAGTACGCCCTCGGGCCAAATTACAGATCGCTGCGTACAATAGAGGCCAAGAAAATTGACTTAGAAATTTTGGTGGTCGGCGTGTTGTGGGTACGAGAATCTCATTTTGGTCACTTTCACGTAGAAGCATGAAAATGGTGCCAAAACGTGCCCATGCGTGTCCAACCAACTCATGAATATTGGAAAATTGTTTCTCTCAAATAGTTTTGGAGATATAAGGGTCCAAAGTTGAAGGAAATTGACCTTTCAAGGGCCATAACTCGAAACTCAATGAAGGAAGACAACTCCCATTTTACCCCATGGCACTTGGGTTAAGGGCGCATCATTTGGCACCAATTATAGGCCGATATCATGAAGTCACCTTTGCACCATTTAGGCACTATCATCCTATTGGTGTCCCGCCAAAACTTGAGGCCCTTATAACTCGCTTTTGTGTATTGCGATTGAGCTGAAATTTTGCATGCTGCTAGTAGACCTCAGTGCCTAGTGGCTTGCAAAATTTCGTGCCGCTACGAAGCGTATCTTGTGAGTGATAAGCCTTCAAACTTCGAGGAAATTAAAGTTTGTGCCTATTTTGCGGGAATACGAAATAAGATACAGAGGTGCAGTATGTATCCTTCAACAGGCATTTATGTGCCCTACCATCGTGCAAAATCCCGGTAACACTGGGGCACGAGAAAGTGCCGAAATAAAGGACTCTTTTTTACATTGAGGGCTATGGGAAAAATGAAGAAAACGCCGCTACTCAGCCTAGAGGGCGAATACAATAGCAAGCTTTACATCGTTAGTCCGTCCCAATAAAGTACGCCCTCGGGCCAAATTACAGATCGCTGCGTACAATAGAGGCCAAGAAAATTGACTTAGAAATTTTGGTGGTCGGCGTGTTGTGGGTACGAGAATCTCATTTTGGTCACTTTCACGTAGAAGCATGAAAATGGTGCCAAAACGTGCCCATGCGTGTCCAACCAACTCATGAATATTGGAAAATTGTTTCTCTCAAATAGTTTTGGAGATATAAGGGTCCAAAGTTGAAGGAAATTGACCTTTCAAGGGCCATAACTCGAAACTCAATGAAGGAAGACAACTCCCATTTTACCCCATGGCACTTGGGTTAAGGGCGCATCATTTGGCACCAATTATAGGCCGATATCATGAAGTCACCTTTGCACCATTTAGGCACTATCATCCTATTGGTGTCCCGCCAAAACTTGAGGCCCTTATAACTCGCTTTTGTGTATTGCGATTGAGCTGAAATTTTGCATGCTGCTAGTAGACCTCAGTGCCTAGTGGCTTGCAAAATTTCGTGCCGCTACGAAGCGTATCTTGTGAGTTATAAGCCTTCAAACTTCGAGGAAATTAAAGTTTGTGCCTATTTTGCGGGAATACGAAATAAGATACAGAGGTGCAGTATGTATCCTTCAACAGGCATTTATGTGCCCTACCATCGTGCAAAATCCCGGTAACACTGGGGCACGAGAAAGTGCCGAAATAAAGGACTCTTTTTTACATTGAGGGCTATGGGAAAAATGAAGAAAACGCCGCTACTCAGCCTAGAGGGCGAATACAATAGCAAGCTTTACACCGTTAGTCCATCCCAATAAAGTACGCCCTCGGGCCAAATTACAGATCGCTGCGTACAATAGAGGCCAAGAAAATTGACTTAGAAATTTTGGTGGTCGGCGTGTTGTGGGTACGAGAATCTCATTTTGGTCACTTTCACGTAGAAGCATGAAAATGGTGCCAAAACGTGCCCATGCGTGTCCAACCAACTCATGAATATTGGAAAATTGTTTCTCTCAAATAGTTTTGGAGATATAAGGGTCCAAAGTTGAAGGAAATTGACCTTTCAAGGGCCATAACTCGAAACTCAATGAAGGAAGACAACTCCCATTTTACCCCATGGCACTTGGGTTAAGGGCGCATCATTTGGCACCAATTATAGGCCGATATCATGAAGTCACCTTTGCACCATTTAGGCACTATCATCCTATTGGTGTCCCGCCAAAACTTGAGGCCCTTATAACTCGCTTTTGTGTATTGCGATTGAGCTGAAATTTTGCATGCTGCTAGTAGACCTCAGTGCCTAGTGGCTTGCAAAATTTCGTGCCGCTACGAAGCGTATCTTGTGAGTTATAAGCCTTCAAACTTCGAGGAAATTAAAGTTTGTGCCTATTTTGCGGGAATTCGAAATAAGATACAGAGGTGCAGTATGTATCCTTCAACAGGCATTTATGTGCCCTACCATCGTGCAAAATCCCGGTAACACTGGGGCACGAGAAAGTGCCGAAATAAAGGACTCCTTTTTACATTAAGGGCTATGGGAAAAATGAAGAAAACGCCGCTACTCAGCCTAGAGGGCGAATACAATAGCAAGCTTTACACCGTTAGTCCGTCCCAATAAAGTACGCCCTCGGGCCAAATTACAGATCGCTGCGTACAATAGAGGCCAAGAAAATTGACTTAGAAATTTTGGTGGTCGGCGTGTTGTGGGTACGAGAATCTCATTTTGGTCACTTTCACGTAGAAGCATGAAAATGGTGCCAAAACGTGCCCATGCGTGTCCAACCAACTCATGAATATTGGAAAATTGTTTCTCTCAAATAGTTTTGGAGATATAAGGGTCCAAAGTTGAAGGAAATTGACTTTTCAAGGGCCATAACTCGAAACTCAATGAAGGAAGACAACTCCCATTTTACCCCATGGCACTTGGGTTAAGGGCGCATCATTTGGCACCAATTATAGGCCGATATCATGAAGTCACCTTTGCACCATTTAGGCACTATCATCCTATTGGTGTCCCGCCAAAACTTGAGGCCCTTATAACTCGCTTTTGTGTATTGCGATTGAGCTGAAATTTTGCATGCTGCTAGTAGACCTCAGTGCCTAGTGGCTTGCAAAATTTCGTGCCGCTACGAAGCGTATCTTGTGAGTTATAAGCCTTCAAACTTCGAGGAAATTAAAGTTTGTGCCTATTTTGCGGGAATACGAAATAAGATACAGAGGTGCAGTATGTATCCTTCAACAGGCATTTATGTGCCCTACCATCGTGCAAAATCCCGGTAACACTGGGGCACGAGAAAGTGCCGAAATAAAGGACTCTTTTTTACATTGAGGGCTATGGGAAAAATGAAGAAAACGCCGCTACTCAGCCTAGAGGGCGAATACAATAGCAAGCTTTACACCGTTAGTCCGTCCCAATAAAGTACGCCCTCGGGCCAAATTACAGATCGCTGCGTACAATAGAGGCCAAGAAAATTGACTTAGAAATTTTGGTGGTCGGCGTGTTGTGGGTACGAGAATCTCATTTTGGTCACTTTCACGTAGAAGCATGAAAATGGTGCCAAAACGTGCCCATGCGTGTCCAACCAACTCATGAATATTGGAAAATTGTTTCTCTCAAATAGTTTTGGAGATATAAGGGTCCAAAGTTGAAGGAAATTGACCTTTCAAGGGCCATAACTCGAAACTCAATGAAGGAAGACAACTCCCATTTTACCCCATGGCACTTGGGTTAAGGGCGCATCATTTGGCACCAATTATAGGCCGATATCATGAAGTCACCTTTGCACCATTTAGGCACTATCATCCTATTGGTGTCCCGCCAAAACTTGAGGCCCTTATAACTCGCTTTTGTGTATTGCGATTGAGCTGAAATTTTGCATGCTGCTAGTAGACCTCAGTGCCTAGTGGCTTGCAAAATTTCGTGCCGCTACGAAGCGTATCTTGTGAGTTATAAGCCTTCAAACTTCGAGGAAATTAAAGTTTGTGCCTATTTTGCGGGAATACGAAATAAGATACAGAGGTGCAGTATGTATCCTTCAACAGGCATTTATGTGCCCTACCATCGTGCAAAATCCCGGTAACACTGGGGCACGAGAAAGTGCCGAAATAAAGGACTCTTTTTTACATTGAGGGCTATGGGAAAAATGAAGAAAACGCCGCTACTCAGCCTAGAGGGCGAATACAATAGCAAGCTTTACACCGTTAGTCCGTCCCAATAAAGTACGCCCTCGGGCCAAATTACAGATCGCTGCGTACAATAGAGGCCAAGAAAATTGACTTAGAAATTTTGGTGGTCGGCGTGTTGTGGGTACGAGAATCTCATTTTGGTCACTTTCACGTAGAAGCATGAAAATGGTGCCAAAACGTGCCCATGCGTGTCCAACCAACTCATGAATATTGGAAAATTGTTTCTCTCAAATAGTTTTGGAGATATAAGGGTCCAAAGTTGAAGGAAATTGACCTTTCAAGGGCCATAACTCGAAACTCAATGAAGGAAGACAACTCCCATTTTACCCCATGGCACTTGGGTTAAGGGCGCATCATTTGGCACCAATTATAGGCCGATATCATGAAGTCACCTTTGCACCATTTAGGCACTATCATCCTATTGGTGTCCCGCCAAAACTTGAGGCCCTTATAACTCGCTTTTGTGTATTGCGATTGAGCTGAAATTTTGCATGCTGCTAGTAGACCTCAGTGCCTAGTGGCTTGCAAAATTTCGTGCCGCTACGAAGCGTATCTTGTGAGTTATAAGCCTTCAAACTTCGAGGAAATTAAAGTTTGTGCCTATTTTGCGGGAATACGAAATAAGATACAGAGGTGCAGTATGTATCCTTCAACAGGCATTTATGTGCCCTACCATCGTGCAAAATCCCGGTAACACTGGGGCACGAGAAAGTGCCGAAATAAAGGACTCTTTTTTACATTGAGGGCTATGGGAAAAATGAAGAAAACGCCGCTACTCAGCCTAGAGGGCGAATACAATAGCAAGCTTTACACCGTTAGTCCGTCCCAATAAAGTACGCCCTCGGGCCAAATTACAGATCGCTGCGTACAATAGAGGCCAAGAAAATTGACTTAGAAATTTTGGTGGTCGGCGTGTTGTGGGTACGAGAATCTCATTTTGGTCACTTTCACGTAGAAGCATGAAAATGGTGCCAAAACGTGCCCATGCGTGTCCAACCAACTCATGAATATTGGAAAATTGTTTCTCTCAAATAGTTTTGGAGATATAAGGGTCCAAAGTTGAAGGAAATTGACCTTTCAAGGGCCATAACTCGAAACTCAATGAAGGAAGACAACTCCCATTTTACCCCATGGCACTTGGGTTAAGGGCGCATCATTTGGCACCAATTATAGGCCGATATCATGAAGTCACCTTTGCACCATTTAGGCACTATCATCCTATTGGTGTCCCGCCAAAACTTGAGGCCCTTATAACTCGCTTTTGTGTATTGCGATTGAGCTGAAATTTTGCATGCTGCTAGTAGACCTCAGTGCCTAGTGGCTTGCAAAATTTCGTGCCGCTACGAAGCGTATCTTGTGAGTTATAAGCCTTCAAACTTCGAGGAAATTAAAGTTTGTGCCTATTTTGCGGGAATACGAAATAAGATACAGAGGTGCAGTATGTATCCTTCAACAGGCATTTATGTGCCCTACCATCGTGCAAAATCCCGGTAACACTGGGGCACGAGAAAGTGCCGAAATAAAGGACTCTTTTTTACATTGAGGGCTATGGGAAAAATGAAGAAAACGCCGCTACTCAGCCTAGAGGGCGAATACAATAGCAAGCTTTACACCGTTAGTCCGTCCCAATAAAGTACGCCCTCGGGCCAAATTACAGATCGCTGCGTACAATAGAGGCCAAGAAAATTGACTTAGAAATTTTGGTGGTCGGCGTGTTGTGGGTACGAGAATCTCATTTTGGTCACTTTCACGTAGAAGCATGAAAATGGTGCCAAAACGTGCCCATGCGTGTCCAACCAACTCATGAATATTGGAAAATTGTTTCTCTCAAATAGTTTTGGAGATATAAGGGTCCAAAGTTGAAGGAAATTGACCTTTCAAGGGCCATAACTCGAAACTCAATGAAGGAAGACAACTCCCATTTTACCCCATGGCACTTGGGTTAAGGGCGCATCATTTGGCACCAATTATAGGCCGATATCATGAAGTCACCTTTGCACCATTTAGGCACTATCATCCTATTGGTGTCCCGCCAAAACTTGAGGCCCTTATAACTCGCTTTTGTGTATTGCGATTGAGCTGAAATTTTGCATGCTGCTAGTAGACCTCAGTGCCTAGTGGCTTGCAAAATTTCGTGCCGCTACGAAGCGTATCTTGTGAGTTATAAGCCTTCAAACTTCGAGGAAATTAAAGTTTGTGCCTATTTTGCGGGAATACGAAATAAGATACAGAGGTGCAGTATGTATCCTTCAACAGGCATTTATGTGCCCTACCATCGTGCAAAATCCCGGTAACACTGGGGCACGAGAAAGTGCCGAAATAAAGGACTCTTTTTTACATTGAGGGCTATGGGAAAAATGAAGAAAACGCCGCTACTCAGCCTAGAGGGCGAATACAATAGCAAGCTTTACACCGTTAGTCCGTCCCAATAAAGTACGCCCTCGGGCCAAATTACAGATCGCTGCGTACAATAGAGGCCAAGAAAATTGACTTAGAAATTTTGGTGGTCGGCGTGTTGTGGGTACGAGAATCTCATTTTGGTCACTTTCACGTAGAAGCATGAAAATGGTGCCAAAACGTGCCCATGCGTGTCCAACCAACTCATGAATATTGGAAAATTGTTTCTCTCAAATAGTTTTGGAGATATAAGGGTCCAAAGTTGAAGGAAATTGACCTTTCAAGGGCCATAACTCGAAACTCAATGAAGGAAGACAACTCCCATTTTACCCCATGGCACTTGGGTTAAGGGCGCATCATTTGGCACCAATTATAGGCCGATATCATGAAGTCACCTTTGCACCATTTAGGCACTATCATCCTATTGGTGTCCCGCCAAAACTTGAGGCCCTTATAACTCGCTTTTGTGTATTGCGATTGAGCTGAAATTTTGCATGCTGCTAGTAGACCTCAGTGCCTAGTGGCTTGCAAAATTTCGTGCCGCTACGAAGCGTATCTTGTGAGTTATAAGCCTTCAAACTTCGAGGAAATTAAAGTTTGTGCCTATTTTGTGGGAATACGAAATAAGATACAGAGGTGCAGTATGTATCCTTCAACAGGCATTTATGTGCCCTACCATCGTGCAAAATCCCGGTAACACTGGGGCACGAGAAAGTGCCGAAATAAAGGACTCTTTTTTACATTGAGGGCTATGGGAAAAATGAAGAAGACGCCGCTACTCAGCCTAGAGGGCGAATACAATAGCAAGCTTTACACCGTTAGTCCGTCCCAATAAAGTACGCCCTCGGGCCAAATTACAGATCGCTGCGTACAATAGAGGCCAAGAAAATTGACTTAGAAATTTTGGTGGTCGGCGTGTTGTGGGTACGAGAATCTCATTTTGGTCACTTTCACGTAGAAGCATGAAAATGGTGCCAAAACGTGCCCATGCGTGTCCAACCAACTCATGAATATTGGAAAATTGTTTCTCTCAAATAGTTTTGGAGATATAAGGGTCCAAAGTTGAAGGACATTGACCTTTCAAGGGCCATAACTCGAAACTCAATGAAGGAAGACAACTCCCATTTTACCCCATGGCACTTGGGTTAAGGGCGCATCATTTGGCACCAATTATAGGCCGATATCATGAAGTCACCTTTGCACCATTTAGGCACTATCATCCTATTGGTGTCCCGCCAAAACTTGAGGCCCTTATAACTCGCTTTTGTGTATTGCGATTGAGCTGAAATTTTGCATGCTGCTAGTAGACCTCAGTGCCTAGTGGCTTGCAAAATTTCGTGCCGCTACGAAGCGTATCTTGTGAGTTATAAGCCTTCAAACTTCGAGGAAATTAAAGTTTGTGCCTATTTTGCGGGAATACGAAATAAGATACAGAGGTGCAGTATGTATCCTTCAACAGGCATTTATGTGCCCTACCATCGTGCAAAATCCCGGTAACACTGGGGCACGAGAAAGTGCCGAAATAAAGGACTCTTTTTTACATTGAGGGCTATGGGAAAAATGAAGAAAACGCCGCTACTCAGCCTAGAGGGCGAATACAATAGCAAGCTTTACACCGTTAGTCCGTCCCAATAAAGTACGCCCTCGGGCCAAATTACAGATCGCTGCGTACAATAGAGGCCAAGAAAATTGACTTAGAAATTTTGGTGGTCGGCGTGTTGTGGGTACGAGAATCTCATTTTGGTCACTTTCACGTAGAAGCATGAAAATGGTGCCAAAACGTGCCCATGCGTGTCCAACCAACTCATGAATATTGGAAAATTGTTTCTCTCAAATAGTTTTGGAGATATAAGGGTCCAAAGTTGAAGGAAATTGACCTTTCAAGGGCCATAACTCGAAACTCAATGAAGGAAGACAACTCCCATTTTACCCCATGGCACTTGGGTTAAGGGCGCATCATTTGGCACCAATTATAGGCCGATATCATGAAGTCACCTTTGCACCATTTAGGCACTATCATCCTATTGGTGTCCCGCCAAAACTTGAGGCCCTTATAACTCGCTTTTGTGTATTGCGATTGAGCTGAAATTTTGCATGCTGCTAGTAGACCTCAGTGCCTAGTGGCTTGCAAAATTTCGTGCCGCTACGAAGCGTATCTTGTGAGTTATAAGCCTTCAAACTTCGAGGAAATTAAAGTTTGTGCCTATTTTGCGGGAATACGAAATAAGATACAGAGGTGCAGTATGTATCCTTCAACAGGCATTTATGTGCCCTACCATCGTGCAAAATCCCGGTAACACTGGGGCACGAGAAAGTGCCGAAATAAAGGACTCTTTTTTACATTGAGGGCTATGGGAAAAATGAAGAAAACGCCGCTACTCAGCCTAGAGGGCGAATACAATAGCAAGCTTTACACCGTTAGTCCGTCCCAATAAAGTACGCCCTCGGGCCAAATTACAGATCGCTGCGTACAATAGAGGCCAAGAAAATTGACTTAGAAATTTTGGTGGTCGGCGTGTTGTGGGTACGAGAATCTCATTTTGGTCACTTTCACGTAGAAGCATGAAAATGGTGCCAAAACGTGCCCATGCGTGTCCAACCAACTCATGAATATTGGAAAATTGTTTCTCTCAAATAGTTTTGGAGATATAAGGGTCCAAAGTTGAAGGAAATTGACCTTTCAAGGGCCATAACTCGAAACTCAATGAAGGAAGACAACTCCCATTTTACCCCATGGCACTTGGGTTAAGGGCGCATCATTTGGCACCAATTATAGGCCGATATCATGAAGTCACCTTTGCACCATTTAGGCACTATCATCCTATTGGTGTCCCGCCAAAACTTGAGGCCCTTATAACTCGCTTTTGTGTATTGCGATTGAGCTGAAATTTTGCATGCTGCTAGTAGACCTCAGTGCCTAGTGGCTTGCAAAATTTCGTGCCGCTACGAAGCGTATCTTGTGAGTTATAAGCCTTCAAACTTCGAGGAAATTAAAGTTTGTGCCTATTTTGCGGGAATACGAAATAAGATACAGAGGTGCAGTATGTATCCTTCAACAGGCATTTATGTGCCCTACCATCGTGCAAAATCCCGGTAACACTGGGGCACGAGAAAGTGCCGAAATAAAGGACTCTTTTTTACATTGAGGGCTATGGGAAAAATGAAGAAAACGCCGCTACTCAGCCTAGAGGGCGAATACAATAGCAAGCTTTACACCGTTAGTCCGTCCCAATAAAGTACGCCCTCGGGCCAAATTACAGATCGCTGCGTACAATAGAGGCCAAGAAAATTGACTTAGAAATTTTGGTGGTCGGCGTGTTGTGGGTACGAGAATCTCATTTTGGTCACTTTCACGTAGAAGCATGAAAATGGTGCCAAAACGTGCCCATGCGTGTCCAACCAACTCATGAATATTGGAAAATTGTTTCTCTCAAACAGTTTTGGAGATATAAGGGTCCAAAGTTGAAGGAAATTGACCTTTCAAGGGCCATAACTCGAAACTCAATGAAGGAAGACAACTCCCATTTTACCCCATGGCACTTGGGTTAAGGGCGCATCATTTGGCACCAATTATAGGCCGATATCATGAAGTCACCTTTGCACCATTTAGGCACTATCATCCTATTGGTGTCCCGCCAAAACTTGAGGCCCTTATAACTCGCTTTAGTGTATTGCGATTGAGCTGAAATTTTGCATGCTGCTAGTAGACCTCAGTGCCTAGTGGCTTGCAAAATTTCGTGCCGCTACGAAGCGTATCTTGTGAGTTATAAGCCTTCAAACTTCGAGGAAATTAAAGTTTGTGCCTATTTTGCGGGAATACGAAATAAGATACAGAGGTGCAGTATGTATCCTTCAACAGGCATTTATGTGCCCTACCATCGTGCAAAATCCCGGTAACACTGGGGCACGAGAAAGTGCCGAAATAAAGGACTCTTTTTTACATTGAGGGCTATGGGAAAAATGAAGAAAACGCCGCTACTCAGCCTAGAGGGCGAATACAATAGCAAGCTTTACACCGTTAGTCCGTCCCAATAAAGTACGCCCTCGGGCCAAATTACAGATCGCTGCGTACAATAGAGGCCAAGAAAATTGACTTAGAAATTTTGGTGGTCGGCGTGTTGTGGGTACGAGAATCTCATTTTGGTCACTTTCACGTAGAAGCATGAAAATGGTGCCAAAACGTGCCCATGCGTGTCCAACCAACTCATGAATATTGGAAAATTGTTTCTCTCAAATAGTTTTGGAGATATAAGGGTCCAAAGTTGAAGGAAATTGACCTTTCAAGGGCCATAACTCGAAACTCAATGAAGGAAGACAACTCCCATTTTACCCCATGGCATTTGGGTTAAGGGCGCATCATTTGGCACCAATTATAGGCCGATATCATGAAGTCACCTTTGCACCATTTAGGCACTATCATCCTATTGGTGTCCCGCCAAAACTTGAGGCCCTTATAACTCGCTTTTGTGTATTGCGATTGAGCTGAAATTTTGCATGCTGCTAGTAGACCTCAGTGCCTAGTGGCTTGCAAAATTTCGTGCCGCTACGAAGCGTATCTTGTGAGTTATAAGCCTTCAAACTTCGAGGAAATTAAAGTTTGTGCCTATTTTGCGGGAATACGAAATAAGATACAGAGGTGCAGTATGTATCCTTCAACAGGCATTTATGTGCCCTACCATCGTGCAAAATCCCGGTAACACTGGGGCACGAGAAAGTGCCGAAATAAAGGACTCTTTTTTACATTGAGGGCTATGGGAAAAATGAAGAAAACGCCGCTACTCAGCCTAGAGGGCGAATACAATAGCAAGCTTTACACCGTTAGTCCGTCCCAATAAAGTACGCCCTCGGGCCAAATTACAGATCGCTGCGTACAATAGAGGCCAAGAAAATTGACTTAGAAATTTTGGTGGTCGGCGTGTTGTGGGTACGAGAATCTCATTTTGGTCACTTTCACGTAGAAGCATGAAAATGGTGCCAAAACGTGCCCATGCGTGTCCAACCAACTCATGAATATTGGAAAATTGTTTCTCTCAAATAGTTTTGGAGATATAAGGGTCCAAAGTTGAAGGAAATTGACCTTTCAAGGGCCATAACTCGAAACTCAATGAAGGAAGACAACTCCCATTTTACCCCATGGCACTTGGGTTAAGGGCGCATCATTTGGCACCAATTATAGGCCGATATCATGAAGTCACCTTTGCACCATTTAGGCACTATCATCCTATTGGTGTCCCGCCAAAACTTGAGGCCCTTATAACTCGCTTTTGTGTATTGCGATTGAGCTGAAATTTTGCATGCTGCTAGTAGACCTCAGTGCCTAGTGGCTTGCAAAATTTCGTGCCGCTACGAAGCGTATCTTGTGAGTTATAAGACTTCAAACTTCAAGGAAATTAAAGTTTGTGCCTATTTTGCGGGAATACGAAATAAGATACAGAGGTGCAGTATGTATCCTTCAACAGGCATTTATGTGCCCTACCATCGTGCAAAATCCCGGTAACACTGGGGCACGAGAAAGTGCCGAAATAAAGGACTCTTTTTTACATTGAGGGCTATGGGAAAAATGAAGAAAACGCCGCTACTCAGCCTAGAGGGCGAATACAATAGCAGGCTTTACACCGTTAGTCCGTCCCAATAAAGTACGCCCTCGGGCCAAATTACAGATCGCTGCGTACAATAGAGGCCAAGAAAATTGACTTAGAAATTTTGGTGGTCGGCGTGTTGTGGGTACGAGAATCTCATTTTGGTCACTTTCACGTAGAAGCATGAAAATGGTGCCAAAACGTGCCCATGCGTGTCCAACCAACTCATGAATATTGGAAAATTGTTTCTCTCAAATAGTTTTGGAGATATAAGGGTCCAAAGTTGAAGGAAATTGACCTTTCAAGGGCCATAACTCGAAACTCAATGAAGGAAGACAACTCCCATTTTACCCCATGGCACTTGGGTTAAGGGCGCATCATTTGGCACCAATTATAGGCCGATATCATGAAGTCACCTTTGCACCATTTAGGCACTATCATCCTATTGGTGTCCCGCCAAAACTTGAGGCCCTTATAACTCGCTTTTGTGTATTGCGATTGAGCTGAAATTTTGCATGCTGCTAGTAGACCCCAGTGCCTAGTGGCTTGCAAAATTTCGTGCCGCTACGAAGCGTATCTTGTGAGTTATAAGCCTTCAAACTTCAAGGAAATTAAAGTTTGTGCCTATTTTGCGGGAATACGAAATAAGATACAGAGGTGCAGTATGTATCCTTCAACAGGCATTTATGTGCCCTACCATCGTGCAAAATCCCGGTAACACTGGGGCACGAGAAAGTGCCGAAATAAAGGACTCTTTTTTACATTGAGGGCTATGGGAAAAATGAAGAAAACGCCGCTACTCAGCCTAGAGGGCGAATACAATAGCAAGCTTTACACCGTTAGTCCGTCCCAATAAAGTACGCCCTCGGGCCAAATTACAGATCGCTGCGTACAATAGAGGCCAAGAAAATTGACTTAGAAATTTTGGTGGTCGGCGTGTTGTGGGTACGAGAATCTCATTTTGGTCACTTTCACGTAGAAGCATGAAAATGGTGCCAAAACGTGCCCTGCGTGTCCAACCAACTCATGAATATTGGAAAATTGTTTCTCTCAAATAGTTTTGGAGATATAAGGGTCCAAAGTTGAAGGAAATTGACCTTTCAAGGGCCATAACTCGAAACTCAATGAAGGAAGACAACTCCCATTTTACCCCATGGCACTTGGGTTAAGGGCGCATCATTTGGCACCAATTATAGGCCGATATCATGAAGTCACCTTTGCACCATTTAGGCACTATCATCCTATTGGTGTCCCGCCAAAACTTGAGGCCCTTATAACTCGCTTTTGTGTATTGCGATTGAGCTGAAATTTTGCATGCTGCTAGTAGACCTCAGTGCCTAGTGGCTTGCAAAATTTCGTGCCGCTACGAAGCGTATCTTGTGAGTTATAAGCCTTCAAACTTCGAGGAAATTAAAGTTTGTGCCTATTTTGCGGGAATACAAAATAAGATACAGAGGTGCAGTATGTATCCTTCAACAGGCATTTATGTGCCCTACCATCGTGCAAAATCCCGGTAACACTGGGGCACGAGAAAGTGCCGAAATAAAGGACTCTTTTTTACATTGAGGGCTATGGGAAAAATGAAGAAAACGCCGCTACTCAGCCTAGAGGGCGAATACAATAGCAAGCTTTACACCGTTAGTCCGTCCCAATAAAGTACGCCCTCGGGCCAAATTACAGATCGCTGCGTACAATAGAGGCCAAGAAAATTGACTTAGAAATTTTGGTGGTCGGCGTGTTGTGGGTACGAGAATCTCATTTTGGTCACTTTCACGTAGAAGCATGAAAATGGTGCCAAAACGTGCCCATGCGTGTCCAACCAACTCATGAATATTGGAAAATTGTTTCTCTCAAATAGTTTTGGAGATATAAGGGTCCAAAGTTGAAGGAAATTGACCTTTCAAGGGCCATAACTCGAAACTCAATGAAGGAAGACAACTCCCATTTTACCCCATGGCACTTGGGTTAAGGGCGCATCATTTGGCACCAATTATAGGCCGATATCATGAAGTCACCTTTGCACCATTTAGGCACTATCATCCTATTGGTGTTCCGCCAAAACTTGAGGCCCTTATAACTCGCTTTTGTGTATTGCGATTGAGCTGAAATTTTGCATGCTGCTAGTAGACCTCAGTGCCTAGTGGCTTGCAAAATTTCGTGCCGCTACGAAGCGTATCTTGTGAGTTATAAGCCTTCAAACTTCGAGGAAATTAAAGTTTGTGCCTATTTTGCGGGAATACGAAATAAGATACAGAGGTGCAGTATGTATCCTTCAACAGGCATTTATGTGCCCTACCATCGTGCAAAATCCCGGTAACACTGGGGCACGAGAAAGTGCCGAAATAAAGGACTCTTTTTTACATTGAGGGCTATGGGAAAAATGAAGAAAACGCCGCTACTCAGCCTAGAGGGCGAATACAATAGCAAGCTTTACACCGTTAGTCCGTCCCAATAAAGTACGCCCTCGGGCCAAATTACAGATCGCTGCGTACAATAGAGGCCAAGAAAATTGACTTAGAAATTTTGGTGGTCGGCGTGTTGTGGGTACGAGAA
Organism: Lucinisca nassula; assembly: GCA_963580285.1. NCBI lineage: Eukaryota > Metazoa > Mollusca > Bivalvia > Lucinida > Lucinidae > Lucinisca > Lucinisca nassula. Next base: position 132,525,328 of record OY757023.1, read on the forward strand.
TCTCATTTTGGTCACTTTCACGTAGAAGCATGAAAATGGTGCCAAAACGTGCCCATGCGTGTCCAACCAACTCATGAATATTGGAAAATTGTTTCTCTCAAATAGTTTTGGAGATATAAGGGTCCAAAGTTGAAGGAAATTGACCTTTCAAGGGCCATAACTCGAAACTCAATGAAAGAAGACAACTCCCATTTTACCCCATGGCACTTGGGTTAAGGGCGCATCATTTGGCACCAATTATAGGCCGATATCATGAAGTCACCTTTGCACCATTTAGGCACTATCATCCTATTGGTGTCCCGCCAAAACTTGAGGCCCTTATAACTCGCTTTTGTGTATTGCGATTGAGCTGAAATTTTGCATGCTGCTAGTAGACATCAGTGCCTAGTGGCTTGCAAAATTTCGTGCCGCTACGAAGCGTATCTTGTGAGTTATAAGCCTTCAAACTTCGAGGAAATTAAAGTTTGTGCCTATTTTGCGGGAATACGAAATAAGATACAGAGGTGCAGTATGTATCCTTCAACAGACATTTATGTGCCCTACCATCGTGCAAAATCCCGGTAACACTGGGGCACGAGAAAGTGCCGAAATAAAGGACTCTTTTTTACATTGAGGGCTATGGGAAAAATGAAGAAAACGCCGCTACTCAGCCTAGAGGGCGAATACAATAGCAAGCTTTACACCGTTAGTCCGTCCCAATAAAGTACGCCCTCGGGCCAAATTACAGATCGCTGCGTACAATAGAGGCCAAGAAAATTGACTTAGAAATTTTGGTGGTCGGCGTGTTGTGGGTACGAGAATCTCATTTTGGTCACTTTCACGTAGAAGCATGAAAATGGTGCCAAAACGTGCCCATGCGTGTCCAACCAACTCATGAATATTGGAAAATTGTTTCTCTCAAATAGTTTTGGAGATATAAGGGTCCAAATGTGAAGGAAATTGACCTTTCAAGGGCCATAACTCGAAACCCAATGAAGGAAGACAACTCCCATTTTACCCCATGGCACTTGGGTTAAGGGCGCATCATTTGGCACCAATTATAGGCCGATATCATGAAGTCACCTTTGCACCATTTAGGCACTATCATCCTATTGGTGTCCCGCCAAAACTTGAGGCCCTTATAACTCGCTTTTGTGTATTGCGATTGAGCTGAAATTTTGCATGCTGCTAGTAGACATCAGTGCCTAGTGGCTTGCAAAATTTCGTGCCGCTACGAAGCGTATCTTGTGAGTTATAAGCCTTCAAACTTCGAGGAAATTAAAGTTTGTGCCTATTTTGCGGGAATACGAAATAAGATACAGAGGTGCAGTATGTATCCTTCAACAGACATTTATGTGCCCTACCATCGTGCAAAATCCCGGTAACACTGGGGCACGAGAAAGTGCCGAAATAAAGGACTCTTTTTTACATTGAGGGCTATGGGAAAAATGAAGAAAACGCCGCTACTCAGCCTAGAGGGCGAATACAATAGCAAGCTTTACACCGTTAGTCCGTCCCAATAAAGTACGCCCTCGGGCCAAATTACAGATCGCTGCGTACAATAGAGGCCAAGAAAATTGACTTAGAAATTTTGGTGGTCGGCGTGTTGTGGGTACGAGAATCTCATTTTGGTCACTTTCACGTAGAAGCATGAAAATGGTGCCAAAACGTGCCCATGCGTGTCCAACCAACTCATGAATATTGGAAAATTGTTTCTCTCAAATAGTTTTGGAGATATAAGGGTCCAAAGTTGAAGGAAATTGACCTTTCAAGGGCCATAACTCGAAACTCAATGAAGGAAGACAACTCCCATTTTACCCCATGGCATTTGGGTTAAGGGCGCATCATTTGGCACCAATTATAGGCCGATATCATGAAGTCACCTTTGCACCATTTAGGCACTATCATCCTATTGGTGTCCCGCCAAAACTTGAGGCCCTTATAACTCGCTTTTGTGTATTGCGATTGAGCTGAAATTTTGCATGCTGCTAGTAGACCTCAGTGCCTAGTGGCTTGCAAAATTTCGTGCCGCTACGAAGCGTATCTTGTGAGTTATAAGCCTTCAAACTTCGAGGAAATTAAAGTTTGTGCCTATTTTGCGGGAATACGAAATAAGATACAGAGGTGCAGTATGTATCCTTCAACAGGCATTTATGTGCCCTACCATCGTGCAAAATCCCGGTAACACTGGGGCACGAGAAAGTGCCGAAATAAAGGACTCTTTTTTACATTGAGGGCTATGGGAAAAATGAAGAAAACGCCGCTACTCAGCCTAGAGGGCGAATACAATAGCAAGCTTTACACCGTTAGTCCGTCCCAATAAAGTACGCCCTCGGGCCAAATTACAGATCGCTGCGTACAATAGAGGCCAAGAAAATTGACTTAGAAATTTTGGTGGTCGGCGTGTTGTGGGTACGAGAATCTCATTTTGGTCACTTTCACGTAGAAGCATGAAAATGGTGCCAAAACGTGCCCATGCGTGTCCAACCAACTCATGAATATTGGAAAATTGTTTCTCTCAAATAGTTTTGGAGATATAAGGGTCCAAAGTTGAAGGAAATTGACCTTTCAAGGGCCATAACTCGAAACTCAATGAAGGAAGACAACTCCCATTTTACCCCATGGCATTTGGGTTAAGGGCGCATCATTTGGCACCAATTATAGGCCGATATCATGAAGTCACCTTTGCACCATTTAGGCACTATCATCCTATTGGTGTCCCGCCAAAACTTGAGGCCCTTATAACTCGCTTTTGTGTATTGCGATTGAGCTGAAATTTTGCATGCTGCTAGTAGACCTCAGTGCCTAGTGGCTTGCAAAATTTCGTGCCGCTACGAAGCGTATCTTGTGAGTTATAAGCCTTCAAACTTCGAGGAAATTAAAGTTTGTGCCTATTTTGCGGGAATACGAAATAAGATACAGAGGTGCAGTATGTATCCTTCAACAGGCATTTATGTGCCCTACCATCGTGCAAAATCCCGGTAACACTGGGGCACGAGAAAGTGCCGAAATAAAGGACTCTTTTTTACATTGAGGGCTATGGGAAAAATGAAGAAAACGCCGCTACTCAGCCTAGAGGGCGAATACAATAGCAAGCTTTACACCGTTAGTCCGTCCCAATAAAGTACGCCCTCGGGCCAAATTACAGATCGCTGCGTACAATAGAGGCCAAGAAAATTGACTTAGAAATTTTGGTGGTCGGCGTGTTGTGGGTACGAGAATCTCATTTTGGTCACTTTCACGTAGAAGCATGAAAATGGTGCCAAAACGTGCCCATGCGTGTCCAACCAACTCATGAATATTGGAAAATTGTTTCTCTCAAATAGTTTTGGAGATATAAGGGTCCAAAGTTGAAGGAAATTGACCTTTCAAGGGCCATAACTCGAAACTCAATGAAGGAAGACAACTCCCATTTTACCCCATGGCACTTGGGTTAAGGGCGCATCATTTGGCACCAATTATAGGCCGATATCATGAAGTCACCTTTGCACCATTTAGGCACTATCATCCTATTGGTGTCCCGCCAAAACTTTAGGCCCTTATAACTCGCTTTTGTGTATTGCGATTGAGCTGAAATTTTGCATGCTGCTAGTAGACCTCAGTGCCTAGTGGCTTGCAAAATTTCGTGCCGCTACGAAGCGTATCTTGTGAGTTATAAGCCTTCAAACTTCAAGGAAATTAAAGTTTGTGCCTATTTTGCGGGAATACGAAATAAGATACAGAGGTGCAGTATGTATCCTTCAACAGGCATTTATGTGCCCTACCATCGTGCAAAATCCCGGTAACACTGGGGCACGAGAAAGTGCCGAAATAAAGGACTCTTTTTTACATTGAGGGCTATGGGAAAAATGAAGAAAACGCCGCTACTCAGCCTAGAGGGCGAATACAATAGCAAGCTTTACACCGTTAGTCCGTCCCAATAAAGTACGCCCTCGGGCCAAATTACAGATCGCTGCGTACAATAGAGGCCAAGAAAATTGACTTTGAAATTTTGGTGGTCGGCGTGTTGTGGGTACGAGAATCTCATTTTGGTCACTTTCACGTAGAAGCATGAAAATGGTGCCAAAACGTGCCCATGCGTGTCCAACCAACTCATGAATATTGGAAAATTGTTTCTCTCAAATAGTTTTGGAGATATAAGGGTCCAAAGTTGAAGGAAATTGACCTTTCAAGGGCCATAACTCGAAACTCAATGAAGGAAGACAACTCCCATTTTACCCCATGGCACTTGGGTTAAGGGCGCATCATTTGGCACCAATTATAGGCCGATATCATGAAGTCACCTTTGCACCATTTAGGCACTATCATCCTATTGGTGTCCCGCCAAAACTTGAGGCCCTTATAACTCGCTTTTGTGTATTGCGATTGAGCTGAAATTTTGCATGCTGCTAGTAGACCTCAGTGCCTAGTGGCTTGCAAAATTTCGTGCCGCTACGAAGCGTATCTTGTGAGTTATAAGCCTTCAAACTTCGAGGAAATTAAAGTTTGTGCCTATTTTGCGGGAATACGAAATAAGATACAGAGGTGCAGTATGTATCCTTCAACAGGCATTTATGTGCCCTACCATCGTGCAAAATCCCGGTAACACTGGGGCACGAGAAAGTGCCGAAATAAAGGACTCTTTTTTACATTGAGGGCTATGGGAAAAATGAAGAAAACGCCGCTACTCAGCCTAGAGGGCGAATACAATAGCAAGCTTTACACCGTTAGTCCGTCCCAATAAAGTACGCCCTCGGGCCAAATTACAGATCGCTGCGTACAATAGAGGCCAAGAAAATTGACTTAGAAATTTTGGTGGTCGGCGTGTTGTGGGTACGAGAATCTCATTTTGGTCACTTTCACGTAGAAGCATGAAAATGGTGCCAAAACGTGCCCATGCGTGTCCAACCAACTCATGAATATTGGAAAATTGTTTCTCTCAAATAGTTTTGGAGATATAAGGGTCCAAAGTTGAAGGAAATTGACCTTTCAAGGGCCATAACTCGAAACTCAATGAAGGAAGACAACTCCCATTTTACCCCATGGCACTTGGGTTAAGGGCGCATCATTTGGCACCAATTATAGGCCGATATCATGAAGTCACCTTTGCACCATTTAGGCACTATCATCCTATTGGTGTCCCGCCAAAACTTGAGGCCCTTATAACTCGCTTTTGTGTATTGCGATTGAGCTGAAATTTTGCATGCTGCTAGTAGACCTCAGTGCCTAGTGGCTTGCAAAATTTCGTGCCGCTACGAAGCGTATCTTGTGAGTTATAAGCCTTCAAACTTCGAGGAAATTAAAGTTTGTGCCTATTTTGCGGGAATACAAAATAAGATACAGAGGTGCAGTATGTATCCTTCAACAGGCATTTATGTGCCCTACCATCGTGCAAAATCCCGGTAACACTGGGGCACGAGAAAGTGCCGAAATAAAGGACTCTTTTTTACATTGAGGGCTATGGGAAAAATGAAGAAAACGCCGCTACTCAGCCTAGAGGGCGAATACAATAGCAAGCTTTACACCGTTAGTCCGTCCCAATAAAGTACGCCCTCGGGCCAAATTACAGATCGCTGCGTACAATAGAGGCCAAGAAAATTGACTTAGAAATTTTGGTGGTCGGCGTGTTGTGGGTACGAGAATCTCATTTTGGTCACTTTCACGTAGAAGCATGAAAATGGTGCCAAAACGTGCCCATGCGTGTCCAACCAACTCATGAATATTGGAAAATTGTTTCTCTCAAATAGTTTTGGAGATATAAGGGTCCAAAGTTGAAGGAAATTGACCTTTCAAGGGCCATAACTCGAAACTCAATGAAGGAAGACAACTCCCATTTTACCCCATGGCACTTGGGTTAAGGGCGCATCATTTGGCACCAATTATAGGCCGATATCATGAAGTCACCTTTGCACCATTTAGGCACTATCATCCTATTGGTGTTCCGCCAAAACTTGAGGCCCTTATAACTCGCTTTTGTGTATTGCGATTGAGCTGAAATTTTGCATGCTGCTAGTAGACCTCAGTGCCTAGTGGCTTGCAAAATTTCGTGCCGCTACGAAGCGTATCTTGTGAGTTATAAGCCTTCAAACTTCGAGGAAATTAAAGTTTGTGCCTATTTTGCGGGAATACGAAATAAGATACAGAGGTGCAGTATGTATCCTTCAACAGGCATTTATGTGCCCTACCATCGTGCAAAATCCCGGTAACACTGGGGCACGAGAAAGTGCCGAAATAAAGGACTCTTTTTTACATTGAGGGCTATGGGAAAAATGAAGAAAACGCCGCTACTCAGCCTAGAGGGCGAATACAATAGCAAGCTTTACACCGTTAGTCCGTCCCAATAAAGTACGCCCTCGGGCCAAATTACAGATCGCTGCGTACAATAGAGGCCAAGAAAATTGACTTAGAAATTTTGGTGGTCGGCGTGTTGTGGGTACGAGAATCTCATTTTGGTCACTTTCACGTAGAAGCATGAAAATGGTGCCAAAACGTGCCCATGCGTGTCCAACCAACTCATGAATATTGGAAAATTGTTTCTCTCAAATAGTTTTGGAGATATAAGGGTCCAAAGTTGAAGGAAATTGACCTTTCAAGGGCCATAACTCGAAACTCAATGAAAGAAGACAACTCCCATTTTACCCCATGGCACTTGGGTTAAGGGCGCATCATTTGGCACCAATTATAGGCCGATATCATGAAGTCACCTTTGCACCATTTAGGCACTATCATCCTATTGGTGTCCCGCCAAAACTTGAGGCCCTTATAACTCGCTTTTGTGTATTGCGATTGAGCTGAAATTTTGCATGCTGCTAGTAGACATCAGTGCCTAGTGGCTTGCAAAATTTCGTGCCGCTACGAAGCGTATCTTGTGAGTTATAAGCCTTCAAACTTCGAGGAAATTAAAGTTTGTGCCTATTTTGCGGGAATACGAAATAAGATACAGAGGTGCAGTATGTATCCTTCAACAGACATTTATGTGCCCTACCATCGTGCAAAATCCCGGTAACACTGGGGCACGAGAAAGTGCCGAAATAAAGGACTCTTTTTTACATTGAGGGCTATGGGAAAAATGAAGAAAACGCCGCTACTCAGCCTAGAGGGCGAATACAATAGCAAGCTTTACACCGTTAGTCCGTCCCAATAAAGTACGCCCTCGGGCCAAATTACAGATCGCTGCGTACAATAGAGGCCAAGAAAATTGACTTAGAAATTTTGGTGGTCGGCGTGTTGTGGGTACGAGAATCTCATTTTGGTCACTTTCACGTAGAAGCATGAAAATGGTGCCAAAACGTGCCCATGCGTGTCCAACCAACTCATGAATATTGGAAAATTGTTTCTCTCAAATAGTTTTGGAGATATAAGGGTCCAAAGTTGAAGGAAATTGACCTTTCAAGGGCCATAACTCGAAACTCAATGAAGGAAGACAACTCCCATTTTACCCCATGGCATTTGGGTTAAGGGCGCATCATTTGGCACCAATTATAGGCCGATATCATGAAGTCACCTTTGCACCATTTAGGCACTATCATCCTATTGGTGTCCCGCCAAAACTTGAGGCCCTTATAACTCGCTTTTGTGTATTGCGATTGAGCTGAAATTTTGCATGCTGCTAGTAGACCTCAGTGCCTAGTGGCTTGCAAACTTTCGTGCCGCTACGAAGCGTATCTTGTGAGTTATAAGCCTTCAAACTTCGAGGAAATTAAAGTTTGTGCCTATTTTGCGGGAATACGAAATAAGATACAGAGGTGCAGTATGTATCCTTCAACAGGCATTTATGTGCCCTACCATCGTGCAAAATCCCGGTAACACTGGGGCACGAGAAAGTGCCGAAATAAAGGACTCTTTTTTACATTGAGGGCTATGGGAAAAATGAAGAAAACGCCGCTACTCAGCCTAGAGGGCGAATACAATAGCAAGCTTTACACCGTTAGTCCGTCCCAATAAAGTACGCCCTCGGGCCAAATTACAGATCGCTGCGTACAATAGAGGCCAAGAAAATTGACTTAGAAATTTTGGTGGCAGGCGTGTTGTGGGTACGAGAATCTCATTTTGGTCACTTTCACGTAGAAGCATGAAAATGGTGCCAAAACGTGCCCATGCGTGTCCAACCAACTCATGAATATTGGAAAATTGTTTCTCTCAAATAGTTTTGGAGATATAAGGGTCCAAAGTTGAAGGAAATTGACCTTTCAAGGGCCATAACTCGAAACTCAATGAAGGAAGACAACTCCCATTTTACCCCATGGCACTTGGGTTAAGGGCGCACCATTTGGCACCAATTATAGGCCGATATCATGAAGTCACCTTTGCACCATTTAGGCACTATCATCCTATTGGTGTCCCGCCAAAACTTGAGGCCCTTATAACTCGCTTTTGTGTATTGCGATTGAGCTGAAATTTTGCATGCTGCTAGTAGACCTCAGTGCCTAGTGGCTTGCAAAATTTCGTGCCGCTACGAAGCGTATCTTGTGAGTTATAAGCCTTCAAACTTCGAGGAAATTAAAGTTTGTGCCTATTTTGCGGGAATACGAAATAAGATACAGAGGTGCAGTATGTATCCTTCAACAGGCATTTATGTGCCCTACCATCGTGCAAAATCCCGGTAACACTGGGGCACGAGAAAGTGCCGAAATAAAGGACTCTTTTTTACATTGAGGGCTATGGGAAAAATGAAGAAAACGCCGCTACTCAGCCTAGAGGGCGAATACAATAGCAAGCTTTACACCGTTAGTCCGTCCCAATAAAGTACGCCCTCGGGCCAAATTACAGATCGCTGCGTACAATAGAGGCCAAGAAAATTGACTTAGAAATTTTGGTGGTCGGCGTGTTGTGGGTACGAGAATCTCATTTTGGTCACTTTCACGTAGAAGCATGAAAATGGTGCCAAAACGTGCCCATGCGTGTCCAACCAACTCATGAATATTGGAAAATTGTTTCTCTCAAATAGTTTTGGAGATATAAGGGTCCAAAGTTGAAGGAAATTGACCTTTCAAGGGCCATAACTCGAAACTCAATGAAGGAAGACAACTCCCATTTTACCCCATGGCACTTGGGTTAAGGGCGCATCATTTGGCACCAATTATAGGCCGATATCATGAAGTCACCTTTGCACCATTTAGGCACTATCATCCTATTGGTGTCCCGCCAAAACTTGAGGCCCTTATAACTCGCTTTTGTGTATTGCGATTGAGCTGAAATTTTGCATGCTGCTAGTAGACCTCAGTGCCTAGTGGCTTGCAAAATTTCGTGCCGCTACGAAGCGTATCTTGTGAGTTATAAGCCTTCAAACTTCGAGGAAATTAAAGTTTGTGCCTATTTTGCGGGAATACGAAATAAGATACAGAGGTGCAGTATGTATCCTTCAACAGGCATTTATGTGCCCTACCATCGTGCAAAATCCCGGTAACACTGGGGCACGAGAAAGTGCCGAAATAAAGGACTCTTTTTTACATTGAGGGCTATGGGAAAAATGAAGAAAACGCCGCTACTCAGCCTAGAGGGCGAATACAATAGCAAGCTTTACACCGTTAGTCCGTCCCAATAAAGTACGCCCTCGGGCCAAATTACAGATCGCTGCGTACAATAGAGGCCAAGAAAATTGACTTAGAAATTTTGGTGGTCGGCGTGTTGTGGGTACGAGAATCTCATTTTGGTCACTTTCACGTAGAAGCATGAAAATGGTGCCAAAACGTGCCCATGCGTGTCCAACCAACTCATGAATATTGGAAAATTGTTTCTCTCAAATAGTTTTGGAGATATAAGGGTCCAAAGTTGAAGGAAATTGACCTTTCAAGGGCCATAACTCGAAACTCAATGAAGGAAGACAACTCCCATTTTACCCCATGGCACTTGGGTTAAGGGCGCATCATTTGGCACCAATTATAGGCCGATATCATGAAGTCACCTTTGCACCATTTAGGCACTATCATCCTATTGGTGTCCCGCCAAAACTTGAGGCCCTTATAACTCGCTTTCGTGTATTGCGATTGAGCTGAAATTTTGCATGCTGCTAGTAGACCTCAGTGCCTAGTGGCTTGCAAAATTTCGTGCCGCTACGAAGCGTATCTTGTGAGTTATAAGCCTTCAAACTTCGAGGAAATTAAAGTTTGTGCCTATTTTGCGGGAATACGAAATAAGATACAGAGGTGCAGTATGTATCCTTCAACAGGCATTTATGTGCCCTACCATCGTGCAAAATCCCAGTAACACTGGGGCACGAGAAAGTGCCGAAATAAAGGACTCTTTTTTACATTGAGGGCTATGGGAAAAATGAAGAAAACGCCGCTACTCAGCCTAGAGGGCGAATACAATAGCAAGCTTTACACCGTTAGTCCGTCCCAATAAAGTACGCCCTCGGGCCAAATTACAGATCGCTGCGTACAATAGAGGCCAAGAAAATTGACTTAGAAATTTTGGTGGTCGGCGTGTAGTGGGTACGAGAATCTCATTTTGGTCACTTTCACGTAGAAGCATGAAAATGGTGCCAAAACGTGCCCATGCGTGTCCAACCAACTCATGAATATTGGAAAATTGTTTCTCTCAAATAGTTTTGGAGATATAAGGGTCCAAAGTTGAAGGAAATTGACCTTTCAAGGGCCATAACTCGAAACTCAATGAAGGAAGACAACTCCCATTTTACCCCATGGCACTTGGGTGAAGGGCGCATCATTTGGCACCAATTATAGGCCGATATCATGAAGTCACCTTTGCACCATTTAGGCACTATCATCCTATTGGTGTCCCGCCAAAACTTGAGGCCCTTATAACTCGCTTTTGTGTATTGCGATTGAGCTGAAATTTTGCATGCTGCTAGTAGACCTCAGTGCCTAGTGGCTTGCAAAATTTCGTGCCGCTACGAAGCGTATCTTGTGAGTTATAAGCCTTCAAACGTCGAGGAAATTAAAGTTTGTGCCTATTTTGCGGGAATACGAAATAAGATACAGAGGTGCAGTATGTATCCTTCAACAGGCATTTATGTGCCCTACCATCGTGCAAAATCCCGGTAACACTGGGGCACGAGAAAGTGCCGAAATAAAGGACTCTTTTTTACATTGAGGGCTATGGGAAAAATGAAGAAAACGCCGCTACTCAGCCTAGAGGGCGAATACAATAGCAAGCTTTACACCGTTAGTCCGTCCCAATAAAGTACGCCCTCGGGCCAAATTACAGATCGCTGCGTACAATAGAGGCCAAGAAAATTGACTTAGAAATTTTGGTGGTCGGCGTGTTGTGGGTACGAGAATCTCATTTTGGTCACTTTCACGTAGAAGCATGAAAATGGTGCCAAAACGTGCCCATGCGTGTCCAACCAACTCATGAATATTGGAAAATTGTTTCTCTCAAATAGTTTTGGAGATATAAGGGTCCAAAGTTGAAGGAAATTGACCTTTCAAGGGCCATAACTCGAAACTCAATGAAGGAAGACAACTCCCATTTTACCCCATGGCACTTGGGTTAAGGGCGCATCATTTGGCACCAATTATAGGCCGATATCATGAAGTCACCTTTGCACCATTTAGGCACTATCATCCTATTGGTGTCCCGCCAAAACTTGAGGCCCTTATAACTCGCTTTTGTGTATTGCGATTGAGCTGAAATTTTGCATGCTGCTAGTAGACCTCAGTGCCTAGTGGCTTGCAAAATTTCGTGCCGCTACGAAGCGTATCTTGTGAGTTATAAGCCTTCAAACTTCGAGGAAATTAAAGTTTGTGCCTATTTTGCGGGAATACGAAATAAGATACAGAGGTGCAGTATGTATCCTTCAACAGGCATTCATGTGCCCTACCATCGTGCAAAATCCCGGTAACACTGGGGCACGAGAAAGTGCCGAAATAAAGGACTCTTTTTTACATTGAGGGCTATGGGAAAAATGAAGAAAACGCCGCTACTCAGCCTAGAGGGCGAATACAATAGCAAGCTTTACACCGTTAGTCCGTCCCAATAAAGTACGCCCTCGGGCCAAATTACAGATCGCTGCGTACAATAGAGGCCAAGAAAATTGACATAGAAATTTTGGTGGTCGGCGTGTTGTGGGTACGAGAATCTCATTTTGGTCACTTTCACGTAGAAGCATGAAAATGGTGCCAAAACGTGCCCATGCGTGTCCAACCAACTCATGAATATTGGAAAATTGTTTCTCTCAAATAGTTTTGGAGATATAAGGGTCCAAAGTTGAAGGAAATTGACCTTTCAAGGGCCATAACTCGAAACTCAATGAAGGAAGACAACTCCCATTTTACCCCATGGCACTTGGGTTAAGGGCGCATCATTTGGCACCAATTATAGGCCGATATCATGAAGTCACCTTTGCACCATTTAGGCACTATCATCCTATTGGTGTCCCGCCAAAACTTGAGGCCCTTATACATCGCTTTTGTGTATTGCGATTGAGCTGAAATTTTGCATGCTGCTAGTAGACCTCAGTGCCTAGTGGCTTGCAAAATTTCGTGCCGCTACGAAGCGTATCTTGTGAGTTATAAGCCTTCAAACTTCGAGGAAATTAAAGTTTGTGCCTATTTTGCGGGAATACGAAATAAGATACAGAGGTGCAGTATGTATCCTTCAACAGGCATTCATGTGCCCTACCATCGTGCAAAATCCCGGTAACACTGGGGCACGAGAAAGTGCCGAAATAAAGGACTCTTTTTTACATTGAGGGCTATGGGAAAAATGAAGAAAACGCCGCTACTCAGCCTAGAGGGCGAATACAATAGCAAGCTTTACACCGTTAGTCCGTCCCAATAAAGTACGCCCTCGGGCCAAATTACAGATCGCTGCGTACAATAGAGGCCAAGAAAATTGACTTAGAAATTTTGGTGGTCGGCGTGTTGTGGGTACGAGAATCTCATTTTGGTCACTTTCACGTAGAAGCATGAAAATGGTGCCAAAACGTGCCCATGCGTGTCCAACCAACTCATGAATATTGGAAAATTGTTTCTCTCAAATAGTTTTGGAGATATAAGGGTCCACAGTTGAAGGAAATTGACCTTTCAAGGGCCATAACTCGAAACTCAATGAAGGAAGACAACTCCCATTTTACCCCATGGCACTTGGGTTAAGGGCGCATCATTTGGCACCAATTATAGGCCGATATCATGAAGTCACCTTTGCACCATTTAGGCACTATCATCCTATTGGTGTCCCGCCAAAACTTGAGGCCCTTATAACTCGCTTTTGTGTATTGCGATTGAGCTGAAATTTTGCATGCTGCTAGTAGACCTCAGTGCCTAGTGGCTTGCAAAATTTCGTGCCGCTACGAAGCGTATCTTGTGAGTTATAAGCCTTCAAACTTCGAGGAAATTAAAGTTTGTGCCTATTTTGCGGGAATACGAAATAAGATACAGAGGTGCAGTATGTATCCTTCAACAGGCATTTATGTGTCCTACCACCGTGCAAAATCCCGGTAACACTGGGGCACGAGAAAGTGCCGAAATAAAGGACTCTTTTTTACATTGAGGGCTATGGGAAAAATGAAGAAAACGCCGCTACTCAGCCTAGAGGGCGAATACAATAGCAAGCTTTACACCGTTAGTCCGTCCCAATAAAGTACGCCCTCGGGCCAAATTACAGATAGCTGCGTACAATAGAGGCCAAGAAAATTGACTTAGAAATTTTGGTGGTCGGCGTGTTGTGGGTACGAGAATCTCATTTTGGTCACTTTCACGTAGAAGCATGAAAATGGTGCCAAAACGTGCCCATGCGTGTCCAACCAACTCATGAATATTGGAAAATTGTTTCTCTCAAATAGTTTTGGAGATATAAGGGTCCAAAGTTGAAGGAAATTGACCTTTCAAGGGCCATAACTCGAAACTCAATGAAGGAAGACAACTCCCATTTTACCCCATGGCACTTGGGTTAAGGGCGCATCATTTGGCACCAATTATAGGCCGATATCATGAAGTCACCTTTGCACCATTTAGGCACTATCATCCTATTGGTGTCCCGCCAAAACTTGAGGCCCTTATAACTCGCTTTTGTGTATTGCGATTGAGCTGAAATTTTGCATGCTGCTAGTAGACCTCAGTGCCTAGTGGCTTGCAAAATTTCGTGCCGCTACGAAGCGTATCTTGTGAGTTATAAGCCTTCAAACTTCGAGGAAATTAAAGTTTGTGCCTATTTTGCGGGAATACGAAATAAGATACAGAGGTGCAGTATGTATCCTTCAACAGGCATTTATGTGCCCTACCATCGTGCAAAATCCCAGTAACACTGGGGCACGAGAAAGTGCCGAAATAAAGGACTCTTTTTTACATTGAGGGCTATGGGAAAAATGAAGAAAACGCCGCTACTCAGCCTAGAGGGCGAATACAATAGCAAACTTTACACCGTTAGTCCGTCCCAATAAAGTACGCCCTCGGGCCAAATTACAGATCGCTGCGTACAATAGAGGCCAAGAAAATTGACTTAGAAATTTTGGTGGTCGGCGTGTTGTGGGTACGAGAATCTCATTTTGGTCACTTTCACGTAGAAGCATGAAAATGGTGCCAAAACGTGCCCATGCGTGTCCAACCAACTCATGAATATTGGAAAATTGTTTCTCTCAAATAGTTTTGGAGATATAAGGGTCCAAAGTTGAAGGAAATTGACCTTTCAAGGGCCATAACTCGAAACTCAATGAAGGAAGACAACTCCCATTTTACCCCATGGCACTTGGGTGAAGGGCGCATCATTTGGCACCAATTATAGGCCGATATCATGAAGTCACCTTTGCACCATTTAGGCACTATCATCCTATTGGTGTCCCACCAAAACTTGAGGCCCTTATAACTCGCTTTTGTGTATTGCGATTGAGCTGAAATTTTGCATGCTGCTAGTAGACCTCAGTGCCTAGTGGCTTGCAAAATTTCATGCCGCTACGAAGCGTATCTTGTGAGTTATAAGCCTTCAAACTTCGAGGAAATTAAAGTTTGTGCCTATTTTGCGGGAATACGAAATAAGATACAGAGGTGCAGTATGTATCCTTCAACAGGCATTTATGTGCCCTACCATCGTGCAAAATCCCGGTAACACTGGGGCACGAGAAAGTGCCGAAATAAAGGACTCTTTTTTACATTGAGGGCTATGGGAAAAATGAAGAAAACGCCGCTACTCAGCCTAGAGGGCGAATACAATAGCAAGCTTTACACCGTTAGTCCGTCCCAATAAAGTACGCCCTCGGGCCAAATTACAGATCGCTGCGTACAATAGAGGCCAAGAAAATTGACTTAGAAATTTTGGTGGTCGGCGTGTTGTGGGTACGAGAATCTCATTTTGGTCACTTTCACGTAGAAGCATGAAAATGGTGCCAAAACGTGCCCATGCGTGTCCAACCAACTCATGAATATTGGAAAATTGTTTCTCTCAAATAGTTTTGGAGATATAAGGGTCCAAAGTTGAAGGAAATTGACCTTTCAAGGGCCATAACTCGAAACTCAATGAAGGAAGACAACTCCCATTTTACCCCATGGCACTTGGGTTAAGGGCGCATCATTTGGCACCAATTATAGGCCGATATCATGAAGTCACCTTTGCACCATTTAGGCACTATCATCCTATTGGTGTCCCGCCAAAACTTGAGGCCCTTATAACTCGCTTTTGTGTATTGCGATTGAGCTGAAATTTTGCATGCTGCTAGTAGACCTCAGTGCCTAGTGGCTTGCAAAATTTCGTGCCGCTACGAAGCGTATCTTGTGAGTTATAAGCCTTCAAACTTCGAGGAAATTAAAGTTTGTGCCTATTTTGCGGGAATACGAAATAAGATACAGAGGTGCAGTATGTATCCTTCAACAGGCATTTATGTGCCCTACCATCGTGCAAAATCCCAGTAACACTGGGGCACGAGAAAGTGCCGAAATAAAGGACTCTTTTTTACATTGAGGGCTATGGGAAAAATGAAGAAAACGCCGCTACTCAGCCTAGAGGGCGAATACAATAGCAAGCTTTACACCGTTAGTCCGTCCCAATAAAGTACGCCCTCGGGCCAAATTACAGATCGCTGCGTACAATAGAGGCCAAGAAAATTGACTTAGAAATTTTGGTGGTCGGCGTGTTGTGGGTACGAGAATCTCATTTTGGTCACTTTCACGTAGAAGCATGAAAATGGTGCCAAAACGTGCCCATGCGTGTCCAACCAACTCATGAATATTGGAAAATTGTTTCTCTCAAATAGTTTTGGAGATATAAGGGTCCAAAGTTGAAGGAAATTGACCTTTCAAGGGCCATAACTCGAAACTCAATGAAGGAAGACAACTCCCATTTTACCCCATGGCACTTGGGTGAAGGGCGCATCATTTGGCACCAATTATAGGCCGATATCATGAAGTCACCTTTGCACCATTTAGGCACTATCATCCTATTGGTGTCCCACCAAAACTTGAGGCCCTTATAACTCGCTTTTGTGTATTGCGATTGAGCTGAAATTTTGCATGCTGCTAGTAGACCTCAGTGCCTAGTGGCTTGCAAAATTTCGTGCCGCTACGAAGCGTATCTTGTGAGTTATAAGCCTTCAAACTTCGAGGAAATTAAAGTTTGTGCCTATTTTGCGGGAATACGAAATAAGATACAGAGGTGCAGTATGTATCCTTCAACAGGCATTTATGTGCCCTACCATCGTGCAAAATCCCAGTAACACTGGGGCACGAGAAAGTGCCGAAATAAAGGACTCTTTTTTACATTGAGGGCTATGGGAAAAATGAAGAAAACGCCGCTACTCAGCCTAGAGGGCGAATACAATAGCAAGCTTTACACCGTTAGTCCGTCCCAATAAAGTACGCCCTCGGGCCAAATTACAGATCGCTGCGTACAATAGAGGCCAAGAAAATTGACTTAGAAATTTTGGTGGTCGGCGTGTTGTGGGTACGAGAATCTCATTTTGGTCACTTTCACGTAGAAGCATGAAAATGGTGCCAAAACGTGCCCATGCGTGTCCAACCAACTCATGAATATTGGAAAATTGTTTCTCTCAAATAGTTTTGGAGATATAAGGGTCCAAAGTTGAAGGAAATTGACCTTTCAAGGGCCATAACTCGAAACTCAATGAAGGAAGACAACTCCCATTTTACCCCATGGCACTTGGGTTAAGGGCGCATCATTTGGCACCAATTATAGGCCGATATCATGAAGTCACCTTTGCACCATTTAGGCACTATCATCCTATTGGTGTCCCGCCAAAACTTGAGGCCCTTATAACTCGCTTTTGTGTATTGCGATTGAGCTGAAATTTTGCATGCTGCTAGTAGACCTCAGTGCCTAGTGGCTTGCAAAATTTCGTGCCGCTACGAAGCGTATCTTGTGAGTTATAAGCCTTCAAACTTCGAGGAAATTAAAGTTTGTGCCTATTTTGCGGGAATACGAAATAAGATACAGAGGTGCAGTATGTATCCTTCAACAGGCATTTATGTGCCCTACCATCGTGCAAAATCCCGGTAACACTGGGGCACGAGAAAGTGCCGAAATAAAGGACTCTTTTTTACATTGAGGGCTATGGGAAAAATGAAGAAAACGCCGCTACTCAGCCTAGAGGGCGAATACAATAGCAAGCTTTACACCGTTAGTCCGTCCCAATAAAGTACGCCCTCGGGCCAAATTACAGATCGCTGCGTACAATAGAGGCCAAGAAAATTGACTTAGAAATTTTGGTGGTCGGCGTGTTGTGGGTACGAGAATCTCATTTTGGTTACTTTCACGTAGAAGCATGAAAATGGTGCCAAAACGTGCCCATGCGTGTCCAACCAACTCATGAATATTGGAAAATTGTTTCTCTCAAATAGTTTTGGAGATATAAGGGTCCAAAGTTGAAGGAAATTGACCTTTCAAGGGCCATAACTCGAAACTCAATGAAGGAAGACAACTCCCATTTTACCCCATGGCACTTGGGTTAAGGGCGCATCATTTGGCACCAATTATAGGCCGATATCATGAAGTCACCTTTGCACCATTTAGGCACTATCATCCTATTGGTGTCCCGCCAAAACTTGAGGCCCTTATAACTCGCTTTTGTGTATTGCGATTGAGCTGAAATTTTGCATGCTGCTAGTAGACCTCAGTGCCTAGTGGCTTGCAAAATTTCGTGCCGCTACGAAGCGTATCTTGTGAGTTATAAGCCTTCAAACTTCGAGGAAATTAAAGTTTGTGCCTATTTTGCGGGAATACGAAATAAGATACAGAGGTGCAGTATGTATCCTTCAACAGGCATTTATGTGCCCTACCATCGTGCAAAATCCCGGTAACACTGGGGCACGAGAAAGTGCCGAAATAAAGGACTCTTTTTTACATTGAGGGCTATGGGAAAAATGAAGAAAACGCCGCTACTCAGCCTAGAGGGCGAATACAATAGCAAGCTTTACACCGTTAGTCCGTCCCAATAAAGTACGCCCTCGGGCCAAATTACAGATCGCTGCGTACAATAGAGGCCAAGAAAATTGACTTAGAAATTTTGGTGGGTCGGCGTGTTGTGGGTACGAGAATCTCATTTTGGTCACTTTCACGTAGAAGCATGAAAATGGTGCCAAAACGTGCCCATGCGTGTCCAACCAACTCATGAATATTGGAAAATTGTTTCTCTCAAATAGTTTTGGAGATATAAGGGTCCAAAGTTGAAGGAAATTGACCTTTCAAGGGCCATAACTCGAAACTCAATGAAGGAAGACAACTCCCATTTTACCCCATGGCACTTGGGTTAAGGGCGCATCATTTGGCACCAATTATAGGCCGATATCATGAAGTCACCTTTGCACCATTTAGGCACTATCATCCTATTGGTGTCCCGCCAAAACTTGAGGCCCTTATAACTCGCTTTTGTGTATTGCGATTGAGCTGAAATTTTGCATGCTGCTAGTAGACCTCAGTGCCTAGTGGCTTGCAAAATTTCGTGCCGCTACGAAGCGTATCTTGTGAGTTATAAGCCTTCAAACTTCGAGGAAATTAAAGTTTGTGCCTATTTTGCTGGAATACGAAATAAGATACAGAGGTGCAGTATGTATCCTTCAACAGGCATTTATGTGCCCTACCATCGTGCAAAATCCCGGTAACACTGGGGCACGAGAAAGTGCCGAAATAAAGGACTCTTTTTTACATTGAGGGCTATGGGAAAAATGAAGAAAACGCCGCTACTCAGCCTAGAGGGCGAATACAGTAGCAAACTTTACACCGTTAGTCCGTCCCAATAAAGTACGCCCTCGGGCCAAATTACAGATCGCTGCGTACAATAGAGGCCAAGAAAATTGACTTAGAAATTTTGGTGGTCGGCGTGTTGTGGGTACGAGAATCTCATTTTGGTCACTTTCACGTAGAAGCATGAAAATGGTGCCAAAACGTGCCCATGCGTGTCCAACCAACTCATGAATATTGGAAAATTGTTTCTCTCAAATAGTTTTGGAGATATAAGGGTCCAAAGTTGAAGGAAATTGACCTTTCAAGGGCCATAACTCGAAACTCAATGAAGGAAGACAACTCCCAATTTACCATATGGCACTTGGGTTAAGGGCGCATCATTTGGCACCAATTATAGGCCGATATCATGAAGTCACCTTTGCACCATTTAGGCACTATCATCCTATTGGTGTCCCGCCAAAACTTGAGGCCCTTATAACTCGCTTTTGTGTATTGCGATTGAGCTGAAATTTTGCATGCTGCTAGTAGACCTCAGTGCCTAGTGGCTTGCAAAATTTCGTGCCGCTACGAAGCGTATCTTGTGAGTTATAAGCCTTCAAACTTCGAGGAAATTAAAGTTTGTGCCTTTTTTGCGGGAATACGAAATAAGATACAGAGGTGCAGTATGTATCCTTCAACAGGCATTTATGTGCCCTACCATCGTGCAAAATCCCGGTAACACTGGGGCACGAGAAAGTGCCGAAATAAAGGACTCTTTTTTACATTGAGG
This sequence comes from Lucinisca nassula, assembly GCA_963580285.1. Lineage (NCBI taxonomy): Eukaryota > Metazoa > Mollusca > Bivalvia > Lucinida > Lucinidae > Lucinisca > Lucinisca nassula. Next base: position 132,545,144 of record OY757023.1, read on the forward strand.
GCTATGGGAAAAATGAAGAAAACGCCGCTACTCAGCCTAGAGGGCGAATACAATAGCAAGCTTTACACCGTTAGTCCGTCCCAATAAAGTACGCCCTCGGGCCAAATTACAGATCGCTGCGTACAATAGAGGCCAAGAAAATTGACTTAGAAATTTTGGTGGTCGGCGTGTTGTGGGTACGAGAATCTCATTTTGGTCACTTTCACGTAGAAGCATGAAAATGGTGCCAAAACGTGCCCATGCGTGTCCAACCAACTCATGAATATTGGAAAATTGTTTCTCTCAAATAGTTTTGGAGATATAAGGGTCCAAAGTTGAAGGAAATTGACCTTTCAAGGGCCATAACTCGAAACTCAATGAAGGAAGACAACTCCCATTTTACCCCATGGCACTTGGGTTAAGGGCGCATCATTTGGCACCAATTATAGGCCGATATCATGAAGTCACCTTTGCACCATTTAGGCACTATCATCCTATTGGTGTCCCGCCAAAACTTGAGGCCCTTATAACTCGCTTTTGTGTATTGCGATTGAGCTGAAATTTTGTATGCTGCTAGTAGACCTCAGTGCCTAGTGGCTTGCAAAATTTCGTGCCGCTACGAAGCGTATCTTGTGAGTTATAAGCCTTCAAACTTCGAGGAAATTAAAGTTTGTGCCTATTTTGCGGGAATACGAAATAAGATACAGAGGTGCAGTATGTATCCTTCAACAGGCATTTATGTGCCCTACCATCGTGCAAAATCCCGGTAACACTGGGGCACGAGAAAGTGCCGAAATAAAGGGCTCTTTTTTACATTGAGGGCTATGGGAAAAATGAAGAAAACGCCGCTACTCAGCCTAGAGGGCGAATACAATAGCAAGCTTTACACCGTTAGTCCGTCCCAATAAAGTACGCCCTCGGGCCAAATTACAGATCGCTGCGTACAATAGAGGCCAAGAAAATTGACTTAGAAATTTTGGTGGTCGGCGTGTTGTGGGTACGAGAATCTCATTTTGGTCACTTTCACGTAGAAGCATGAAAATGGTGCCAAAACGTGCCCATGCGTGTCCAACCAACTCATGAATATTGGAAAATTGTTTCTCTCAAATAGTTTTGGAGATATAAGGTTCCAAAGTTGAAGGAAATTGACCTTTCAAGGGCCATAACTCGAAACTCAATGAAGGAAGACAACTCCCATTTTACCCCATGGCACTTGGGTTAAGGGCGCATCATTTGGCACCAATTATAGGCCGATATCATGAAGTCACCTTTGCACCATTTAGGCACTATCATCCTATTGGTGTCCCGCCAAAACTTGAGGCCATTATAACTCGCTTTTGTGTATTGCGATTGAGCTGAAATTTTGCATGCTGCTAGTAGACCTCAGTGCCTAGTGGCTTGCAAAATTTCGTGCCGCTACGAAGCGTATCTTGTGAGTTATAAGCCTTCAAACTTCGAGGAAAATAAAGTTTGTGCCTATTTTGCGGGAATACGAAATAAGATACAGAGGTGCAGTATGTATCCTTCAACAGGCATTTATGTGCCCTACCATCGTGCAAAATCCCGGTAACACTGGGGCACGAGAAAGTGCCGAAATAAAGGACTCTTTTTTACATTGAGGGCTATGGGAAAAATGAAGAAAACGCCGCTACTCAGCCTAGAGGGCGAATACAATAGCAAGCTTTACACCGTTAGTCCGTCCCAATAAAGTACGCCCTCGGGCCAAATTACAGATCGCTGCGTACAATAGAGGCCAAGAAAATTGACTTAGAAATTTTGGTGGTCGGCGTGTTGTGGGTACGAGAATCTCATTTTGGTCACTTTCACGTAGAAGCATGAAAATGGTGCCAAAACGTGCCCATGCGTGTCCAACCAACTCATGAATATTGGAAAATTGTTTCTCTCAAATAGTTTTGGAGATATAAGGGTCCAAAGTTGAAGGAAATTGACCTTTCAAGGGCCATAACTCGAAACTCAATGAAGGAAGACAACTCCCATTTTACCCCATGGCACTTGGGTTAAGGGCGCATCATTTGGCACCAATTATAGGCCGATATCATGAAGTCACCTTTGCACCATTTAGGCACTATCATCCTATTGGTGTCCCGCCAAAACTTGAGGCCCTTATAACTCGCTTTTGTGTATTGCGATTGAGCTGAAATTTTGCATGCTGCTAGTAGACCTCAGTGCCTAGTGGCTTGCAAAATTTCGTGCCGCTACGAAGCGTATCTTGTGAGTTATAAGCCTTCAAACTTCGAGGAAATTAAAGTTTGTGCCTATTTTGCGGGAATACGAAATAAGATACAGAGGTGCAGTATGTATCCTTCAACAGGCATTTATGTGCCCTACCATCGTGCAAAATCCCGGTAACACTGGGGCACGAGAAAGTGCCGAAATAAAGGACTCTTTTTTACATTGAGGGCTATGGGAAAAATGAAGAAAACGCCGCTACTCAGCCTAGAGGGCGAATACAATAGCAAGCTTTACACCGTTAGTCCGTCCCAATAAAGTACGCCCTCGGGCCAAATTACAGATCGCTGCGTACAATAGAGGCCAAGAAAATTGACTTAGAAATTTTGGTGGTCGGCGTGTTGTGGGTACGAGAATCTCATTTTGGTCACTTTCACGTAGAAGCATGAAAATGGTGCCAAAACGTGCCCATGCGTGTCCAACCAACTCATGAATATTGGAAAATTGTTTCTCTCAAATAGTTTTGGAGATATAAGGGTCCAAAGTTGAAGGAAATTGACCTTTCAAGGGCCATAACTCGAAACTCAATGAAGGAAGACAACTCCCATTTTACCCCATGGCACTTGGGTTAAGGGCGCATCATTTGGCACCAATTATAGGCCGATATCATGAAGTCACCTTTGCACCATTTAGGCACTATCATCCTATTGGTGTCCCGCCAAAACTTGAGGCCCTTATAACTCGCTTTTGTGTATTGCGATTGAGCTGAAATTTTGCATGCTGCTAGTAGACCTCAGTGCCTAGTGGCTTGCAAAATTTCGTGCCGCTACGAAGCGTATCTTGTGAGTTATAAGCCTTCAAACTTCGAGGAAAATAAAGTTTGTGCCTATTTTGCGGGAATACGAAATAAGATACAGAGGTGCAGTATGTATCCTTCAACAGGCATTTATGTGCCCTACCATCGTGCAAAATCCCGGTAACACTGGGGCACGAGAAAGTGCCGAAATAAAGGACTCTTTTTTACATTGAGGGCTATGGGAAAAATGAAGAAAACGCCGCTACTCAGCCTAGAGGGCGAATACAATAGCAAGCTTTACACCGTTAGTCCGTCCCAATAAAGTACGCCCTCGGGCCAAATTACAGATCGCTGCGTACAATAGAGGCCAAGAAAATTGACTTAGAAATTTTGGTGGTCGGCGTGTTGTGGGTACGAGAATCTCATTTTGGTCACTTTCACGTAGAAGCATGAAAATGGTGCCAAAACGTGCCCATGCGTGTCCAACCAACTCATGAATATTGGAAAATTGTTTCTCTCAAATAGTTTTGGAGATATAAGGGTCCAAAGTTGAAGGAAATTGACCTTTCAAGGGCCATAACTCGAAACTCAATGAAGGAAGACAACTCCCATTTTACCCCATGGCACTTGGGTTAAGGGCGCATCATTTGGCACCAATTATAGGCCGATATCATGAAGTCACCTTTGCACCATTTAGGCACTATCATCCTATTGGTGTCCCGCCAAAACTTGAGGCCCTTATAACTCGCTTTTGTGTATTGCGATTGAGCTGAAATTTTGCATGCTGCTAGTAGACCTCAGTGCCTAGTGGCTTGCAAAATTTCGTGCCGCTACGAAGCGTATCTTGTGAGTTATAAGCCTTCAAACTTCGAGGAAATTAAAGTTTGTGCCTATTTTGCGGGAATACGAAATAAGATACAGAGGTGCAGTATGTATCCTTCAACAGGCATTTATGTGCCCTACCATCGTGCAAAATCCCGGTAACACTGGGGCACGAGAAAGTGCCGAAATAAAGGACTCTTTTTTACATTGAGGGCTATGGGAAAAATGAAGAAAACGCCGCTACTCAGCCTAGAGGGCGAATACAATAGCAAGCTTTACACCGTTAGTCCGTCCCAATAAAGTACGCCCTCGGGCCAAATTACAGATCGCTGCGTACAATAGAGGCCAAGAAAATTGACTTAGAAATTTTGGTGGTCGGCGTGTTGTGGGTACGAGAATCTCATTTTGGTCACTTTCACGTAGAAGCATGAAAATGGTGCCAAAACGTGCCCATGCGTGTCCAACCAACTCATGAATATTGGAAAATTGTTTCTCTCAAATAGTTTTGGAGATATAAGGGTCCAAAGTTGAAGGAAATTGACCTTTCAAGGGCCATAACTCGAAACTCAATGAAGGAAGACAACTCCCATTTTACCCCATGGCACTTGGGTTAAGGGCGCATCATTTGGCACCAATTATAGGCCGATATCATGAAGTCACCTTTGCACCATTTAGGCACTATCATCCTATTGGTGTCCCGCCAAAACTTGAGGCCCTTATAACTCGCTTTTGTGTATTGCGATTGAGCTGAAATTTTGCATGCTGCTAGTAGACCTCAGTGCCTAGTGGCTTGCAAAATTTCGTGCCGCTACGAAGCGTATCTTGTGAGTTATAAGCCTTCAAACTTCGAGGAAATTAAAGTTTGTGCCTATTTTGCGGGAATACGAAATAAGATACAGAGGTGCAGTATGTATCCTTCAACAGGCATTTATGTGCCCTACCATCGTGCAAAATCCCGGTAACACTGGGGCACGAGAAAGTGCCGAAATAAAGGACTCTTTTTTACATTGAGGGCTATGGGAAAAATGAAGAAAACGCCGCTACTCAGCCTAGAGGGCGAATACAATAGCAAGCTTTACACCGTTAGTCCGTCCCAATAAAGTACGCCCTCGGGCCAAATTACAGATCGCTGCGTACAATAGAGGCCAAGAAAATTGACTTAGAAATTTTGGTGGTCGGCGTGTTGTGGGTACGAGAATCTCATTTTGGTCACTTTCACGTAGAAGCATGAAAATGGTGCCAAAACGTGCCCATGCGTGTCCAACCAACTCATGAATATTGGAAAATTGTTTCTCTCAAATAGTTTTGGAGATATAAGGGTCCAAAGTTGAAGGAAATTGACCTTTCAAGGGCCATAACTCGAAACTCAATGAAGGAAGACAACTCCCATTTTACCCCATGGCACTTGGGTTAAGGGCGCATCATTTGGCACCAATTATAGGCCGATATCATGAAGTCACCTTTGCACCATTTAGGCACTATCATCCTATTGGTGTCCCGCCAAAACTTGAGGCCCTTATAACTCGCTTTTGTGTATTGCGATTGAGCTGAAATTTTGCATGCTGCTAGTAGACCTCAGTGCCTAGTGGCTTGCAAAATTTCGTGCCGCTACGAAGCGTATCTTGTGAGTTATAAGCCTTCAAACTTCGAGGGAATTAAAGTTTGTGCCTATTTTGCGGGAACACGAAATAAGATACAGAGGTGCAGTATGTATCCTTCAACAGGCATTTATGTGCCCTACCATCGTGCAAAATCCCGGTAACACTTGGGCACGAGAAAGTGCCGAAATAAAGGACTCTTTTTTACATTGAGGGCTATGGGAAAAATGAAGAAAACGCCGCTACTCAGCCTAGAGGGCGAATACAATAGCAAGCTTTACACCGTTAGTCCGTCCCAATAAAGTACGCCCTCGGGCCAAATTACAGATCGCTGCGTACAATAGAGGCCAAGAAAATTGACTTAGAAATTTTGGTGGTCGGCGTGTTGTGGGTACGAGAATCTCATTTTGGTCACTTTCACGTAGAAGCATGAAAATGGTGCCAAAACGTGCCCATGCGTGTCCAACCAACTCATGAATATTGGAAAATTGTTTCTCCCAAATAGTTTTGGAGATATAAGGGTCCAAAGTTGAAGGAAATTGACCTTTCAAGGGCCATAACTCGAAACTCAATGAAGGAAGACAACTCCCATTTTACCCCATGGCACTTGGGTTAAGGGCGCATCATTTGGCACCAATTATAGGCCGATATCATGAAGTCACCTTTGCACCATTTAGGCACTATCATCCTATTGGTGTCCCGCCAAAACTTGAGGCCCTTATAACTCGCGTTTGTGTATTGCGATTGAGCTGAAATTTTGCTTGCTGCTAGTAGACCTCAGTGCCTAGTGGCTTGCAAAATTTCGTGCCGCTACGAAGCGTATCTTGTGAGTTATAAGCCTTCAAACTTCGAGGAAATTAAAGTTTGTGCCTATTTTGCGGGAATACGAAATAAGATACAGAGGTGCAGTATGTATCCTTCAACAGGCATTTATGTGCCCTACCATCGTGCAAAATTCCGGTAACACTGGGGCACGAGAAAGTGCCGAAATAAAGGACTCTTTTTTACATTGAGGGCTATGGGAAAAATGAAGAAAACGCCGCTACTCAGCCTAGAGGGCGAATACAATAGCAAGCTTTACACGGTTAGTCCGTCCCAATAAAGTACGCCCTCGGGCCAAATTACAGATCGCTGCGTACAATAGAGGCCAAGAAAATTGACTTAGAAATTTTGGTGGTCGGCGTGTTGTGGGTACGAGAATCTCATTTTGGTCACTTTCACGTAGAAGCATGAAAATGGTGCCAAAACGTGCCCATGCGTGTCCAACCAACTCATGAATATTGGAAAATTGTTTCTCTCAAATAGTTTTGGAGATATAAGGGTCCAAAGTTGAAGGAAATTGACCTTTCAAGGGCCATAACTCGAAACTCAATGAAGGAAGACAACTCCCATTTTACCCCATGGCACTTGGGTTAAGGGCGCATCATTTGGCACCAATTATAGGCCGATATCATGAAGTCACCTTTGCACCATTTAGGCACTATCATCCTATTGGTGTCCCGCCAAAACTTGAGGCCATTATAACTCGCTTTTGTGTATTGCGATTGAGCTGAAATTTTGCATGCTGCTAGTAGACCTCAGTGCCTAGTGGCTTGCAAAATTTCGTGCCGCTACGAAGCGTATCTTGTGAGTTATAAGCCTTCAAACTTCGAGGAAATTAAAGTTTGTGCCTATTTTGCGGGAATACGAAATAAGATACAGAGGTGCAGTATGTATCCTTCAACAGGCATTTATGTGCCCTACCATCGTGCAAAATCCCGGTAACACTGGGGCACGAGAAAGTGCCGAAATAAAGGACTCTTTTTTACATTGAGGGCTATGGGAAAAATGAAGAAAACGCCGCTACTCAGCCTAGAGGGCGAATACAATAGCAAGCTTTACACCGTTAGTCCGTCCCAATAAAGTACGCCCTCGGGCCAAATTACAGATCGCTGCGTACAATAGAGGCCAAGAAAATTGACTTAGAAATTTTGGTGGTCGGCGTGTTGTGGGTACGAGAATCTCATTTTGGTCACTTTCACGTAGAAGCATGAAAATGGTGCCAAAACGTGCCCATGCGTGTCCAACCAACTCATGAATATTGGAAAATTGTTTCTCTCAAATAGTTTTGGAGATATAAGGGTCCAAAGTTGAAGGAAATTGACCTTTCAAGGGCCATAACTCGAAACTCAATGAAGGAAGACAACTCCCATTTTACCCCATGGCACTTGGGTTAAGGGCGCATCATTTGGCACCAATTATAGGCCGATATCATGAAGTCACCTTTGCACCATTTAGGCACTATCATCCTATTGGTGTCCCGCCAAAACTTGAGGCCCTTATAACTCGCTTTTGTGTATTGCGATTGAGCTGAAATTTTGCATGCTGCTAGTAGACCTCAGTGCCTAGTGGCTTGCAAAATTTCGTGCCGCTACGAAGCGTATCTTGTGAGTTATAAGCCTTCAAACTTCGAGGAAATTAAAGTTTGTGCCTATTTTGCGGGAATACGAAATAAGATACAGAGGTGCAGTATGTATCCTTCAACAGGCATTTATGTGCCCTACCATCGTGCAAAATCCCGGTAACACTGGGGCACGAGAAAGTGCCGAAATAAAGGACTCTTTTTTACATTGAGGGCTATGGGAAAAATGAAGAAAACGCCGCTACTCAGCCTAGAGGGCGAATACAATAGCAAGCTTTACACCGTTAGTCCGTCCCAATAAAGTACGCCCTCGGGCCAAATTACAGATCGCTGCGTACAATAGAGGCCAAGAAAATTGACTTAGAAATTTTGGTGGTCGGCGTGTTGTGGGTACGAGAATCTCATTTTGGTCACTTTCACGTAGAAGCATGAAAATGGTGCCAAAACGTGCCCATGCGTGTCCAACCAACTCATGAATATTGGAAAATTGTTTCTCTCAAATAGTTTTGGAGATATAAGGGTCCAAAGTTGAAGGAAATTGACCTTTCAAGGGCCATAACTCGAAACTCAATGAAGGAAGACAACTCCCATTTTACCCCATGGCACTTGGGTTAAGGGCGCATCATTTGGCACCAATTATAGGCCGATATCATGAAGTCACCTTTGCACCATTTAGGCACTATCATCCTATTGGTGTCCCGCCAAAACTTGAGGCCCTTATAACTCGCTTTTGTGTATTGCGATTGAGCTGAAATTTTGCATGCTGCTAGTAGACCTCAGTGCCTAGTGGCTTGCAAAATTTCGTGCCGCTACGAAGCGTATCTTGTGAGTTATAAGCCTTCAAACTTCGAGGAAATTAAAGTTTGTGCCTATTTTGCGGGAATACGAAATAAGATACAGAGGTGCAGTATGTATCCTTCAACAGGCATTTATGTGCCCTACCATCGTGCAAAATCCCGGTAACACTGGGGCACGAGAAAGTGCCGAAATAAAGGACTCTTTTTTACATTGAGGGCTATGGGAAAAATGAAGAAAACGCCGCTACTCAGCCTAGAGGGCGAATACAATAGCAAGCTTTACACCGTTAGTCCGTCCCAATAAAGTACGCCCTCGGGCCAAATTACAGATCGCTGCGTACAATAGAGGCCAAGAAAATTGACTTAGAAATTTTGGTGGTCGGCGTGTTGTGGGTACGAGAATCTCATTTTGGTCACTTTCACGTAGAAGCATGAAAATGGTGCCAAAACGTGCCCATGCGTGTCCAACCAACTCATGAATATTGGAAAATTGTTTCTCTCAAATAGTTTTGGAGATATAAGGGTCCAAAGTTGAAGGAAATTGACCTTTCAAGGGCCATAACTCGAAACTCAATGAAGGAAGACAACTCCCATTTTACCCCATGGCACTTGGGTTAAGGGCGCATCATTTGGCACCAATTATAGGCCGATATCATGAAGTCACCTTTGCACCATTTAGGCACTATCATCCTATTGGTGTCCCGCCAAAACTTGAGGCCCTTATAACTCGCTTTTGTGTATTGCGATTGAGCTGAAATTTTGCATGCTGCTAGTAGACCTCAGTGCCTAGTGGCTTGCAAAATTTCGTGCCGCTACGAAGCGTATCTTGTGAGTTATAAGCCTTCAAACTTCGAGGGAATTAAAGTTTGTGCCTATTTTGCGGGAACACGAAATAAGATACAGAGGTGCAGTATGTATCCTTCAACAGGCATTTATGTGCCCTACCATCGTGCAAAATCCCGGTAACACTTGGGCACGAGAAAGTGCCGAAATAAAGGACTCTTTTTTACATTGAGGGCTATGGGAAAAATGAAGAAAACGCCGCTACTCAGCCTAGAGGGCGAATACAATAGCAAGCTTTACACCGTTAGTCCGTCCCAATAAAGTACGCCCTCGGGCCAAATTACAGATCGCTGCGTACAATAGAGGCCAAGAAAATTGACTTAGAAATTTTGGTGGTCGGCGTGTTGTGGGTACGAGAATCTCATTTTGGTCACTTTCACGTAGAAGCATGAAAATGGTGCCAAAACGTGCCCATGCGTGTCCAACCAACTCATGAATATTGGAAAATTGTTTCTCCCAAATAGTTTTGGAGATATAAGGGTCCAAAGTTGAAGGAAATTGACCTTTCAAGGGCCATAACTCGAAACTCAATGAAGGAAGACAACTCCCATTTTACCCCATGGCACTTGGGTTAAGGGCGCATCATTTGGCACCAATTATAGGCCGATATCATGAAGTCACCTTTGCACCATTTAGGCACTATCATCCTATTGGTGTCCCGCCAAAACTTGAGGCCCTTATAACTCGCGTTTGTGTATTGCGATTGAGCTGAAATTTTGCTTGCTGCTAGTAGACCTCAGTGCCTAGTGGCTTGCAAAATTTCGTGCCGCTACGAAGCGTATCTTGTGAGTTATAAGCCTTCAAACTTCGAGGAAATTAAAGTTTGTGCCTATTTTGCGGGAATACGAAATAAGATACAGAGGTGCAGTATGTATCCTTCAACAGGCATTTATGTGCCCTACCATCGTGCAAAATTCCGGTAACACTGGGGCACGAGAAAGTGCCGAAATAAAGGACTCTTTTTTACATTGAGGGCTATGGGAAAAATGAAGAAAACGCTGCTACTCAGCCTAGAGGGCGAATACAATAGCAAGCTTTACACCGTTAGTCCGTCCCAATAAAGTACGCCCTCGGGCCAAATTACAGATCGCTGCGTACAATAGAGGCCAAGAAAATTGACTTAGAAATTTTGGTGGTCGGCGTGTTGTGGGTACGAGAATCTCATTTTGGTCACTTTCACGTAGAAGCATGAAAATGGTGCCAAAACGTGCCCATGCGTGTCCAACCAACTCATGAATATTGGAAAATTGTTTCTCTCAAATAGTTTTGGAGATATAAGGGTCCAAAGTTGAAGGAAATTGACCTTTCAAGGGCCATAACTCGAAACTCAATGAAGGAAGACAACTCCCATTTTACCCCATGGCACTTGGGTTAAGGGCGCATCATTTGGCACCAATTATAGGCCGATATCATGAAGTCACCTTTGCACCATTTAGGCACTATCATCCTATTGGTGTCCCGCCAAAACTTGAGGCCCTTATAACTCGCTTTTGTGTATTGCGATTGAGCTGAAATTTTGCATGCTGCTAGTAGACCTCAGTGCCTAGTGGCTTGCAAAATTTCGTGCCGCTACGAAGCGTATCTTGTGAGTTATAAGCCTTCAAACTTCGAGGAAATTAAAGTTTGTGCCTATTTTGCGGGAATACGAAATAAGATACAGAGGTGCAGTATGTATCCTTCAACAGGCATTTATGTGTCCTACCATCGTGCAAAATCCCGGTAACACTGGGGCACGAGAAAGTGCCGAAATAAAGGACTCTTTTTTACATTGAGGGCTATGGGAAAAATGAAGAAAACGCCGCTACTCAGCCTAGAGGGCGAATACAATAGCAAGCTTTACACCGTTAGTCCGTCCCAATAAAGTACGCCCTCGGGCCAAATTACAGATCGCTGCGTACAATAGAGGCCAAGAAAATTGACTTAGAAATTTTGGTGGTCGGCGTGTTGTGGGTACGAGAATCTCATTTTGGTCACTTTCACGTAGAAGCATGAAAATGGTGCCAAAACGTGCCCATGCGTGTCCAACCAACTCATGAATATTGGAAAATTGTTTCTCTCAAATAGTTTTGGAGATATAAGGGTCCAAAGTTGAAGGAAATTGACCTTTCAAGGGCCATAACTCGAAACTCAATGAAGGAAGACAACTCCCATTTTACCCCATGGCACTTGGGTTAAGGGCGCATCATTTGGCACCAATTATAGGCCGATATCATGAAGTCACCTTTGCACCATTTAGGCACTATCATCCTATTGGTGTCCCGCCAAAACTTGAGGCCCTTATAACTCGCTTTTGTGTATTGCGATTGAGCTGAAATTTTGCATGCTGCTAGTAGTCATCAGTGCCTAGTGGCTTGCAAAATTTCGTGCCGCTACGAAGCGTATCTTGTGAGTTATAAGCCTTCAAACTTCGAGGAAATTAAAGTTTGTGCCTATTTTGCGGGAATACGAAATAAGATACAGAGGTGCAGTATGTATCCTTCAACAGGCATTTATGTGCCCTACCATCGTGCAAAATCCCGGTAACACTGGGGCACGAGAAAGTGCCGAAATAAAGGACTCTTTTTTACATTGAGGGCTATGGGAAAAATGAAGAAAACGCCGCTACTCAGCCTAGAGGGCGAATACAATAGCAAGCTTTACACCGTTAGTCCGTCCCAATAAAGTACGCCCTCGGGCCAAATTACAGATCGCTGCGTACAATAGAGGCCAAGAAAATTGACTTAGAAATTTTGGTGGTCGGCGTGTTGTGGGTACGAGAATCTCATTTTGGTCACTTTCACGTAGAAGCATGAAAATGGTGCCAAAACGTGCCCATGCGTGTCCAACCAACTCATGAATATTGGAAAATTGTTTCTCTCAAATAGTTTTGGAGATATAAGGGTCCAAAGTTGAAGGAAATTGACCTTTCAAGGGCCATAACTCGAAACTCAATGAAGGAAGACAACTCCCATTTTACCCCATGGCACTTGGGTTAAGGGCGCATCATTTGGCACCAATTATAGGCCGATATCATGAAGTCACCTTTGCACCATTTAGGCACTATCATCCTATTGGTGTCCCGCCAAAACTTGAGGCCCTTATAACTCGCTTTTGTGTATTGCGATTGAGCTGAAATTTTGCATGCTGCTAGTAGACCTCAGTGCCTAGTGGCTTGCAAAATTTCGTGCCGCTACGAAGCGTATCTTGTGAGTTATAAGCCTTCAAACTTCGAGGAAATTAAAGTTTGTGCCTATTTTGCGGGAATACGAAATAAGATACAGAGGTGCAGTATGTATCCTTCAACAGGCATTTATGTGCAGTACCATCGTGCAAAATCCCGGTAACACTGGGGCACGAGAAAGTGCCGAAATAAAGGACTCTTTTTTACATTGAGGGCTATGGGAAAAATGAAGAAAACGCCGCTACTCAGCCTAGAGGGCGAATACAATAGCAAGCTTTACACCGTTAGTCCGTCCCAATAAAGTACGCCCTCGGGCCAAATTACAGATCGCTGCGTACAATAGAGGCCAAGAAAATTGACTTAGAAATTTTGGTGGTCGGCGTGTTGTGGGTACGAGAATCTCATTTTGGTCACTTTCACGTAGAAGCATGAAAATGGTGCCAAAACGTGCCCATGCGTGTCCAACCAACTCATGAATATTGGAAAATTGTTTCTCTCAAATAGTTTTGGAGATATAAGGGTCCAAAGTTGAAGGAAATTGACCTTTCAAGGGCCATAACTCGAAACTCAATGAAGGAAGACAACTCCCATTTTACCCCATGGCACTTGGGTTAAGGGCGCATCATTTGGCACCAATTATAGGCCGATATCATGAAGTCACCTTTGCACCATTTAGGCACTATCATCCTATTGGTGTCCCGCCAAAACTTGAGGCCCTTATAACTCGCTTTTGTGTATTGCGATTGAGCTGAAATTTTGCATGCTGCTAGTAGACCTCAGTGCCTAGTGGCTTGCAAAATTTCGTGCCGCTACGAAGCGTATCTTGTGAGTTATAAGCCTTCAAACTTCGAGGAAATTAAAGTTTGTGCCTATTTTGCGGGAATACGAAATAAGATACAGAGGTGCAGTATGTATCCTTCAACAGGCATTTATGTGCCCTACCATCGTGCAAAATCCCGGTAACACTGGGGCACGAGAAAGTGCCGAAATAAAGGACTCTTTTTTACATTGAGGGCTATGGGAAAAATGAAGAAAACGCCGCTACTCAGCCTAGAGGGCGAATACAATAGCAAGCTTTACACCGTTAGTCCGTCCCAATAAAGTACGCCCTCGGGCCAAATTACAGATCGCTGCGTACAATAGAGGCCAAGAAAATTGACTTAGAAATTTTGGTGGTCGGCGTGTTGTGGGTACGAGAATCTCATTTTGGTCACTTTCACGTAGAAGCATGAAAATGGTGCCAAAACGTGCCCATGCGTGTCCAACCAACTCATGAATATTGGAAAATTGTTTCTCTCAAATAGTTTTGGAGATATAAGGGTCCAAAGTTGAAGGAAATTGACCTTTCAAGGGCCATAACTCGAAACTCAATGAAGGAAGACAACTCCCATTTTACCCCATGACACTTGGGTTAAGGGCGCATCATTTGGCACCAATTATAGGCCGATATCATGAAGTCACCTTTGCACCATTTAGGCACTATCATCCTATTGGTGTCCCGCCAAAACTTGAGGCCCTTATAACTCGCTTTTGTGTATTGCGATTGAGCTGAAATTTTGCATGCTGCTAGTAGACCTCAGTGCCTAGTGGCTTGCAAAATTTCGTGCCGCTACGAAGCGTATCTTGTGAGTTATAAGCCTTCAAACTTCGAGGAAATTAAAGTTTGTGCCTATTTTGCGGGAATACGAAATAAGATACAGAGGTGCAGTATGTATCCTTCAACAGGCATTTATGTGCCCTACCATCGTGCAAAATCCCGGTAACACTGGGGCACGAGAAAGTGCCGAAATAAAGGACTCTTTTTTACATTGAGGGCTATGGGAAAAATGAAGAAAACGCCGCTACTCAGCCTAGAGGGCGAATACAATAGCAAGCTATAAACCGTTAGTCCGTCCCATTAAAGTACGCCCTCGGGCCAAATTACAGATCGCTGCGTACAATAGAGGCCAAGAAAATTGACTTAGAAATTTTGGTGGTCGGCGTGTTGTGGGTACGAGAATCTCATTTTGGTCACTTTCACGTAGAAGCATGAAAATGGTGCCAACACGTGCCCATGCGTGTCCAACCAACTCATGAATATTGGAAAATTGTTTCTCTCAAATAGTTTTGGAGATATAAGGGTCCAAAGTTGAAGGAAATTGACCTTTCAAGGGCCATAACTCGAAACTCAATGAAGGAAGACAACTCCCATTTTACCCCATGGCACTTGGGTGAAGGGCGCATCATTTGGCACCAATTATAGGCCGATATCATGAAGTCACCTTTGCACCATTTAGGCACTATCATCCTATTGGTGTCCCGCCAAAACTTGAGGCCCTTATAACTCGCTTTTGTGTATTGCGATTGAGCTGAAATTTTGCATGCTGCTAGTAGACCTCAGTGCCTAGTGGCTTGCAAAATTTCGTGCCGCTACGAAGCGTATCTTGTGAGTTATAAGCCTTCAAACTTCGAGGAAATTAAAGTTTGTGCCTATTTTGCGGGAATACGAAATAAGATACAGAGGTGCAGTATGTATCCTTCAACAGGCATTTATGTGCCCTACCATCGTGCAAAATCCCGGTAACACTGGGGCACGAGAAAGTGCCGAAATAAAGGACTCTTTTTTACATTGAGGGCTATGGGAAAAATGAAGAAAACGCCGCTACTCAGCCTAGAGGGCGAATACAATAGCAAGCTTTACACCGTTAGTCCGTCCCAATAAAGTACGCCCTCGGGCCAAATTACAGATCGCTGCGTACAATAGAGGCCAAGAAAATTGACTTAGAAATTTTGGTGGTCGGCGTGTTGTGGGTACGAGAATCTCATTTTGGTCACTTTCACGTAGAAGCATGAAAATGGTGCCAAAACGTGCCCATGCGTGTCCAACCAACTCATGAATATTGGAAAATTGTTTCTCTCAAATAGTTTTGGAGATATAAGGGTCCAAAGTTGAAGGAAATTGACCTTTCAAGGGCCATAACTCGAAACTCAATGAAGGAAGACAACTCCCATTTTACCCCATGGCACTTGGGTT
The DNA here is from genome assembly GCA_963580285.1 of Lucinisca nassula. Classification (NCBI taxonomy): domain Eukaryota; kingdom Metazoa; phylum Mollusca; class Bivalvia; order Lucinida; family Lucinidae; genus Lucinisca; species Lucinisca nassula. The sequence goes on from OY757023.1 coordinate 132,560,743, forward strand.
AAGGGCGCATCATTTGGCACCAATTATAGGCCGATATCATGAAGTCACCTTTGCACCATTTAGGCACTATCATCCTATTGGTGTCCCGCCAAAACTTGAGGCCCTTATAACTCGCTTTTGTGTATTGCGATTGAGCTGAAATTTTGCATGCTGCTAGTAGACCTCAGTGCCTAGTGGCTTGCAAAATTTCGTGCCGCTACGAAGCGTATCTTGTGAGTTATAAGCCTTCAAACTTCGAGGAAATTAAAGTTTGTGCCTATTTTGCGGGAATACGAAATAAGATACAGAGGTGCAGTATGTATCCTTCAACAGGCATTTATGTGCCCTACCATCGTGCAAAATCCCGGTAACACTGGGGCACGAGAAAGTGCCGAAATAAAGGACTCTTTTTTACATTGAGGGCTATGGGAAAAATGAAGAAAACGCCGCTACTCAGCCTAGAGGGCGAATACAATAGCAAGCTTTACACCGTTAGTCCGTCCCAATAAAGTACGCCCTCGGGCCAAATTACAGATCGCTGCGTACAATAGAGGCCAAGAAAATTGACTTAGAAATTTTGGTGGTCGGCGTGTTGTGGGTACGAGAATCTCATTTTGGTCACTTTCACGTAGAAGCATGAAAATGGTGCCAAAACGTGCCCATGCGTGTCCAACCAACTCATGAATATTGGAAAATTGTTTCTCTCAAATAGTTTTGGAGATATAAGGGTCCAAAGTTGAAGGAAATTGACCTTTCAAGGGCCATAACTCGAAACTCAATGAAGGAAGACAACTCCCATTTTACCCCATGGCACTTGGGTTAAGGGCGCATCATTTGGCACCAATTATAGGCCGATATCATGAAGTCACCTTTGCACCATTTAGGCACTATCATCCTATTGGTGTCCCGCCAAAACTTGAGGCCCTTATAACTCGCTTTTGTGTATTGCGATTGAGCTGAAATTTTGCATGCTGCTAGTAGACCTCAGTGCCTAGTGGCTTGCAAAATTTCGTGCCGCTACGAAGCGTATCTTGTGAGTTATAAGCCTTCAAACTTCGAGGAAATTAAAGTTTGTGCCTATTTTGCGGGAATACGAAATAAGATACAGAGGTGCAGTATGTATCCTTCAACAGGCATTTATGTGCAGTACCATCGTGCAAAATCCCGGTAACACTGGGGCACGAGAAAGTGCCGAAATAAAGGACTCTTTTTTACATTGAGGGCTATGGGAAAAATGAAGAAAACGCCGCTACTCAGCCTAGAGGGCGAATACAATAGCAAGCTTTACACCGTTAGTCCGTCCCAATAAAGTACGCCCTCGGGCCAAATTACAGATCGCTGCGTACAATAGAGGCCAAGAAAATTGACTTAGAAATTTTGGTGGTCGGCGTGTTGTGGGTACGAGAATCTCATTTTGGTCACTTTCACGTAGAAGCATGAAAATGGTGCCAAAACGTGCCCATGCGTGTCCAACCAACTCATGAATATTGGAAAATTGTTTCTCTCAAATAGTTTTGGAGATATAAGGGTCCAAAGTTGAAGGAAATTGACCTTTCAAGGGCCATAACTCGAAACTCAATGAAGGAAGACAACTCCCATTTTACCCCATGGCACTTGGGTTAAGGGCGCATCATTTGGCACCAATTATAGGCCGATATCATGAAGTCACCTTTGCACCATTTAGGCACTATCATCCTATTGGTGTCCCGCCAAAACTTGAGGCCCTTATAACTCGCTTTTGTGTATTGCGATTGAGCTGAAATTTTGCATGCTGCTAGTAGACCTCAGTGCCTAGTGGCTTGCAAAATTTCGTGCCGCTACGAAGCGTATCTTGTGAGTTATAAGCCTTCAAACTTCGAGGAAATTAAAGTTTGTGCCTATTTTGCGGGAATACGAAATAAGATACAGAGGTGCAGTATGTATCCTTCAACAGGCATTTATGTGCCCTACCATCGTGCAAAATCCCGGTAACACTGGGGCACGAGAAAGTGCCGAAATAAAGGACTCTTTTTTACAATGAGGGCTATGGGAAAAATGAAGAAAACGCCGCTACTCAGCCTAGAGGGCGAATACAATAGCAAGCTTTACACCGTTAGTCCGTCCCAATAAAGTACGCCCTCGGGCCAAATTACAGATCGCTGCGTACAATAGAGGCCAAGAAAATTGACTTAGAAATTTTGGTGGTCGGCGTGTTGTGGGTACGAGAATCTCATTTTGGTCACTTTCACGTAGAAGCATGAAAATGGTGCCAAAACGTGCCCATGCGTGTCCAACCAACTCATGAATATTGGAAAATTGTTTCTCTCAAATAGTTTTGGAGATATAAGGGTCCAAAGTTGAAGGAAATTGACCTTTCAAGGGCCATAACTCGAAACTCAATGAAGGAAGACAACTCCCATTTTACCCCATGGCACTTGGGTTAAGGGCGCATCATTTGGCACCAATTATAGGCCGATATCATGAAGTCACCTTTGCACCATTTAGGCACTATCATCCTATTGGTGTCCCGCCAAAACTTGAGGCCCTTATAACTCGCTTTTGTGTATTGTGATTGAGCTGAAATTTTGCATGCTGCTAGTAGACCTCAGTGCCTAGTGGCTTGCAAAATTTCGTGCCGCTACGAAGCGTATCTTGTGAGTTATAAGCCTTCAAACTTCGAGGAAATTAAAGTTTGTGCCTATTTTGCGGGAATACGAAATAAGATACAGAGGTGCAGTATGTATCCTTCAACAGGCATTTATGTGCCCTACCATCGTGCAAAATCCCGGTAACACTGGGGCACGAGAAAGTGCCGAAATAAAGGACTCTTTTTTACAATGAGGGCTATGGGAAAAATGAAGAAAACGCCGCTACTCAGCCTAGAGGGCGAATACAATAGCAAGCTATACACCGTTAGTCCGTCCCATTAAAGTACGCCCTCGGGCCAAATTACAGATCGCTGCGTACAATAGAGGCCAAGAAAATTGACTTAGAAATTTTGGTGGTCGGCGTGTTGTGGGTACGAGAATCTCATTTTGGTCACTTTCACGTAGAAGCATGAAAATGGTGCCAACACGTGCCCATGCGTGTCCAACCAACTCATGAATATTGGAAAATTGTTTCTCTCAAATAGTTTTGGAGATATAAGGGTCCAAAGTTGAAGGAAATTGACCTTTCAAGGGCCATAACTCGAAACTCAATGAAGGAAGACAACTCCCATTTTACCCCATGGCACTTGGGTGAAGGGCGCATCATTTGGCACCAATTATAGGCCGATATCATGAAGTCACCTTTGCACCATTTAGGCACTATCATCCTATTGGTGTCCCGCCAAAACTTGAGGCCCTTATAACTCGCTTTTGTGTATTGCGATTGAGCTGAAATTTTGCATGCTGCTAGTAGACCTCAGTGCCTAGTGGCTTGCAAAATTTCGTGCCGCTACGAAGCGTATCTTGTGAGTTATAAGCCTTCAAACTTCGAGGAAATTAAAGTTTGTGCCTATTTTGCGGGAATACGAAATAAGATACAGAGGTGCAGTATGTATCCTTCAACAGGCATTTATGTGCCCTACCATCGTGCAAAATCCCGGTAACACTGGGGCACGAGAAAGTGCCGAAATAAAGGACTCTTTTTTACATTGAGGGCTATGGGAAAAATGAAGAAAACGCCGCTACTCAGCCTAGAGGGCGAATACAATAGCAAGCTTTACACCGTTAGTCCGTCCCAATAAAGTACGCCCTCGGGCCAAATTACAGATCGCTGCGTACAATAGAGGCCAAGAAAATTGACTTAGAAATTTTGGTGGTCGGCGTGTTGTGGGTACGAGAATCTCATTTTGGTCACTTTCACGTAGAAGCATGAAAATGGTGCCAAAACGTGCCCATGCGTGTCCAACCAACTCATGAATATTGGAAAATTGTTTCTCTCAAATAGTTTTGGAGATATAAGGGTCCAAAGTTGAAGGAAATTGACCTTTCAAGGGCCATAACTCGAAACTCAATGAAGGAAGACAACTCCCATTTTACCCCATGGCACTTGGGTTAAGGGCGCATCATTTGGCACCAATTATAGGCCGATATCATGAAGTCACCTTTGCACCATTTAGGCACTATCATCCTATTGGTGTCCCGCCAAAACTTGAGGCCCTTATAACTCGCTTTTGTGTATTGCGATTGAGCTGAAATTTTGCATGCTGCTAGTAGACCTCAGTGCCTAGTGGCTTGCAAAATTTCGTGCCGCTACGAAGCGTATCTTGTGAGTTATAAGCCTTCAAACTTCGAGGAAATTAAAGTTTGTGCCTATTTTGCGGGAATACGAAATAAGATACAGAGGTGCAGTATGTATCCTTCAACAGGCATTTATGTGCCCTACCATCGTGCAAAATCCCGGTAACACTGGGGCACGAGAAAGTGCCGAAATAAAGGACTCTTTTTTACATTGAGGGCTATGGGAAAAATGAAGAAAACGCCGCTACTCAGCCTAGAGGGCGAATACAATAGCAAGCTTTACACCGTTAGTCCGTCCCAATAAAGTACGCCCTCGGGCCAAATTACAGATCGCTGCGTACAATAGAGGCCAAGAAAATTGACTTAGAAATTTTGGTGGTCGGCGTGTTGTGGGTACGAGAATCTCATTTTGGTCACTTTCACGTAGAAGCATGAAAATGGTGCCAAAACGTGCCCATGCGTGTCCAACCAACTCATGAATATTGGAAAATTGTTTCTCTCAAATAGTTTTGGAGATATAAGGGTCCAAAGTTGAAGGAAATTGACCTTTCAAGGGCCATAACTCGAAACTCAATGAAGGAAGACAACTCCCATTTTACCCCATGGCACTTGGGTTAAGGGCGCATCATTTGGCACCAATTATAGGCCGATATCATGAAGTCACCTTTGCACCATTTAGGCACTATCATCCTATTGGTGTCCCGCCAAAACTTGAGGCCCTTATAACTCGCTTTTGTGTATTGCGATTGAGCTGAAATTTTGCATGCTGCTAGTAGACCTCAGTGCCTAGTGGCTTGCAAAATTTCGTGCCGCTACGAAGCGTATCTTGTGAGTTATAAGCCTTCAAACTTCGAGGAAATTAAAGTTTGTGCCTATTTTGCGGGAATACGAAATAAGATACAGAGGTGCAGTATGTATCCTTCAACAGGCATTTATGTGCAGTACCATCGTGCAAAATCCCGGTAACACTGGGGCACGAGAAAGTGCCGAAATAAAGGACTCTTTTTTACATTGAGGGCTATGGGAAAAATGAAGAAAACGCCGCTACTCAGCCTAGAGGGCGAATACAATAGCAAGCTTTACACCGTTAGTCCGTCCCAATAAAGTACGCCCTCGGGCCAAATTACAGATCGCTGCGTACAATAGAGGCCAAGAAAATTGACTTAGAAATTTTGGTGGTCGGCGTGTTGTGGGTACGAGAATCTCATTTTGGTCACTTTCACGTAGAAGCATGAAAATGGTGCCAAAACGTGCCCATGCGTGTCCAACCAACTCATGAATATTGGAAAATTGTTTCTCTCAAATAGTTTTGGAGATATAAGGGTCCAAAGTTGAAGGAAATTGACCTTTCAAGGGCCATAACTCGAAACTCAATGAAGGAAGACAACTCCCATTTTACCCCATGGCACTTGGGTTAAGGGCGCATCATTTGGCACCAATTATAGGCCGATATCATGAAGTCACCTTTGCACCATTTAGGCACTATCATCCTATTGGTGTCCCGCCAAAACTTGAGGCCCTTATAACTCGCTTTTGTGTATTGCGATTGAGCTGAAATTTTGCATGCTGCTAGTAGACCTCAGTGCCTAGTGGCTTGCAAAATTTCGTGCCGCTACGAAGCGTATCTTGTGAGTTATAAGCCTTCAAACTTCGAGGAAATTAAAGTTTGTGCCTATTTTGCGGGAATACGAAATAAGATACAGAGGTGCAGTATGTATCCTTCAACAGGCATTTATGTGCCCTACCATCGTGCAAAATCCCGGTAACACTGGGGCACGAGAAAGTGCCGAAATAAAGGACTCTTTTTTACAATGAGGGCTATGGGAAAAATGAAGAAAACGCCGCTACTCAGCCTAGAGGGCGAATACAATAGCAAGCTTTACACCGTTAGTCCGTCCCAATAAAGTACGCCCTCGGGCCAAATTACAGATCGCTGCGTACAATAGAGGCCAAGAAAATTGACTTAGAAATTTTGGTGGTCGGCGTGTTGTGGGTACGAGAATCTCATTTTGGTCACTTTCACGTAGAAGCATGAAAATGGTGCCAAAACGTGCCCATGCGTGTCCAACCAACTCATGAATATTGGAAAATTGTTTCTCTCAAATAGTTTTGGAGATATAAGGGTCCAAAGTTGAAGGAAATTGACCTTTCAAGGGCCATAACTCGAAACTCAATGAAGGAAGACAACTCCCATTTTACCCCATGGCACTTGGGTTAAGGGCGCACCATTTGGCACCAATTATAGGCCGATATCATGAAGTCACCTTTGCACCATTTAGGCACTATCATCCTATTGGTGTCCCGCCAAAACTTGAGGCCCTTATAACTCGCTTTTGTGTATTGCGATTGAGCTGAAATTTTGCATGCTGCTAGTAGACCTCAGTGCCTAGTGGCTTGCAAAATTTCGTGCCGCTACGAAGCGTATCTTGTGAGTTATAAGCCTTCAAACTTCGAGGAAATTAAAGTTTGTGCCTATTTTGCGGGAATACGAAATAAGATACAGAGGTGCAGTATGTATCCTTCAACAGGCATTTATGTGCCCTACCATCGTGCAAAATCCCGGTAACACTGGGGCACGAGAAAGTGCCGAAATAAAGGACTCTTTTTTACATTGAGGGCTATGGGAAAAATGAAGAAAACGCCGCTACTCAGCCTAGAGGGCGAATACAATAGCAAGCTTTACACCGTTAGTCCGTCCCAATAAAGTACGCCCTCGGGCCAAATTACAGATCGCTGCGTACAATAGAGGCCAAGAAAATTGACTTAGAAATTTTGGTGGTCGGCGTGTTGTGGGTACGAGAATCTCATTTTGGTCACTTTCACGTAGAAGCATGAAAATGGTGCCAAAACGTGCCCATGCGTGTCCAACCAACTCATGAATATTGGAAAATTGTTTCTCTCAAATAGTTTTGGAGATATAAGGGTCCAAAGTTGAAGGAAATTGACCTTTCAAGGGCCATAACTCGAAACTCAATGAAGGAAGACAACTCCCATTTTACCCCATGACACTTGGGTTAAGGGCGCATCATTTGGCACCAATTATAGGCCGATATCATGAAGTCACCTTTGCACCATTTAGGCACTATCATCCTATTGGTGTCCCGCCAAAACTTGAGGCCCTTATAACTCGCTTTTGTGTATTGCGATTGAGCTGAAATTTTGCATGCTGCTAGTAGACCTCAGTGCCTAGTGGCTTGCAAAATTTCGTACCGCTACGAAGCGTATCTTGTGAGTTATAAGCCTTCAAACTTCGAGGAAATTAAAGTTTGTGCCTATTTTGCGGGAATACGAAATAAGATACAGAGGTGCAGTATGTATCCTTCAACAGGCATTTATGTGCCCTACCATCGTGCAAAATCCCGGTAACACTGGGGCACGAGAAAGTGCCGAAATAAAGGACTCTTTTTTACATTGAGGGCTATGGGAAAAATGAAGAAAACGCCGCTACTCAGCCTAGAGGGCGAATACAATAGCAAGCTTTACACCGTTAGTCCGTCCCAATAAAGTACGCCCTCGGGCCAAATTACAGATCGCTGCGTACAATAGAGGCCAAGAAAATTGACTTTGAAATTTTGGTGGTCGGCGTGTTGTGGGTACGAGAATCTCATTTTGGTCACTTTCACGTAGAAGCATGAAAATGGTGCCAAAACGTGCCCATGCGTGTCCAACCAACTCATGAATATTGGAAAATTGTTTCTCTCAAATAGTTTTGGAGATATAAGGGTCCAAAGTTGAAGGAAATTGACCTTTCAAGGGCCATAACTCGAAACTCAATGAAGGAAGACAACTCCCATTTTACCCCATGGCACTTGGGTTAAGGGCGCATCATTTGGCACCAATTATAGGCCGATATCATGAAGTCACCTTTGCACCATTTAGGCACTATCATCCTATTGGTGTCCCGCCAAAACTTGAGGCCCTTATAACTCGCTTTTGTGTATTGCGATTGAGCTGAAATTTTGCATGCTGCTAGTAGACCTCAGTGCCTAGTGGCTTGCAAAATTTCGTGCCGCTACGAAGCGTATCTTGTGAGTTATAAGCCTTCAAACTTCGAGGAAATTAAAGTTTGTGCCTATTTTGCGGGAATACGAAATAAGATACAGAGGTGCAGTATGTATCCTTCAACAGGCATTTATGTGCCCTACCATCGTGCAAAATCCCGGTAACACTGGGGCACGAGAAAGTGCCGAAATAAAGGACTCTTTTTTACATTGAGGGCTATGGGAAAAATGAAGAAAACGCCGCTACTCAGCCTAGAGGGCGAATACAATAGCAAGCTTTACACCGTTAGTCCGTCCCATTAAAGTACGCCCTCGGGCCAAATTACAGATCGCTGCGTACAATAGAGGCCAAGAAAATTGACTTAGAAATTTTGGTGGTCGGCGTGTTGTGGGTACGAGAATCTCATTTTGGTCACTTTCACGTAGAAGCATGAAAATGGTGCCAACACGTGCCCATGCGTGTCCAACCAACTCATGAATATTGGAAAATTGTTTCTCTCAAATAGTTTTGGAGATATAAAGGTCCAAAGTTGAAGGAAATTGACCTTTCAAGGGCCATAACTCGAAACTCAATGAAGGAAGACAACTCCCATTTTACCCCATGGCACTTGGGTGAAGGGCGCATCATTTGGCACCAATTATAGGCCGATATCATGAAGTCACCTTTGCACCATTTAGGCACTATCATCCTATTGGTGTCCCGCCAAAACTTGAGGCCCTTATAACTCGCTTTTGTGTATTGCGATTGAGCTGAAATTTTGCATGCTGCTAGTAGACCTCAGTGCCTAGTGGCTTGCAAAATTTCGTGCCGCTACGAAGCGTATCTTGTGAGTTATAAGCCTTCAAACTTCGAGGAAATTAAAGTTTGTGCCTATTTTGCGGGAATACGAAATAAGATACAGAGGTGCAGTATGTATCCTTCAACAGGCATTTATGTGCCCTACCATCGTGCAAAATCCCGGTAACACTGGGGCACGAGAAAGTGCCGAAATAAAGGACTCTTTTTTACATTGAGGGCTATGGGAAAAATGAAGAAAACGCCGCTACTCAGCCTAGAGGGCGAATACAATAGCAAGCTTTACACCGTTAGTCCGTCCCAATAAAGTACGCCCTCGGGCCAAATTACAGATCGCTGCGTACAATAGAGGCCAAGAAAATTGACTTAGAAATTTTGGTGGTCGGCGTGTTGTGGGTACGAGAATCTCATTTTGGTCACTTTCACGTAGAAGCATGAAAATGGTGCCAAAACGTGCCCATGCGTGTCCAACCAACTCATGAATATTGGAAAATTGTTTCTCTCAAATAGTTTTGGAGATATAAGGGTCCAAAGTTGAAGGAAATTGACCTTTCAAGGGCCATAACTCGAAACTCAATGAAGGAAGACAACTCCCATTTTACCCCATGGCACTTGGGTTAAGGGCGCATCATTTGGCACCAATTATAGGCCGATATCATGAAGTCACCTTTGCACCATTTAGGCACTATCATCCTATTGGTGTCCCGCCAAAACTTGAGGCCCTTATAACTCGCTTTTGTGTATTGCGATTGAGCTGAAATTTTGCATGCTGCTAGTAGACCTCAGTGCCTAGTGGCTTGCAAAATTTCGTGCCGCTACGAAGCGTATCTTGTGAGTTATAAGCCTTCAAACTTCGAGGAAATTAAAGTGTGTGCCTATTTTGCGGGAATACGAAATAAGATACAGAGGTGCAGTATGTATCCTTCAACAGGCATTTATGTGCCCTACCATCGTGCAAAATCCCGGTAACACTGGGGCACGAGAAAGTGCCGAAATAAAGGACTCTTTTTTACATTGAGGGCTATGGGAAAAATGAAGAAAACGCCGCTACTCAGCCTAGAGGGCGAATACAATAGCAAGCTTTACACCGTTAGTCCGTCCCAATAAAGTACGCCCTCGGGCCAAATTACAGATCGCTGCGTACAATAGAGGCCAAGAAAATTGACTTAGAAATTTTGGTGGTCGGCGTGTTGTGGGTACGAGAATCTCATTTTGGTCACTTTCACGTAGAAGCATGAAAATGGTGCCAAAACGTGCCCATGCGTGTCCAACCAACTCATGAATATTGGAAAATTGTTTCTCTCAAATAGTTTTGGAGATATAAGGGTCCAAAGTTGAAGGAAATTGACCTTTCAAGGGCCATAACTCGAAACTCAATGAAGGAAGACAACTCCCATTTTACCCCATGGCACTTGGGTTAAGGGCGCATCATTTGGCACCAATTATAGGCCGATATCATGAAGTCACCTTTGCACCATTTAGGCACTATCATCCTATTGGTGTCCCGCCAAAACTTGAGGCCCTTATAACTCGCTTTTGTGTATTGCGATTGAGCTGAAATTTTGCATGCTGCTAGTAGACCTCAGTGCCTAGTGGCTTGCAAAATTTCGTGCCGCTACGAAGCGTATCTTGTGAGTTATAAGCCTTCAAACTTCGAGGAAATTAAAGTTTGTGCCTATTTTGCGGGAATACGAAATAAGATACAGAGGTGCAGTATGTATCCTTCAACAGGCATGTATGTGCCCTACCATCGTGCAAAATCCCGGTAACACTGGGGCACGAGAAAGTGCCGAAATAAAGGACTCTTTTTTACATTGAGGGCTATGGGAAAAATGAAGAAAACGCCGCTACTCAGCCTAGAGGGCGAATACAATAGCAAGCTTTACACCGTTAGTCCGTCCCAATAAAGTACGCCCTCGGGCCAAATTACAGATCGCTGCGTACAATAGAGGCCAAGAAAATTGACTTAGAAATTTTGGTGGTCGGCGTGTTGTGGGTACGAGAATCTCATTTTGGTCACTTTCACGTAGAAGCATGAAAATGGTGCCAAAACGTGCCCATGCGTGTCCAACCAACTCATGAATATTGGAAAATTGTTTCTCTCAAATAGTTTTGGAGATATAAGGGTCCAAAGTTGAAGGAAATTGACCTTTCAAGGGCCATAACTCGAAACTCAATGAAGGAAGACAACTCCCATTTTACCCCATGGCACTTGGGTTAAGGGCGCATCATTTGGCACCAATTATAGGCCGATATCATGAAGTCACCTTTGCACCATTTAGGCACTATCATCCTATTGGTGTCCCGCCAAAACTTGAGGCCCTTATAACTCGCTTTTGTGTATTGCGATTGAGCTGAAATTTTGCATGCTGCTAGTAGACCTCAGTGCCTAGTGGCTTGCAAAATTTCGTGCCGCTACGAAGCGTATCTTGTGAGTTATAAGCCTTCAAACTTCGAGGAAATTAAAGTTTGTGCCTATTTTGCGGGAATACGAAATAAGATACAGAGGTGCAGTATGTATCCTTCAACAGGCATTTATGTGCCCTACCATCGTGCAAAATCCCGGTAACACTGGGGCACGAGAAAGTGCCGAAATAAAGGACTCTTTTTTACATTGAGGGCTATGGGAAAAATGAAGAAAACGCCGCTACTCAGCCTAGAGGGCGAATACAATAGCAAGCTTTACACCGTTAGTCCGTCCCAATAAAGTACGCCCTCGGGCCAAATTACAGATCGCTGCGTACAATAGAGGCCAAGAAAATTGACTTAGAAATTTTGGTGGTCGGCGTGTTGTGGGTACGAGAATCTCATTTTGGTCACTTTCACGTAGAAGCATGAAAATGGTGCCAAAACGTGCCCATGCGTGTCCAACCAACTCATGAATATTGGAAAATTGTTTCTCTCAAATAGTTTTGGAGATATAAGGGTCCAAAGTTGAAGGAAATTGACCTTTCAAGGGCCATAACTCGAAACTCAATGAAGGAAGACAACTCCCATTTTACCCCATGGCACTTGGGTTAAGGGCGCATCATTTGGCACCAATTATAGGCCGATATCATGAAGTCACCTTTGCACCATTTAGGCACTATCATCCTATTGGTGTCCCGCCAAAACTTGAGGCCCTTATAACTCGCTTTTGTGTATTGCGATTGAGCTGAAATTTTGCATGCTGCTAGTAGACCTCAGTGCCTAGTGGCTTGCAAAATTTCGTGCCGCTACGAAGCGTATCTTGTGAGTTATAAGCCTTCAAACTTCGAGGAAATTAAAGTTTGTGCCTATTTTGCGGGAATACGAAATAAGATACAGAGGTGCAGTATGTATCCTTCAACAGGCATTTATGTGCCCTACCATCGTGCAAAATCCCGGTAACACTGGGGCACGAGAAAGTGCCGAAATAAAGGACTCTTTTTTACATTGAGGGCTATGGGAAAAATGAAGAAAACGCCGCTACTCAGCCTAGAGGGCGAATACAATAGCAAGCTTTACACCGTTAGTCCGTCCCAATAAAGTACGCCCTCGGGCCAAATTACAGATCGCTGCGTACAATAGAGGCCAAGAAAATTGACTTAGAAATTTTGGTGGTCGGCGTGTTGTGGGTACGAGAATCTCATTTTGGTCACTTTCACGTAGAAGCATGAAAATGGTGCCAAAACGTGCCCATGCGTGTCCAACCAACTCATGAATATTGGAAAATTGTTTCTCTCAAATAGTTTTGGAGATATAAGGGTCCAAAGTTGAAGGAAATTGACCTTTCAAGGGCCATAACTCGAAACTCAATGAAGGAAGACAACTCCCATTTTACCCCATGGCACTTGGGTTAAGGGCGCATCATTTGGCACCAATTATAGGCCGATATCATGAAGTCACCTTTGCACCATTTAGGCACTATCATCCTATTGGTGTCCCGCCAAAACTTGAGGCCCTTATAACTCGCTTTTGTGTATTGCGATTGAGCTGAAATTTTGCATGCTGCTAGTAGACCTCAGTGCCTAGTGGCTTGCAAAATTTCGTGCCGCTACGAAGCGTATCTTGTGAGTTATAAGCCTTCAAACTTCGAGGAAATTAAAGTTTGTGCCTATTTTGCGGGAATACGAAATAAGATACAGAGGTGCAGTATGTATCCTTCAACAGGCATTTATGTGCCCTACCATCGTGCAAAATCCCGGTAACACTGGGGCACGAGAAAGTGCCGAAATAAAGGACTCTTTTTTACATTGAGGGCTATGGGAAAAATGAAGAAAACGCCGCTACTCAGCCTAGAGGACGAATACAATAGCAAGCTTTACACCGTTAGTCCGTCCCAATAAAGTACGCCCTCGGGCCAAATTACAGATCGCTGCGTACAATAGAGGCCAAGAAAATTGACTTAGAAATTTTGGTGGTCGGCGTGTTGTGGGTACGAGAATCTCATTTTGGTCACTTTCACGTAGAAGCATGAAAATGGTGCCAAAACGTGCCCATGCGTGTCCAACCAACTCATGAATATTGGAAAATTGTTTCTCTCAAATAGTTTTGGAGATATAAGGGTCCAAAGTTGAAGGAAATTGACCTTTCAAGGGCCATAACTCGAAACTCAATGAAGGAAGACAACTCCCATTTTACCCCATGACACTTGGGTTAAGGGCGCATCATTTGGCACCAATTATAGGCCGATATCATGAAGTCACCTTTGCACCATTTAGGCACTATCATCCTATTGGTGTCCCGCCAAAACTTGAGGCCCTTATAACTCGCTTTTGTGTATTGCGATTGAGCTGAAATTTTGCATGCTGCTAGTAGACCTCAGTGCCTAGTGGCTTGCAAAATTTCGTGCCGCTACGAAGCGTATCTTGTGAGTTATTAGCCTTCAAACTTCGAGGGAATTAAAGTTTGTGCCTATTTTGCCGGAACACGAAATAAGATACAGAGGTGCAGTATGTATCCTTCAACAGGCATTTATGTGCCCTACCATCGTGCAAAATCCCGGTAACACTGGGGCACGAGAAAGTGCCGAAATAAAGGACTCTTTTTTACATTGAGGGCTATGGGAAAAATGAAGAAAACGCCGCTACTCAGCCTAGAGGGCGAATACAATAGCAAGCTTTACACCGTTAGTCCGTCCCAATAAAGTACGCCCTCGGGCCAAATTACAGATCGCTGCGTACAATAGAGGCCAAGAAAATTGACTTAGAAATTTTGGTGGTCGGCGTGTTGTGGGTACGAGAATCTCATTTTGGTCACTTTCACGTAGAAGCATGAAAATGGTGCCAAAACGTGCCCATGCGTGTCCAACCAACTCATGAATATTGGAAAATTGTTTCTCCCAAATAGTTTTGGAGATATAAGGGTCCAAAGTTGAAGGAAATTGACCTTTCAAGGGCCATAACTCGAAACTCAATGAAGGAAGACAACTCCCATTTTACCCCATGGCACTTGGGTTAAGGGCGCATCATTTGGCACCAATTATAGGCCGATATCATGAAGTCACCTTTGCACCATTTAGGCACTATCATCCTATTGGTGTCCCGCCAAAACTTGAGGCCCTTATAACTCGCGTTTGTGTATTGCGATTGAGCTGAAATTTTGCTTGCTGCTAGTAGACCTCAGTGCCTAGTGGCTTGCAAAATTTCGTGCCGCTACGAAGCGTATCTTGTGAGTTATAAGCCTTCAAACTTCGAGGAAATTAAAGTTTGTGCCTATTTTGCGGGAATACGAAATAAGATACAGAGGTGCAGTATGTATCCTTCAACAGGCATTTATGTGCCCTACCATCGTGCAAAATTCCGGTAACACTGGGGCACGAGAAAGTGCCGAAATAAAGGACTCTTTTTTACATTGAGGGCTATGGGAAAAATGAAGAAAACGCTGCTACTCAGCCTAGAGGGCGAATACAATAGCAAGCTTTACACCGTTAGTCCGTCCCAATAAAGTACGCCCTCGGGCCAAATTACAGATCGCTGCGTACAATAGAGGCCAAGAAAATTGACTTAGAAATTTTGGTGGTCGGCGTGTTGTGGGTACGAGAATCTCATTTTGGTCACTTTCACGTAGAAGCATGAAAATGGTGCCAAAACGTGCCCATGCGTGTCCAACCAACTCATGAATATTGGAAAATTGTTTCTCTCAAATAGTTTTGGAGATATAAGGGTCCAAAGTTGAAGGAAATTGACCTTTCAAGGGCCATAACTCGAAACTCAATGAAGGAAGACAACTCCCATTTTACCCCATGACACTTGGGTTAAGGGCGCATCATTTGGCACCAATTATAGGCCGATATCATGAAGTCACCTTTGCACCATTTAGGCACTATCATCCTATTGGTGTCCCGCCAAAACTTGAGGCCCTTATAACTCGCTTTTGTGTATTGCGATTGAGCTGAAATTTTGCATGCTGCTAGTAGACCTCAGTGCCTAGTGGCTTGCAAAATTTCGTGCCGCTACGAAGCGTATCTTGTGAGTTATAAGCCTTCAAACTTCGAGGAAATTAAAGTTTGTGTCTATTTTGCGGGAATACGAAATAAGATACAGAGGTGCAGTATGTTTCCTTCAACAGGCATTTATGTGCCCTACCATCGTGCAAAATCCCGGTAACACTGGGGCACGAGAAAGTGCCGAAATAAAGGACTCTTTTTTACATTGAGGGCTATGGGAAAAATGAAGAAAACGCCGCTACTCAGCCTAGAGGGCGAATACAATAGCAAGCTTTACACCGTTAGTCCGTCCCAATAAAGTACGCCCTCGGGCCAAATTACAGATCGCTGCGTACAATAGAGGCCAAGAAAATTGACTTAGAAATTTTGGTGGTCGGCGTGTTGTGGGTACGAGAATCTCATTTTGGTCACTTTCACGTAGAAGCATGAAAATGGTGCCAAAACGTGCCCATGCGTGTCCAACCAACTCATGAATATTGGAAAATTGTTTCTCTCAAATAGTTTTGGAGATATAAGGGTCCAAAGTTGAAGGAAATTGACCTTTCAAGGGCCATAACTCGAAACTCAATGAAGGAAGACAACTCCCATTTTACCCCATGACACTTGGGTTAAGGGCGCATCATTTGGCACCAATTATAGGCCGATATCATGAAGTCACCTTTGCACCATTTAGGCACTATCATCCTATTGGTGTCCCGCCAAAACTTGAGGCCCTTATAACTCGCTTTTGTGTATTGCGATTGAGCTGAAATTTTGCATGCTGCTAGTAGACCTCAGTGCCTAGTGGCTTGCAAAATTTCGTGCCGCTACGAAGCGTATCTTGTGAGTTATAAGCCTTCAAACTTCGAGGAAATTAAAGTTTGTGCCTATTTTGCGGGAATACGAAATAAGATACAGAGGTGCAGTATGTTTCCTTCAACAGGCATTTATGTGCCCTACCATCGTGCAAAATCCCGGTAACACTGGGGCACGAGAAAGTGCCGAAATAAAGGACTCTTTTTTACATTGA
This sequence comes from Lucinisca nassula, assembly GCA_963580285.1. Taxonomy (NCBI): domain Eukaryota; kingdom Metazoa; phylum Mollusca; class Bivalvia; order Lucinida; family Lucinidae; genus Lucinisca; species Lucinisca nassula. The sequence continues at coordinate 132,577,142 of OY757023.1, forward strand.
GGGCTATGGGAAAAATGAAGAAAACGCCGCTACTCAGCCTAGAGGGCGAATACAATAGCAAGCTTTACACCGTTAGTCCGTCCCAATAAAGTACGCCCTCGGGCCAAATTACAGATCGCTGCGTACAATAGAGGCCAAGAAAATTGACTTAGAAATTTTGGTGGTCGGCGTGTTGTGGGTACGAGAATCTCATTTTGGTCACTTTCACGTAGAAGCATGAAAATGGTGCCAAAACGTGCCCATGCGTGTCCAACCAACTCATGAATATTGGAAAATTGTTTCTCTCAAATAGTTTTGGAGATATAAGGGTCCAAAGTTGAAGGAAATTGACCTTTCAAGGGCCATAACTCGAAACTCAATGAAGGAAGACAACTCCCATTTTACCCCATGGCACTTGGGTTAAGGGCGCATCATTTGGCACCAATTATAGGCCGATATCATGAAGTCACCTTTGCACCATTTAGGCACTATCATCCTATTGGTGTCCCGCCAAAACTTGAGGCCCTTATAACTCGCGTTTGTGTATTGCGATTGAGCTGAAATTTTGCATGCTGCTAGTAGACCTCAGTGCCTAGTGGCTTGCAAAATTTCGTGCCGCTACGAAGCGTATCTTGTGAGTTATAAGCCTTCAAACTTCGAGGAAATTAAAGTTTGTGCCTATTTTGCGTGAATACGAAATAAGATACAGAGGTGCAGTATGTATCCTTCAACAGGCATGTATGTGCCCTACCATCGTGCAAAATCCCGGTAACACTGGGGCACGAGAAAGTGCCGAAATAAAGGACTCTTTTTTACATTGAGGGCTATGGGAAAAATGAAGAAAACGCCGCTACTCAGCCTAGAGGGCGAATACAATAGCAAGCTTTACACCGTTAGTCCGTCCCAATAAAGTACGCCCTCGGGCCAAATTACAGATCGCTGCGTACAATAGAGGCCAAGAAAATTGACTTAGAAATTTTGGTGGTCGGCGTGTTGTGGGTACGAGAATCTCATTTTGGTCACTTTCACGTAGAAGCATGAAAATGGTGCCAAAACGTGCCCATGCGTGTCCAACCAACTCATGAATATTGGAAAATTGTTTCTCTCAAATAGTTTTGGAGATATAAGGGTCCAAAGTTGAAGGAAATTGACCTTTCAAGGGCCATAACTCGAAACTCAATGAAGGAAGACAACTCCCATTTTACCCCATGGCACTTGGGTTAAGGGCGCATCATTTGGCACCAATTATAGGCCGATATCATGAAGTCACCTTTGCACCATTTAGGCACTATCATCCTATTGGTGTCCCGCCAAAACTTGAGGCCCTTATAACTCGCTTTTGTGTATTGCGATTGAGCTGAAATTTTGCATGCTGCTAGTAGACCTCAGTGCCTAGTGGCTTGCAAAATTTCGTGCCGCTACGAAGCGTATCTTGTGAGTTATAAGCCTTCAAACTTCGAGGAAATTAAAGTTTGTGCCTATTTTGCGGGAATACGAAATAAGATACAGAGGTGCAGTATGTATCCTTCAACAGGCATTTATGTGCCCTACCATCGTGCAAAATCCCGGTAACACTGGGGCACGAGAAAGTGCCGAAATAAAGGACTCTTTTTTACATTGAGGGCTATGGGAAAAATGAAGAAAACGCCGCTACTCAGCCTAGAGGGCGAATACAATAGCAAGCTTTACACCGTTAGTCCGTCCCAATAAAGTACGCCCTCGGGCCAAATTACAGATCGCTGCGTACAATAGAGGCCAAGAAAATTGACTTAGAAATTTTGGTGGTCGGCGTGTTGTGGGTACGAGAATCTCATTTTGGTCACTTTCACGTAGAAGCATGAAAATGGTGCCAAAACGTGCCCATGCGTGTCCAACCAACTCATGAATATTGGAAAATTGTTTCTCTCAAATAGTTTTGGAGATATAAGGGTCCAAAGTTGAAGGAAATTGACCTTTCAAGGGCCATAACTCGAAACTCAATGAAGGAAGACAACTCCCATTTTACCCCATGGCACTTGGGTTAAGGGCGCATCATTTGGCACCAATTATAGGCCGATATCATGAAGTCACCTTTGCACCATTTAGGCACTATCATCCTATTGGTGTCCCGCCAAAACTTGAGGCCCTTATAACTCGCTTTTGTGTATTGCGATTGAGCTGAAATTTTGCATGCTGCCAGTAGACCTCAGTGCCTAGTTGTTTGCAAAATTTCGTGCCGCTACGAAGCGTATCTTGTGAGTTATAAGTCTTCACTATGTTAACACGCTTAAGCAGGAGCTTGGTGGTACTATGGCCTATGAACTTCAGCCTTTAGCTGAAGAGAGAGTTATAGTAGATAAACATGTTTGTCTTTCAGCCACCAAGTTTGCTGTGTGTGTTAACGAAGGCCAAGACAAGCTTCCTACGCTATACTGGTTACCAAAACTTCATAAAAAACCTTACAAAGCACGGTTTATTGCAAATTCTAGCTCTTGCACTACCACTGAACTTTCTAAATTATTAACTTCCTGTCTTACTGCTATTAAAACGCATGTAATTAAATATTGTGATAAAGTCTTTGAAAGATCAGGAAGAAATCTGTTTTGGTCTATAAAAAATTCGAATGAGGTTTTAAATAAATTGAAATCTAGACATTTTCGTGCTTCTAGTCTATCTACCTACGATTTTTCCACTCTTTACACTACACTTCCTCATAATCTTATAAAAGAAAAGCTTAATGATTTAATTGAATGGACTTTTCACAGAGAAGATTCTCTCTATCTTGCATGTAATGTCAGAAATGCATTTTTCACTTCTAAAGAGCATAAGAATTATACACTTTGGTCATGTCAGAAAGTGTGTGATGCCCTCACCTTTCTACTTGACAATATTTATATTAGATTCGGTACTAAGTTATTTAGACAAATTGTGGGTATTCCGATGGGTACTAATTGCGCACCTCTTGTGGCTGATCTGTTCTTGTATTGTTATGAAAGAGACTTCATTTTGTCGCTTTCCATTGATAACCAATCTGAAATTATTGAAGCTTTTAGCTCTACTTCTAGATATTTAGATGATTTATTAAATATTGATAATACCTATTTTGATGGTTTGATCAGTCAGATTTACCCCCTTGAACTTCAGTTAAATAAAGCAAATTCTTCTGATACCGAGGCCCCGTTTTTGGATTTACATCTGTCTATTGTAGATGGATTTGTTTCGTGCAAAATTTATGATAAACGCGATGACTTTGATTTTGAGATTGTAAATTTTCCTTTTTTGGATGGTGATGTTCCTCGTGCGCCATCCTATGGCGTTTATATTTCGCAATTAATTCGATTTGCTAGAGTGTGTAGTCATGTAACTGACTTCAACACTCGTAATAAATTATTAACGGCTAAACTCCTTAATCAGGGTTATCGGTACCATAAACTACGCAAAGCCTTTTCAAAATTTTATAGACGCCATTCTGATTTAATTTCAAAATTCAATATTGGACTTAAATCTCTTCTGCAACAAGGTCTATCGGAACCCGAATTTTATGGTGACTTAGCATATAAATTCAGAAAAATATATAACCGCAATGACTTCAGCACCCAATTTCGTAAAATCATTCTTCGATATAAAAAGATTGGGTACAACATGGATATTATACGACAGACTGCATGCATGGTAGTTAACCCAATCACGGTTGGCAACTTTGCTTCCCTCTTTAATTGCACGCCGGTGGGTCAGGCCTCAGATTCTATGACGGCTCCAACGTAAAGGCTTATTGAGAATTAGAGAGATCTAATTCAAGGTAATGTTGGTTGGTGCCTGATGCTCTGTCTCTGGTCGGGCTCATCGGAGTCTAACTGTTGGTTTTCTTTTGCTCCAGCATTTCAGTGGTTTCTTGCTGTCGAGTCCTCACCGTTGTCTCACCTCTGTGGTTCTTTGATTTTTGTGTTCACGGAGATGTTGCACTGATGAGTTAGGAGGCCTTCATGCGGACTGAACAAATTATTTGTCTAAATCGCGACGGAAGTAAGGGCGAGGATTGTGGCCACGTAAAATCGATTTAAGCCCCCCAGTGGAAATCTTCCACTGACCGTTCCAAGGCGGCTCTTCTGTGGCGATTTATTTATGTTGTTGTTTGTTGCTTGCTGTGTGTATCACTTGTGTCTTTTGGTTTTGGATGGCCATATGGCCATTTTGTGGGAAAGTAACTGTCCTTATGGCCTTCCTTTGTTTGGGTTTCCATTATGGTCTGGTCGCTTAATGTTTGTATTTCTTTCCCTTTGGTGTCTTTTATGGGTGGAGTAAGTTAATTGTATCAATTCCTGATCTTTGTTTTACTTCTACTTTTCAAACTTCGAGGAAATTAAAGTTTGTGCCTATTTTGCGGGAATACGAAATAAGATACAGAGGTGCAGTATGTATCCTTCAACAGGCATGTATGTGCCCTACCAACGTGCAAAATCCCGGTAACACTGGGGCACGAGAAAGTGCCGAAATAAAGGACTCTTTTTTACATTGAGGGCTATGGGAAAAATGAAGAAAACGCCGCTACTCAGCCTAGAGGGCGATTACAATAGCAAGCTTTACACCGTTAGTCCGTCCCAATAAAGTACGCCCTCGGGCCAAATTACAGATCGCTGCGTACAATAGAGGCCAAGAAAATTGACTTAGAAATTTTGGTGGTCGGCGTGTTGTGGGTACGAGAATCTCATTTTGGTCACTTTCACGTAGAAGCATGAAAATGGTGCCAAAACGTGCCCATGCGTGTCCAACCAACTCATGAATATTGGAAAATTGTTTCTCTCAAATAGTTTTGGAGATATAAGGGTCCAAAGTTGAAGGAAATTGACCTTTCAAGGGCCATAACTCGAAACTCAATGAAGGAAGACAACTCCCATTTTACCCCATGGCACTTGGGTTAAGGGCGCATCATTTGGCACCAATTATAGGCCGATATCATGAAGTCACCTTTGCACCATTTAGGCACTATCATCCTATTGGTGTCCCGCCAAAACTTGAGGCCTTATAACTCGCTTTTGTGTATTGCGATTGAGCTGAAATTTTGCATGCTGCTAGTAGACCTCAGTGCCTAGTGGCTTGCAAAATTTCGTGCCGCTACGAAGCGTATCTTGTGAGTTATTAGCCTTCAAACTTCGAGGGAATTAAAGTTTGTGCCTATTTTGCCGGAACACGAAATAAGATACAGAGGTGCAGTATGTATCCTTCAACAGGCATTTATGTGCCCTACCATCGTGCAAAATCCCGGTAACACTGGGGCACGAGAAAGTGCCGAAATAAAGGACTCTTTTTTACATTGAGGGCTATGGGAAAAATGAAGAAAACGCCGCTACTCAGCCTAGAGGGCGAATACAATAGCAAGCTTTACACCGTTAGTCCGTCCCAATAAAGTACGCCCTCGGGCCAAATTACAGATCGCTGCGTACAATAGAGGCCAAGAAAATTGACTTAGAAATTTTGGTGGTCGGCGTGTTGTGGGTACGAGAATCTCATTTTGGTCACTTTCACGTAGAAGCATGAAAATGGTGCCAAAACGTGCCCATGCGTGTCCAACCAACTCATGAATATTGGAAAATTGTTTCTCCCAAATAGTTTTGGAGATATAAGGGTCCAAAGTTGAAGGAAATTGACCTTTCAAGGGCCATAACTCGAAACTCAAAGAAGGAAGACAACTCCCATTTTACCCCATGGCACTTGGGTTAAGGGCGCATCATTTGGCACCAATTATAGGCCGATATCATGAAGTCACCTTTGCACCATTTAGGCACTATCATCCTATTGGTGTCCCGCCAAAACTTGAGGCCCTTATAACTCGCGTTTGTGTATTGCGATTGAGCTGAAATTTTGCTTGCTGCTAGTAGACCTCAGTGCCTAGTGGCTTGCAAAATTTCGTGCCGCTACGAAGCGTATCTTGTGAGTTATAAGCCTTCAAACTTCGAGGAAATTAAAGTTTGTGCCTATTTTGCGGGAATACGAAATAAGATACAGAGGTGCAGTATGTATCCTTCAACAGGCATTTATGTGCCCTACCATCGTGCAAAATTCCGGTAACACTGGGGCACGAGAAAGTGCCGAAATAAAGGACTCTTTTTTACATTGAGGGCTATGGGAAAAATGAAGAAAACGCTGCTACTCAGCCTAGAGGGCGAATACAATAGCAAGCTTTACACCGTTAGTCCGTCCCAATAAAGTACGCCCTCGGGCCAAATTACAGATCGCTGCGTACAATAGAGGCCAAGAAAATTGACTTAGAAATTTTGGTGGTCGGCGTGTTGTGGGTACGAGAATCTCATTTTGGTCACTTTCACGTAGAAGCATGAAAATGGTGCCAAAACGTGCCCATGCGTGTCCAACCAACTCATGAATATTGGAAAATTGTTTCTCTCAAATAGTTTTGGAGATATAAGGGTCCAAAGTTGAAGGAAATTGACCTTTCAAGGGCCATAACTCGAAACTCAATGAAGGAAGACAACTCCCATTTTACCCCATGACACTTGGGTTAAGGGCGCATCATTTGGCACCAATTATAGGCCGATATCATGAAGTCACCTTTGCACCATTTAGGCACTATCATCCTATTGGTGTCCCGCCAAAACTTGAGGCCCTTATAACTCGCTTTTGTGTATTGCGATTGAGCTGAAATTTTGCATGCTGCTAGTAGACCTCAGTGCCTAGTGGCTTGCAAAATTTCGTGCCGCTACGAAGCGTATCTTGTGAGTTATAAGCCTTCAAACTTCGAGGAAATTAAAGTTTGTGCCTATTTTGCGGGAATACGAAATAAGATACAGAGGTGCAGTATGTTTCCTTCAACAGGCATTTATGTGCCCTACCATCGTGCAAAATCCCGGTAACACTGGGGCACGAGAAAGTGCCGAAATAAAGGACTCTTTTTTACATTGAGGGCTATGGGAAAAATGAAGAAAACGCCGCTACTCAGCCTAGAGGGCGAATACAATAGCAAGCTTTACACCGTTAGTCCGTCCCAATAAAGTACGCCCTCGGGCCAAATTACAGATCGCTGCGTACAATAGAGGCCAAGAAAATTGACTTAGAAATTTTGGTGGTCGGCGTGTTGTGGGTACGAGAATCTCATTTTGGTCACTTTCACGTAGAAGCATGAAAATGGTGCCAAAACGTGCCCATGCGTGTCCAACCAACTCATGAATATTGGAAAATTGTTTCTCTCAAATAGTTTTGGAGATATAAGGGTCCAAAGTTGAAGGAAATTGACCTTTCAAGGGCCATAACTCGAAACTCAATGAAGGAAGACAACTCCCATTTTACCCCATGGCACTTGGGTTAAGGGCGCATCATTTGGCACCAATTATAGGCCGATATCATGAAGTCACCTTTGCACCATTTAGGCACTATCATCCTATTGGTGTCCCGCCAAAACTTGAGGCCCTTATAACTCGCGTTTGTGTATTGCGATTGAGCTGAAATTTTGCTTGCTGCTAGTAGACCTCAGTGCCTAGTGGCTTGCAAAATTTCGTGCCGCTACGAAGCGTATCTTGTGAGTTATAAGCCTTCAAACTTCGAGGAAATTAAAGTTTGTGCCTATTTTGCGGGAATACGAAATAAGATACAGAGGTGCAGTATGTATCCTTCAACAGGCATTTATGTGCCCTACCATCGTGCAAAATTCCGGTAACACTGGGGCACGAGAAAGTGCCGAAATAAAGGACTCTTTTTTACATTGAGGGCTATGGGAAAAATGAAGAAAACGCTGCTACTCAGCCTAGAGGGCGAATACAATAGCAAGCTTTACACCGTTAGTCCGTCCCAATAAAGTACGCCCTCGGGCCAAATTACAGATCGCTGCGTACAATAGAGGCCAAGAAAATTGACTTAGAAATTTTGGTGGTCGGCGTGTTGTGGGTACGAGAATCTCATTTTGGTCACTTTCACGTAGAAGCATGAAAATGGTGCCAAAACGTGCCCATGCGTGTCCAACCAACTCATGAATATTGGAAAATTGTTTCTCTCAAATAGTTTTGGAGATATAAGGGTCCAAAGTTGAAGGAAATTGACCTTTCAAGGGCCATAACTCGAAACTCAATGAAGGAAGACAACTCCCATTTTACCCCATGACACTTGGGTTAAGGGCGCATCATTTGGCACCAATTATAGGCCGATATCATGAAGTCACCTTTGCACCATTTAGGCACTATCATCCTATTGGTGTCCCGCCAAAACTTGAGGCCCTTATAACTCGCTTTTGTGTATTGCGATTGAGCTGAAATTTTGCATGCTGCTAGTAGACCTCAGTGCCTAGTGGCTTGCAAAATTTCGTGCCGCTACGAAGCGTATCTTGTGAGTTATAAGCCTTCAAACTTCGAGGAAATTAAAGTTTGTGCCTATTTTGCGGGAATACGAAATAAGATACAGAGGTGCAGTATGTTTCCTTCAACAGGCATTTATGTGCCCTACCATCGTGCAAAATCCCGGTAACACTGGGGCACGAGAAAGTGCCGAAATAAAGGACTCTTTTTTACATTGAGGGCTATGGGAAAAATGAAGAAAACGCCGCTACTCAGCCTAGAGGGCGAATACAATAGCAAGCTTTACACCGTTAGTCCGTCCCAATAAAGTACGCCCTCGGGCCAAATTACAGATCGCTGCGTACAATAGAGGCCAAGAAAATTGACTTAGAAATTTTGGTGGTCGGCGTGTTGTGGGTACGAGAATCTCATTTTGGTCACTTTCACGTAGAAGCATGAAAATGGTGCCAAAACGTGCCCATGCGTGTCCAACCAACTCATGAATATTGGAAAATTGTTTCTCTCAAATAGTTTTGGAGATATAAGGGTCCAAAGTTGAAGGAAATTGACCTTTCAAGGGCCATAACTCGAAACTCAATGAAGGAAGACAACTCCCATTTTACCCCATGGCACTTGGGTTAAGGGCGCATCATTTGGCACCAATTATAGGCCGATATCATGAAGTCACCTTTGCACCATTTAGGCACTATCATCCTATTGGTGTCCCGCCAAAACTTGAGGCCCTTATAACTCGCTTTTGTGTATTGCGATTGAGCTGAAATTTTGCATGCTGCTAGTAGACCTCAGTGCCTAGTGGCTTGCAAAATTTCGTGCCGCTACGAAGCGTATCTTGTGAGTTATAAGCCTTCAAACTTCGAGGAAATTAAAGTTTGTGCCTATTTTGCGGGAATACGAAATAAGATACAGAGGTGCAGTATGTATCCTTCAACAGGCATTTATGTGCCCTACCATCGTGCAAAATCCCGGTAACACTGGGGCACGAGAAAGTGCCGAAATAAAGGACTCTTTTTTTACATTGAGGGCTATGGGAAAAATGAAGAAAACGCCGCTACTCAGCCTAGAGGGCGAATACAATAGCAAGCTTTACACCGTTAGTCCGTCCCAATAAAGTACGCCCTCGGGCCAAATTACAGATCGCTGCGTACAATAGAGGCCAAGAAAATTGACTTAGAAATTTTGGTGGTCGGCGTGTTGTGGGTACGAGAATCTCATTTTGGTCACTTTCACGTAGAAGCATGAAAATGGTGCCAAAACGTGCCCATGCGTGTCCAACCAACTCATGAATATTGGAAAATTGTTTCTCTCAAATAGTTTTGGAGATATAAGGGTCCAAAGTTGAAGGAAATTGACCTTTCAAGGGCCATAACTCGAAACTCAATGAAGGAAGACAACTCCCATTTTACCCCATGACACTTGGGTTAAGGGCGCATCATTTGGCACCAATTATAGGCCGATATCATGAAGTCACCTTTGCACCATTTAGGCACTATCATCCTATTGGTGTCCCGCCAAAACTTGAGGCCCTTATAACTCGCTTTTATGTATTGCGATTGAGCTGAAATTTTGCATGCTGCTAGTAGACCTCAGTGCCTAGTGGCTTGCAAAATTTCGTGCCGCTACGAAGCGTATCTTGTGAGTTATAAGCCTTCAAACTTCGAGGAAATTAAAGTTTGTGCCTATTTTGCGGGAATACGAAATAAGATACAGAGGTGCAGTATGTTTCCTTCAACAGGCATTTATGTGCCCTACCATCGTGCAAAATCCCGGTAACACTGGGGCACGAGAAAGTGCCGAAATAAAGGACTCTTTTTTACATTGAGGGCTATGGGAAAAATGAAGAAAACGCCGCTACTCAGCCTAGAGGGCGAATACAATAGCAAGCTTTACACCGTTAGTCCGTCCCAATAAAGTACGCCCTCGGGCCAAATTACAGATCGCTGCGTACAATAGAGGCCAAGAAAATTGACTTAGAAATTTTGGTGGTCGGCGTGTTGTGGGTACGAGAATCTCATTTTGGTCACTTTCACGTAGAAGCATGAAAATGGTGCCAAAACGTGCCCATGCGTGTCCAACCAACTCATGAATATTGGAAAATTGTTTCTCTCAAATAGTTTTGGAGATATAAGGGTCCAAAGTTGAAGGAAATTGACCTTTCAAGGGCCATAACTCGAAACTCAATGAAGGAAGACAACTCCCATTTTACCCCATGGCACTTGGGTTAAGGGCGCATCATTTGGCACCAATTATAGGCCGATATCATGAAGTCACCTTTGCACCATTTAGGCACTATCATCCTATTGGTGTCCCGCCAAAACTTGAGGCCCTTATAACTCGCGTTTGTGTATTGCGATTGAGCTGAAATTTTGCATGCTGCTAGTAGACCTCAGTGCCTAGTGGCTTGCAAAATTTCGTGCCGCTACGAAGCGTATCTTGTGAGTTATAAGCCTTCAAACTTCGAGGAAATTAAAGTTTGTGCCTATTTTGCGGGAATACGAAATAAGATACAGAGGTGCAGTATGTATCCTTCAACAGGCATGTATGTGCCCTACCATCGTGCAAAATCCCGGTAACACTGGGGCACGAGAAAGTGCCGAAATAAAGGACTCTTTTTTACATTGAGGGCTATGGGAAAAATGAAGAAAACGCCGCTACTCAGCCTAGAGGGCGAATACAATAGCAAGCTTTACACCGTTAGTCCGTCCCAATAAAGTACGCCCTCGGGCCAAATTACAGATCGCTGCGTACAATAGAGGCCAAGAAAATTGACTTAGAAATTTTGGTGGTCGGCGTGTTGTGGGTACGAGAATCTCATTTTGGTCACTTTCACGTAGAAGCATGAAAATGGTGCCAAAACGTGCCCATGCGTGTCCAACCAACTCATGAATATTGGAAAATTGTTTCTCTCAAATAGTTTTGGAGATATAAGGGTCCAAAGTTGAAGGAAATTGACCTTTCAAGGGCCATAACTCGAAACTCAATGAAGGAAGACAACTCCCATTTTACCCCATGGCACTTGGGTTAAGGGCGCATCATTTGGCACCAATTATAGGCCGATATCATGAAGTCACCTTTGCACCATTTAGGCACTATCATCCTATTGGTGTCCCGCCAAAACTTGAGGCCCTTATAACTCGCTTTTGTGTATTGCGATTGAGCTGAAATTTTGCATGCTGCTAGTAGACCTCAGTGCCTAGTGGCTTGCAAAATTTCGTGCCGCTACGAAGCGTATCTTGTGAGTTATAAGCCTTCAAACTTCGAGGAAATTAAAGTTTGTGCCTATTTTGCGGGAATACGAAATAAGATACAGAGGTGCAGTATGTATCCTTCAACAGGCATTTATGTGCCCTACCATCGTGCAAAATCCCGGTAACACTGGGGCACGAGAAAGTGCCGAAATAAAGGACTCTTTTTTACATTGAGGGCTATGGGAAAAATGAAGAAAACGCCGCTACTCAGCCTAGAGGGCGAATACAATAGCAAGCTTTACACCGTTAGTCCGTCCCAATAAAGTACGCCCTCGGGCCAAATTACAGATCGCTGCGTACAATAGAGGCCAAGAAAATTGACTTAGAAATTTTGGTGGTCGGCGTGTTGTGGGTACGAGAATCTCATTTTGGTCACTTTCACGTAGAAGCATGAAAATGGTGCCAAAACGTGCCCATGCGTGTCCAACCAACTCATGAATATTGGAAAATTGTTTCTCTCAAATAGTTTTGGAGATATAAGGGTCCAAAGTTGAAGGAAATTGACCTTTCAAGGGCCATAACTCGAAACTCAATGAAGGAAGACAACTCCCATTTTACCCCATGGCACTTGGGTTAAGGGCGCATCATTTGGCACCAATTATAGGCCGATATCATGAAGTCACCTTTGCACCATTTAGGCACTATCATCCTATTGGTGTCCCGCCAAAACTTGAGGCCCTTATAACTCGCTTTTGTGTATTGCGATTGAGCTGAAATTTTGCATGCTGCCAGTAGACCTCAGTGCCTAGTTGTTTGCAAAATTTCGTGCCGCTACGAAGCGTATCTTGTGAGTTATAAGTCTTCAAACTTCGAGGAAATTAAAGTTTGTGCCTATTTTGCGGGAATACGAAATAAGATACAGAGGTGCAGTATGTATCCTTCAACAGGCATGTATGTGCCCTACCAACGTGCAAAATCCCGGTAACACTGGGGCACGAGAAAGTGCCGAAATAAAGGACTCTTTTTTACATTGAGGGCTATGGGAAAAATGAAGAAAACGCCGCTACTCAGCCTAGAGGGCGATTACAATAGCAAGCTTTACACCGTTAGTCCGTCCCAATAAAGTACGCCCTCGGGCCAAATTACAGATCGCTGCGTACAATAGAGGCCAAGAAAATTGACTTAGAAATTTTGGTGGTCGGCGTGTTGTGGGTACGAGAATCTCATTTTGGTCACTTTCACGTAGAAGCATGAAAATGGTGCCAAAACGTGCCCATGCGTGTCCAACCAACTCATGAATATTGGAAAATTGTTTCTCTCAAATAGTTTTGGAGATATAAGGGTCCAAAGTTGAAGGAAATTGACCTTTCAAGGGCCATAACTCGAAACTCAATGAAGGAAGACAACTCCCATTTTACCCCATGGCACTTGGGTTAAGGGCGCATCATTTGGCACCAATTATAGGCCGATATCATGAAGTCACCTTTGCACCATTTAGGCACTATCATCCTATTGGTGTCCCGCCAAAACTTGAGGCCTTATAACTCGCTTTTGTGTATTGCGATTGAGCTGAAATTTTGCATGCTGCTAGTAGACCTCAGTGCCTAGTGGCTTGCAAAATTTCGTGCCGCTACGAAGCGTATCTTGTGAGTTATAAGCCTTCAAACTTCGAGGAAATTAAAGTTTGTGCCTATTTTGCAGGAATACGAAATAAGATACAGAGGTGCAGTATGTATCCTTCAACAGGCATTTATGTGCCCTACCATCGTGCAAAATCCCGGTAACACTGGGGCACGAGAAAGTGCCGAAATAAAGGACTCTTTTTTACATTGAGGGCTATGGGAAAAATGAAGAAAACGCCGCTACTCAGCCTAGAGGGCGAATACAATAGCAAGCTTTACACCGTTAGTCCGTCCCAATAAAGTACGCCCTCGGGCCAAATTACAGATCGCTGCGTACAATAGAGGCCAAGAAAATTGACTTAGAAATTTTGGTGGTCGGCGTGTTGTGGGTACGAGAATCTCATTTTGGTCACTTTCACGTAGAAGCATGAAAATGGTGCCAAAACGTGCCCATGCGTGTCCAACCAACTCATGAATATTGGAAAATTGTTTCTCTCAAATAGTTTTGGAGATATAAGGGTCCAAAGTTGAAGGAAATTGACCTTTCAAGGGCCATAACTCGAAACTCAATGAAGGAAGACAACTCCCATTTTACCCCATGGCACTTGGGTTAAGGGCGCATCATTTGGCACCAATTATAGGCCGATATCATGAAGTCACCTTTGCACCATTTAGGCACTATCATCCTATTGGTGTCCCGCCAAAACTTGAGGCCCTTATAACTCGCTTTTGTGTATTGCGATTGAGCTGAAATTTTGCATGCTGCTAGTAGACCTCAGTGCCTAGTGGCTTGCAAAATTTCGTGCCGCTACGAAGCGTATCTTGTGAGTTATAAGCCTTCAAACTTCGAGGAAATTAAAGTTTGTGCCTATTTTGCGGGAATACGAAATAAGATACAGAGGTGCAGTATGTATCCTTCAACAGGCATTTATGTGCCCTACCATCGTGCAAAATCCCGGTAACACTGGGGCACGAGAAAGTGCCGAAATAAAGGACTCTTTTTTACATTGAGGGCTATGGGAAAAATGAAGAAAACGCCGCTACTCAGCCTAGAGGGCGAATACAATAGCAAGCTTTACACCGTTAGTCCGTCCCAATAAAGTACGCCCTCGGGCCAAATTACAGATCGCTGCGTACAATAGAGGCCAAGAAAATTGACTTAGAAATTTTGGTGGTCGGCGTGTTGTGGGTACGAGAATCTCATTTTGGTCACTTTCACGTAGAAGCATGAAAATGGTGCCAAAACGTGCCCATGCGTGTCCAACCAACTCATGAATATTGGAAAATTGTTTCTCTCAAATAGTTTTGGAGATATAAGGGTCCAAAGTTGAAGGAAATTGACCTTTCAAGGGCCATAACTCGAAACTCAATGAAGGAAGACAACTCCCATTTTACCCCATGGCACTTGGGTTAAGGGCGCATCATTTGGCACCAATTATAGGCCGATATCATGAAGTCACCTTTGCACCATTTAGGCACTATCATCCTATTGGTGTCCCGCCAAAACTTGAGGCCCTTATAACTCGCTTTTGTGTATTGCGATTGAGCTGAAATTTTGCATGCTGCTAGTAGACCTCAGTGCCTAGTGGCTTGCAAAATTTCGTGCCGCTACGAAGCGTATCTTGTGAGTTATAAGCCTTCAAACTTCGAGGAAATTAAAGTTTGTGCCTATTTTGCGGGAATACGAAATAAGATACAGAGGTGCAGTATGTATCCTTCAACAGGCATTTATGTGCCCTACCATCGTGCAAAATCCCGGTAACACTGGGGCACGAGAAAGTGCCGAAATAAAGGACTCTTTTTACATTGAGGGCTATGGGAAAAATGAAGAAAACGCCGCTACTCAGCCTAGAGGGCGAATACAATAGCAAGCTTTACACCGTTAGTCCGTCCCAATAAAGTACGCCCTCGGGCCAAATTACAGATCGCTGCGTACAATAGAGGCCAAGAAAATTGACTTAGAAATTTTGGTGGTCGGCGTGTTGTGGGTACGAGAATCTCATTTTGGTCACTTTCACGTAGAAGCATGAAAATGGTGCCAAAACGTGCCCATGCGTGTCCAACCAACTCATGAATATTGGAAAATTGTTTCTCTCAAATAGTTTTGGAGATATAAGGGTCCAAAGTTGAAGGAAATTGACCTTTCAAGGGCCATAACTCGAAACTCAATGAAGGAAGACAACTCCCATTTTACCCCATGGCACTTGGGTTAAGGGCGCATCATTTGGCACCAATTATAGGCCGATATCATGAAGTCACCTTTGCACCATTTAGGCACTATCATCCTATTGGTGTCCCGCCAAAACTTGAGGCCCTTATAACTCGCTTTTGTGTATTGCGATTGAGCTGAAATTTTGCATGCTGCTAGTAGACCTCAGTGCCTAGTGGCTTGCAAAATTTCGTGCCGCTACGAAGCGTATCTTGTGAGTTATAAGCCTTCAAACTTCGAGGAAATTAAAGTTTGTGCCTATTTTGCGGGAATACGAAATAAGATACAGAGGTGCAGTATGTATCCTTCAACAGGCATTTATGTGCCCTACCATCGTGCAAAATCCCGGTAACACTGGGGCACGAGAAAGTGCCGAAATAAAGGACTCTTTTTTACATTGAGGGCTATGGGAAAAATGAAGAAAACGCCGCTACTCAGCCTAGAGGGCGAATACAATAGCAAGCTTTACACCGTTAGTCCGTCCCAATAAAGTACGCCCTCGGGCCAAATTACAGATCGCTGCGTACAATAGAGGCCAAGAAAATTGACTTAGAAATTTTGGTGGTCGGCGTGTTGTGGGTACGAGAATCTCATTTTGGTCACTTTCACGTAGAAGCATGAAAATGGTGCCAAAACGTGCCCATGCGTGTCCAACCAACTCATGAATATTGGAAAATTGTTTCTCTCAAATAGTTTTGGAGATATAAGGGTCCAAAGTTGAAGGAAATTGACCTTTCAAGGGCCATAACTCGAAACTCAATGAAGGAAGACAACTCCCATTTTACCCCATGGCACTTGGGTTAAGGGCGCATCATTTGGCACCAATTATAGGCCGATATCATGAAGTCACCTTTGCACCATTTAGGCACTATCATCCTATTGGTGTCCCGCCAAAACTTGAGGCCCTTATAACTCGCTTTTGTGTATTGCGATTGAGCTGAAATTTTGCATGCTGCTAGTAGACCTCAGTGCCTAGTGGCTTGCAAAATTTCGTGCCGCTACGAAGCGTATCTTGTGAGTTATAAGCCTTCAAACTTCGAGGAAATTAAAGTTTGTGCCTATTTTGCGGGAATACGAAATAAGATACAGAGGTGCAGTATGTATCCTTCAACAGGCATTTATGTGCCCTACCATCGTGCAAAATCCCGGTAACACTGGGGCACGAGAAAGTGCCGAAATAAAGGACTCTTTTTTACATTGAGGGCTATGGGAAAAATGAAGAAAACGCCGCTACTCAGCCTAGAGGGCGAATACAATAACAAGCTTTACACCGTTAGTCCGTCCCAATAAAGTACGCCCTCGGGCCAAATTACAGATCGCTGCGTACAATAGAGGCCAAGAAAATTGATTTAGAAATTTTGGTGGTCGGCGTGTTGTGGGTACGAGAATCTCATTTTGGTCACTTTCACGTAGAAGCATGAAAATGGTGCCAAAACGTGCCCATGCGTGTCCAACCAACTCATGAATATTGGAAAATTGTTTCTCTCAAATAGTTTTGGAGATATAAGGGTCCAAAGTTGAAGGAAATTGACCTTTCAAGGGCCATAACTCGAAACTCAATGAAGGAAGACAACTCCCATTTTACCCCATGGCACTTGGGTTAAGGGCGCATCATTTGGCACCAATTATAGGCCGATATCATGAAGTCACCTTTGCACCATTTAGGCACTATCATCCTATTGGTGTCCCGCCAAAACTTGAGGCCCTTATAACTCGCTTTTGTGTATTGCGATTGAGCTGAAATTTTGCATGCTGCTAGTAGACCTCAGTGCCTAGTGGCTTGCAAAATTTCGTGCCGCTACGAAGCGTATCTTGTGAGTTATAAGCATTCAAACTTCGAGGGAATTAAAGTTTGTGCCTATTTTGCGGGAACACGAAATAAGATACAGAGGTGCAGTATGTATCCTTCAACAGGCATTTATGTGCCCTACCATCGTGCAAAATCCCGGTAACACTGGGGCACGAGAAAGTGCCGAAATAAAGGACTCTTTTTTACATTGAGGGCTATGGGAAAAATGAAGAAAACGCCGCTATTCAGCCTAGAGGGCGAATACAATAGCAAGCTTTAAACCGTTAGTCCGTCCCAATAAAGTACGCCCTCGGGCCAAATTACAGATCGCTGCGTACAATAGAGGCCAAGAAAATTGACTTAGAAATTTTGGTGGTCGGCGTGTTGTGGGTACGAGAATCTCATTTTGGTCACTTTCACGTAGAAGCATGAAAATGGTGCCAAAACGTGCCCATGCGTGTCCAACCAACTCATGAATATTGGAAAATTGTTTCTCTCAAATAGTTTTGGAGATATAAGGGTCCAAAGTTGAAGGAAATTGACCTTTCAAGGGCCATAACTCGAAACTCAATGAAGGAAGACAACTCCCATTTTACCCCATGGCACTTGGGTTAAGGGCGCATCATTTGGCACCAATTATAGGCCGATATCATGAAGTCACCTTTGCACCATTTAGGCACTATCATCCTATTGGTGTCCCGCCAAAACTTGAGGCCCTTATAACTCGCTTTTGTGTATTGCGATTGAGCTGAAATTTTGCATGCTGCTAGTAGACCTCAGTGCCTAGTGGCTTGCAAAATTTCGTGCCGCTACGAAGCGTATCTTGTGAGTTATAAGCCTTCAAACTTCGAGGAAATTAAAGTTTGTGCCTATTTTGCGGGAATACGAAATAAGATACAGAGGTGCAGTATGTATCCTTCAACAGGCATTTATGTGCCCTACCATCGTGCAAAATCCCGGTAACACTGGGGCACGAGAAAGTGCCGAAATAAAGGACTCTTTTTTACATTGAGGGCTATGGGAAAAATGAAGAAAACGCCGCTACTCAGCCTAGAGGGCGAATACAATAGCAAGCTTTACACCGTTAGTCCGTCCCAATAAAGTACGCCCTCGGGCCAAATTACAGATCGCTGCGTACAATAGAGGCCAAGAAAATTGACTTAGAAATTTTGGTGGTCGGCGTGTTGTGGGTACGAGAATCTCATTTTGGTCACTTTCACGTAGAAGCATGAAAATGGTGCCAAAACGTGCCCATGCGTGTCCAACCAACTCATGAATATTGGAAAATTGTTTCTCTCAAATAGTTTTGGAGATATAAGGGTCCAAAGTTGAAGGAAATTGACCTTTCAAGGGCCATAACTCGAAACTCAATGAAGGAAGACAACTCCCATTTTACCCCATGGCACTTGGGTTAAGGGCGCATCATTTGGCACCAATTATAGGCCGATATCATGAAGTCACCTTTGCACCATTTAGGCACTATCATCCTATTGGTGTCCCGCCAAAACTTGAGGCCCTTATAACTCGCTTTTGTGTATTGCGATTGAGCTGAAATTTTGCATGCTGCTAGTAGACCTCAGTGCCTAGTGGCTTGCAAAATTTCGTGCCGCTACGAAGCGTATATGTGAGTTATAAGCCTTCAAACTTCGAGGAAATTAAAGTTTGTGCCTATTTTGCGGGAATACGAAATAAGATACAGAGGTGCAGTATGTATCCTTCAACAGGCATTTATGTGCCCTACCATCGTGCAAAATCCCGGTAACACTGGGGCACGAGAAAGTGCCGAAATAAAGGACTCTTTTTTACATTGAGGGCTATGGGAAAAATGAAGAAAACGCCGCTACTCAGCCTAGAGGGCGAATACAATAGCAAGCTTTACACCGTTAGTCCGTCCCAATAAAGTACGCCCTCGGGCCAAATTACAGATCGCTGCGTACAATAGAGACCAAGAAAATTGACTTAGAAATTTTGGTGGTCGGCGTGTTGTGGGTACGAGAATCTCATTTTGGTCACTTTCACGTAGAAGCATGAAAATGGTGCCAAAACGTGCCCATGCGTGTCCAACCAACTCATGAATATTGGAAAATTGTTTCTCTCAAATAGTTTTGGAGATATAAGGGTCCAAAGTTGAAGGAAATTGACCTTTCAAGGGCCATAACTCGAAACTCAATGAAGGAAGACAACTCCCATTTTACCCCATGGCACTTGGGTTAAGGGCGCATCATTTGGCACCAATTATAGGCCGATATCATGAAGTCACCTTTGCACCATTTAGGCACTATCATCCTATTGGTGTCCCGCCAAAACTTGAGGCCCTTATAACTCGCTTTTGTGTATTGCGATTGAGCTGAAATTTTGCATGCTGCTAGTAGACCTCAGTGCCTAGTGGCTTGCAAAATTTCGTGCCGCTACGAAGCGTATCTGTGAGTTATAAGCCTTCAAACTTCGAGGAAATTAAAGTTTGTGCCTATTTTGCGGGAATACGAAATAAGATACAGAGGTGCAGTATGTATCCTTCAACAGGCATTTATGTGCCCTACCATCGTGCAAAATCCCGGTAACACTGGGGCACGAGAAAGTGCCGAAATAAAGGACTCTTTTTTACATTGAGGGCTATGGGAAAAATGAAGAAAACGCCGCTACTCAGCCTAGAGGGCGAATACAATAGCAAGCTTTACACCGTTAGTCCGTCCCAATCAAGTACGCCCTCGGGCCAAATTACAGATCGCTGCGTACAATAGAGGCCAAGAAAATTGACTTAGAAATTTTGGTGGTCGGCGTGTTGTGGGTACGAGAATCTCATTTTGGTCACTTTCACGTAGAAGCATGAAAATGGTGCCAAAACGTGCCCATGCGTGTCCAACCAACTCATGAATATTGGAAAATTGTTTCTCTCAAATAGTTTTGGAGATATAAGGGTCCAAAGTTGAAGGAAATTGACCTTTCAAGGGCCATAACTCGAAACTCAATGAAGGAAGACAACTCCCATTTTACCCCATGGCACTTGGGTTAAGGGCGCATCATTTGGCACCAATTATAGGCCGATATCATGAAGTCACCTTTGCACCATTTAGGCACTATCATCCTATTGGTGTCCCGCCAAAACTTGAGGCCCTTATAACTCGCTTTTGTGTATTGCGATTGAGCTGAAATTTTGCATGCTGCTAGTAGACCTCAGTGCCTAGTGGCTTGCAAAATTTCGTGCCGCTACGAAGCGTATCTTGTGAGTTATAAGCCTTCAAACTTCGAGGAAATTAAAGTTTGTGCCTATTTTGCGGGAATACGAAATAAGATACAGAGGTGCAGTATGTATCCTTCAACAGGCATTTATGTGCCCTACCATCGTGCAAAATCCCGGTAACACTGGGGCACGAGAAAGTGCCGAAATAAAGGACTCTTTTTTACATTGAGGGCTATGGGAAAAATGAAGAAAACGCCGCTACTCAGCCTAGAGGGCGAATACAATAACAAGCTTTACACCGTTAGTCCGTCCCAATAAAGTACGCCCTCGGGCCAAATTACAGATCGCTGCGTACAATAGAGGCCAAGAAAATTGATTTAGAAATTTTGGTGGTCGGCGTGTTGTGGGTACGAGAATCTCATTTTGGTCACTTTCACGTAGAAGCATGAAAATGGTGCCAAAACGTGCCCATGCGTGTCCAACCAACTCATGAATATTGGAAAATTGTTTCTCTCAAATAGTTTTGGAGATATAAGGGTCCAAAGTTGAAGGAAATTGACCTTTCAAGGGCCATAACTCGAAACTCAATGAAGGAAGACAACTCCCATTTTACCCCATGGCACTTGGGTTAAGGGCGCATCATTTGGCACCAATTATAGGCCGATATCATGAAGTCACCTTTGCACCATTTAGGCACTATCATCCTATTGGTGTCCCGCCAAAACTTGAGGCCCTTATAACTCGCTTTTGTGTATTGCGATTGAGCTGAAATTTTGCATGCTGCTAGTAGACCTCAGTGCCTAGTGGCTTGCAAAATTTCGTGCCGCTACGAAGCGTATCTTGTGAGTTATAAGCCTTCAAACTTCGAGGGAATTAAAGTTTGTGCCTATTTTGCGGGAACACGAAATAAGATACAGAGGTGCAGTATGTATCCTTCAACAGGCATTTATGTGCCCTACCATCGTGCAAAATCCCGGTAACACTGGGGCACGAGAAAGTGCCGAAATAAAGGACTCTTTTTTACATTGAGGGCTATGGGAAAAATGAAGAAAACGCCGCTACTCAGCCTAGAGGGCGAATACAATAGCAAGCTTTAAACCGTTAGTCCGTCCCAATAAAGTACGCCCTCGGGCCAAATTACAGATCGCTGCGTACAATAGAGGCCAAGAAAATTGACTTAGAAATTTTGGTGGTCGGCGTGTTGTGGGTACGAGAATCTCATTTTGGTCACTTTCACGTAGAAGCATGAAAATGGTGCCAAAACGTGCCCATGCGTGTCCAACCAACTCATGAATATTGGAAAATTGTTTCTCTCAAATAGTTTTGGAGATATAAGGGTCCAAAGTTGAAGGAAATTGACCTTTCAAGGGCCATAACTCGAAACTCAATGAAGGAAGACAACTCCCATTTTACCCCATGGCACTTGGGTTAAGGGCGCATCATTTGGCACCAATTATAGGCCGATATCATGAAGTCACCTTTGCACCATTTAGGCACTATCATCCTATTGGTGTCCCGCCAAAACTTGAGGCCCTTATAACTCGCTTTTGTGTATTGCGATTGAGCTGAAATTTTGCATGCTGCTAGTAGACCTCAGTGCCTAGTGGCTTGCAAAATTTCGTGCCGCTACGAAGCGTATCTTGTGAGTTATAAGCCTTCAAACTTCGAGGAAATTAAAGTTTGTGCCTATTTTGCGGGAATACGAAATAAGATACAGAGGTGCAGTATGTATCCTTCAACAGGCATTTATGTGCCCTACCATCGTGCAAAATCCCGGTAACACTGGGGCACGAGAAAGTGCCGAAATAAAGGACTCTTTTTTACATTGAGGGCTATGGGAAAAATGAAGAAAACGCCGCTACTCAGCCTAGAGGGCGAATACAATAGCAAGCTTTACACCGTTAGTCCGTCCCAATAAAGTACGCCCTCGGGCCAAATTACAGATCGCTGCGTACAATAGAGGCCAAGAAAATTGACTTAGAAATTTTGGTGGTCGGCGTGTTGTGGGTACGAGAATCTCATTTTGGTCACTTTCACGTAGAAGCATGAAAATGGTGCCAAAACGTGCCCATGCGTGTCCAACCAACTCATGAATATTGGAAAATTGTTTCTCTCAAATAGTTTTGGAGATATAAGGGTCCAAAGTTGAAGGAAATTGACCTTTCAAGGGCCATAACTCGAAACTCAATGAAGGAAGACAACTCCCATTTTACCCCATGGCACTTGGGTTAAGGGCGCATCATTTGGCACCAATTATAGGCCGATATCATGAAGTCACCTTTGCACCATTTAGGCACTATCATCCTATTGGTGTCCCGCCAAAACTTGAGGCCCTTATAACTCGCTTTTGTGTATTGCGATTGAGCTGATATTTTGCATGCTGCTAGTCGACCTCAGTGCCTAGTGGCTTGCAAAATTTCGTGCCGCTACGAAGCGTATCTTTTGAGTTATAAGCCTTCAAACTTCGAGGAAATTAAAGTTTGTGCCTATTTTGCGGGAATACGAAATAAGATACAGAGGTGCAGTATGTATCCTTCAACAGGCATTTATGTGCCCTACCATCGTGCAAAATCCCGGTAACACTGGGGCACGAGAAAGTGCCGAAATAAAGGACTCTTTTTTACATTGAGGGCTATGGGAAAAATGAAGAAAACGCCGCTACTCAGCCTAGAGGGCGAATACAATAGCAAGCTTTACACCGTTAGTCCGTCCCAATAAAGTACGCCCTCGGGCCAAATTACAGATCGCTGCGTACAATAGAGGCCAAGAAAATTGACTTAGAAATTTTGGTGGTCGGCGTGTTGTGGGTACGAGAATCTCATTTTGGTCACTTTCACGTAGAAGCATGAAAATGGTGCCAAAACGTGCCCATGCGTGTCCAACCAACTCATGAATATTGGAAAATTGTTTCTCTCAAATAGTTTTGGAGATATAAGGGTCCAAAGTTGAAGGAAATTGACCTTTCAAGGGCCATAACTCGAAACTCAATGAAGGAAGACAACTCCCATTTTACCCCATGGCACTTGGGTTAAGGGCGCATCATTTGGCACCAATTATAGGCCGATATCATGAAGTCACCTTTGCACCATTTAGGCACTATCATCCTATTGGTGTCCCGCCAAAACTTGAGGCCCTTATAACTCGCTTTTGTGTATTGCGATTGAGCTGAAATTTTGCATGCTGCTAGTAGACCTCAGTGCCTAGTGGCTTGCAAAATTTCGTGCCGCTACGAAGCGTATCTGTGAGTTATAAGCCTTCAAACTTCGAGGAAATTAAAGTTTGTGCCTATTTTGCGGGAATACGAAATAAGATACAGAGGTGCAGTATGTATCCTTCAACAGGCATTTATGTGCCCTACCATCGTGCAAAATCCCGGTAACACTGGGGCACGAGAAAGTGCCGAAATAAAGGACTCTTTTTTACATTGAGGGCTATGGGAAAAATGAAGAAAACGCCGCTACTCAGCCTAGAGGGCGAATACAATAGCAAGCTTTACACCGTTAGTCCGTCCCAATAAAGTACGCCCTCGGGCCAAATTACAGATCGCTGCGTACAATAGAGACCAAGAAAATTGACTTAGAAATTTTGGTGGTCGGCGTGTTGTGGGTACGAGAATCTCATTTTGGTCACTTTGACGTAGAAGCATGAAAATGGTGCCAAAACGTGCCCATGCGTGTCCAACCAACTCATGAATATTGGAAAATTGTTTCTCTCAAATAGTTTTGGAGATATAAGGGTCCAAAGTTGAAGGAAATTGACCTTTCAAGGGCCATAACTCGAAACTCAATGAAGGAAGACAACTCCCATTTTACCCCATGGCACTTGGGTTAAGGGCGCATCATTTGGCACCAATTATAGGCCGATATCATGAAGTCACCTTTGCACCATTTAGGCACTATCATCCTATTGGTGTCCCGCCAAAACTTGAGGCCCTTATAACTCGCTTTTGTGTATTGCGATTGAGCTGAAATTTTGCATGCTGCTAGTAGACCTCAGTGCCTAGTGGCTTGCAAAATTTCGTGCCGCTACGAAGCGTATCTGTGAGTTATAAGCCTTCAAACTTCGAGGAAATTAAAGTTTGTGCCTATTTTGCGGGAATACGAAATAAGATACAGAGGTGCAGTATGTATCCTTCAACAGGCATTTATGTGCCCTACCATCGTGCAAAATCCCGGTAACACTGGGGCACGAGAAAGTGCCGAAATAAAGGACTCTTTTTTACATTGAGGGCTATGGGAAAAATGAAGAAAACGCCGCTACTCAGCCTAGAGGGCGAATACAATAGCAAGCTTTACACCGTTAGTCCGTCCCAATCAAGTACGCCCTCGGGCCAAATTACAGATCGCTGCGTACAATAGAGGCCAAGAAAATTGACTTAGAAATTTTGGTGGTCGGCGTGTTGTGGGTACGAGAATCTCATTTTGGTCACTTTCACGTAGAAGCATGAAAATGGTGCCAAAACGTGCCCATGCGTGTCCAACCAACTCATGAATATTGGAAAATTGTTTCTCTCAAATAGTTTTGGAGATATAAGGGTCCAAAGTTGAAGGAAATTGACCTTTCAAGGGCCATAACTCGAAACTCAATGAAGGAAGACAACTCCCATTTTACCCCATGGCACTTGGGTTAAGGGCGCATCATTTGGCACCAATTATAGGCCGATATCATGAAGTCACCTTTGCACCATTTAGGCACTATCATCCTATTGGTGTCCCGCCAAAACTTGAGGCCCTTATAACTCGCTTTTGTGTATTGCGATTGAGCTGAAATTTTGCATGCTGCTAGTAGACCTCAGTGCCTAGTGGCTTGCAAAATTTCGTGCCGCTACGAAGCGTATCTTGTGAGTTATAAGCCTTCAAACTTCGAGGAAATTAAAGTTTGTGCCTATTTTGCGGGAATACGAAATAAGATACAGAGGTGCAGTATGTATCCTTCAACAGGCATTTATGTGCCCTACCATCGTGCAAAATCCCGGTAACACTGGGGCACGAGAAAGTGCCGAAATAAAGGACTCTTTTTTACATTGAGGGCTATGGGAAAAATGAAGAAAACGCCGCTACTCAGCCTAGAGGGCGAATACAATAGCAAGCTTTACACCGTTAGTCCGTCCCAATAAAGTACGCCCTCGGGCCAAATTACAGATCGCTGCGTACAATAGAGGCCAAGAAAATTGACTTAGAAATTTTGGTGGTCGGCGTGTTGTGGGTACGAGAATCTCATTTTGGTCACTTTCACGTAGAAGCATGAAAATGGTGCCAAAACGTGCCCATGCGTGTCCAACCAACTCATGAATATTGGAAAATTGTTTCTCTCAAATAGTTTTGGAGATATAAGGGTCCAAAGTTGAAGGACATTGACCTTTCAAGGGCCATAACTCGAAACTCAATGAAGGAAGACAACTCCCATTTTACCCCATGGCACTTGGGTTAAGGGCGCATCATTTGGCACCAATTATAGGCCGATATCATGAAGTCACCTTTGCACCATTTAGGCACTATCATCCTATTGGTGTCCCGACAAAACTTGAGGCCCTTATAACTCGCTTTTGTGTATTGCGATTGAGCTGAAATTTTGCATGCTGCTAGTAGACCTCAGTGCCTAGTGGCTTGCAAAATTTCGTGCCGCTACGAAGCGTATCTTGTGAGTTATAAGCCTTCAAACTTCGAGGAAATTAAAGTTTGTGCCTATTTTGCGGGAATACGAAATAAGATACAGAGGTGCAGTATGTATCCTTCAACAGGCATTTATGTGCCCTACCATCGTGCAAAATCCCGGTAACACTGGGGCACGAGAAAGTGCCGAAATAAAGGACTCTTTTTTACATTGAGGGCTATGGGAAAAATGAAGAAAACGCCGCTACTCAGCCTAGAGGGCGAATACAATAGCAAGCTTTACACCGTTAGTCCGTCCCAATAAAGTACGCCCTCGGGCCAAATTACAGATCGCTGCGTACAATAGAGGCCAAGAAAATTGACTTAGAAATTTTGGTGGTCGGCGTGTTGTGGGTACGAGAATCTCATTTTGGTCACTTTCACGTAGAAGCATGAAAATGGTGCCAAAACGTGCCCATGCGTGTCCAACCAACTCATGAATATTGGAAAATTGTTTCTCTCAAATAGTTTTGGAGATATAAGGGTCCAAAGTTGAAGGACATTGACCTTTCAAGGGCCATAACTCGAAACTCAATGAAGGAAGACAACTCCCATTTTACCCCATGGCACTTGGGTTAAGGGCGCATCATTTGGCACCAAATATAGGCCGATATCATGAAGTCACCTTTGCACCATTTAGGCACTATCATCCTATTGGTGTCCCGACAAAACTTGAGGCCCTTATAACTCGCTTTTGTGTATTGCGATTGAGCTGAAATTTTGCATGCTGCTAGTAGACCTCAGTGCCTAGTGTCTTGCAAAATTTCGTGCCGCTACGAAGCGTATCTTGTGAGTTATAAGCCTTCAAACTTCGAGGAAATTAAAGTTTGTGCCTATTTTGCGGGAATACGAAATAAGATACAGAGGTGCAGTATGTATCCTTCAACAGGCATTTATGTGCCCTACCATCGTGCAAAATCCCGGTAACACTGGGGCACGAGAAAGTGCCGAAATAAAGGACTCTTTTTTACATTGAGGGCTATGGGAAAAATGAAGAAAACGCCGCTACTCAGCCTAGAGGGCGAATACAATAGCAAGCTTTACACCGTTAGTCCGTCCCAATAAAGTACGCCCTCGGGCCAAATTACAGATCGCTGCGTACAATAGAGGCCAAGAAAATTGACTTAGAAATTTTGGTGGTCGGCGTGTTGTGGGTACGAGAATCTCATTTTGGTCACTTTCACGTAGAAGCATGAAAATGGTGCCAAAACGTGCCCATGCGTGTCCAACCAACTCATGAATATTGGAAAATTGTTTCTCTCAAATAGTTTTGGAGATATAAGGGTCCAAAGTTGAAGGAAATTGACCTTTCAAGGGCCATAACTCGAAACTAAATGAAGGAAGACAACTCCCATTTTACCCCATGGCACTTGGGTTAAGGGCGCATCATTTGGCACCAATTATAGGCCGATATCATGAAGTCACCTTTGCACCATTTAGGCACTATCATCCTATTGGTGTCCCGCCAAAACTTGAGGCCCTTATAACTCGCTTTTGTGTATTGCGATTGAGCTGAAATTTTGCATGCTGCTAGTAGACCTCAGTGCCTAGTGGCTTGCAAAATTTCGTGCCGCTACGAAGCGTATCTTGTGAGTTATAAGCCTTCAAACTTCGAGGAAATTAAAGTTTGTGCCTATTTTGCGGGAATACGAAATAAGATACAGAGGTGCAGTATGTATCCTTCAACAGGCATTTATGTGCCCTACCATCGTGCAAAATCCCGGTAACACTGGGGCACGAGAAAGTGCCGAAATAAAGGACTCTTTTTTACATTGAGGGCTATGGGAAAAATGAAGAAAACGCCGCTACTCAGCCTAGAGGGCGAATACAATAGCAAGCTTTACACCGTTAGTCCGTCCCAATAAAGTACGCCCTCGGGCCAAATTACAGATCGCTGCGTACAATAGAGGCCAAGAAAATTGACTTAGAAATTTTGGTGGTCGGCGTGTTGTGGGTACGAGAATCTCATTTTGGTCACTTTCACGTAGAAGCATGAAAATGGTGCCAAAACGTGCCCATGCGTGTCCAACCAACTCATGAATATTGGAAAATTGTTTCTCTCAAATAGTTTTGGAGATATAAGGGTCCAAAGTTGAAGGAAATTGACCTTTCAAGGGCCATAACTCGAAACTCAATGAAGGAAGACAACTCCCATTTTACCCCATGGCACTTGGGTTAAGGGCGCATCATTTGGCACCAATTATAGGCCGATATCATGAAGTCACCTTTGCACCATTTAGGCACTATCATCCTATTGGTGTCCCGCCAAAACTTGAGGCCCTTATAACTCGCTTTTGTGTATTGCGATTGAGCTGAAATTTTGCATGCTGCTAGTAGACCTCAGTGCCTAGTGGCTTGCAAAATTTCGTGCCGCTACGAAGCGTATCTTGTGAGTTATAAGCCTTCAAACTTCGAGGAAATTAAAGTTTGTGCCTATTTTGCGGGAATACGAAATAAGATACAGAGGTGCAGTATGTATCCTTCAACAGGCATTTATGTGCCCTACCATCGTGCAAAATCCCGGTAACACTGGGGCACGAGAAAGTGCCGAAATAAAGGACTCTTTTTTACATTGAGGGCTATGGGAAAAATGAAGAAAACGCCGCTACTCAGCCTAGAGGGCGAATACAATAGCAAGCTTTACACCGTTAGTCCGTCCCAATAAAGTACGCCCTCGGGCCAAATTACAGATCGCTGCGTACAATAGAGGCCAAGAAAATTGACTTAGAAATTTTGGTGGTCGGCGTGTTGTGGGTACGAGAATCTCATTTTGGTCACTTTCACGTAGAAGCATGAAAATGGTGCCAAAACGTGCCCATGCGTGTCCAACCAACTCATGAATATTGGAAAATTGTTTCTCTCAAATAGTTTTGGAGATATAAGGGTCCAAAGTTGAAGGAAATTGACCTTTCAAGGGCCATAACTCGAAACTCAATGAAGGAAGACAACTCCCATTTTACCCCATGGCACTTGGGTTAAGGGCGCATCATTTGGCACCAATTATAGGCCGATATCATGAAGTCACCTTTGCACCATTTAGGCACTATCATCCTATTGGTGTCCCGCCAAAACTTGAGGCCCTTATAACTCGCTTTTGTGTATTGCGATTGAGCTGAAATTTTGCATGCTGCTAGTAGACCTCAGTGCCTAGTGGCTTGCAAAATTTCGTGCCGCTACGAAGCGTATCTTGTGAGTTATAAGCCTTCAAACTTCGAGGAAATTAAAGTTTGTGCCTATTTTGCGGGAATACGAAATAAGATACAGAGGTGCAGTATGTATCCTTCAACAGGCATTTATGTGCCCTACCATCGTGCAAAATCCCGGTAACACTGGGGCACGAGAAAGTGCCGAAATAAAGGACTCTTTTTTACATTGAGGGCTATGGGAAAAATGAAGAAAACGCCGCTACTCAGCCTAGAGGGCGAATACAATAGCAAGCTTTACACCGTTAGTCCGTCCCAATAAAGTACGCCCTCGGGCCAAATTACAGATCGCTGCGTACAATAGAGGCCAAGAAAATTGACATAGAAATTTTGGTGGTCGGCGTGTTGTGGGTACGAGAATCTCATTTTGGTCACTTTCACGTAGAAGCATGAAAATGGTGCCAAAACGTGCCCATGCGTGTCCAACCAACTCATGAATATTGGAAATTTGTTTCTCTCAAATAGTTTTGGAGATATAAGGGTCCAAAGTTGAAGGAAATTGACCTTTCAAGGGCCATAACTCGAAACTCAATGAAGGAAGACAACTCCCATTTTACCCCATGGCACTTGGGTTAAGGGCGCATCATTTGGCATCAATTATAGGCCGATATCATGAAGTCACCTTTGCACCATTTAGGCACTATCATCCTATTGGTGTCCCGCCAAAACTTGAGGCCCTTATAACTCGCTTTTGTGTATTGCGATTGAGCTGAAATTTTGCATGCTGCTAGTAGACCTCAGTGCCTAGTGGCTTGCAAAATTTCGTGCCGCTACGAAGCGTATCTTGTGAGTTATAAGCCTTCAAACTTCGAGGAAATTAAAGTTTGTGCCTATTTTGCGGGAATACGAAATAAGATACAGAGGTGCAGTATGTATCCTTCAACAGGCATTTATATGCCCTACCATCGTGCAAAATCCCGGTAACACTGGGGCACGAGAAAGTGCCGAAATAAAGGACTCTTTTTTACATTGAGGGCTATGGGAAAAATGAAGAAAACGCCGCTACTCAGCCTAGAGGGCGAATACAATAGCAAGCTTTACACCGTTAGTCCGTCCCAATAAAGTACGCACTCGGGCCAAATTACAGATCGCTGCGTACAATAGAGGCCAAGAAAATTGACTTAGAAATTTTGGTGGTCGGCGTGTTGTGGGTACGAGAATCTCATTTTGGTCACTTTCACGTAGAAGCATGAAAATGGTGCCAAAACGTGCCCATGCGTGTCCAACCAACTCATGAATATTGGAAAATTGTTTCTCTCAAATAGTTTTGGAGATATAAGGGTCCAAAGTTGAAGGAAATTGACCTTTCAAGGGCCATAACTCGAAACTCAATGAAGGAAGACAACTCCCATTTTACCCCATGGCACTTGGGTTAAGGGCGCATCATTTGGCACCAATTATAGGCCGATATCATGAAGTCACCTTTGCACCATTTAGGCACTATAATCCTATTGGTGTCCCGCCAAAACTTGAGGCCCTTATAACTCGCTTTTGTGTATTGCGATTGAGCTGAAATTTTGCATGCTGCTAGTAGACCTCAGTGCCTAGTGGCTTGCAAAATTTCGTGCCGCTACGAAGCGTATCTTGTGAGTTATAAGCCTTCAAACTTCGAGGAAATTAAAGTTTGTGCCTATTTTGCGGGAATACGAAATAAGATACAGAGGTGCAGTATGTATCCTTCAACAGGCATTTATGTGCCCTACCATCGTGCAAAATCCCGGTAACACTGGGGCACGAGAAAGTGCCGAAATAAAGGACTCTTTTTTACATTGAGGGCTATGGGAAAAATGAAGAAAACGCCGCTACTCAGCCTAGAGGGCGAATACAATAGCAAGCTTTACACCGTTAGTCCGTCCCAATAAAGTACGCCCTCGGGCCAAATTACAAATCGCTGCGTACAATAGAGGCCAAGAAAATTGACTTAGAAATTTTGGTGGTCGGCGTGTTGTGGGTACGAGAATCTCATTTTGGTCACTTTCACGTAGAAGCATGAAAATGGTGCCAAAACGTGCCCATGCGTGTCCAACCAACTCATGAATATTGGAAAATTGTTTCTCTCAAATAGTTTTGGAGATATAAGGGTCCAAAGTTGAAGGAAATTGACCTTTCAAGGGCCATAACTCGAAACTCAATGAAGGAAGACAACTCCCATTTTACCCCATGGCACTTGGGTTAAGGGCGCATCATTTGGCACCAATTATAGGCCGATATCATGAAGTCACCTTTGCACCATTTAGGCACTATCATCCTATTGGTGTCCCGCCAAAACTTGAGGCCCTTATAACTCGCTTTTGTGTATTGCGATTGGGCTGAAATTTTGCATGCTGCTAGTAGACCTCAGTGCCTAGTGGCTTGCAAAATTTCGTGCCGCTACGAAGCGTATCTTGTGAGTTATAAGCCTTCAAACTTCGAGGAAATTAAAGTTTGTGCCTATTTTGCGGGAATACGAAATAAGATACAGAGGTGCAGTATGTATCCTTCAACAGGCATTTATGTGCCCTACCATCGTGCAAAATCCCGGTAACACTGGGGCACGAGAAAGTGCCGAAATAAAGGACTCTTTTTTACATTGAGGGCTATGGGAAAAATGAAGAAAACGCCGCTACTCAGCCTAGAGGGCGAATACAATAGCAAGCTTTACACCGTTAGTCCGTCCCAATAAAGTACGCCCTCGGGCCAAATTACAGATCGCTGCGTACAATAGAGGCCAAGAAAATTGACTTAGAAATTTTGGTGGTCGGCGTGTTGTGGGTACGAGAATCTCATTTTGGTCACTTTCACGTAGAAGCATGAAAATGGTGCCAAAACGTGCCCATGCGTGTCCAACCAACTCATGAATATTGGAAAATTGTTTCTCTCAAATAGTTTTGGAGATATAAGGGTCCAAAGTTGAAGGAAATTGACCTTTCAAGGGCCATAACTCGAAACTCAATGAAGGAAGACAACTCCCATTTTACCCCATGGCACTTGGGTTAAGGGCGCATCATTTGGCACCAATTATAGGCCGATATCATGAAGTCACCTTTGCACCATTTAGGCACTATCATCCTATTGGTGTCCCGCCAAAACTTGAGGCCCTTATAAGTAGAAGTAAAACAAAGATCAGGAATTGATACAATTAACTTACTCCACCCATAAAAGACACCAAAGGGAAAGAAATACAAACATTAAGCGACCAGACCATAATGGAAACCTAAACAAAGGAAGGCCATAAGGACAGTTACTTTCCCACAAAATGGCCATATGGTCATCCGAAACTAAAAGACACAAGTGATACACACAGTAAGTAACAAACAACAACATAAAATAAATCGCCACAGAAGAGCCGCCTTGGAACGGTCAGTGGAAGATTTCCACTGGGGGGCTTAAATCGATTTTACGTGGCCACAATCCTCGCCCTTACTTCCGTCGCGATTTAGACAAATAATTTGTTCAGTCCGCATGAAGGCCTCCTAACTCATCAGTGCAACATCTCCGTGAACACAAAAATCAAAGAACCACAGAGGTGAGACAACGGTGAGGACTCGACAGCAAGAAACCACTGAAATGCTGGAGCAAAAGAAAACCAACAGTTAGACTCCGATGAGACCGACCAGAGACAGAGCATCAGGCACCAACCAACATTACCTTGAATTAGATCTCTCTAATTCTCAATAAGCCTTTACGTTGGAGCCGTCATAGAATCTGAGGCCTGACCCACCGGCGTGCAATTAAAGAGGGAAGCAAAGTTGCCAACCGTGATTGGGTTAACTACCATGCATGCAGTCTGTCGTATAATATCCATGTTGTACCCAATCTTTTTATATCGAAGAATGATTTTACGAAATTGGGTACTGAAGTCATTGCGGTTATATATTTTTCTGAATTTAAATACTAAGTCACCATAAAATTCGGGTTCCGATAGACCTTGTTGCAGAAGAGATTTAAGTCCAATATTGAATTTTGAAATTAAATCAGAATGGCGTCTATAAAATTTTGAAAAGGCTTTGCGTAGTTTATGGTACCGATAACCCTGATTAAGGAGTTTAGCCGTTAATAATTTATTACGAGTGTTGAAGTCAGTTACATGACTACACACTCTAGCAAATCGAATTAATTGCGAAATATAAACGCCATAGGATGGCGCACGAGGAACATCACCATCCAAAAAAGGAAAATTTACAATCTCAAAATCAAAGTCATCGCGTTTATCATAAATTTTGCACGAAACAAATCCATCTACAATAGATAGATGTAAATCCAAAAACGGGGCCTCGGTATCAGAAGAATTTGCCCTATTTAACTGAAGTTCTAGGGGGTAAATCTGACTGATCAAACCATCAAAATAGGTATTATCAATATTTAATAAATCATCTAAATATCTAGAAGTAGAGCTAAAAGCTTCAATAATTTCAGATTGGTTATCAATGGAAAGCGACAAAATGAAGTCTCTTTCATAACAATACAAGAACAGATCAGCCACAAGAGGTGCGCAATTAGTACCCATCGGAATACCCACAATTTGTCTAAATAACTTAGTACCGAATCTAATATAAATATTGTCAAGTAGAAAGGTGAGGGCATCACACACTTTCTGACATGACCAAAGTGTATAATTCTTATGCTCTTTAGAAGTGAAAAATGCATTTCTGACATTACATGCAAGATAGAGAGAATCTTCTCTGTGAAAAGCCCATTCAATTAAATCATTAAGCTTTTCTTTTATAAGATTATGAGGAAGTGTAGTGTAAAGAGTGGAAAAATCGTAGGTAGACAGACTAGAAGCACGAAACTGTCTAGATGAAAGGTCAATTTCCTTCAACTCGCTTTTGTGTATTGCGATTGAGCTGAAATTTTGCATGCTGCTAGTAGACCTCAGTGCCTAGTGGCTTGCAAAATTTCGTGCCGCTACGAAGCGTATCTTGTGAGTTATAAGCCTTCAAACTTCGAGGAAATTAAAGTTTGTGCCTATTTTGCGGGAATACGAAATAAGATACAGAGGTGCAGTATGTATCCTTCAACAGGCATTTATGTGCCCTACCATCGTGCAAAATCCCGGTAACACTGGGGCACGAGAAAGTGCCGAAATAAAGGACTCTTTTTTACATTGAGGGCTATGGGAAAAATGAAGAAAACGCCGCTACTCAGCCTAGAGGGCGAATACAATAGCAAGCTTTACACCGTTAGTCCGTCCCAATAAAGTACGCCCTCGGGCCAAATTACAGATCGCTGCGTACAATAGAGGCCAAGAAAATTGACTTAGAAATTTTGGTGGTCGGCGTGTTGTGGGTACGAGAATCTCATTTTGGTCACTTTCACGTAGAAGCATGAAAATGGTGCCAAAACGTGCCCATGCGTGTCCAACCAACTCATGAATATTGGAAAATTGTTTCTCTCAAATAGTTTTGGAGATATAAGGGTCCAAAGTTGAAGGAAATTGACCTTTCAAGGGCCATAACTCGAAACTCAATGAAGGAAGACAACTCCCATTTTACCCCATGGCACTTGGGTTAAGGGCGCATCATTTGGCACCAATTATAGGCCGATATCATGAAGTCACCTTTGCACCATTTAGGCACTATCATCCTATTGGTGTCCCGCCAAAACTTGAGGCCCTTATAACTCGCTTTTGTGTATTGCGATTGAGCTGAAATTTTGCATGCTGCTAGTAGACCTCAGTGCCTAGTGGCTTGCAAAATTTCGTGCCGCTACGAAGCGTATCTTGTGAGTTATAAGCCTTCAAACTTCGAGGAAATTAAAGTTTGTGCCTATTTTGCGGGAATACGAAATAAGATACAGAGGTGCAGTATGTATCCTTCAACAGGCATTTATGTGCCCTACCATCGTGCAAAATCCCGGTAACACTGGGGCACGAGAAAGTGCCGAAATAAAGGACTCTTTTTTACATTGAGGGCTATGGGAAAAATGAAGAAAACGCCGCTACTCAGCCTAGAGGGCGAATACAATAGCAAGCTTTACACCGTTAGTCCGTCCCAATAAAGTACGCCCTCGGGCCAAATTACAGATCGCTGCGTACAATAGAGGCCAAGAAAATTGACTTAGAAATTTTGGTGGTCGGCGTGTTGTGGGTACGAGAATCTCATTTTGGTCACTTTCACGTAGAAGCATGAAAATGGTGCCAAAACGTGCCCATGCGTGTCCAACCAACTCATGAATATTGGAAAATTGTTTCTCTCAAATAGTTTTGGAGATATAAGGGTCCAAAGTTGAAGGAAATTGACCTTTCAAGGGCCATAACTCGAAACTCAATGAAGGAAGACAACTCCCATTTTACCCCATGGCACTTGGGTTAAGGGCGCATCATTTGGCACCAATTATAGGCCGATATCATGAAGTCACCTTTGCACCATTTAGGCACTATCATCCTATTGGTGTCCCGCCAAAACTTGAGGCCCTTATAACTCGCTTTTGTGTATTGCGATTGAGCTGAAATTTTGCATGCTGCTAGTAGACCTCAGTGCCTAGTGGCTTGCAAAATTTCGTGCCGCTACGAAGCGTATCTTGTGAGTTATAAGCCTTCAAACTTCGAGGAAATTAAAGTTTGTGCCTATTTTGCGGGAATACGAAATAAGATACAGAGGTGCAGTATGTATCCTTCAACAGGCATTTATGTGCCCTACCATCGTGCAAAATCCCGGTAACACTGGGGCACGAGAAAGTGCCGAAATAAAGGACTCTTTTTTACATTGAGGGCTATGGGAAAAATGAAGAAAACGCCGCTACTCAGCCTAGAGGGCGAATACAATAGCAAGCTTTACACCGTTAGTCCGTCCCAATAAAGTACGCCCTCGGGCCAAATTACAGATCGCTGCGTACAATAGAGGCCAAGAAAATTGACTTAGAAATTTTGGTGGTCGGCGTGTTGTGGGTACGAGAATCTCATTTTGGTCACTTTCACGTAGAAGCATGAAAATGGTGCCAAAACGTGCCCATGCGTGTCCAACCAACTCATGAATATTGGAAAATTGTTTCTCTCAAATAGTTTTGGAGATATAAGGGTCCAAAGTTGAAGGAAATTGACCTTTCAAGGGCCATAACTCGAAACTCAATGAAGGAAGACAACTCCCATTTTACCCCATGGCACTTGGGTTAAGGGCGCATCATTTGGCACCAATTATAGGCCGATATCATGAAGTCACCTTTGCACCATTTAGGCACTATCATCCTATTGGTGTCCCGCCAAAACTTGAGGCCCTTATAACTCGCTTTTGTGTATTGCGATTGGGCTGAAATTTTGCATGCTGCTAGTAGACCTCAGTGCCTAGTGGCTTGCAAAATTTCGTGCCGCTACGAAGCGTATCTTGTGAGTTATAAGCCTTCAAACTTCGAGGAAATTAAAGTTTGTGCCTATTTTGCGGGAATACGAAATAAGATACAGAGGTGCAGTATGTATCCTTCAACAGGCATTTATGTGCCCTACCATCGTGCAAAATCCCGGTAACACTGGGGCACGAGAAAGTGCCGAAATAAAGGACTCTTTTTTACATTGAGGGCTATGGGAAAAATGAAGAAAACGCCGCTACTCAGCCTAGAGGGCGAATACAATAGCAAGCTTTACACCGTTAGTCCGTCCCAATAAAGTACGCCCTCGGGCCAAATTACAGATCGCTGCGTACAATAGAGGCCAAGAAAATTGACTTAGAAATTTTGGTGGTCGGCGTGTTGTGGGTACGAGAATCTCATTTTGGTCACTTTCACGTAGAAGCATGAAAATGGTGCCAAAACGTGCCCATGCGTGTCCAACCAACTCATGAATATTGGAAAATTGTTTCTCTCAAATAGTTTTGGAGATATAAGGGTCCAAAGTTGAAGGAAATTGACCTTTCAAGGGCCATAACTCGAAACTCAATGAAGGAAGACAACTCCCATTTTACCCCATGGCACTTGGGTTAAGGGCGCATCATTTGGCACCAATTATAGGCCGATATCATGAAGTCACCTTTGCACCATTTAGGCACTATCATCCTATTGGTGTCCCGCCAAAACTTGAGGCCCTTATAAGTAGAAGTAAAACAAAGATCAGGAATTGATACAATTAACTTACTCCACCCATAAAAGACACCAAAGGGAAAGAAATACAAACATTAAGCTACCAGACCATAATGGAAACCTAAACAAAGGAAGGCCATAAGGACAGTTACTTTCCCACAAAATGGCCATATGGTCATCCGAAACTAAAAGACACAAGTGATACACACAGTAAGTAACAAACAACAACATAAAATAAATCGCCACAGAAGAGCCGCCTTGGAACGGTCAGTGGAAGATTTCCACTGGGGGGCTTAAATCGATTTTACGTGGCCACAATCCTCGCCCTTACTTCCGTCGCGATTTAGACAAATAATTTGTTCAGTCCGCATGAAGGCCTCCTAACTCATCAGTGCAACATCTCCGTGAACACAAAAATCAAAGAACCACAGAGGTGAGACAACGGTGAGGACTCGACAGCAAGAAACCACTGAAATGCTGGAGCAAAAGAAAACCAACAGTTAGACTCCGATGAGACCGACCAGAGACAGAGCATCAGGCACCAACCAACATTACCTTGAATTAGATCTCTCTAATTCTCAATAAGCCTTTACGTTGGAGCCGTCATAGAATCTGAGGCCTGACCCACCGGCGTGCAATTAAAGAGGGAAGCAAAGTTGCCAACCGTGATTGGGTTAACTACCATGCATGCAGTCTGTCGTATAATATCCATGTTGTACCCAATCTTTTTATATCGAAGAATGATTTTACGAAATTGGGTACTGAAGTCATTGCGGTTATATATTTTTCTGAATTTAAATACTAAGTCACCATAAAATTCGGGTTCCGATAGACCTTGTTGCAGAAGAGATTTAAGTCCAATATTGAATTTTGAAATTAAATCAGAATGGCGTCTATAAAATTTTGAAAAGGCTTTGCGTAGTTTATGGTACCGATAACCCTGATTAAGGAGTTTAGCCGTTAATAATTTATTACGAGTGTTGAAGTCAGTTACATGACTACACACTCTAGCAAATCGAATTAATTGCGAAATATAAACGCCATAGGATGGCGCACGAGGAACATCACCATCCAAAAAAGGAAAATTTACAATCTCAAAATCAAAGTCATCGCGTTTATCATAAATTTTGCACGAAACAAATCCATCTACAATAGATAGATGTAAATCCAAAAACGGGGCCTCGGTATCAGAAGAATTTGCCCTATTTAACTGAAGTTCTAGGGGGTAAATCTGACTGATCAAACCATCAAAATAGGTATTATCAATATTTAATAAATCATCTAAATATCTAGAAGTAGAGCTAAAAGCTTCAATAATTTCAGATTGGTTATCAATGGAAAGCGACAAAATGAAGTCTCTTTCATAACAATACAAGAACAGATCAGCCACAAGAGGTGCGCAATTAGTACCCATCGGAATACCCACAATTTGTCTAAATAACTTAGTACCGAATCTAATATAAATATTGTCAAGTAGAAAGGTGAGGGCATCACACACTTTCTGACATGACCAAAGTGTATAATTCTTATGCTCTTTAGAAGTGAAAAATGCATTTCTGACATTACATGCAAGATAGAGAGAATCTTCTCTGTGAAAAGCCCATTCAATTAAATCATTAAGCTTTTCTTTTATAAGATTATGAGGAAGTGTAGTGTAAAGAGTGGAAAAATCGTAGGTAGACAGACTAGAAGCACGAAACTGTCTAGATTTCAATTTATTTAAAACATCATTCGAATTTTTTATAGACCAAAACAGATTTCTTCCTGATCTTTCAAAGACTTTATCACAATATTTAATTACATGCGTTTTAATAGCAGTAAGACAGGAAGTTAATAATTTAGAAAGTTCAGTGGTAGTGCAAGAGCTAGAATTTGCAATAAACCGTGCTTTGTAAGGTTTTTTATGAAGTTTTGGTAACCAGTATAGCGTAGGAAGCTTGTCTTGGCCTTCGTTAACACACACAGCAAACTTGGTGGCTGAAAGACAAACATGTTTATCTACTATAGCTCTCTCTTCAGCTAAAGGCTGAAGTTCATAGGCCTTAGTACCACCAAGCTCCTGCTTAAGCGTGTTAACATAGTGGAGCCGTCACACAACGACAAAGTTGTTAGCGGCCTTGTCTGCAGGGGCCAAAACAAACTTCTTATGAAATTCTTGAATACCTAGTTTAAGATGACGTAAAGACGTCTTGGGCTTAGGAGGTAATAAGTTAGTATTTTGAGAATAGAAAGAAATGCGTTTATTCACTAGTTTTAAAATGCTAAGTTTCCAGTCCTTAAGGGCTTTATGCTCAACATACTCTCGCTTACACCATCGATTACCGAATTCATTCAATGAAGCAGCGATTTCATCTCTACATTTACTGAAATCAATTTTTGAAGGAAACCGATATTTCGGTCCTTTAGAAATTATATTCCTTATCCTTGAATCAGGAATAATTTTCAAATTGCCAGTAATTACATGACCAGCAGCAGAATAGCAATACTTTGAGTTTTTACAATCACATGAATCAGGAGTATTAGTATCAATATCAAGATCTGAAACAAGTTTATTGAAATTAAAAATGATAGATCTAACAGGTTTGTTATATTTATAGCAAATTATAGGTGTTTCAGTATTTTGAAAATAAGCAGGAATGGAAGAAAGTACGGATCTCTCACGGAAGATACTGGGCAAATCTATAAAATCCATACCCTTATTAATGAAGGATATTTTGAAGAAATGGCGTTTATGATTAATTTCAGAATCAATGTAAGGACGGAGAGTATGCTGAGTATAGCCTCTAGTTAAGAGAGCCGCATCATATAACTGATGAGAACTATCGTAGAATTTATTCGCCTCGGTGTCCAGAAGACGTAAAACAGAAACGGGTAATGAACTTAAAAATGAAAGCATAGAGTGGCGTCCATGATTTAATAATATAATAGACAGTCACTTCAGTCTAGTATTGTTTCGTTTAAACGCACGTGATTTACGTTTAAAGTTACCATTTTTCCTGGTGCCGTGAGATCTAGTTCTGCGTTTTCGACATTCCAGGAGTGAGAAAATATCAAAGTCCGGCATTCTGGAAATATTACCCTCATGATAAATGTTGTCATTAAATCCCAGTGGAAAAGGGGTCTGTAAAAATTTAATCCATTTCAGTTCAGCTTCATGTCTTTTGATTATTTTGAATCTAGTTGTAGAATTTGCATCGTAATAAAGTTTTTCCACTGGTTGTATAACAATGTTATTTACAGAATGACCTGTACGTCGAAAGTGACGGTACAAGAAAGTGTCAGTTTTCTTAGGCTTACTCATTCTACGATAATGCTCGTTCAATCTAGTTTTAAGCATGCGGTTAGTTTGACCGACGTACTGCATATTACAGTTTGCAGCACGTCAAGTAATTAGATAAATTAAATCTGTAGACTGTCATGTCAAATCAGACATGTTAACTACAGAGAAGCGTCTACCGTTTACAGATGAAGTAACGGTAGACGCAGTGCTTAAATGCGAACAACATCTGCAACTCTTGGCATTGCACTTAGAAATGCTAGGATACATTCCACTTCTTTTCCACGGATTAGTATATTTTCGAAGGATGGGCGATTTGAGAGGAGATAGTCTTATACGAAGACTACTCCCAAAAACATTGGTATTGCCTGCTCCTTTGAGATTAACTGAAGTTACAGAAGACAAATTTAAGGGTCTAACCAATACCGAAGGCAACATAGTATTAAAGTTCTTAATAGAATGGGGAATCCGTACAGAAGAAGCAGAGTGTAACCTAAGGGGTGATATTGATATTTTAAATGTATTTGTAATACTCATTTTGGTTAATAAGGCTGTGATACCGTCAAAACTAAAGCGATGTTCATACCGGTTATTAAATAAATACTGAAGAAGATTCCTTCGAATAGAAGGAAGGTACAACAAAAGCCCACAAAACATCCTAGTCTACTTAAAGTACAGGGATGTCAAACAAGCAGTTGTTATACAACGAGGAACGAACATCGGTTTAATAATGACCTTCAACAGGTATCTAAAGGATGTCAATTGATGGAACAGTGAAAAGCAATTGCATAAGCAATCCCTGAGGATTGGAAAAATAAGAGCATTAAATGCATGTACGGGGAGACCTTTTACAGCCGCCACACGGCACAAACAAAACAGCCCTGATATGCAAAGTAGAAGTAAAACAAAGATCAGGAATTGATACAATTAACTTACTCCACCCATAAAAGACACCAAAGGGAAAGAAATACAAACATTAAGCGACCAGACCATAATGGAAACCTAAACAAAGGAAGGCCATAAGGACAGTTACTTTCCCACAAAATGGCCATATGGTCATCCGAAACTAAAAGACACAAGTGATACACACAGTAAGTAACAAACAACAACATAAAATAAATCGCCACAGAAGAGCCGCCTTGGAACGGTCAGTGGAAGATTTCCACTGGGGGGCTTAAATCGATTTTACGTGGCCACAATCCTCGCCCTTACTTCCGTCGCGATTTAGACAAATAATTTGTTCAGTCCGCATGAAGGCCTCCTAACTCATCAGTGCAACATCTCCGTGAACACAAAAATCAAAGAACCACAGAGGTGAGACAACGGTGAGGACTCGACAGCAAGAAACCACTGAAATGCTGGAGCAAAAGAAAACCAACAGTTAGACTCCGATGAGACCGACCAGAGACAGAGCATCAGGCACCAACCAACATTACCTTGAATTAGATCTCTCTAATTCTCAATAAGCCTTTACGTTGGAGCCGTCATAGAATCTGAGGCCTGACCCACCGGCGTGCAATTAAAGAGGGAAGCAAAGTTGCCAACCGTGATTGGGTTAACTACCATGCATGCAGTCTGTCGTATAATATCCATGTTGTACCCAATCTTTTTATATCGAAGAATGATTTTACGAAATTGGGTACTGAAGTCATTGCGGTTATATATTTTTCTGAATTTAAATACTAAGTCACCATAAAATTCGGGTTCCGATAGACCTTGTTGCAGAAGAGATTTAAGTCCAATATTGAATTTTGAAATTAAATCAGAATGGCGTCTATAAAATTTTGAAAAGGCTTTGCGTAGTTTATGGTACCGATAACCCTGATTAAGGAGTTTAGCCGTTAATAATTTATTACGAGTGTTGAAGTCAGTTACATGACTACACACTCTAGCAAATCGAATTAATTGCGAAATATAAACGCCATAGGATGGCGCACGAGGAACATCACCATCCAAAAAAGGAAAATTTACAATCTCAAAATCAAAGTCATCGCGTTTATCATAAATTTTGCACGAAACAAATCCATCTACAATAGATAGATGTAAATCCAAAAACGGGGCCTCGGTATCAGAAGAATTTGCCCTATTTAACTGAAGTTCTAGGGGGTAAATCTGACTGATCAAACCATCAAAATAGGTATTATCAATATTTAATAAATCATCTAAATATCTAGAAGTAGAGCTAAAAGCTTCAATAATTTCAGATTGGTTATCAATGG
The DNA here is from genome assembly GCA_963580285.1 of Lucinisca nassula. Taxonomy (NCBI): domain Eukaryota; kingdom Metazoa; phylum Mollusca; class Bivalvia; order Lucinida; family Lucinidae; genus Lucinisca; species Lucinisca nassula. The sequence continues at coordinate 132,619,722 of OY757023.1, forward strand.
AAAGCGACAAAATGAAGTCTCTTTCATAACAATACAAGAACAGATCAGCCACAAGAGGTGCGCAATTAGTACCCATCGGAATACCCACAATTTGTCTAAATAACTTAGTACCGAATCTAATATAAATATTGTCAAGTAGAAAGGTGAGGGCATCACACACTTTCTGACATGACCAAAGTGTATAATTCTTATGCTCTTTAGAAGTGAAAAATGCATTTCTGACATTACATGCAAGATAGAGAGAATCTTCTCTGTGAAAAGCCCATTCAATTAAATCAGTAAGCTTTTCTTTTATAAGATTATGAGGAAGTGTAGTGTAAAGAGTGGAAAAATCGTAGGTAGACAGACTAGAAGCACGAAACTGTCTAGATGAAAGGTCAATTTCCTTCAACTCGCTTTTGTGTATTGCGATTGAGCTGAAATTTTGCATGCTGCTAGTAGACCTCAGTGCCTAGTGGCTTGCAAAATTTCGTGCCGCTACGAAGCGTATCTTGTGAGTTATAAGCCTTCAAACTTCGAGGAAATTAAAGTTTGTGCCTATTTTGCGGGAATACGAAATAAGATACAGAGGTGCAGTATGTATCCTTCAACAGGCATTTATGTGCCCTACCATCGTGCAAAATCCCGGTAACACTGGGGCACGAGAAAGTGCCGAAATAAAGGACTCTTTTTTACATTGAGGGCTATGGGAAAAATGAAGAAAACGCCGCTACTCAGCCTAGAGGGCGAATACAATAGCAAGCTTTACACCGTTAGTCCGTCCCAATAAAGTACGCCCTCGGGCCAAATTACAGATCGCTGCGTACAATAGAGGCCAAGAAAATTGACTTAGAAATTTTGGTGGTCGGCGTGTTGTGGGTACGAGAATCTCATTTTGGTCACTTTCACGTAGAAGCATGAAAATGGTGCCAAAACGTGCCCATGCGTGTCCAACCAACTCATGAATATTGGAAAATTGTTTCTCTCAAATAGTTTTGGAGATATAAGGGTCCAAAGTTGAAGGAAATTGACCTTTCAAGGGCCATAACTCGAAACTCAATGAAGGAAGACAACTCCCATTTTACCCCATGGCACTTGGGTTAAGGGCGCATCATTTGGCACCAATTATAGGCCGATATCATGAAGTCACCTTTGCACCATTTAGGCACTATCATCCTATTGGTGTCCCGCCAAAACTTGAGGCCCTTATAACTCGCTTTTGTGTATTGCGATTGAGCTGAAATTTTGCATGCTGCTAGTAGACCTCAGTGCCTAGTGGCTTGCAAAATTTCGTGCCGCTACGAAGCGTATCTTGTGAGTTATAAGCCTTCAAACTTCGAGGAAATTAAAGTTTGTGCCTATTTTGCGGGAATACGAAATAAGATACAGAGGTGCAGTATGTATCCTTCAACAGGCATTTATGTGCCCTACCATCGTGCAAAATCCCGGTAACACTGGGGCACGAGAAAGTGCCGAAATAAAGGACTCTTTTTTACATTGAGGGCTATGGGAAAAATGAAGAAAACGCCGCTACTCAGCCTAGAGGGCGAATACAATAGCAAGCTTTACACCGTTAGTCCGTCCCAATAAAGTACGCCCTCGGGCCAAATTACAGATCGCTGCGTACAATAGAGGCCAAGAAAATTGACTTAGAAATTTTGGTGGTCGGCGTGTTGTGGGTACGAGAATCTCATTTTGGTCACTTTCACGTAGAAGCATGAAAATGGTGCCAAAACGTGCCCATGCGTGTCCAACCAACTCATGAATATTGGAAAATTGTTTCTCTCAAATAGTTTTGGAGATATAAGGGTCCAAAGTTGAAGGAAATTGACCTTTCAAGGGCCATAACTCGAAACTCAATGAAGGAAGACAACTCCCATTTTACCCCATGGCACTTGGGTTAAGGGCGCATCATTTGGCACCAATTATAGGCCGATATCATGAAGTCACCTTTGCACCATTTAGGCACTATCATCCTATTGGTGTCCCGCCAAAACTTGAGGCCCTTATAACTCGCTTTTGTGTATTGCGATTGAGCTGAAATTTTGCATGCTGCTAGTAGACCTCAGTGCCTAGTGGCTTGCAAAATTTCGTGCCGCTACGAAGCGTATCTTGTGAGTTATAAGCCTTCAAACTTCGAGGAAATTAAAGTTTGTGCCTATTTTGCGGGAATACGAAATAAGATACAGAGGTGCAGTATGTATCCTTCAACAGGCATTTATGTGCCCTACCATCGTGCAAAATCCCGGTAACACTGGGGCACGAGAAAGTGCCGAAATAAAGGACTCTTTTTTACATTGAGGGCTATGGGAAAAATGAAGAAAACGCCGCTACTCAGCCTAGAGGGCGAATACAATAGCAAGCTTTACACCGTTAGTCCGTCCCAATAAAGTACGCCCTCGGGCCAAATTACAGATCGCTGCGTACAATAGAGGCCAAGAAAATTGACTTAGAAATTTTGGTGGTCGGCGTGTTGTGGGTACGAGAATCTCATTTTGGTCACTTTCACGTAGAAGCATGAAAATGGTGCCAAAACGTGCCCATGCGTGTCCAACCAACTCATGAATATTGGAAAATTGTTTCTCTCAAATAGTTTTGGAGATATAAGGGTCCAAAGTTGAAGGAAATTGACCTTTCAAGGGCCATAACTCGAAACTCAATGAAGGAAGACAACTCCCATTTTACCCCATGGCACTTGGGTTAAGGGCGCATCATTTGGCACCAATTATAGGCCGATATCATGAAGTCACCTTTGCACCATTTAGGCACTATCATCCTATTGGTGTCCCGCCAAAACTTGAGGCCCTTATAACTCGCTTTTGTGTATTGCGATTGAGCTGAAATTTTGCATGCTGCTAGTAGACCTCAGTGCCTAGTGGCTTGCAAAATTTCGTGCCGCTACGAAGCGTATCTTGTGAGTTATAAGCCTTCAAACTTCGAGGAAATTAAAGTTTGTGCCTATTTTGCGGGAATACGAAATAAGATACAGAGGTGCAGTATGTATCCTTCAACAGGCATTTATGTGCCCTACCATCGTGCAAAATCCCGGTAACACTGGGGCACGAGAAAGTGCCGAAATAAAGGACTCTTTTTTACATTGAGGGCTATGGGAAAAATGAAGAAAACGCCGCTACTCAGCCTAGAGGGCGAATACAATAGCAAGCTTTACACCGTTAGTCCGTCCCAATAAAGTACGCCCTCGGGCCAAATTACAGATCACTGCGTACAATAGAGGCCAAGAAAATTGACTTAGAAATTTTGGTGGTCGGCGTGTTGTGGGTACGAGAATCTCATTTTGGTCACTTTCACGTAGAAGCATGAAAATGGTGCCAAAACGTGCCCATGCGTGTCCAACCAACTCATGAATATTGGAAAATTGTTTCTCTCAAATAGTTTTGGAGATATAAGGGTCCAAAGTTGAAGGAAATTGACCTTTCAAGGGCCATAACTCGAAACTCAATGAAGGAAGACAACTCCCATTTTACCCCATGGCACTTGGGTTAAGGGCGCATCATTTGGCACCAATTATAGGCCGATATCATGAAGTCACCTTTGCACCATTTAGGCACTATCATCCTATTGGTGTCCCGCCAAAACTTGAGGCCCTTATAACTCGCTTTTGTGTATTGCGATTGAGCTGAAATTTTGCATGCTGCTAGTAGACCTCAGTGCCTAGTGGCTTGCAAAATTTCGTGCCGCTACGAAGCGTATCTTGTGAGTTATAAGCCTTCAAACTTCGAGGAAATTAAAGTTTGTGCCTATTTTGCGGGAATACGAAATAAGATACAGAGGTGCAGTATGTATCCTTCAACAGGCATTTATGTGCCCTACCATCGTGCAAAATCCCGGTAACACTGGGGCACGAGAAAGTGCCGAAATAAAGGACTCTTTTTTACATTGAGGGCTATGGGAAAAATGAAGAAAACGCCGCTACTCAGCCTAGAGGGCGAATACAATAGCAAGCTTTACACCGTTAGTCCGTCCCAATAAAGTACGCCCTCGGGCCAAATTACAGATCGCTGCGTACAATAGAGGCCAAGAAAATTGACTTAGAAATTTTGGTGGTCGGCGTGTTGTGGGTACGAGAATCTCATTTTGGTCACTTTCACGTAGAAGCATGAAAATGGTGCCAAAACGTGCCCATGCGTGTCCAACCAACTCATGAATATTGGAAAATTGTTTCTCTCAAATAGTTTTGGAGATATAAGGGTCCAAAGTTGAAGGAAATTGACCTTTCAAGGGCCATAACTCGAAACTCAATGAAGGAAGACAACTCCCATTTTACCCCATGGCACTTGGGTTAAGGGCGCATCATTTGGCACCAATTATAGGCCGATATCATGAAGTCACCTTTGCACCATTTAGGCACTATCATCCTATTGGTGTCCCGCCAAAACTTGAGGCCCTTATAACTCGCTTTTGTGTATTGCGATTGAGCTGAAATTTTGCATGCTGCTAGTAGACCTCAGTGCCTAGTGGCTTGCAAAATTTCGTGCCGCTACGAAGCGTATCTTGTGAGTTATAAGCCTTCAAACTTCGAGGAAATTAAAGTTTGTGCCTATTTTGCGGGAATACGAAATAAGATACAGAGGTGCAGTATGTATCCTTCAACAGGCATTTATGTGCCCTACCATCGTGCAAAATCCCGGTAACACTGGGGCACGAGAAAGTGCCGAAATAAAGGACTCTTTTTTACATTGAGGGCTATGGGAAAATGAAGAAAACGCCGCTACTCAGCCTAGAGGGCGAATGCAATAGCAAGCTTTACACCGTTAGTCCGTCCCAATAAAGTACGCCCTCGGGCCAAATTACAGATCGCTGCGTACAATAGAGGCCAAGAAAATTGACTTAGAAATTTTGGTTGTCGGCGTGTTGTGGGTACGAGAATCTCATTTTGGTCACTTTCACGTAGAAGCATGAAAATGGTGCCAAAACGTGCCCATGCGTGTCCAACCAACTCATGAATATTGGAAAATTGTTTCTCTCAAATAGTTTTGGAGATATAAGGGTCCAAAGTTGAAGGAAATTGACCTTTCAAGGGCCATAACTCGAAACTCAATGAAGGAAGACAACTCCCATTTTACCCCATGGCACTTGGGTTAAGGGCGCATCATTTGGCACCAATTATAGGCCGATATCATGAAGTCACCTTTGCACCATTTAGGCACTATCATCCTATTGGTGTCCCGCCAAAACTTGAGGCCCTTATAACTCGCTTTTGTGTATTGCGATTGAGCTGAAATTTTGCACGCTGCTAGTAGACCTCAGTGCCTAGTGGCTTGCAAAATTTCGTGCCGCTACGAAGCGTATCTTGTGAGTTATAAGCCTTCAAACTTCGAGGAAATTAAAGTTTGTGCCTATTTTGCGGGAATACGAAATAAGATACAGAGGTGCAGTATGTATCCTTCAACAGGCATTTATGTGCCCTACCATCGTGCAAAATCCCGGTAACACTGGGGCACGAGAAAGTGCCGAAATAAAGGACTCTTTTTTACATTGAGGGCTATGGGAAAAATGAAGAAAACGCCGCTTCTCAGCCTAGAGGGCGAATACAATAGCAAGCTTTACACCGTTAGTCCGTCCCAATAAAGTACGCCCTCGGGCCAAATTGCAGATCACTGCGTACAATAGAGGCCAAGAAAATTGACTTAGAAATTTTGGTGGTCGGCGTGTTGTGGGTACGAGAATCTCATTTTGGTCACTTTCACGTAGAAGCATGAAAATGGTGCCAAAACGTGCCCATGCGTGTCCAACCAACTCATGAATATTGGAAAATTGTTTCTCTCAAATAGTTTTGGAGATATAAGGGTCCAAAGTTGAAGGAAATTGACCTTTCAAGGGCCATAACTCGAAACTCAATGAAGGAAGACAACTCCCATTTTACCCCATGGCACTTGGGTTAAGGGCGCATCATTTGGCACCAATTATAGGCCGATATCATGAAGTCACCTTTGCACCATTTAGGCACTATCATCCTATTGGTGTCCCGCCAAAACTTGAGGCCCTTATAACTCGCTTTTGTGTATTGCGATTGAGCTGAAATTTTGCATGCTGCTAGTAGACCCCAGTGCCTAGTGGCTTGCAAAATTTCGTGCCGCTACGAAGCGTATCTTGTGAGTTATAAGCCTTCAAACTTCAAGGAAATTAAAGTTTGTGCCTATTTTGCGGGAATACGAAATAAGATACAGAGGTGCAGTATGTATCCTTCAACAGGCATTTATGTGCCCTACCATCGTGCAAAATCCCGGTAACACTGGGGCACGAGAAAGTGCCGAATTAAAGGACTCTTTTTTACATTGAGGGCTATGGGAAAAATGAAGAAAACGCCGCTACTCAGCCTAGAGGGCGAATACAATAGCAAGCTTTACACCGTTAGTCCGTCCCAATAAAGTACGCCCTCGGGCCAAATTACAGATCGCTGCGTACAATAGAGGCCAAGAAAATTGACTTAGAAATTTTGGTGGTCGGCGTGTTGTGGGTACGAGAATCTCATTTTGGTCACTTTCACGTAGAAGCATGAAAATGGTGCCAAAACGTGCCCATGCGTGTCCAACCAACTCATGAATATTGGAAAATTGTTTCTCTCAAATAGTTTTGGAGATATAAGGGTCCAAAGTTGAAGGAAATTGACCTTTCAAGGGCCATAACTCGAAACTCAATGAAGGAAGACAACTCCCATTTTACCCCATGGCACTTGGGTTAAGGGCGCATCATTTGGCACCAATTATAGGCCGATATCATGAAGTCACCTTTGCACCATTTAGGCACTATCATCCTATTGGTGTCCCGCCAAAACTTGAGGCCCTTATAACTCGCTTTTGTGTATTGCGATTGAGCTGAAATTTTGCACGCTGCTAGTAGACCTCAGTGCCTAGTGGCTTGCAAAATTTCGTGCCGCTACGAAGCGTATCTTGTGAGTTATAAGCCTTCAAACTTCGAGGAAATTAAAGTTTGTGCCTATTTTGCGGGAATACGAAATAAGATACAGAGGTGCAGTATGTATCCTTCAACAGGCATTTATGTGCCCTACCATCGTGCAAAATCCCGGTAACACTGGGGCACGAGAAAGTGCCGAAATAAAGGACTCTTTTTTACATTGAGGGCTATGGGAAAAATGAAGAAAACGCCGCTTCTCAGCCTAGAGGGCGAATACAATAGCAAGCTTTACACCGTTAGTCCGTCCCAATAAAGTACGCCCTCGGGCCAAATTGCAGATCACTGCGTACAATAGAGGCCAAGAAAATTGACTTAGAAATTTTGGTGGTCGGCGTGTTGTGGGTACGAGAATCTCATTTTGGTCACTTTCACGTAGAAGCATGAAAATGGTGCCAAAACGTGCCCATGCGTGTCCAACCAACTCATGAATATTGGAAAATTGTTTCTCTCAAATAGTTTTGGAGATATAAGGGTCCAAAGTTGAAGGAAATTGACCTTTCAAGGGCCATAACTCGAAACTCAATGAAGGAAGACAACTCCCATTTTACCCCATGGCACTTGGGTTAAGGGCGCATCATTTGGCACCAATTATAGGCCGATATCATGAAGTCACCTTTGCACCATTTAGGCACTATCATCCTATTGGTGTCCCGCCAAAACTTGAGGCCCTTATAACTCGCTTTTGTGTATTGCGATTGAGCTGAAATTTTGCATGCTGCTAGTAGACCTCAGTGCCTAGTGGCTTGCAAAATTTCGTGCCGCTACGAAGCGTATCTTGTGAGTTATAAGCCTTCAAACTTCGAGGAAATTAAAGTTTGTGCCTATTTTGCGGGAATACGAAATAAGATACAGAGGTGCAGTATGTATCCTTCAACAGGCATTTATGTGCCCTACCATCGTGCAAAATCCCGGTAACACTGGGGCACGAGAAAGTGCCGAAATAAAGGACTCTTTTTTACATTGAGGGCTATGGGAAAAATGAAGAAAACGCCGCTACTCAGCCTAGAGGGCGAATACAATAGCAAGCTTTACACCGTTAGTCCGTCCCAATAAAGTACGCCCTCGGGCCAAATTACAGATCGCTGCGTACAATAGAGGCCAAGAAAATTGACTTAGAAATTTTGGTGGTCGGCGTGTTGTGGGTACGAGAATCTCATTTTGGTCACTTTCACGTAGAAGCATGAAAATGGTGCCAAAACGTGCCCATGCGTGTCCAACCAACTCATGAATATTGGAAAATTGTTTCTCTCAAATAGTTTTGGAGATATAAGGGTCCAAAGTTGAAGGAAATTGACCTTTCAAGGGCCATAACTCGAAACTCAATGAAGGAAGACAACTCCCATTTTACCCCATGGCACTTGGGTTAAGGGCGCATCATTTGGCACCAATTATAGGCCGATATCATGAAGTCACCTTTGCACCATTTAGGCACTATCATCCTATTGGTGTCCCGCCAAAACTTGAGGCCCTTATAACTCGCTTTTATGTATTGCGATTGAGCTGAAATTTTGCATGCTGCTAGTAGACCTCAGTGCCTAGTGGCTTGCAAAATTTCGTGCCGCTACGAAGCGTATCTTGTGAGTTATAAGCCTTCAAACTTCGAGGAAATTAAAGTTTGTGCCTATTTTGCGGGAATACGAAATAAGATACAGAGGTGCAGTATGTATCCTTCAACAGGCATTTATGTGCCCTACCATCGTGCAAAATCCCGGTAACACTGGGGCACGAGAAAGTGCCGAAATAAAGGACTCTTTTTTACATTGAGGGCTATGGGAAAAATGAAGAAAACGCCGCTTCTCAGCCTAGAGGGCGAATACAATAGCAAGCTTTACACCGTTAGTCCGTCCCAATAAAGTACGCCCTCGGGCCAAATTGCAGATCACTGCGTACAATAGAGGCCAAGAAAATTGACTTAGAAATTTTGGTGGTCGGCGTGTTGTGGGTACGAGAATCTCATTTTGGTCACTTTCACGTAGAAGCATGAAAATGGTGCCAAAACGTGCCCATGCGTGTCCAACCAACTCATGAATATTGGAAAATTGTTTCTCTCAAATAGTTTTGGAGATATAAGGGTCCAAAGTTGAAGGAAATTGACCTTTCAAGGGCCATAACTCGAAACTCAATGAAGGAAGACAACTCCCATTTTACCCCATGGCACTTGGGTTAAGGGCGCATCATTTGGCACCAATTATAGGCCGATATCATGAAGTCACCTTTGCACCATTTAGGCACTATCATCCTATTGGTGTCCCGCCAAAACTTGAGGCCCTTATAACTCGCTTTTGTGTATTGCGATTGAGCTGAAATTTTGCACGCTGCTAGTAGACCTCAGTGCCTAGTGGCTTGCAAAATTTCGTGCCGCTACGAAGCGTATCTTGTGAGTTATAAGCCTTCAAACTTCGAGGAAATTAAAGTTTGTGCCTATTTTGCGGGAATACGAAATAAGATACAGAGGTGCAGTATGTATCCTTCAACAGGCATTTATGTGCCCTACCATCGTGCAAAATCCCGGTAACACTGGGGCACGAGAAAGTGCCGAAATAAAGGACTCTTTTTTACATTGAGGGCTATGGGAAAAATGAAGAAAACGCCGCTTCTCAGCCTAGAGGGCGAATACAATAGCAAGCTTTACACCGTTAGTCCGTCCCAATAAAGTACGCCCTCGGGCCAAATTGCAGATCACTGCGTACAATAGAGGCCAAGAAAATTGACTTAGAAATTTTGGTGGTCGGCGTGTTGTGGGTACGAGAATCTCATTTTGGTCACTTTCACGTAGAAGCATGAAAATGGTGCCAAAACGTGCCCATGCGTGTCCAACCAACTCATGAATATTGGAAAATTGTTTCTCTCAAATAGTTTTGGAGATATAAGGGTCCAAAGTTGAAGGAAATTGACCTTTCAAGGGCCATAACTCGAAACTCAATGAAGGAAGACAACTCCCATTTTACCCCATGGCACTTGGGTTAAGGGCGCATCATTTGGCACCAATTATAGGCCGATATCATGAAGTCACCTTTGCACCATTTAGGCACTATCATCCTATTGGTGTCCCGCCAAAACTTGAGGCCCTTATAACTCGCTTTTGTGTATTGCGATTGAGCTGAAATTTTGCATGCTGCTAGTAGACCTCAGTGCCTAGTGGCTTGCAAAATTTCGTGCCGCTACGAAGCGTATCTTGTGAGTTATAAGCCTTCAAACTTCGAGGAAATTAAAGTTTGTGCCTATTTTGCGGGAATACGAAATAAGATACAGAGGTGCAGTATGTATCCTTCAACAGGCATTTATGTGCCCTACCATCGTGCAAAATCCCGGTAACACTGGGGCACGAGAAAGTGCCGAAATAAAGGACTCTTTTTTACATTGAGGGCTATGGGAAAAATGAAGAAAACGCCGCTACTCAGCCTAGAGGGCGAATACAATAGCAAGCTTTACACCGTTAGTCCGTCCCAATAAAGTACGCCCTCGGGCCAAATTACAGATCGCTGCGTACAATAGAGGCCAAGAAAATTGACTTAGAAATTTTGGTTGTCGGCGTGTTGTGGGTACGAGAATCTCATTTTGGTTACTTTCACGTAGAAGCATGAAAATGGTGCCAAAACGTGCCCATGCGTGTCCAACCAACTCATGAATATTGGAAAATTGTTTCTCTCAAATAGTTTTGGAGATATAAGGGTCCAAAGTTGAAGGAAATTGACCTTTCAAGGGCCATAACTCGAAACTCAATGAAGGAAGACAACTCCCATTTTACCCCATGGCACTTGGGTTAAGGGCGCATCATTTGGCACCAATTATAGGCCGATATCATGAAGTCACCTTTGCACCATTTAGGCACTATCATCCTATTGGTGTCCCGCCAAAACTTGAGGTCCTTATAACTCGCTTTTGTGTATTGCGATTGAGCTGAAATTTTGCATGCTGCTAGTAGACCTCAGTGCCTAGTGGCTTGCAAAATTTCGTGCCGCTACGAAGCGTATCTTGTGAGTTATAAGCCTTCAAACTTCGAGGAAATTAAAGTTTGTGCCTATTTTGCGGGAATACGAAATAAGATACAGAGGTGCAGTATGTATCCTTCAACAGGCATTTATGTGCCCTACCATCGTGCAAAATCCCGGTAACACTGGGGCACGAGAAAGTGCCGAAATAAAGGACTCTTTTTTACATTGAGGGCTATGGGAAAAATGAAGAAAACGCCGCTACTCAGCCTAGAGGGCGAATACAATAGCAAGCTTTACACCGTTAGTCCGTCCCAATAAAGTACGCCCTCGGGCCAAATTACAGATCGCTGCGTACAATAGAGGCCAAGAAAATTGACTTAGAAATTTTGGTGGTCGGCGTGTTGTGGGTACGAGAATCTCATTTTGGTCACTTTCACGTAGAAGCATGAAAATGGTGCCAAAACGTGCCCATGCGTGTCCAACCAACTCATGAATATTGGAAAATTGTTTCTCTCAAATAGTTTTGGAGATATAAGGGTCCAAAGTTGAAGGAAATTGACCTTTCAAGGGCCATAACTCGAAACTCAATGAAGGAAGACAACTCCCATTTTACCCCATGGCACTTGGGTTAAGGGCGCATCATTTGGCACCAATTATAGGCCGATATCATGAAGTCACCTTTGCACCATTTAGGCACTATCATCCTATTGGTGTCCCGCCAAAACTTGAGGCCCTTATAACTCGCTTTTGTGTATTGCGATTGAGCTGAAATTTTGCATGCTGCTAGTAGACCTCAGTGCCTAGTGGCTTGCAAAATTTCGTGCCGCTACGAAGCGTATCTTGTGAGTTATAAGCCTTCAAACTTCGAGGAAATTAAAGTTTGTGCCTATTTTGCGGGAATACGAAATAAGATACAGAGGTGCAGTATGTATCCTTCAACAGGCATTTATGTGCCCTACCATCGTGCAAAATCCCGGTAACACTGGGGCACGAGAAAGTGCCGAAATAAAGGACTCTTTTTACATTGAGGGCTATGGGAAAAATGAAGAAAACGCCGCTACTCAGCCTAGAGGGCGAATACAATAGCAAGCTTTACACCGTTAGTCCGTCCCAATAAAGTACGCCCTCGGGCCAAATTACAGATCGCTGCGTACAATAGAGGCCAAGAAAATTGACTTAGAAATTTTGGTGGTCGGCGTGTTGTGGGTACGAGAATCTCATTTTGGTCACTTTCACGTAGAAGCATGAAAATGGTGCCAAAACGTGCCCATGCGTGTCCAACCAACTCATGAATATTGGAAAATTGTTTCTCTCAAATAGTTTTGGAGATATAAGGGTCCAAAGTTGAAGGAAATTGACCTTTCAAGGGCCATAACTCGAAACTCAATGAAGGAAGACAACTCCCATTTTACCCCATGGCACTTGGGTTAAGGGCGCATCATTTGGCACCAATTATAGGCCGATATCATGAAGTCACCTTTGCACCATTTAGGCACTATCATCCTATTGGTGTCCCGCCAAAACTTGAGGCCCTTATAACTCGCTTTTGTGTATTGCGATTGAGCTGAAATTTTGCATGCTGCTAGTAGACCTCAGTGCCTAGTGGCTTGCAAAATTTCGTGCCGCTACGAAGCGTATCTTGTGAGTTATAAGCCTTCAAACTTCGAGGAAATTAAAGTTTGTGCCTATTTTGCGGGAATACGAAATAAGATACAGAGGTGCAGTATGTATCCTTCAACAGGCATTTATGTGCCCTACCATCGTGCAAAATCCCGGTAACACTGGGGCACGAGAAAGTGCCGAAATAAAGGACTCTTTTTTACATTGAGGGCTATGGAAAAAATGAAGAAAACGCCGCTACTCAGCCTAGAGGGCGAATACAATAGCAAGCTTTACACCGTTAGTCCGTCCCAATAAAGTACGCCCTCGGGCCAAATTACAGATCGCTGCGTACAATAGAGGCCAAGAAAATTGACTTAGAAATTTTGGTGGTCGGCGTGTTGTGGGTACGAGAATCTCATTTTGGTCACTTTCACGTAGAAGCATGAAAATGGTGCCAAAACGTGCCCATGCGTGTCCAACCAACTCATGAATATTGGAAAATTGTTTCTCTCAAATAGTTTTGGAGATATAAGGGTCCAAAGTTGAAGGAAATTGACCTTTCAAGGGCCATAACTCGAAACTCAATGAAGGAAGACAACTCCCATTTTACCCCATGGCACTTGGGTTAAGGGCGCATCATTTGGCACCAATTATAGGCCGATATCATGAAGTCACCTTTGCACCATTTAGGCACTATCATCCTATTGGTGTCCCGCCAAAACTTGAGGCCCTTATAACTCGCTTTTGTGTATTGCGATTGAGCTGAAATTTTGCATGCTGCTAGTAGACCTCAGTGCCTAGTGGCTTGCAAAATTTCGTGCCGCTACGAAGCGTATCTTGTGAGTTATAAGCCTTCAAACTTCGAGGAAATTAAAGTTTGTGCCTATTTTGCGGGAATACGAAATAAGATACAGAGGTGCAGTATGTATCCTTCAACAGGCATTTATGTGCCCTACCATCGTGCAAAATCCCGGTAACACTGGGGCACGAGAAAGTGCCGAAATAAAGGACTCTTTTTACATTGAGGGCTATGGGAAAAATGAAGAAAACGCCGCTACTCAGCCTAGAGGGCGAATACAATAGCAAGCTTTACACCGTTAGTCCGTCCCAATAAAGTACGCCCTCGGGCCAAATTACAGATCGCTGCGTACAATAGAGGCCAAGAAAATTGACTTAGAAATTTTGGTGGTCGGCGTGTTGTGGGTACGAGAATCTCATTTTGGTCACTTTCACGTAGAAGCATGAAAATGGTGCCAAAACGTGCCCATGCGTGTCCAACCAACTCATGAATATTGGAAAATTGTTTCTCTCAAATAGTTTTGGAGATATAAGGGTCCAAAGTTGAAGGAAATTGACCTTTCAAGGGCCATAACTCGAAACTCAATGAAGGAAAACAACTCCCATTTTACCCCATGGCACTTGGGTTAAGGGCGCATCATTTGGCACCAATTATAGGCCGATATCATGAAGTCACCTTTGCACCATTTAGGCACTATCATCCTATTGGTGTCCCGCCAAAACTTGAGGCCCTTATAACTCGCTTTTGTGTATTGCGATTGAGCTGAAATTTTGCATGCTGCTAGTAGACCTCAGTGCCTAGTGGCTTCCAAAATTTCGTGCCGCTACGAAGCGTATCTTGTGAGTTATAAGCCTTCAAACTTCGAGGAAATTAAAGTTTGTGCCTATTTTGCGGGAATACGAAATAAGATACAGAGGTGCAGTATGTATCCTTCAACAGGCATTTTTGTGCCCTACCATCGTGCAAAATCCCGGTAACACTGGGGCACGAGAAAGTGCCGAAATAAAGGACTCTTTTTTACATTGAGGGCTATGGGAAAAATGAAGAAAACGCCGCTACTCAGCCTAGAGGGCGAATACAATAGCAAGCTTTACACCGTTAGTCCGTCCCAATAAAGTACGCCCTCGGGCCAAATTACAGATCGCTGCGTACAATAGAGGCCAAGAAAATTGACTTAGAAATTTTGGTGGTCGGCGTGTTGTGGGTACGAGAATCTCATTTTGGTCACTTTCACGTAGAAGCATGAAAATGGTGCCAAAACGTGCCCATGCGTGTCCAACCAACTCATGAATATTGGAAAATTGTTTCTCTCAAATAGTTTTGGAGATATAAGGGTCCAAAGTTGAAGGAAATTGACCTTTCAAGGGCCATAACTCGAAACTCAATGAAGGAAGACAACTCCCATTTTACCCCATGGCACTTGGGTTAAGGGCGCATCATTTGGCACCAATTATAGGCCGATATCATGAAGTCACCTTTGCACCATTTAGGCACTATCATCCTATTGGTGTCCCGCCAAAACTTGAGGCCCTTATAACTCGCTTTTGTGTATTGCGATTGAGCTGAAATTTTGCATGCTGCTAGTAGACCTCAGTGCCTAGTGGCTTGCAAAATTTCGTGCCGCTACGAAGCGTATCTTGTGAGTTATAAGCCTTCAAACTTCGAGGAAATTAAAGTTTGTGCCTATTTTGCGGGAATACGAAATAAGATACAGAGGTGCAGTATGTATCCTTCAACAGGCATTTATGTGCCCTACCATCGTGCAAAATCCCGGTAACACTGGGGCACGAGAAAGTGCCGAAATAAAGGACTCTTTTTTACATTGAGGGCTATGGGAAAAATGAAGAAAACGCCGCTACTCAGCCTAGAGGGTGAATACAATAGCAAGCTTTACACCGTTAGTCCGTCCCAATAAAGTACGCCCTCGGGCCAAATTACAGATCGCTGCGTACAATAGAGGCCAAGAAAATTGACTTAGAAATTTTGGTGGTCGGCGTGTTGTGGGTACGAGAATCTCATTTTGGTCACTTTCACGTAGAAGCATGAAAATGGTGCCAAAACGTGCCCATGCGTGTCCAACCAACTCATGAATATTGGAAAATTGTTTCTCTCAAATAGTTTTGGAGATATAAGGGTCCAAAGTTGAAGGAAATTGACCTTTCAAGGGCCATAACTCGAAACTCAATGAAGGAAGACAACTCCCATTTTACCCCATGGCACTTGGGTTAAGGGCGCATCATTTGGCACCAATTATAGGCCGATATCATGAAGTCACCTTTGCACCATTTAGGCACTATCATCCTATTGGTGTCCCGCCAAAACTTGAGGCCCTTATAACTCGCTTTTGTGTATTGCGATTGAGCTGAAATTTTGCATGCTGCTAGTAGACCTCAGTGCCTAGTGGCTTGCAAAATTTCGTGCCGCTACGAAGCGTATCTTGTGAGTTATAAGCCTTCAAACTTCGAGGAAATTAAAGTTTGTGCCTATTTTGCGGGAATACGAAATAAGATACAGAGGTGCAGTATGTATCCTTCAACAGGTATTTCCGTGCCCTACCATCGTGCAAAATCCCGGTAACACTGGGGCACGAGAAAGTGCCGAAATAAAGGACTCTTTTTACATTGAGGGCTATGGGAAAAATGAAGAAAACGCCGCTACTCAGCCTAGAGGGCGAATACAATAGCAAGCTTTACACCGTTAGTCCGTCCCAATAAAGTACGCCCTCGGGCCAAATTACAGATCGCTGCGTACAATAGAGGCCAAGAAAATTGACTTAGAAATTTTGGTGGTCGGCGTGTTGTGGGTACGAGAATCTCATTTTGGTCACTTTCACGTAGAAGCATGAAAATGGTGCCAAAACGTGCCCATGCGTGTCCAACCAACTCATGAATATTGGAAAATTGTTTCTCTCAAATAGTTTTGGAGATATAAGGGTCCAAAGTTGAAGGAAATTGACCTTTCAAGGGCCATAACTCGAAACTCAATGAAGGAAGACAACTCCCATTTTACCCCATGGCACTTGGGTTAAGGGCGCATCATTTGGCACCAATTATAGGCCGATATCATGAAGTCACCTTTGCACCATTTAGGCACTATCATCCTATTGGTGTCCCGCCAAAACTTGAGGCCCTTATAACTCGCTTTTGTGTATTGCGATTGAGCTGAAATTTTGCATGCTGCTAGTAGACCTCAGTGCCTAGTGGCTTGCAAAATTTCGTGCCGCTACGAAGCGTATCTTGTGAGTTATAAGCCTTCAAACTTCGAGGAAATTAAAGTTTGTGCCTATTTTGCGGGAATACGAAATAAGATACAGAGGTGCAGTATGTATCCTTCAACAGGTATTTCCGTGCCCTACCATCGTGCAAAATCCCGGTAACACTGGGGCACGAGAAAGTGCCGAAATAAAGGACTCTTTTTTACATTGAGGGCTATGGGAAAAATGAAGAAAACGCCGCTACTCAGCCTAGAGGGCGAATACAATAGCAAGCTTTACACCGTTAGTCCGTCCCAATAAAGTACGCCCTCGGGCCAAATTACAGATCGCTGCGTACAATAGAGGCCAAGAAAATTGACTTAGAAATTTTGGTGGTCGGCGTGTTGTGGGTACGAGAATCTCATTTTGGTCACTTTCACGTAGAAGCATGAAAATGGTGCCAAAACGTGCCCATGCGTGTCCAACCAACTCATGAATATTGGAAAATTGTTTCTCTCAAATAGTTTTGGAGATATAAGGGTCCAAAGTTGAAGGAAATTGACCTTTCAAGGGCCATAACTCGAAACTCAATGAAGGAAGACAACTCCCATTTTACCCCATGGCACTTGGGTTAAGGGCGCATCATTTGGCACCAATTATAGGCCGATATCATGAAGTCACCTTTGCACCATTTAGGCACTATCATCCTATTGATGTCCCGCCAAAAGTTGAGGCCCTTATAACTCGCTTTTGTGTATTGCGATTGAGCTGAAATTTTGCATGCTGCTAGTAGACCTCAGTGCCTAGTGGCTTGCAAAATTTCGTGCCGCTACGAAGCGTATCTTGTGAGTTATAAGCCTTCAAACTTCGAGGAAATTAAAGT
Source organism: Lucinisca nassula (assembly GCA_963580285.1). Lineage (NCBI taxonomy): Eukaryota > Metazoa > Mollusca > Bivalvia > Lucinida > Lucinidae > Lucinisca > Lucinisca nassula. The sequence goes on from OY757023.1 coordinate 132,637,049, forward strand.
TTGTGCCTATTTTGCGGGAATACGAAATAAGATACAGAGGTGCAGTATGTATCCTTCAACAGGCATTTATGTGCCCTACCATCGTGCAAAATCCCGGTAACACTGGGGCACGAGAAAGTGCCGAAATAAAGGACTCTTTTTTACATTGAGGGCTATGGGAAAAATGAAGAAAACGCCGCTACTCAGCCTAGAGGGCGAATACAATAGCAAGCTTTACACCGTTAGTCCGTCCCAATAAAGTACGCCCTCGGGCCAAATTACAGATCGCTGCGTACAATAGAGGCCAAGAAAATTGACTTAGAAATTTTGGTGGTCGGCGTGTTGTGGGTACGAGAATCTCATTTTGGTCACTTTCACGTAGAAGCATGAAAATGGTGCCAAAACGTGCCCATGCGTGTCCAACCAACTCATGAATATTGGAAAATTGTTTCTCTCAAATAGTTTTGGAGATATAAGGGTCCAAAGTTGAAGGAAATTGACCTTTCAAGGGCCATAACTCGAAACTCAATGAAGGAAGACAACTCCCATTTTACCCCATGGCACTTGGGTTAAGGGCGCATCATTTGGCACCAATTATAGGCCGATATCATGAAGTCACCTTTGCACCATTTAGGCACTATCATCCTATTGGTGTCCCGCCAAAACTTGAGGCCCTTATAACTCGCTTTTGTGTATTGCGATTGAGCTGAAATTTTGCATGCTGCTAGTAGACCTCAGTGCCTAGTGGCTTGCAAAATTTCGTGCCGCTACGAAGCGTATCTTGTGAGTTATAAGCCTTCAAACTTCGAGGAAATTAAAGTTTGTGCCTATTTTGCGGGAATACGAAATAAGATACAGAGGTGCAGTATGTATCCTTCAACAGGTATTTCCGTGCCCTACCATCGTGCAAAATCCCGGTAACACTGGGGCACGAGAAAGTGCCGAAATAAAGGACTCTTTTTACATTGAGGGCTATGGGAAAAATGAAGAAAACGCCGCTACTCAGCCTAGAGGGCGAATACAATAGCAAGCTTTACACCGTTAGTCCGTCCCAATAAAGTACGCCCTCGGGCCAAATTACAGATCGCTGCGTACAATAGAGGCCAAGAAAATTGACTTAGAAATTTTGGTGGTCGGCGTGTTGTGGGTACGAGAATCTCATTTTGGTCACTTTCACGTAGAAGCATGAAAATGGTGCCAAAACGTGCCCATGCGTGTCCAACCAACTCATGAATATTGGAAAATTGTTTCTCTCAAATAGTTTTGGAGATATAAGGGTCCAAAGTTGAAGGAAATTGACCTTTCAAGGGCCATAACTCGAAACTCAATGAAGGAAGACAACTCCCATTTTACCCCATGGCACTTGGGTTAAGGGCGCATCATTTGGCACCAATTATAGGCCGATATCATGAAGTCACCTTTGCACCATTTAGGCACTATCATCCTATTGATGTCCCGCCAAAAGTTGAGGCCCTTATAACTCGCTTTTGTGTATTGCGATTGAGCTGAAATTTTGCATGCTGCTAGTAGACCTCAGTGCCTAGTGGCTTGCAAAATTTCGTGCCGCTACGAAGCGTATCTTGTGAGTTATAAGCCTTCAAACTTCGAGGAAATTAAAGTTTGTGCCTATTTTGCGGGAATACGAAATAAGATACAGAGGTGCAGTATGTATCCTTCAACAGGCATTTATGTGCCCTACCATCGTGCAAAATCCCGGTAACACTGGGGCACGAGAAAGTGCCGAAATAAAGGACTCTTTTTTACATTGAGGGCTATGGGAAAAATGAAGAAAACGCCGCTACTCAGCCTAGAGGGCGAATACAATAGCAAGCTTTACACCGTTAGTCCGTCCCAATAAAGTACGCCCTCGGGCCAAATTACAGATCGCTGCGTACAATAGAGGCCAAGAAAATTGACTTAGAAATTTTGGTGGTCGGCGTGTTGTGGGTACGAGAATCTCATTTTGGTCACTTTCACGTAGAAGCATGAAAATGGTGCCAAAACGTGCCCATGCGTGTCCAACCAACTCATGAATATTGGAAAATTGTTTCTCTCAAATAGTTTTGGAGATATAAGGGTCCAAAGTTGAAGGAAATTGACCTTTCAAGGGCCATAACTCGAAACTCAATGAAGGAAGACAACTCCCATTTTACCCCATGGCACTTGGGTTAAGGGCGCATCATTTGGCACCAATTATAGGCCGATATCATGAAGTCACCTTTGCACCATTTAGGCACTATCATCCTATTGGTGTCCCGCCAAAACTTGAGGCCCTTATAACTCGCTTTTGTGTATTGCGATTGAGCTGAAATTTTGCATGCTGCTAGTAGACCTCAGTGCCTAGTGGCTTGTAAAATTTCGTGCCGCTACGAAGCGTATCTTGTGAGTTATAAGCCTTCAAACTTCGAGGAAATTAAAGTTTGTGCCTATTTTGCGGGAATACGAAATAAGATACAGAGGTGCAGTATGTATCCTTCAACAGGCATTTATGTGCCCTACCATCGTGCAAAATCCCGGTAACACTGGGGCACGAGAAAGTGCCGAAATAAAGGACTCTTTTTTACATTGAGGGCTATGGGAAAAATGAAGAAAACGCCGCTACTCAGCCTAGAGGGCGAATACAATAGCAAGCTTTACACCGTTAGTCCGTCCCAATAAAGTACGCCCTCGGGCCAAATTACAGATCGCTGCGTACAATAGAGGCCAAGAAAATTGACTTAGAAATTTTGGTGGTCGGCGTGTTGTGGGTACGAGAATCTCATTTTGGTCACTTTCACGTAGAAGCATGAAAATGGTGCCAAAACGTGCCCATGCGTGTCCAACCAACTCATGAATATTGGAAAATTGTTTCTCTCAAATAGTTTTGGAGATATAAGGGTCCAAAGTTGAAGGAAATTGACCTTTCAAGGGCCATAACTCGAAACTCAATGAAGGAAGACAACTCCCATTTTACCCCATGGCACTTGGGTTAAGGGCGCATCATTTGGCACCAATTATAGGCCGATATCATGAAGTCACCTTTGCACCATTTAGGCACTATCATCCTATTGGTGTCCCGCCAAAACTTGAGGCCCTTATAACTCGCTTTTGTGTATTGCGATTGAGCTGAAATTTTGCATGCTGCTAGTAGACCTCAGTGCCTAGTGGCTTGCAAAATTTCGTGCCGCTACGAAGCGTATCTTGTGAGTTATAAGCCTTCAAACTTCGAGGAAATTAAAGTTTGTGCCTATTTTGCGGGAATACGAAATAAGATACAGAGGTGCAGTATGTATCCTTCAACAGGCATTTATGTGCCCTACCATCGTGCAAAATCCCGGTAACACTGGGGCACGAGAAAGTGCCGAAATAAAGGACTCTTTTTTACATTGAGGGCTATGGGAAAAATGAAGAAAACGCCGCTACTCAGCCTAGAGGGCGAATACAATAGCAAGCTTTACACCGTTAGTCCGTCCCAATAAAGTACGCCCTCGGGCCAAATTACAGATCGCTGCGTACAATAGAGGCCAAGAAAATTGACTTAGAAATTTTGGTGGTCGGCGTGTTGTGGGTACGAGAATCTCATTTTGGTCACTTTCACGTAGAAGCATGAAAATGGTGCCAAAACGTGCCCATGCGTGTCCAACCAACTCATGAATATTGGAAAATTGTTTCTCTCAAATAGTTTTGGAGATATAAGGGTCCAAAGTTGAAGGAAATTGACCTTTCAAGGGCCATAACTCGAAACTCAATGAAGGAAGACAACTCCCATTTTACCCCATGGCACTTGGGTTAAGGGCGCATCATTTGGCACCAATTATAGGCCGATATCATGAAGTCACCTTTGCACCATTTAGGCACTATCATCCTATTGGTGTCCCGCCAAAACTTGAGGCCCTTATAACTCGCTTTTGTGTATTGCGATTGAGCTGAAATTTTGCATGCTGCTAGTAGACCTCAGTGCCTAGTGGCTTGCAAAATTTCGTGCCGCTACGAAGCGTATCTTGTGAGTTATAAGCCTTCAAACTTCGAGGAAATTAAAGTTTGTGCCTATTTTGCGGGAATACGAAATAAGATACAGAGGTGCAGTATGTATCCTTCAACAGGCATTTATGTGCCCTACCATCGTGCAAAATCCCGGTAACACTGGGGCACGAGAAAGTGCCGAAATAAAGGACTCTTTTTTACATTGAGGGCTATGGGAAAAATGAAGAAAACGCCGCTACTCAGCCTAGAGGGCGAATACAATAGCAAGCTTTACACCGTTAGTCCGTCCCAATAAAGTACGCCCTCGGGCCAAATTACAGATCGCTGCGTACAATAGAGGCCAAGAAAATTGACTTAGAAATTTTGGTGGTCGGCGTGTTGTGGGTACGAGAATCTCATTTTGGTCACTTTCACGTAGAAGCATGAAAATGGTGCCAAAACGTGCCCATGCGTGTCCAACCAACTCATGAATATTGGAAAATTGTTTCTCTCAAATAGTTTTGGAGATATAAGGGTCCAAAGTTGAAGGAAATTGACCTTTCAAGGGCCATAACTCGAAACTCAATGAAGGAAGACAACTCCCATTTTACCCCATGGCACTTGGGTTAAGGGCGCATCATTTGGCACCAATTATAGGCCGATATCATGAAGTCACCTTTGCACCATTTAGGCACTATCATCCTATTGGTGTCCCGCCAAAACTTGAGGCCCTTATAACTCGCTTTTGTGTATTGCGATTGAGCTGAAATTTTGCATGCTGCTAGTAGACCTCAGTGCCTAGTGGCTTGCAAAATTTCGTGCCGCTACGAAGCGTATCTTGTGAGTTATAAGCCTTCAAACTTCGAGGAAATTAAAGTTTGTGCCTATTTTGCGGGGATACGAAATAAGATACAGAGGTGCAGTATGTATCCTTCAACAGGCATTTATGTGCCCTACCATCGTGCAAAATCCCGGTAACACTGGGGCACGAGAAAGTGCCGAAATAAAGGACTCTTTTTTACATTGAGGGCTATGGGAAAAATGAAGAAAACGCCGCTACTCAGCCTAGAGGGCGAATACAATAGCAAGCTTTACACCGTTAGTCCGTCCCAATAAAGTACGCCCTCGGGCCAAATTACAGATCGCTGCGTACAATAGAGGCCAAGAAAATTGACTTAGAAATTTTGGTGGTCGGCGTGTTGTGGGTACGAGAATCTCATTTTGGTCACTTTCACGTAGAAGCATGAAAATGGTGCCAAAACGTGCCCATGCGTGTCCAACCAACTCATGAATATTGGAAAATTGTTTCTCTCAAATAGTTTTGGAGATATAAGGGTCCAAAGTTGAAGGAAATTGACCTTTCAAGGGCCATAACTCGAAACTCAATGAAGGAAGACAACTCCCATTTTACCCCATGGCACTTGGGTTAAGGGCGCATCATTTGGCACCAATTATAGGCCGATATCATGAAGTCACCTTTGCACCATTTAGGCACTATCATCCTATTGGTGTCCCGCCAAAACTTGAGGCCCTTATAACTCGCTTTTGTGTATTGCGATTGAGCTGAAATTTTGCATGCTGCTAGTAGACCTCAGTGCCTAGTGGCTTGCAAAATTTCGTGCCGCTACGAAGCGTATCTTGTGAGTTATAAGCCTTCAAACTTCGAGGAAATTAAAGTTTGTGCCTATTTTGCGGGAATACGAAATAAGATACAGAGGTGCAGTATGTATCCTTCAACAGGCATTTATGTGCCCTACCATCGTGCAAAATCCCGGTAACACTGGGGCACGAGAAAGTGCCGAAATAAAGGACTCTTTTTTACATTGAGGGCTATGGGAAAAATGAAGAAAACGCCGCTACTCAGCCTAGAGGGCGAATACAATAGCAAGCTTTACACCGTTAGTCCGTCCCAATAAAGTACGCCCTCGGGCCAAATTACAGATCGCTGCGTACAATAGAGGCCAAGAAAATTGACTTAGAAATTTTGGTGGTCGGCGTGTTGTGGGTACGAGAATCTCATTTTGGTCACTTTCACGTAGAAGCATGAAAATGGTGCCAAAACGTGCCCATGCGTGTCCAACCAACTCATGAATATTGGAAAATTGTTTCTCTCAAATAGTTTTGGAGATATAAGGGTCCAAAGTTGAAGGAAATTGACCTTTCAAGGGCCATAACTCGAAACTCAATGAAGGAAGACAACTCCCATTTTACCCCATGGCACTTGGGTTAAGGGCGCATCATTTGGCACCAATTATAGGCCGATATCATGAAGTCACCTTTGCACCATTTAGGCACTATCATCCTATTGGTGTCCCGCCAAAACTTGAGGCCCTTATAACTCGCTTTTATGTATTGCGATTGAGCTGAAATTTTGCATGCTGCTAGTAGACCTCAGTGCCTAGTGGCTTGCAAAATTTCGTGCCGCTACGAAGCGTATCTTGTGAGTTATAAGCCTTCAAACTTCGAGGAAATTAAAGTTTGTGCCTATTTTGCGGGAATACGAAATAAGATACAGAGGTGCAGTATGTATCCTTCAACAGGCATTTATGTGCCCTACCATCGTGCAAAATCCCGGTAACACTGGGGCACGAGAAAGTGCCGAAATAAAGGACTCTTTTTTACATTGAGGGCTATGGGAAAAATGAAGAAAACGCCGCTACTCAGCCTAGAGGGCGAATACAATAGCAAGCTTTACACCGTTAGTCCGTCCCAATAAAGTACGCCCTCGGGCCAAATTACAGATCGCTGCGTACAATAGAGGCCAAGAAAATTGACTTAGAAATTTTGGTGGTCGGCGTGTTGTGGGTACGAGAATCTCATTTTGGTCACTTTCACGTAGAAGCATGAAAATGGTGCCAAAACGTGCCCATGCGTGTCCAACCAACTCATGAATATTGGAAAATTGTTTCTCTCAAATAGTTTTGGAGATATAAGGGTCCAAAGTTGAAGGAAATTGACCTTTCAAGGGCCATAACTCGAAACTCAATGAAGGAAGACAACTCCCATTTTACCCCATGGCACTTGGGTTAAGGGCGCATCATTTGGCACCAATTATAGGCCGATATCATGAAGTCACCTTTGCACCATTTAGGCACTACCATCCTATCGGTGTCCCGCCAAAACTTGAGGCCCTTATAACTCGCTTTTGTGTATTGCGATTGAGCTGAAATTTTGCATGCTGCTAGTAGACCTCAGTGCCTAGTGGCTTGCAAAATTTCGTGCCGCTACGAAGCGTATCTTGTGAGTTATAAGCCTTCAAACTTCGAGGAAATTAAAGTTTGTGCCTATTTTGCGGGAATACGAAATAAGATACAGAGGTGCAGTATGTATCCTTCAACAGGCATTTATGTGCCCTACCATCGTGCAAAATCCCGGTAACACTGGGGCACGAGAAAGTGCCGAAATAAAGGACTCTTTTTTACATTGAGGGCTATGGGAAAAATGAAGAAAACGCCGCTACTCAGCCTAGAGGGCGAATACAATAGCAAGCTTTACACCGTTAGTCCGTCCCAATAAAGTACGCCCTCGGGCCAAATTACAGATCGCTGCGTACAATAGAGGCCAAGAAAATTGACTTAGAAATTTTGGTGGTCGGCGTGTTGTGGGTACGAGAATCTCATTTTGGTCACTTTCACGTAGAAGCATGAAAATGGTGCCAAAACGTGCCCATGCGTGTCCAACCAACTCATGAATATTGGAAAATTGTTTCTCTCAAATAGTTTTGGAGATATAAGGGTCCAAAGTTGAAGGAAATTGACCTTTCAAGGGCCATAACTCGAAACTCAATGAAGGAAGACAACTCCCATTTTACCCCATGGCACTTGGGTTAAGGGCGCATCATTTGGCACCAATTATAGGCCGATATCATGAAGTCACCTTTGCACCATTTAGGCACTACCATCCTATCGGCCGCCCCCACCCATAGGGGCTTGAAGAAATATATGGGCTGCACGATGCTTCCACGCAGAGCTGAATCCGGCCCGCACACTAGTACTGGTAAACAGCTTAGAGGATCTAAGCCTGTCCAGGAACCGCGGTGCGAGGCGGACCGTCCATGCTAATAAACCCTATTGGTTTCATTGGGCGACAGGGCTTGAGATGTCATTTCATCTCAATGTCGGGTAAAAGTCCCACAAAATTGGAAGCAACGTCTCCAAAATGACCTTTACAGTGTTGACGGGGACGTTAAACCTCAAATCAAACAAACAAACCATCCTATCGGTGTCCCGCCAAAACTTGAGGCCCTTATAACTCGCTTTTGTGTATTGCGATTGAGCTGAAATTTTGCATGCTGCTAGTAGACCTCAGTGCCTAGTGGCTTGCAAAATTTCGTGCCGCTACGAAGCGTATCTTGTGAGTTATAAGCCTTCAAACTTCGAGGAAATTAAAGTTTGTGCCTATTTTGCGGGAATACGAAATAAGATACAGAGGTGCAGTATGTATCCTTCAACAGGCATTTATGTGCCCTACCATCGTGCAAAATCCCGGTAACACTGGGGCACGAGAAAGTGCCGAAATAAAGGACTCTTTTTTACATTGAGGGCTATGGGAAAAATGAAGAAAACGCCGCTACTCAGCCTAGAGGGCGAATACAATAGCAAGCTTTACACCGTTAGTCCGTCCCAATAAAGTACGCCCTCGGGCCAAATTACAGATCGCTGCGTACAATAGAGGCCAAGAAAATTGACTTAGAAATTTTGGTGGTCGGCGTGTTGTGGGTACGAGAATCTCATTTTGGTCACTTTCACGTAGAAGCATGAAAATGGTGCCAAAACGTGCCCATGCGTGTCCAACCAACTCATGAATATTGGAAAATTGTTTCTCTCAAATAGTTTTGGAGATATAAGGGTCCAAAGTTGAAGGAAATTGACCTTTCAAGGGCCATAACTCGAAACTCAATGAAGGAAGACAACTCCCATTTTACCCCATGGCACTTGGGTTAAGGGCGCATCATTTGGCACCAATTATAGGCCGATATCATGAAGTCACCTTTGCACCATTTAGGCACTATCATCCTATTGGTGTCCCGCCAAAACTTGAGGCCCTTATAACTCGCTTTTGTGTATTGCGATTGAGCTGAAATTTTGCATGCTGCTAGTAGACCTCAGTGCCTAGTGGCTTGCAAAATTTCGTGCCGCTACGAAGCGTATCTTGTGAGTTATAAGCCTTCAAACTTCGAGGAAATTAAAGTTTGTGCCTATTTTGCGGGAATACGAAATAAGATACAGAGGTGCAGTATGTATCCTTCAACAGGCATTTATGTGCCCTACCATCGTGCAAAATCCCGGTAACACTGGGGCACGAGAAAGTGCCGAAATAAAGGACTCTTTTTTACATTGAGGGCTATGGGAAAAATGAAGAAAACGCCGCTACTCAGCCTAGAGGGCGAATACAATAGCAAGCTTTACACCGTTAGTCCGTCCCAATAAAGTACGCCCTCGGGCCAAATTACAGATCGCTGCGTACAATAGAGGCCAAGAAAATTGACTTAGAAATTTTGGTGGTCGGCGTGTTGTGGGTACGAGAATCTCATTTTGGTCACTTTCACGTAGAAGCATGAAAATGGTGCCAAAACGTGCCCATGCGTGTCCAACCAACTCATGAATATTGGAAAATTGTTTCTCTCAAATAGTTTTGGAGATATAAGGGTCCAAAGTTGAAGGAAATTGACCTTTCAAGGGCCATAACTCGAAACTCAATGAAGGAAGACAACTCCCATTTTACCCCATGGCACTTGGGTTAAGGGCGCATCATTTGGCACCAATTATAGGCCGACATCATGAAGTCACCTTTGCACCATTTAGGCACTATCATCCTATTGGTGTCCCGCCAAAACTTGAGGCCCTTATAACTCGCTTTTGTGTATTGCGATTGAGCTGAAATTTTGCATGCTGCTAGTAGACCTCAGTGCCTAGTGGCTTGCAAAATTTCGTGCCGCTACGAAGCGTATCTTGTGAGTTATAAGCCTTCAAACTTCGAGGAAATTAAAGTTTGTGCCTATTTTGCGGGAATACGAAATAAGATACAGAGGTGCAGTATGTATCCTTCAACAGGCATTTATGTGCCCTACCATCGTGCAAAATCCCGGTAACACTGGGGCACGAGAAAGTGCCGAAATAAAGGACTCTTTTTTACATTGAGGGCTATGGGAAAAATGAAGAAAACGCCGCTACTCAGCCTAGAGGGCGAATACAATAGCAAGCTTTACACCGTTAGTCCGTCCCAATAAAGTACGCCCTCGGGCCAAATTACAGATCGCTGCGTACAATAGAGGCCAAGAAAATTGACTTAGAAATTTTGGTGGTCGGCGTGTTGTGGGTACGAGAATCTCATTTTGGTCACTTTCACGTAGAAGCATGAAAATGGTGCCAAAACGTGCCCATGCGTGTCCAACCAACTCATGAATATTGGAAAATTGTTTCTCTCAAATAGTTTTGGAGATATAAGGGTCCAAAGTTGAAGGAAATTGACCTTTCAAGGGCCATAACTCGAAACTCAATGAAGGAAGACAACTCCCATTTTACCCCATGGCACTTGGGTTAAGGGCGCATCATTTGGCACCAATTATAGGCCGATATCATGAAGTCACCTTTGCACCATTTAGGCACTATCATCCTATTGGTGTCCCGCCAAAACTTGAGGCCCTTATAACTCGCTTTTGTGTATTGCGATTGAGCTGAAATTTTGCATGCTGCTAGTAGACCTCAGTGCCTAGTGGCTTGCAAAATTTCGTGCCGCTACGAAGCGTATCTTGTGAGTTATAAGCCTTCAAACTTCGAGGAAATTAAAGTTTGTGCCTATTTTGCGGGAATACGAAATAAGATACAGAGGTGCAGTATGTATCCTTCAACAGGCATTTATGTGCCCTACCATCGTGCAAAATCCCGGTAACACTGGGGCACGAGAAAGTGCCGAAATAAAGGACTCTTTTTTACATTGAGGGCTATGGGAAAAATGAAGAAAACGCCGCTACTCAGCCTAGAGGGCGAATACAATAGCAAGCTTTACACCGTTAGTCCGTCCCAATAAAGTACGCCCTCGGGCCAAATTACAGATCGCTGCGTACAATAGAGGCCAAGAAAATTGACTTAGAAATTTTGGTGGTCGGCGTGTTGTGGGTACGAGAATCTCATTTTGGTCACTTTCACGTAGAAGCATGAAAATGGTGCCAAAACGTGCCCATGCGTGTCCAACCAACTCATGAATATTGGAAAATTGTTTCTCTCAAATAGTTTTGGAGATATAAGGGTCCAAAGTTGAAGGAAATTGACCTTTCAAGGGCCATAACTCGAAACTCAATGAAGGAAGACAACTCCCATTTTACCCCATGGCACTTGGGTTAAGGGCGCATCATTTGGCACCAATTATAGGCCGATATCATGAAGTCACCTTTGCACCATTTAGGCACTATCATCCTATCGGTGTCCCGCCAAAACTTGAGGCCCTTATAACTCGCTTTTGTGTATTGCGATTGAGCTGAAATTTTGCATGCTGCTAGTAGACCTCAGTGCCTAGTGGCTTGCAAAATTTCGTGCCGCTACGAAGCGTATCTTGTGAGTTATAAGCCTTCAAACTTCGAGGAAATTAAAGTTTGTGCCTATTTTGCGGGAATACGAAATAAGATACAGAGGTGCAGTATGTATCCTTCAACAGGCATTTATGTGCCCTACCATCGTGCAAAATCCCGGTAACACTGGGGCACGAGAAAGTGCCGAAATAAAGGACTCTTTTTTACATTGAGGGCTATGGGAAAAATGAAGAAAACGCCGCTACTCAGCCTAGAGGGCGAATACAATAGCAAGCTTTACACCGTTAGTCCGTCCCAATAAAGTACGCCCTCGGGCCAAATTACAGATCGCTGCGTACAATAGAGGCCAAGAAAATTGACTTAGAAATTTTGGTGGTCGGCGTGTTGTGGGTACGAGAATCTCATTTTGGTCACTTTCACGTAGAAGCATGAAAATGGTGCCAAAACGTGCCCATGCGTGTCCAACCAACTCATGAATATTGGAAAATTGTTTCTCTCAAATAGTTTTGGAGATATAAGGGTCCAAAGTTGAAGGAAATTGACCTTTCAAGGGCCATAACTCGAAACTCAATGAAGGAAGACAACTCCCATTTTACCCCATGGCACTTGGGTTAAGGGCGCATCATTTGGCACCAATTATAGGCCGATATCATGAAGTCACCTTTGCACCATTTAGGCACTATCATCCTATTGGTGTCCCGCCAAAACTTGAGGCCCTTATAACTCGCTTTTGTGTATTGCGATTGAGCTGAAATTTTGCATGCTGCTAGTAGACCTCAGTGCCTAGTGGCTTGCAAAATTTCGTGCCGCTACGAAGCGTATCTTGTGAGTTATAAGCCTTCAAACTTCGAGGAAATTAAAGTTTGTGCCTATTTTGCGGGAATACGAAATAAGATACAGAGGTGCAGTATATATCCTTCAACAGGCATTTATGTGCCCTACCATCGTGCAAAATCCCGGTAACACTGGGGCACGAGAAAGTGCCGAAATAAAGGACTCTTTTTTACATTGAGGGCTATGGGAAAAATGAAGAAAACGCCGCTACTCAGCCTAGAGGGCGAATACAATAGCAAGCTTTACACCGTTAGTCCGTCCCAATAAAGTACGCCCTCGGGCCAAATTACAGATCGCTGCGTACAATAGAGGCCAAGAAAATTGACTTAGAAATTTTGGTGGTCGGCGTGTTGTGGGTACGAGAATCTCATTTTGGTCACTTTCACGTAGAAGCATGAAAATGGTGCCAAAACGTGCCCATGCGTGTCCAACCAACTCATGAATATTGGAAAATTGTTTCTCTCAAATAGTTTTGGAGATATAAGGGTCCAAAGTTGAAGGAAATTGACCTTTCAAGGGCCATAACTCGAAACTCAATGAAGGAAGACAACTCCCATTTTACCCCATGGCACTTGGGTTAAGGGCGCATCATTTGGCACCAATTATAGGCCGATATCATGAAGTCACCTTTGCACCATTTAGGCACTATCATCCTATTGGTGTCCCGCCAAAACTTGAGGCCCTTATAACTCGCTTTTGTGTATTGCGATTGAGCTGAAATTTTGCATGCTGCTAGTAGACCTCAGTGCCTAGTGGCTTGCAAAATTTCGTGCCGCTACGAAGCGTATCTTGTGAGTTATAAGCCTTCAAACTTCGAGGAAATTAAAGTTTGTGCCTATTTTGCGGGAATACGAAATAAGATACAGAGGTGCAGTATGTATCCTTCAACAGGCATTTATGTGCCCTACCATCGTGCAAAATCCCGGTAACACTGGGGCACGAGAAAGTGCCGAAATAAAGGACTCTTTTTTACATTGAGGGCTATGGGAAAAATGAAGAAAACGCCGCTACTCAGCCTAGAGGGCGAATACAATAGCAAGCTTTACACCGTTAGTCCGTCCCAATAAAGTACGCCCTCGGGCCAAATTACAGATCGCTGCGTACAATAGAGGCCAAGAAAATTGACTTAGAAATTTTGGTGGTCGGCGTGTTGTGGGTACGAGAATCTCATTTTGGTCACTTTCACGTAGAAGCATGAAAATGGTGCCAAAACGTGCCCATGCGTGTCCAACCAACTCATGAATATTGGAAAATTGTTTCTCTCAAATAGTTTTGGAGATATAAGGGTCCAAAGTTGAAGGAAATTGACCTTTCAAGGGCCATAACTCGAAACTCAATGAAGGAAGACAACTCCCATTTTACCCCATGGCACTTGGGTTAAGGGCGCATCATTTGGCACCAATTATAGGCCGATATCATGAAGTCACCTTTGCACCATTTAGGCACTATCATCCTATTGGTGTCCCGCCAAAACTTGAGGCCCTTATAACTCGCTTTTATGTATTGCGATTGAGCTGAAATTTTGCATGCTGCTAGTAGACCTCAGTGCCTAGTGGCTTGCAAAATTTCGTGCCGCTACGAAGCGTATCTTGTGAGTTATAAGCCTTCAAACTTCGAGGAAATTAAAGTTTGTGCCTATTTTGCGGGAATACGAAATAAGATACAGAGGTGCAGTATGTATCCTTCAACAGGCATTTATGTGCCCTACCATCGTGCAAAATCCCGGTAACACTGGGGCACGAGAAAGTGCCGAAATAAAGGACTCTTTTTTACATTGAGGGCTATGGGAAAAATGAAGAAAACGCCGCTACTCAGCCTAGAGGGCGAATACAATAGCAAGCTTTACACCGTTAGTCCGTCCCAATAAAGTACGCCCTCGGGCCAAATTACAGATCGCTGCGTACAATAGAGGCCAAGAAAATTGACTTAGAAATTTTGGTGGTCGGCGTGTTGTGGGTACGAGAATCTCATTTTGGTCACTTTCACGTAGAAGCATGAAAATGGTGCCAAAACGTGCCCATGCGTGTCCAACCAACTCATGAATATTGGAAAATTGTTTCTCTCAAATAGTTTTGGAGATATAAGGGTCCAAAGTTGAAGGAAATTGACCTTTCAAGGGCCATAACTCGAAACTCAATGAAGGAAGACAACTCCCATTTTACCCCATGGCACTTGGGTTAAGGGCGCATCATTTGGCACCAATTATAGGCCGATATCATGAAGTCACCTTTGCACCATTTAGGCACTATCATCCTATTGGTGTCCCGCCAAAACTTGAGGCCCTTATAACTCGCTTTTGTGTATTGCGATTGAGCTGAAATTTTGCATGCTGCTAGTAGACCACAGTGCCTAGTGGCTTGCAAAATTTCGTGCCGCTACGAAGCGTATCTTGTGAGTTATAAGCCTTCAAACTTCGAGGAAATTAAAGTTTGTGCCTATTTTGCGGGAATACGAAATAAGATACAGAGGTGCAGTATGTATCCTTCAACAGGCATTTATGTGCCCTACCATCGTGCAAAATCCCGGTAACACTGGGGCACGAGAAAGTGCCGAAATAAAGGACTCTTTTTTACATTGAGGGCTATGGGAAAAATGAAGAAAACGCCGCTACTCAGCCTAGAGGGCGAATACAATAGCAAGCTTTACACCGTTAGTCCGTCCCAATAAAGTACGCCCTGGGGCCAAATTACAGATCGCTGCGTACAATAGAGGCCAAGAAAATTGACTTAGAAATTTTGGTGGTCGGCGTGTTGTGGGTACGAGAATCTCATTTTGGTCACTTTCACGTAGAAGCATGAAAATGGTGCCAAAACGTGCCCATGCGTGTCCAACCAACTCATGAATATTGGAAAATTGTTTCTCTCAAATAGTTTTGGAGATATAAGGGTCCAAAGTTGAAGGAAATTGACCTTTCAAGGGCCATAACTCGAAACTCAATGAAGGAAGACAACTCCCATTTTACCCCATGGCACTTGGGTTAAGGGCGCATCATTTGGCACCAATTATAGGCCGATATCATGAAGTCACCTTTGCACCATTTAGGCACTATCATCCTATTGGTGTCCCGCCAAAACTTGAGGCCCTTATAACTCGCTTTTGTGTATTGCGATTGAGCTGAAATTTTGCATGCTGCTAGTAGACCTCAGTGCCTAGTGGCTTGCAAAATTTCGTGCCGCTACGAAGCGTATCTTGTGAGTTATAAGCCTTCAAACTTCGAGGAAATTAAAGTTTGTGCCTATTTTGCGGGAATACGAAATAAGATACAGAGGTGCAGTATATATCCTTCAACAGGCATTTATGTGCCCTACCATCGTGCAAAATCCCGGTAACACTGGGGCACGAGAAAGTGCCGAAATAAAGGACTCTTTGTTACATTGAGGGCTATGGGAAAAATGAAGAAAACGCCGCTACTCAGCCTAGAGGGCGAATACAATAGCAAGCTTTACACCGTTAGTCCGTCCCAATAAAGTACGCCCTCGGGCCAAATTACAGATCGCTGCGTACAATAGAGGCCAAGAAAATTGACTTAGAAATTTTGGTGGTCGGCGTGTTGTGGGTACGAGAATCTCATTTTGGTCACTTTCACGTAGAAGCATGAAAATGGTGCCAAAACGTGCCCATGCGTGTCCAACCAACTCATGAATATTGGAAAATTGTTTCTCTCAAATAGTTTTGGAGATATAAGGGTCCAAAGTTGAAGGAAATTGACCTTTCAAGGGCCATAACTCGAAACTCAATGAAGGAAGACAACTCCCATTTTACCCCATGGCACTTGGGTTAAGGGCGCATCATTTGGCACCAATTATAGGCCGATATCATGAAGTCACCTTTGCACCATTTAGGCACTATCATCCTATTGGTGTCCCGCCAAAACTTGAGGCCCTTATAACTCGCTTTTGTGTATTGCGATTGAGCTGAAATTTTGCATGCTGCTAGTAGACCTCAGTGCCTAGTGGCTTGCAAAATTTCGTGCCGCTACGAAGCGTATCTTGTGAGTTATAAGCCTTCAAACTTCGAGGAAATTAAAGTTTGTGCCTATTTTGCGGGAATACGAAATAAGATACAGAGGTGCAGTATGTATCCTTCAACAGGCATTTATGTGCCCTACCATCGTGCAAAATCCCGGTAACACTGGGGCACGAGAAAGTGCCGAAATAAAGGACTCTTTTTTACATTGAGGGCTATGGGAAAAATGAAGAAAACGCCGCTACTCAGCCTAGAGGGCGAATACAATAGCAAGCTTTACACCGTTAGTCCGTCCCAATAAAGTACGCCCTCGGGCCAAATTACAGATCGCTGCGTACAATAGAGGCCAAGAAAATTGACTTAGAAATTTTGGTGGTCGGCGTGTTGTGGGTACGAGAATCTCATTTTGGTCACTTTCACGTAGAAGCATGAAAATGGTGCCAAAACGTGCCCATGCGTGTCCAACCAACTCATGAATATTGGAAAATTGTTTCTCTCAAATAGTTTTGGAGATATAAGGGTCCAAAGTTGAAGGAAATTGACCTTTCAAGGGCCATAACTCGAAACTCAATGAAGGAAGACAACTCCCATTTTACCCCATGGCACTTGGGTTAAGGGCGCATCATTTGGCACCAATTATAGGCCGATATCATGAAGTCACCTTTGCACCATTTAGGCACTATCATCCTATTGGTGTCCCGCCAAAACTTGAGGCCCTTATAACTCGCTTTTGTGTATTGCGATTGAGCTGAAATTTTGCATGCTGCTAGTAGACCTCAGTGCCTAGTGGCTTGCAAAATTTCGTGCCGCTACGAAGCGTATCTTGTGAGTTATAAGCCTTCAAACTTCGAGGAAATTAAAGTTTGTGCCTATTTTGCGGGAATACGAAATAAGATACAGAGGTGCAGTATGTATCCTTCAACAGGCATTTATGTGCCCTACCATCGTGCAAAATCCCGGTAACACTGGGGCACGAGAAAGTGCCGAAATAAAGGACTCTTTTTTACATTGAGGGCTATGGGAAAAATGAAGAAAACGCCGCTACTCAGCCTAGAGGGCGAATACAATAGCAAGCTTTACACCGTTAGTCCGTCCCAATAAAGTACGCCCTCGGGCCAAATTACAGATCGCTGCGTACAATAGAGGCCAAGAAAATTGACTTAGAAATTTTGGTGGTCGGCGTGTTGTGGGTACGAGAATCTCATTTTGGTCACTTTCACGTAGAAGCATGAAAATGGTGCCAAAACGTGCCCATGCGTGTCCAACCAACTCATGAATATTGGAAAATTGTTTCTCTCAAATAGTTTTGGAGATATAAGGGTCCAAAGTTGAAGGAAATTGACCTTTCAAGGGCCATAACTCGAAACTCAATGAAGGAAGACAACTCCCATTTTACCCCATGGCACTTGGGTTAAGGGCGCATCATTTGGCACCAATTATAGGCCGATATCATGAAGTCACCTTTGCACCATTTAGGCACTATCATCCTATTGGTGTCCCGCCAAAACTTGAGGCCCTTATAACTCGCTTTTATGTATTGCGATTGAGCTGAAATTTTGCATGCTGCTAGTAGACCTCAGTGCCTAGTGGCTTGCAAAATTTCGTGCCGCTACGAAGCGTATCTTGTGAGTTATAAGCCTTCAAACTTCGAGGAAATTAAAGTTTGTGCCTATTTTGCGGGAATACGAAATAAGATACAGAGGTGCAGTATGTATCCTTCAACAGGCATTTATGTGCCCTACCATCGTGCAAAATCCCGGTAACACTGGGGCACGAGAAAGTGCCGAAATAAAGGACTCTTTTTTACATTGAGGGCTATGGGAAAAATGAAGAAAACGCCGCTACTCAGCCTAGAGGGCGAATACAATAGCAAGCTTTACACCGTTAGTCCGTCCCAATAAAGTACGCCCTCGGGCCAAATTACAGATCGCTGCGTACAATAGAGGCCAAGAAAATTGACTTAGAAATTTTGGTGGTCGGCGTGTTGTGGGTACGAGAATCTCATTTTGGTCACTTTCACGTAGAAGCATGAAAATGGTGCCAAAACGTGCCCATGCGTGTCCAACCAACTCATGAATATTGGAAAATTGTTTCTCTCAAATAGTTTTGGAGATATAAGGGTCCAAAGTTGAAGGAAATTGACCTTTCAAGGGCCATAACTCGAAACTCAATGAAGGAAGACAACTCCCATTTTACCCCATGGCACTTGGGTTAAGGGCGCATCATTTGGCACCAATTATAGGCCGATATCATGAAGTCACCTTTGCACCATTTAGGCACTATCATCCTATTGGTGTCCCGCCAAAACTTGAGGCCCTTATAACTCGCTTTTGTGTATTGCGATTGAGCTGAAATTTTGCATGCTGCTAGTAGACCTCAGTGCCTAGTGGCTTGCAAAATTTCGTGCCGCTACGAAGCGTATCTTGTGAGTTATAAGCCTTCAAACTTCGAGGAAATTAAAGTTTGTGCCTATTTTGCGGGAATACGAAATAAGATACAGAGGTGCAGTATGTATCCTTCAACAGGCATTTATGTGCCCTACCATCGTGCAAAATCCCGGTAACACTGGGGCACGAGAAAGTGCCGAAATAAAGGACTCTTTTTTACATTGAGGGCTATGGGAAAAATGAAGAAAACGCCGCTACTCAGCCTAGAGGGCGAATACAATAGCAAGCTTTACACCGTTGGTCCGTCCCAATAAAGTACGCCCTCGGGCCAAATTACAGATCGCTGCGTACAATAGAGGCCAAGAAAATTGACTTAGAAATTTTGGTGGTCGGCGTGTTGTGGGTACGAGAATCTCATTTTGGTCACTTTCACGTAGAAGCATGAAAATGGTGCCAAAACGTGCCCATGCGTGTCCAACCAACTCATGAATATTGGAAAATTGTTTCTCTCAAATAGTTTTGGAGATATAAGGGTCCAAAGTTGAAGGAAATTGACCTTTCAAGGGCCATAACTCGAAACTCAATGAAGGAAGACAACTCCCATTTTACCCCATGGCACTTGGGTTAAGGGCGCATCATTTGGCACCAATTATAGGCCGATATCATGAAGTCACCTTTGCACCATTTAGGCACTATCATCCTATTGGTGTCCCGCCAAAACTTGAGGCCCTTATAACTCGCTTTTGTGTATTGCGATTGAGCTGAAATTTTGCATGCTGCTAGTAGACCTCAGTGCCTAGTGGCTTGCAAAATTTCGTGCCGCTACGAAGCGTATCTTGTGAGTTATAAGCCTTCAAACTTCGAGGAAATTAAAGTTTGTGCCTATTTTGCGGGAATACGAAATAAGATACAGAGGTGCAGTATGTATCCTTCAACAGGCATTTATGTGCCCTACCATCGTGCAAAATCCCGGTAACACTGGGGCACGAGAAAGTGCCGAAAGAAAGGACTCTTTCTTACATTGAGGGCTATGGGAAAAATGAAGAAAACGCCGCTACTCAGCCTAGAGGGCGAATACAATAGCAAGCTTTACACCGTTAGTCCGTCCCAATAAAGTACGCCCTCGGGCCAAATTACAGATCGCTGCGTACAATAGAGGCCAAGAAAATTGACTTAGAAATTTTGGTGGTCGGCGTGTTGTGGGTACGAGAATCTCATTTTGGTCACTTTCACGTAGAAGCATGAAAATGGTGCCAAAACGTGCCCATGCGTGTCCAACCAACTCATGAATATTGGAAAATTGTTTCTCTCAAATAGTTTTGGAGATATAAGGGTCCAAAGTTGAAGGAAATTGACCTTTCAAGGGCCATAACTCGAAACTCAATGAAGGAAGACAACTCCCATTTTACCCCATGGCACTTGGGTTAAGGGCGCATCATTTGGCACCAATTATAGGCCGATATCATGAAGTCACCTTTGCACCATTTAGGCACTATCATCCTATTGGTGTCCCGCCAAAACTTGAGGCCCTTATAACTCGCTTTTATGTATTGCGATTGAGCTGAAATTTTGCATGCTGCTAGTAGACCTCAGTGCCTAGTGGCTTGCAAAATTTCGTGCCGCTACGAAGCATATCTTGTGAGTTATAAGCCTTCAAACTTCGAGGAAATTAAAGTTTGTGCCTATTTTGCGGGAATACGAAATAAGATACAGAGGTGCAGTATGTATCCTTCAACAGGCATTTATGTGCCCTACCATCGTGCAAAATCCCGGTAACACTGGGGCACGAGAAAGTGCCGAAATAAAGGACTCTTTTTTACATTGAGGGCTATGGGAAAAATGAAGAAAACGCCGCTACTCAGCCTAGAGGGCGAATACAATAGCAAGCTTTACACCGTTAGTCCGTCCCAATAAAGTACGCCCTCGGGCCAAATTACAGATCGCTGCGTACAATAGAGGCCAAGAAAATTGACTTAGAAATTTTGGTGGTCGGCGTGTTGTGGGTACGAGAATCTCATTTTGGTCACTTTCACGTAGAAGCATGAAAATGGTGCCAAAACGTGCCCATGCGTGTCCAACCAACTCATGAATATTGGAAAATTGTTTCTCTCAAATAGTTTTGGAGATATAAGGGTCCAAAGTTGAAGGAAATTGACCTTTCAAGGGCCATAACTCGAAACTCAATGAAGGAAGACAACTCCCATTTTACCCCATGGCACTTGGGTTAAGGGCGCATCATTTGGCACCAATTATAGGCCGATATCATGAAGTCACCTTTGCACCATTTAGGCACTATCATCCTATTGGTGTCCCGCCAAAACTTGAGGCCCTTATAACTCGCTTTTGTGTATTGCGATTGAGCTGAAATTTTGCATGCTGCTAGTAGACCTCAGTGCCTAGTGGCTTGCAAAATTTCGTGCCGCTACGAAGCGTATCTTGTGAGTTATAAGCCTTCAAACTTCGAGGAAATTAAAGTTTGTGCCTATTTTGCGGGAATACGAAATAAGATACAGAGGTGCAGTATGTATCCTTCAACAGGCATTTATGTGCCCTACCATCGTGCAAAATCCCGGTAACACTGGGGCACGAGAAAGTGCCGAAATAAAGGACTCTTTTTTACATTGAGGGCTATGGGAAAAATGAAGAAAACGCCGCTACTCAGCCTAGAGGGCGAATACAATAGCAAGCTTTACACCGTTAGTCCGTCCCAATAAAGTACGCCCTCGGGCCAAATTACAGATCGCTGCGTACAATAGAGGCCAAGAAAATTGACTTAGAAATTTTGGTGGTCGGCGTGTTGTGGGTACGAGAATCTCATTTTGGTCACTTTCACGTAGAAGCATGAAAATGGTGCCAAAACGTGCCCATGCGTGTCCAACCAACTCATGAATATTGGAAAATTGTTTCTCTCAAATAGTTTTGGAGATATAAGGGTCCAAAGTTGAAGGAAATTGACCTTTCAAGGGCCATAACTCGAAACTCAATGAAGGAAGACAACTCCCATTTTACCCCATGGCACTTGGGTTAAGGGCGCATCATTTGGCACCAATTATAGGCCGATATCATGAAGTCACCTTTGCACCATTTAGGCACTATCATCCTATTGGTGTCCCGCCAAAACTTGAGGCCCTTATAACTCGCTTTTGTGTATTGCGATTGAGCTGAAATTTTGCATGCTGCTAGTAGACCTCAGTGCCTAGTGGCTTGCAAAATTTCGTGCCGCTACGGAGCGTATCTTGTGAGTTATAAGCCTTCAAACTTCGAGGAAATTAAAGTTTGTGCCTATTTTGCGGGAATACGAAATAAGATACAGAGGTGCAGTATGTATCCTTCAACAGGCATTTATGTGCCCTACCATCGTGCAAAATCCCGGTAACACTGGGGCACGAGAAAGTGCCGAAATAAAGGACTCTTTTTTACATTGAGGGCTATGGGAAAAATGAAGAAAACGCCGCTACTCAGCCTAGAGGGCGAATACAATAGCAAGCTTTACACCGTTAGTCCGTCCCAATAAAGTACGCCCTCGGGCCAAATTACAGATCGCTGCGTACAATAGAGGCCAAGAAAATTGACTTAGAAATTTTGGTGGTCGGCGTGTTGTGGGTACGAGAATCTCATTTTGGTCACTTTCACGTAGAAGCATGAAAATGGTGCCAAAACGTGCCCATGCGTGTCCAACCAACTCATGAATATTGGAAAATTGTTTCTCTCAAATAGTTTTGGAGATATAAGGGTCCAAAGTTGAAGGAAATTGACCTTTCAAGGGCCATAACTCGAAACTCAATGAAGGAAGACAACTCCCATTTTACCCCATGGCACTTGGGTTAAGGGCGCATCATTTGGCACCAATTATAGGCCGATATCATGAAGTCACCTTTGCACCATTTAGGCACTATCATCCTATTGGTGTCCCGCCAAAACTTGAGGCCCTTATAACTCGCTTTTGTGTATTGCGATTGAGCTGAAATTTTGCATGCTGCTAGTAGACCTCAGTGCCTAGTGGCTTGCAAAATTTCGTGCCGCTACGAAGCGTATCTTGTGAGTTATAAGCCTTCAAACTTCGAGGAAATTAAAGTTTGTGCCTATTTTGCGGGAATACGAAATAAGATACAGAGGTGCAGTATGTATCCTTCAACAGGCATTTATGTGCCCTACCATCGTGCAAAATCCCGGTAACACTGGGGCACGAGAAAGTGCCGAAATAAAGGACTCTTTCTTACATTGAGGGCTATGGGAAAAATGAAGAAAACGCCGCTACTCAGCCTAGAGGGCGAATACAATAGCAAGCTTTACACCGTTAGTCCGTCCCAATAAAGTACGCCCTCGGGCCAAATTACAGATCGCTGCGTACAATAGAGGCCAAGAAAATTGACTTAGAAATTTTGGTGGTCGGCGTGTTGTGGGTACGAGAATCTCATTTTGGTCACTTTCACGTAGAAGCATGAAAATGGTGCCAAAACGTGCCCATGCGTGTCCAACCAACTCATGAATATTGGAAAATTGTTTCTCTCAAATAGTTTTGGAGATATAAGGGTCCAAAGTTGAAGGAAATTGACCTTTCAAGGGCCATAACTCGAAACTCAATGAAGGAAGACAACTCCCATTTTACCCCATGGCACTTGGGTTAAGGGCGCATCATTTGGCACCAATTATAGGCCGATATCATGAAGTCACCTTTGCACCATTTAGGCACTATCATCCTATTGGTGTCCCGCCAAAACTTGAGGCCCTTATAACTCGCTTTTATGTATTGCGATTGAGCTGAAATTTTGCATGCTGCTAGTAGACCTCAGTGCCTAGTGGCTTGCAAAATTTCGTGCCGCTACGAAGCGTATCTTGTGAGTTATAAGCCTTCAAACTTCGAGGAAATTAAAGTTTGTGCCTATTTTGCGGGAATACGAAATAAGATACAGAGGTGCAGTATGTATCCTTCAACAGGCATTTATGTGCCCTACCATCGTGCAAAATCCCGGTAACACTGGGGCACGAGAAAGTGCCGAAATAAAGGACTCTTTTTTACATTGAGGGCTATGGGAAAAATGAAGAAAACGCCGCTACTCAGCCTAGAGGGCGAATACAATAGCAAGCTTTACACCGTTAGTCCGTCCCAATAAAGTACGCCCTCGGGCCAAATTACAGATCGCTGCGTACAATAGAGGCCAAGAAAATTGACTTAGAAATTTTGGTGGTCGGCGTGTTGTGGGTACGAGAATCTCATTTTGGTCACTTTCACGTAGAAGCATGAAAATGGTGCCAAAACGTGCCCATGCGTGTCCAACCAACTCATGAATATTGGAAAATTGTTTCTCTCAAATAGTTTTGGAGATATAAGGGTCCAAAGTTGAAGGAAATTGACCTTTCAAGGGCCATAACTCGAAACTCAATGAAGGAAGACAACTCCCATTTTACCCCATGGCACTTGGGTTAAGGGCGCATCATTTGGCACCAATTATAGGCCGATATCATGAAGTCACCTTTGCACCATTTAGGCACTATCATCCTATTGGTGTCCCGCCAAAACTTGAGGCCCTTATAACTCGCTTTTGTGTATTGCGATTGAGCTGAAATTTTGCATGCTGCTAGTAGACCCCAGTGCCTAGTGGCTTGCAAAATTTCGTGCCGCTACGAAGCGTATCTTGTGAGTTATAAGCCTTCAAACTTCGAGGAAATTAAAGTTTGTGCCTATTTTGCGGGAATACGAAATAAGATACAGAGGTGCAGTATGTATCCTTCAACAGGCATTTATGTGCCCTACCATCGTGCAAAATCCCGGTAACACTGGGGCACGAGAAAGTGCCGAAATAAAGGACTCTTTTTTACATTGAGGGCTATGGGAAAAATGAAGAAAACGCCGCTACTCAGCCTAGAGGGCGAATACAATAGCAAGCTTTACACCGTTAGTCCGTCCCAATAAAGTACGCCCTCGGGCCAAATTACAGATCGCTGCGTACAATAGAGGCCAAGAAAATTGACTTAGAAATTTTGGTGGTCGGCGTGTTGTGGGTACGAGAATCTCATTTTGGTCACTTTCACGTAGAAGCATGAAAATGGTGCCAAAACGTGCCCATGCGTGTCCAACCAACTCATGAATATTGGAAAATTGTTTCTCTCAAATAGTTTTGGAGATATAAGGGTCCAAAGTTGAAGGAAATTGACCTTTCAAGGGCCATAACTCGAAACTCAATGAAGGAAGACAACTCCCATTTTACCCCATGGCACTTGGGTTAAGGGCGCATCATTTGGCACCAATTATAGGCCGATATCATGAAGTCACCTTTGCACCATTTAGGCACTATCATCCTATTGGTGTCCCGCCAAAACTTGAGGCCCTTATAACTCGCTTTTGTGTATTGCGATTGAGCTGAAATTTTGCATGCTGCTAGTAGACCTCAGTGCCTAGTGGCTTGCAAAATTTCGTGCCGCTACGGAGCGTATCTTGTGAGTTATAAGCCTTCAAACTTCGAGGAAATTAAAGTTTGTGCCTATTTTGCGGGAATACGAAATAAGATACAGAGGTGCAGTATGTATCCTTCAACAGGCATTTATGTGCCCTACCATCGTGCAAAATCCCGGTAACACTGGGGCACGAGAAAGTGCCGAAATAAAGGACTCTTTTTTACATTGAGGGCTATGGGAAAAATGAAGAAAACGCCGCTACTCAGCCTAGAGGGCGAATACAATAGCAAGCTTTACACCGTTAGTCCGTCCCAATAAAGTACGCCCTCGGGCCAAATTACAGATCGCTGCGTACAATAGAGGCCAAGAAAATTGACTTAGAAATTTTGGTGGTCGGCGTGTTGTGGGTACGAGAATCTCATTTTGGTCACTTTCACGTAGAAGCATGAAAATGGTGCCAAAACGTGCCCATGCGTGTCCAACCAACTCATGAATATTGGAAAATTGTTTCTCTCAAATAGTTTTGGAGATATAAGGGTCCAAAGTTGAAGGAAATTGACCTTTCAAGGGCCATAACTCGAAACTCAATGAAGGAAGACAACTCCCATTTTACCCCATGGCACTTGGGTTAAGGGCGCATCATTTGGCACCAATTATAGGCCGATATCATGAAGTCACCTTTGCACCATTTAGGCACTATCATCCTATTGGTGTCCCGCCAAAACTTGAGGCCCTTATAACTCGCTTTTGTGTATTGCGATTGAGCTGAAATTTTGCATGCTGCTAGTAGACCTCAGTGCCTAGTGGCTTGCAAAATTTCGTGCCGCTACGAAGCGTATCTTGTGAGTTATAAGCCTTCAAACTTCGAGGAAATTAAAGTTTGTGCCTATTTTGCGGGAATACGAAATAAGATACAGAGGTGCAGTATGTATCCTTCAACAGGCATTTATGTGCCCTACCATCGTGCAAAATCCCGGTAACACTGGGGCACGAGAAAGTGCCGAAATAAAGGACTCTTTTTTACATTGAGGGCTATGGGAAAAATGAAGAAAACGCCGCTACTCAGCCTAGAGGGCGAATACAATAGCAAGCTTTACACCGTTAGTCCGTCCCAATAAAGTACGCCCTCGGGCCAAATTACAGATCGCTGCGTACAATAGAGGCCAAGAAAATTGACTTAGAAATTTTGGTGGTCGGCGTGTTGTGGGTACGAGAATCTCATTTTGGTCACTTTCACGTAGAAGCATGAAAATGGTGCCAAAACGTGCCCATGCGTGTCCAACCAACTCATGAATATTGGAAAATTGTTTCTCTCAAATAGTTTTGGAGATATAAGGGTCCAAAGTTGAAGGAAATTGACCTTTCAAGGGCCATAACTCGAAACTCAATGAAGGAAGACAACTCCCATTTTACCCCATGGCACTTGGGTTAAGGGCGCATCATTTGGCACCAATTATAGGCCGATATCATGAAGTCATCTTTGCACCATTTAGGCACTATCATCCTATTGGTGTCCCACCAAAACTTGAGGCCCTTATAACTCGCTTTTGTGTATTGCGATTGAGCTGAAATTTTGCATGCTGCTAGTAGACCTCAGTGCCTAGTGGCTTGCAAAATTTCGTGCCGCTACGAAGCGTATCTTGTGAGTTATAAGCCTTCAAACTTCGAGGAAATTAAAGTTTGTGCCTATTTTGCGGGAATACGAAATAAGATACAGAGGTGCAGTATGTATCCTTCAACAGGCATTTATGTGCCCTACCATCGTGCAAAATCCCGGTAACACTGGGGCACGAGAAAGTGCCGAAATAAAGGACTCTTTTTTACATTGAGGGCTATGGGAAAAATGAAGAAAACGCCGCTACTCAGCCTAGAGGGCGAATACAATAGCAAGCTTTACACCGTTAGTCCGTCCCAATAAAGTACGCCCTCGGGCCAAATTACAGATCGCTGCGTACAATAGAGGCCAAGAAAAGTGACTTAGAAATTTTGGTGGTCGGCGTGTTGTGGGTACGAGAATCTCATTTTGGTCACTTTCACGTAGAAGCATGAAAATGGTGCCAAAACGTGCCCATGCGTGTCCAACCAACTCATGAATATTGGAAAATTGTTTCTCTCAAATAGTTTTGGAGATATAAGGGTCCAAAGTTGAAGGAAATTGACCTTTCAAGGGCCATAACTCGAAACTCAATGAAGGAAGACAACTCCCATTTTACCCCATGGCACTTGGGTTAAGGGCGCATCATTTGGCACCAATTATAGGCCGATATCATGAAGTCACCTTTGCACCATTTAGGCACTATCATCCTATTGGTGTCCCGCCAAAACTTGAGGCCCTTATAACTCGCTTTTGTGTATTGCGATTGAGCTGAAATTTTGCATGCTGCTAGTAGACCTCAGTGCCTAGTGGCTTGCAAAATTTCGTGCCGCTACGAAGCGTATCTTGTGAGTTATAAGCCTTCAAACTTCGAGGAAATTAAAGTTTGTGCCTATTTTGCGGGAATACGAAATAAGATACAGAGGTGCAGTATGTATCCTTCAACAGGCATTTATGTGCCCTACCATCGTGCAAAATCCCGGTAACACTGGGGCACGAGAAAGTGCCGAAATAAAGGACTCTTTTTTACATTGAGGGCTATGGGAAAAATGAAGAAAACGCCGCTACTCAGCCTAGAGGGCGAATACAATAGCAAGCTTTACACCGTTAGTCCGTCCCAATAAAGTACGCCCTCGGGCCAAATTACAGATCGCTGCGTACAATAGAGGCCAAGAAAATTGACTTAGAAATTTTGGTGGTCGGCGTGTTGTGGGTACGAGAATCTCATTTTGGTCACTTTCACGTAGAAGCATGAAAATGGTGCCAAAACGTGCCCATGCGTGTCCAACCAACTCATGAATATTGGAAAATTGTTTCTCTCAAATAGTTTTGGAGATATAAGGGTCCAAAGTTGAAGGAAATTGACCTTTCAAGGGCCATAACTCGAAACTCAATGAAGGAAGACAACTCCCATTTTACCCCATGGCACTTGGTTTAAGGGCGCATCATTTGGCACCAATTATAGGCCGATATCATGAAGTCACCTTTGCACCATTTAGGCACTATCATCCTATTGGTGTCCCGCCAAAACTTTAGGCCCTTATAACTCGCTTTTGTGTATTGCGATTGAGCTGAAATTTTGCATGCTGCTAGTAGACCTCAGTGCCTAGTGGCTTGCAAAATTTCGTGCCGCTACGAAGCGTATCTTGTGAGTTATAAGCCTTCAAACTTCGAGGAAATTAAAGTTTGTGCCTATTTTGCGGGAATACGAAATAAGATACAGAGGTGCAGTATGTATCCTTCAACAGGCATTTATGTGTCCTACCATCGTGCAAAATCCCGGTAACACTGGGGCACGAGAAAGTGCCGAAATAAAGGACTCTTTTTTACATTGAGGGCTATGGGAAAAATGAAGAAAACGCCGCTACTCAGCCTAGAGGGCGAATACAATAGCAAGCTTTACACCGTTAGTCCGTCCCAATAAAGTACGCCCTCGGGCCAAATTACAGATCGCTGCGTACAATAGAGGCCAAGAAAATTGACTTAGAAATTTTGG
This sequence comes from Lucinisca nassula, assembly GCA_963580285.1. Taxonomy (NCBI): domain Eukaryota; kingdom Metazoa; phylum Mollusca; class Bivalvia; order Lucinida; family Lucinidae; genus Lucinisca; species Lucinisca nassula. The sequence goes on from OY757023.1 coordinate 132,665,671, forward strand.
TGGTCGGCGTGTTGTGGGTACGAGAATCTCATTTTGGTCACTTTCACGTAGAAGCATGAAAATGGTGCCAAAACGTGCCCATGCGTGTCCAACCAACTCATGAATATTGGAAAATTGTTTCTCTCAAATAGTTTTGGAGATATAAGGGTCCAAAGTTGAAGGAAATTGACCTTTCAAGGGCCATAACTCGAAACTCAATGAAGGAAGACAACTCCCATTTTACCCCATGGCACTTGGGTTAAGGGCGCATCATTTGGCACCAATTATAGGCCGATATCATGAAGTCACCTTTGCACCATTTAGGCACTATCATCCTATTGGTGTCCCGCCAAAACTTGAGGCCCTTATAACTCGCTTTTGTGTATTGCGATTGAGCTGAAATTTTGCATGCTGCTAGTAGACCTCAGTGCCTAGTGGCTTGCAAAATTTCGTGCCGCTACGAAGCGTATCTTGTGAGTTATAAGCCTTCAAACTTCGAGGAAATTAAAGTTTGTGCCTATTTTGCGGGAATACGAAATAAGATACAGAGGTGCAGTATGTATCCTTCAACAGGCATTTATGTGCCCTACCATCGTGCAAAATCCCGGTAACACTGGGGCACGAGAAAGTGCCGAAATAAAGGACTCTTTTTTACATTGAGGGCTATGGGAAAAATGAAGAAAACGCCGCTACTCAGCCTAGAGGGCGAATACAATAGCAAGCTTTACACCGTTAGTCCGTCCAAATAAAGTACGCCCTCGGGCCAAATTACAGATCGCTGCGTACAATAGAGGCCAAGAAAATTGACTTAGAAATTTTGGTGGTCGGCGTGTTGTGGGTACGAGAATCTCATTTTGGTCACTTTCACGTAGAAGCATGAAAATGGTGCCAAAACGTGCCCATGCGTGTCCAACCAACTCATGAATATTGGAAAATTGTTTCTCTCAAATAGTTTTGGAGATATAAGGGTCCAAAGTTGAAGGAAATTGACCTTTCAAGGGCCATAACTCGAAACTCAATGAAGGAAGACAACTCCCATTTTACCCCATGGCACTTGGGTTAAGGGCGCATCATTTGGCACCAATTATAGGCCGATATCATGAAGTCACCTTTGCACCATTTAGGCACTATCATCCTATTGGTGTCCCGCCAAAACTTGAGGCCCTTATAACTCGCTTTTGTGTATTGCGATTGAGCTGAAATTTTGCATGCTGCTAGTAGACCTCAGTGCCTAGTGGCTTGCAAATTTTCGTGCCGCTACGAAGCGTATCTTGTGAGTTATAAGCCTTCAAACTTCGAGGAAATTAAAGTTTGTGCCTATTTTGCGGGAATACGAAATAAGATACAGAGGTGCAGTATGTATCCTTCAACAGGCATTTATGTGCCCTACCATCGTGCAAAATCCCGGTAACACTGGGGCACGAGAAAGTGCCGAAATAAAGGACTCTTTTTTACATTGAGGGCTATGGGAAAAATGAAGAAAACGCCGCTACTCAGCCTAGAGGGCGAATACAATAGCAAGCTTTACACCGTTAGTCCGTCCCAATAAAGTACGCCCTCGGGCCAAATTACAGATCGCTGCGTACAATAGAGGCCAAGAAAATTGACTTAGAAATTTTGGTGGTCGGCGTGTTGTGGGTACGAGAATCTCATTTTGGTCACTTTCACGTAGAAGCATGAAAATGGTGCCAAAACGTGCCCATGCGTGTCCAACCAACTCATGAATATTGGAAAATTGTTTCTCTCAAATAGTTTTGGAGATATAAGGGTCCAAAGTTGAAGGAAATTGACCTTTCAAGGGCCATAACTCGAAACTCAATGAAGGAAGACAACTCCCATTTTACCCCATGGCACTTGGGTTAAGGGCGCATCATTTGGCACCAATTATAGGCCGATATCATGAAGTCACCTTTGCACCATTTAGGCACTATCATCCTATTGGTGTCCCGCCAAAACTTGAGGCCCTTATAACTCGCTTTTGTGTATTGCGATTGAGCTGAAATTTTGCATGCTGCTAGTAGACCTCAGTGCCTAGTGGCTTGCAAAATTTCGTGCCGCTACGAAGCGTATCTTGTGAGTTATAAGCCTTCAAACTTCGAGGAAATTAAAGTTTGTGCCTATTTTGCGGGAATACGAAATAAGATACAGAGGTGCAGTATGTATCCTTCAACAGGCATTTATGTGCCCTACCATCGTGCAAAATCCCGGTAACACTGGGGCACGAGAAAGTGCCGAAATAAAGGACTCTTTTTTACATTGAGGGCTATGGGAAAAATGAAGAAAACGCCGCTACTCAGCCTAGAGGGCGAATACAATAGCAAGCTTTACACCGTTAGTCCGTCCCAATAAAGTACGCCCTCGGGCCAAATTACAGATCGCTGCGTACAATAGAGGCCAAGAAAATTGACTTAGAAATTTTGGTGGTCGACGTGTTGTGGGTACGAGAATCTCATTTTGGTCTCTTTCACGTAGAAGCATGAAAATGGTGCCAAAACGTGCCCATGCGTGTCCAACCAACTCATGAATATTGGAAAATTGTTTCTCTCAAATAGTTTTGGAGATATAAGGGTCCAAAGTTGAAGGAAATTGACCTTTCAAGGGCCATAACTCGAAACTCAATGAAGGAAGACAACTCCCATTTTATCCCATGGCACTTGGGTTAAGGGCGCATCATTTGGCACCAATTATAGGCCGATATCATGAAGTCACCTTTGCACCATTTAGGCACTATCATCCTATTGGTGTCCCGCCAAAACTTGAGGCCCTTATAACTCGCTTTTGTGTATTGCGATTGAGCTGAAATTTTGCATGCTGCTAGTAGACCTCAGTGCCTAGTGGCTTGCAAAATTTCGTGCCGCTACGAAGCGCATCTTGTGAGTTATAAGCCTTCAAACTTCGAGGAAATTAAAGTTTGTGCCTATTTTGCGGGAATACGAAATAAGATACAGAGGTGCAGTATGTATCCTTCAACAGGCATTTATGTGCCCTACCATCGTGCAAAATCCCGGTAACACTGGGGCACGAGAAAGTGCCGAAATAAAGGACTCTTTTTTACATTGAGGGCTATGGGAAAAATGAAGAAAACGCCGCTACTCAGCCTAGAGGGCCATTACAATAGCAAGCTTTACACCGTTAGTCCGTCCCAATAAAGTACGCCCTCGGGCCAAATTACAGATCGCTGCGTACAATAGAGGCCAAGAAAATTGACTTAGAAATTTTGGTGGTCGGCGTGTTGTGGGTACGAGAATCTCATTTTGGTCACTTTCACGTAGAAGCATGAAAATGGTGCCAAAACGTGCCCATGCGTGTCCAACCAACTCATGAATATTGGAAAATTGTTTCTCTCAAATAGTTTTGGAGATATAAGGGTCCAAAGTTGAAGGAAATTGACCTTTCAAGGGCCATAACTCGAAACTCAATGAAGGAAGACAACTCCCATTTTACCCCATGGCACTTGGGTTAAGGGCGCATCATTTGGCACCAATTATAGGCCGATATCATGAAGTCACCTTTGCACCATTTAGGCACTATCATCCTATTGGTGTCCCGCCAAAACTTGAGGCCCTTATAACTCGCTTTTGTGTAATTGCGATTGAGCTGAAATTTTGCATGCTGCTAGTAGACCTCAGTGCCTAGTGGCTTGCAAACTTTCGTGCCGCTACGAAGCGTATCTTGTGAGTTATAAGCCTTCAAACTTCGAGGAAATTAAAGTTTGTGCCTATTTTGCGGGAATACGAAATAAGATACAGAGGTGCAGTATGTATCCTTCAACAGGCATTTATGTGCCCTACCATCGTGCAAAATCCCGGTAACACTGGGGCACGAGAAAGTGCCGAAATAAAGGACTCTTTTTTACATTGAGGGCTATGGGAAAAATGAAGAAAACGCCGCTACTCAGCCTAGAGGGCCATTACAATAGCAAGCTTTACACCGTTAGTCCGTCCCAATAAAGTACGCCCTCGGGCCAAATTACAGATCGCTGCGTACAATAGAGGCCAAGAAAATTGACTTAGAAATTTTGGTGGTCGGCGTGTTGTGGGTACGAGAATCTCATTTTGGTCACTTTCACGTAGAAGCATGAAAATGGTGCCAAAACGTGCCCATGCGTGTCCAACCAACTCATGAATATTGGAAAATTGTTTCTCTCAAATAGTTTTGGAGATATAAGGGTCCAAAGTTGAAGGAAATTGACCTTTCAAGGGCCATAACTCGAAACTCAATGAAGGAAGACAACTCCCATTTTACCCCATGGCACTTGGGTTAAGGGCGCATCATTTGGCACCAATTATAGGCCGATATCATGAAGTCACCTTTGCACCATTTAGGCACTATCATCCTATTGGTGTCCCGCCAAAACTTGAGGCCCTTATAACTCGCTTTTGTGTATTGCGATTGAGCTGAAATTTTGCATGCTGCTAGTAGACCTCAGTGCCTAGTGGCTTGCAAAATTTCGTGCCGCTACGAAGCGTATCTTGTGAGTTATAAGCCTTCAAACTTCGAGGAAATTAAAGTTTGTGCCTATTTTGCGGGAATACGAAATAAGATACAGAGGTGCAGTATGTATCCTTCAACAGGCATTTATGTGCCCTACCATCGTGCAAAATCCCGGTAACACTGGGGCACGAGAAAGTGCCGAAATAAAGGACTCTTTTTTACATTGAGGGCTATGGGAAAAATGAAGAAAACGCCGCTACTCAGCCTAGAGGGCGAATACAATAGCAAGCTTTACACCGTTAGTCCGTCCCAATAAAGTACGCCCTCGGGCCAAATTACAGATCGCTGCGTACAATAGAGGCCAAGAAAATTGACTTAGAAATTTTGGTGGTCGGCGTGTTGTGGGTACGAGAATCTCATTTTGGTCACTTTCACGTAGAAGCATGAAAATGGTGCCAAAACGTGCCCATGCGTGTCCAACCAACTCATGAATATTGGAAAATTGTTTCTCTCAAATAGTTTTGGATATATAAGGGTCCAAAGTTGAAGGAAATTGACCTTTCAAGGGCCATAACTCGAAACTCAATGAAGGAAGACAACTCCCATTTTACCCCATGGCACTTGGGTTAAGGGCGCATCATTTGGCACCAATTATAGGCCGATATCATGAAGTCACCTTTGCACCATTTAGGCACTATCATCCTATTGGTGTCCCGCCAAAACTTGAGGCCCTTATAACTCGCTTTTGTGTATTGCGATTGAGCTGAAATTTTGCATGCTGCTAGTAGACCTCAGTGCCTAGTGGCTTGCAAACTTTCGTGCCGCTACGAAGCGTATCTTGTGAGTTATAAGCCTTCAAACTTCGAGGAAATTAAAGTTTGTGCCTATTTTGCGGGAATACGAAATAAGATACAGAGGTGCAGTATGTATCCTTCAACAGGCATTTATGTGCCCTACCATCGTGCAAAATCCCGGTAACACTGGGGCACGAGAAAGTGCCGAAATAAAGGACTCTTTTTTACATTGAGGGCTATGGGAAAAATGAAGAAAACGCCGCTACTCAGCCTAGAGGGCGAATACAATAGCAAGCTTTACACCGTTAGTCCGTCCCAATAAAGTACGCCCTCGGGCCAAATTACAGATCGCTGCGTACAATAGAGGCCAAGAAAATTGACTTAGAAATTTTGGTGGTCGGCGTGTTGCGGGTACGAGAATCTCATTTTGGTCACTTTCACGTAGAAGCATGAAAATGGTGCCAAAACGTGCCCATGCGTGTCCAACCAACTCATGAATATTGGAAAATTGTTTCTCTCAAATAGTTTTGGAGATATAAGGGTCCAAAGTTGAAGGAAATTGACCTTTCAAGGGCCATAACTCGAAACTCAATGAAGGAAGACAACTCCCATTTTACCCCATGGCACTTGGGTTAAGGGCGCATCATTTGGCACCAATTATAGGCCGATATCATGAAGTCACCTTTGCACCATTTAGGCACTATCATCCTATTGGTGTCCCGCCAAAACTTGAGGCCCTTATAACTCGCTTTTGTGTATTGCGATTGAGCTGAAATTTTGCATGCTGCTAGTAGACCTCAGTGCCTAGTGGCTTGCAAAATTTCGTGCCGCTACGAAGCGTATCTTGTGAGTTATAAGCCTTCAAACTTCGAGGAAATTAAAGTTTGTGCCTATTTTGCGGGAATACGAAATAAGATACAGAGGTGCAGTATGTATCCTTCAACAGGCATTTATGTGCCCTACCATCGTGCAAAATCCCGGTAACACTGGGGCACGAGAAAGTGCCGAAATAAAGGACTCTTTTTTACATTGAGGGCTATGGGAAAAATGAAGAAAACGCCGCTACTCAGCCTAGAGGGCGAATACAATAGCAAGCTTTACACCGTTAGTCCGTCCCAATAAAGTACGCCCTCGGGCCAAATTACAGATCTCTGCGTACAATAGAGGCCAAGAAAATTGACTTAGAAATTTTGGTGGTCGGCGTGTTGTGGGTACGAGAATCTCATTTTGGTCACTTTCACGTAGAAGCATGAAAATGGTGCCAAAACGTGCGCATGCGTGTCCAACCAACTCATGAATATTGGAAAATTGTTTCTCTCAAATAGTTTTGGAGATATAAGGGTCCAAAGTTGAAGGAAATTGACCTTTCAAGGGCCATAACTCGAAACTCAATGAAGGAAGACAACTCCCATTTTACCCCATGGCACTTGGGTTAAGGGCGCATCATTTGGCACCAATTATAGGCCGATATCATGAAGTCACCTTTGCACCATTTAGGCACTATCATCCGATTGGTGTCCCGCCAAAACTTTAGGCCCTTATAACTCGCTTTTGTGTATTGCGATTGAGCTGAAATTTTGCATGCTGCTAGTAGACCTCAGTGCCTAGTGGCTTGCAAAATTTCGTGCCGCTACGAAGCGTATCTTGTGAGTTATAAGCCTTCAAACTTCGAGGAAATTAAAGTTTGTGCCTATTTTGCGGGAATACGAAATAAGATACAGAGGTGCAGTATGTATCCTTCAACAGGCATTTATGTGCCCTACCATCGTGCAAAATTCCGGTAACACTGGGGCACGAGAAAGTGCCGAAATAAAGGACTCTTTTTTACATTGAGGGCTATGGGAAAAATGAAGAAAACGCCGCTACTCAGCCTAGAGGGCGAATACAATAGCAAGCTTTACACCGTTAGTCCGTCCCAATAAAGTACGCCCTCGGGCCAAATTACAGATCGCTGCGTACAATAGAGGCCAAGAAAATTGACTTAGAAATTTTGGTGGTCGGCGTGTTGTGGGTACGAGAATCTCATTTTGGTCACTTTCACGTAGAAGCATGGAAATGGTGCCAAAACGTGCCCATGCGTGTCCAACCAACTCATGAATATTGGAAAATTGTTTCTCTCAAATAGTTTTGGAGATATAAGGGTCCAAAGTTGAAGGAAATTGACATTTCAAGGGCCATAACTCGAAACTCAATGAAGGAAGACAACTCCCATTTTACCCCATGGCACTTGGGTTAAGGGCGCATCATTTGGCACCAATTATAGGCCGATATCATGAAGTCACCTTTGCACCATTTAGGCACTATCATCCTATTGGTGTCCCGCCAAAACTTGAGGCCCTTATAACTCGCTTTTGTGTATTGCGATTGAGCTGAAATTTTGCATGCTGCTAGTAGACCTCAGTGCCTAGTGGCTTGCAAAATTTCGTGCCGCTACGAAGCGTATCTTGTGAGTTATAAGCCTTCAAACTTCGAGGAAATTAAAGTTTGTGCCTATTTTGCGGGAATACGAAATAAGATACAGAGGTGCAGTATGTATCCTTCAACAGGCATTTATGTGCCCTACCATCGTGCAAAATCCCGGTAACACTGGGGCACGAGAAAGTGCCGAAATAAAGGACTCTTTTTTACATTGAGGGCTATGGGAAAAATGAAGAAAACGCCGCTACTCAGCCTAGAGGGCGAATACAATAGCAAGCTTTACACCGTTAGTCCGTCCCAATAAAGTACGCCCTCGGGCCAAATTACAGATCGCTGCGTACAATAGAGGCCAAGAAAATTGACTTAGAAATTTTGGTGGTCGGCGTGTTGTGGGTACGAGAATCTCATTTTGGTCACTTTCACGAAGAAGCATGAAAATGGTGCCAAAACGTGCCCATGCGTGTCCAACCAACTCATGAATATTGGAAAATTGTTTCTCTCAAATAGTTTTGGAGATATAAGGGTCCAAAGTTGAAGGAAATTGACCTTTCAAGGGCCATAACTCGAAACTCAATGAAGGAAGACAACTCCCATTTTACCCCATGGCACTTGGGTTAAGGGCGCATCATTTGGCACCAATTATAGGCCGATATCATGAAGTCACCTTTGCACCATTTAGGCACTATCATCCTATTGGTGTCCCGCCAAAACTTGAGGCCCTTATAACTCGCTTTTGTGTATTGCGATTGAGCTGAAATTTTGCATGCTGCTAGAAGACCTCAGTGCCTAGTGGCTTGCAAAATTTCGTGCCGCTACGAAGCGTATCTTGTGAGTTATAAGCCTTCAAACTGCGAGGAAATTAAAGTTTGTGCCTATTTTGCGGGAATACGAAGTAAGATACAGAGGTGCAGTATGTATCCTTCAACAGGCATTTATGTGCCCTACCATCGTGCAAAATCCCGGTAACACTGGGGCACGAGAAAGTGCCGAAATAAAGGACTCTTTTTTACATTGAGGGAAAAATGAAGAAAACGCCGCTACTCAGCCTAGAGGGCGAATACAATAGCAAGCTTTACACCGTTAGTCCGTCCCAATAAAGTACGCCCTCGGGCCAAATTACAGATCGCTGCGTACAATAGAGGCCAAGAAAATTGACTTAGAAATTTTGGTGGTCGGCGTGTTGTGGGTACGAGAATCTCATTTTGGTCACTTTCACGTAGAAGCATGAAAATGGTGCCAAAACGTGCCCATGCGTGTCCAACCAACTCATGAATATTGGAAAATTGTTTCTCTCAAATAGTTTTGGAGATATAAGGGTCCAAAGTTGAAGGAAATTGACCTTTCAAGGGCCATAACTCGAAACTCAATGAAGGAAGACAACTCCCATTTTACCCCATGGCACTTGGGTTAAGGGCGCATCATTTGGCACCAATTATAGGCCGATATCATGAAGTCACCTTTGCACCATTTAGGCACTATCATCCTATTGGTGTCCCGCCAAAACTTGAGGCCCTTATAACTCGCTTTTGTGTATTGCGATTGAGCTGAAATTTTGCATGCTGCTAGTAGACCTCAGTGCCTAGTGGCTTGCAAAATTTCGTGCCGCTACGAAGCGTATCTTGTGAGTTATAAGCCTTCAAACTTCGAGGAAATTAAAGTTTGTGCCTATTTTGCGGGAATACGAAATAAGATACAGAGGTGCAGTATGTATCCTTCAACAGGCATTTATGTGCCCTACCATCGTGCAAAATCCCGGTAACACTGGGGCACGAGAAAGTGCCGAAATAAAGGACTCTTTTTTACATTGAGGGCTATGGGAAAAATGAAGAAAACGCCGCTACTCAGCCTAGAGGGCGAATACAATAGCAAGCTTTACACCGTTAGTCCGTCCCAATAAAGTACGCCCTCGGGCCAAATTACAGATCGCTGCGTACAATAGAGGCCAAGAAAATTGACTTAGAAATTTTGGTGGTCGGCGTGTTGTGGGTACGAGAATCTCATTTTGGTCACTTTCACGTAGAAGCATGAAAATGGTGCCAAAACGTGCCCATGCGTGTCCAACCAACTCATGAATATTGGAAAATTGTTTCTCTCAAATAGTTTTGGAGATATAAGGGTCCAAAGTTGAAGGAAATTGACCTTTCAAGGGCCATAACTCGAAACTCAATGAAGGAAGACAACTCCCATTTTACCCCATGGCACTTGGGTTAAGGGCGCATCATTTGGCACCAATTATAGGCCGATATCATGAAGTCACCTTTGCACCATTTAGGCACTATCATCCTATTGGTGTCCCGCCAAAACTTGAGGCCCTTATAACTCGCTTTTGTGTATTGCGATTGAGCTGAAATTTTGCATGCTGCTAGTAGACCTCAGTGCCTAGTGGCTTGCAAAATTTCGTGCCGCTACGAAGCGTATCTTGTGAGTTATAAGCCTTCAAACTTCGAGGAAATTAAAGTTTGTGCCTATTTTGCGGGAATACGAAATAAGATACAGAGGTGCAGTATGTATCCTTCAACAGGCATTTATGTGCCCTACCATCGTGCAAAATCCCGGTAACACTGGGGCACGAGAAAGTGCCGAAATAAAGGACTCTTTTTTACATTGAGGGCTATGGGAAAAATGAAGAAAACGCCGCTACTCAGCCTAGAGGGCGAATACAATAGCAAGCTTTACACCGTTAGTCCGTCCCAATAAAGTACGCCCTCGGGCCAAATTACAGATCGCTGCGTACAATAGAGGCCAAGAAAATTGACTTAGAAATTTTGGTGGTCGGCGTGTTGTGGGTACGAGAATCTCATTTTGGTCACTTTCACGTAGAAGCATGAAAATGGTGCCAAAACGTGCCCATGCGTGTCCAACCAACTCATGAATATTGGAAAATTGTTTCTCTCAAATAGTTTTGGAGATATAAGGGTCCAAAGTTGAAGGAAATTGACCTTTCAAGGGCCATAACTCGAAACTCAATGAAGGAAGACAACTCCCATTGTACCCCATGGCACTTGGGTTAAGGGCGCATCATTTGGCACCAATTATAGGCCGATATCATGAAGTCACCTTTGCACCATTTAGGCACTATCATCCTATTGGTGTCCCGCCAAAACTTGAGGCCCTTATAACTCGCTTTTGTGTATTGCGATTGAGCTGAAATTTTGCATGCTGCTAGTAGACCTCAGTGCCTAGTGGCTTGCAAAATTTCGTGCCGCTACGAAGCGTATCTTGTGAGTTATAAGCCTTCAAACTTCGAGGAAATTAAAGTTTGTGCCTATTTTGCGGGAATACGAAATAAGATACAGAGGTGCAGTATGTATCCTTCAACAGGCATTTATGTGCCCTACCATCGTGCAAAATCCCGGTAACACTGGGGCACGAGAAAGTGCCGAAATAAAGGACTCTTTTTTACATTGAGGGCTATGGGAAAAATGAAGAAAACGCCGCTACTCAGCCTAGAGGGCGAATACAATAGCAAGCTTTACACCGTTAGTCCGTCCCAATAAAGTACGCCCTCGGGCCAAATTACAGATCGCTGCGTACAATAGAGGCCAAGAAAATTGACTTAGAAATTTTGGTGGTCGGCGTGTTGTGGGTACGAGAATCTCATTTTGGTCACTTTCACGTAGAAGCATGAAAATGGTGCCAAAACGTGCCCATGCGTGTCCAACCAACTCATGAATATTGGAAAATTGTTTCTCTCAAATAGTTTTGGAGATATAAGGGTCCAAAGTTGAAGGAAATTGACATTTCAAGGGCCATAACTCGAAACTCAATGAAGGAAGACAACTCCCATTTTACCCCATGGCACTTGGGTTAAGGGCGCATCATTTGGCACCAATTATAGGCCGATATCATGAAGTCACCTTTGCACCATTTAGGCACTATCATCCTATTGGTGTCCCGCCAAAACTTGAGGCCCTTATAACTCGCTTTTGTGTATTGCGATTGAGCTGAAATTTTGCATGCTGCTAGTAGACCTCAGTGCCTAGTGGCTTGCAAAATTTCGTGCCGCTACGAAGCGTATCTTGTGAGTTATAAGCCTTCAAACTTCGAGGAAATTAAAGTTTGTGCCTATTTTGCGGGAATACGAAATAAGATACAGAGGTGCAGTATGTATCCTTCAACAGGCATTTATGTGCCCTACCATCGTGCAAAATTCCGGTAACACTGGGGCACGAGAAAGTGCCGAAATAAAGGACTCTTTTTTACATTGAGGGCTATGGGAAAAATGAAGAAAACGCCGCTACTCAGCCTAGAGGGCGAATACAATAGCAAGCTTTACACCGTTAGTCCGTCCCAATAAAGTACGCCCTCGGGCCAAATTACAGATCGCTGCGTACAATAGAGGCCAAGAAAATTGACTTAGAAATTTTGGTGGTCGGCGTGTTGTGGGTACGAGAATCTCATTTTGGTCACTTTCACGTAGAAGCATGGAAATGGTGCCAAAACGTGCCCATGCGTGTCCAACCAACTCATGAATATTGGAAAATTGTTTCTCTCAAATAGTTTTGGAGATATAAGGGTCCAAAGTTGAAGGAAATTGACCTTTCAAGGGCCATAACTCGAAACTCAATGAAGGAAGACAACTCCCATTTTACCCCATGGCACTTGGGTTAAGGGCGCATCATTTGGCACCAATTATAGGCCGATATCATGAAGTCACCTTTGCACCATTTAGGCACTATCATCCTATTGGTGTCCCGCCAAAACTTGAGGCCCTTATAACTCGCTTTTGTGTATTGCGATTGAGCTGAAATTTTGCATGCTGCTAGTAGACCTCAGTGCCTAGTGGCTTGCAAAATTTCGTGCCGCTACGAAGCGTATCTTGTGAGTTATAAGCCTTCAAACTTCGAGGAAATTAAAGTTTGTGCCTATTTTGCGGGAATACGAAATAAGATACAGAGGTGCAGTATGTATCCTTCAACAGGCATTTATGTGCCCTACCATCGTGCAAAATCCCGGTAACACTGGGGCACGAGAAAGTGCCGAAATAAAGGACTCTTTTTTACATTGAGGGCTATGGGAAAAATGAAGAAAACGCCGCTACTCAGCCTAGAGGGCGAATACAATAGCAAGCTTTACACCGTTAGTCCGTCCCAATAAAGTACGCCCTCGGGCCAAATTACAGATCGCTGCGTACAATAGAGGCCAAGAAAATTGACTTAGAAATTTTGGTGGTCGGCGTGTTGTGGGTACGAGAATCTCATTTTGGTCACTTTCACGAAGAAGCATGAAAATGGTGCCAAAACGTGCCCATGCGTGTCCAACCAACTCATGAATATTGGAAAATTGTTTCTCTCAAATAGTTTTGGAGATATAAGGGTCCAAAGTTGAAGGAAATTGACCTTTCAAGGGCCATAACTCGAAACTCAATGAAGGAAGACAACTCCCATTTTACCCCATGGCACTTGGGTTAAGGGCGCATCATTTGGCACCAATTATAGGCCGATATCATGAAGTCACCTTTGCACCATTTAGGCACTATCATCCTATTGGTGTCCCGCCAAAACTTGAGGCCCTTATAACTCGCTTTTGTGTATTGCGATTGAGCTGAAATTTTGCATGCTGCTAGAAGACCTCAGTGCCTAGTGGCTTGCAAAATTTCGTGCCGCTACGAAGCGTATCTTGTGAGTTATAAGCCTTCAAACTGCGAGGAAATTAAAGTTTGTGCCTATTTTGCGGGAATACGAAGTAAGATACAGAGGTGCAGTATGTATCCTTCAACAGGCATTTATGTGCCCTACCATCGTGCAAAATCCCGGTAACACTGGGGCACGAGAAAGTGCCGAAATAAAGGACTCTTTTTTACATTGAGGGAAAAATGAAGAAAACGCCGCTACTCAGCCTAGAGGGCGAATACAATAGCAAGCTTTACACCGTTAGTCCGTCCCAATAAAGTACGCCCTCGGGCCAAATTACAGATCGCTGCGTACAATAGAGGCCAAGAAAATTGACTTAGAAATTTTGGTGGTCGGCGTGTTGTGGGTACGAGAATCTCATTTTGGTCACTTTCACGTAGAAGCATGAAAATGGTGCCAAAACGTGCCCATGCGTGTCCAACCAACTCATGAATATTGGAAAATTGTTTCTCTCAAATAGTTTTGGAGATATAAGGGTCCAAAGTTGAAGGAAATTGACCTTTCAAGGGCCATAACTCGAAACTCAATGAAGGAAGACAACTCCCATTTTACCCCATGGCACTTGGGTTAAGGGCGCATCATTTGGCACCAATTATAGGCCGATATCATGAAGTCACCTTTGCACCATTTAGGCACTATCATCCTATTGGTGTCCCGCCAAAACTTGAGGCCCTTATAACTCGCTTTTGTGTATTGCGATTGAGCTGAAATTTTGCATGCTGCTAGTAGACCTCAGTGCCTAGTGGCTTGCAAAATTTCGTGCCGCTACGAAGCGTATCTTGTGAGTTATAAGCCTTCAAACTTCGAGGAAATTAAAGTTTGTGCCTATTTTGCGGGAATACGAAATAAGATACAGAGGTGCAGTATGTATCCTTCAACAGGCATTTATGTGCCCTACCATCGTGCAAAATCCCGGTAACACTGGGGCACGAGAAAGTGCCGAAATAAAGGACTCTTTTTTACATTGAGGGCTATGGGAAAAATGAAGAAAACGCCGCTACTCAGCCTAGAGGGCGAATACAATAGCAAGCTTTACACCGTTAGTCCGTCCCAATAAAGTACGCCCTCGGGCCAAATTACAGATCGCTGCGTACAATAGAGGCCAAGAAAATTGACTTAGAAATTTTGGTGGTCGGCGTGTTGTGGGTACGAGAATCTCATTTTGGTCACTTTCACGTAGAAGCATGAAAATGGTGCCAAAACGTGCCCATGCGTGTCCAACCAACTCATGAATATTGGAAAATTGTTTCTCTCAAATAGTTTTGGAGATATAAGGGTCCAAAGTTGAAGGAAATTGACCTTTCAAGGGCCATAACTCGAAACTCAATGAAGGAAGACAACTCCCATTGTACCCCATGGCACTTGGGTTAAGGGCGCATCATTTGGCACCAATTATAGGCCGATATCATGAAGTCACCTTTGCACCATTTAGGCACTATCATCCTATTGGTGTCCCGCCAAAACTTGAGGCCCTTATAACTCGCTTTTGTGTATTGCGATTGAGCTGAAATTTTGCATGCTGCTAGTAGACCTCAGTGCCTAGTGGCTTGCAAAATTTCGTGCCGCTACGAAGCGTATCTTGTGAGTTATAAGCCTTCAAACTTCGAGGAAATTAAAGTTTGTGCCTATTTTGCGGGAATACGAAATAAGATACAGAGGTGCAGTATGTATCCTTCAACAGGCATTTATGTGCCCTACCATCGTGCAAAATCCCGGTAACACTGGGGCACGAAAAAGTGCCGAAATAAAGGACTCTTTTTTACATTGAGGGCTATGGGAAAAATGAAGAAAACGCCGCTACTCAGCCTAGAGGGCGAATACAATAGCAAGCTTTACACCGTTAGTCCGTCCCAATAAAGTACGCCCTCGGGCCAAATTACAGATCGCTGCGTACAATAGAGGCCAAGAAAATTGACTTAGAAATTTTGGTGGTCGGCGTGTTGTGGGTACGAGAATCTCATTTTGGTCACTTTCACGTAGAAGCATGAAAATGGTGCCAAAACGTGCCCATGCGTGTCCAACCAACTCATGAATATTGGAAAATTGTTTCTCTCAAATAGTTTTGGAGATATAAGGGTCCAAAGTTGAAGGAAATTGACATTTCAAGGGCCATAACTCGAAACTCAATGAAGGAAGACAACTCCCATTTTACCCCATGGCACTTGGGTTAAGGGCGCATCATTTGGCACCAATTATAGGCCGATATCATGAAGTCACCTTTGCACCATTTAGGCACTATCATCCTATTGGTGTCCCGCCAAAACTTGAGGCCCTTATAACTCGCTTTTGTGTATTGCGATTGAGCTGAAATTTTGCATGCTGCTAGTAGACCTCAGTGCCTAGTGGCTTGCAAAATTTCGTGCCGCTACGAAGCGTATCTTGTGAGTTATAAGCCTTCAAACTTCGAAGAAATTAAAGTTTGTGCCTATTTTGCGGGAATACGAAATAAGATACAGAGGTGCAGTATGTATCCTTCAACAGGCATTTATGTGCCCTACCATCGTGCAAAATCCCGGTAACACTGGGGCACGAGAAAGTGCCGAAATAAAGGACTCTTTTTTACATTGAGGGCTATGGGAAAAATGAAGAAAACGCCGCTACTCAGCCTAGAGGGCGAATACAATAGCAAGCTTTACACCGTTAGTCCGTCCCAATAAAGTACGCCCTCGGGCCAAATTACAGATCGCTGCGTACAATAGAGGCCAAGAAAATTGACTTAGAAATTTTGGTGGTCGGCGTGTTGTGGGTACGAGAATCTCATTTTGGTCACTTTCACGTAGAAGCATGAAAATGGTGCCAAAACGTGCCCATGCGTGTCCAACCAACTCATGAATATTGGAAAATTGTTTCTCTCAAATAGTTTTGGAGATATAAGGGTCCAAAGTTGAAGGAAATTGACCTTTCAAGGGCCATAACTCGAAACTCAATGAAGGAAGACAACTCCCATTTTACCCCATGGCACTTGGGTTAAGGGCGCATCATTTGGCACCAATTATAGGCCGATATCATGAAGTCACCTTTGCACCATTTAGGCACTATCATCCTATTGGTGTCCCGCCAAAACTTGAGGCCCTTATAACTCGCTTTTGTGTATTGCGATTGAGCTGAAATTTTGCATGCTGCTAGTAGACCTCAGTGCCTAGTGGCTTGCAAAATTTCGTGCCGCTACGAAGCGTATCTTGTGAGTTATAAGTCTTCAAACTTCGAGGAAATTAAAGTTTGTGCCTATTTTGCGGGAATACGAAATAAGATACAGAGGTGCAGTATGTATCCTTCAACAGGCATTTATGTGCCCTACCATCGTGCAAAATCCCGGTAACACTGGGGCACGAGAAAGTGCCGAAATAAAGGACTCTTTTTTACATTGAGGGCTATGGGAAAAATGAAGAAAACGCCGCTACTCAGCCTAGAGGGCGAATACAATAGCAAGCTTTACACCGTTAGTCCGTCCCAATAAAGTACGCCCTCGGGCCAAATTACAGATCGCTGCGTACAATAGAGGCCAAGAAAATTGACTTAGAAATTTTGGTGGTCGGCGTGTTGTGGGTACGAGAATCTCATTTTGGTCACTTTCACGTAGAAGCATGAAAATGGTGCCAAAACGTGCCCATGCGTGTCCAACCAACTCATGAATATTGGAAAATTGTTTCTCTCAAATAGTTTTGGAGATATAAGGGTCCAAAGTTGAAGGAAATTGACCTTTCAAGGGCCATAACTCGAAACTCAATGAAGGAAGACAACTCCCATTTTACCCCATGGCACTTGGGTTAAGGGTGCATCATTTGGCACCAATTATAGGCCGATATCATGAAGTCACCTTTGCACCATTTAGGCACTATCATCCTATTGGTGTCCCGCCAAAACTTGAGGCCCTTATAACTCGCTTTTGTGTATTGCGATTGAGCTGAAATTTTGCATGCTGCTAGTAGACCTCAGTGCCTAGTGGCTTGCAAAATTTCGTGCCGCTACGAAGCGTATCTTGTGAGTTATAAGCCTTCAAACTTCGAGGAAATTAAAGTTTGTGCCTATTTTGCGGGAATACGAAATAAGATACAGAGGTGCAGTATGTATCCTTCAACAGGCATTTATGTGCCCTACCATCGTGCAAAATCCCGGTAACACTGGGGCACGAGAAAGTGCCGAAATAAAGGACTCTTTTTTACATTGAGGGCTATGGGAAAAATGAAGAAAACGCCGCTACTCAGCCTAGAGGGCGAATACAATAGCAAGCTTTACACCGTTAGTCCGTCCCAATAAAGTACGCCCTCGGGCCAAATTACAGATCGCTGCGTACAATAGAGGCCAAGAAAATTGACTTAGAAATTTTGGTGGTCGGCGTGTTGTGGGTACGAGAATCTCATTTTGGTCACTTTCACGTAGAAGCATGAAAATGGTGCCAAAACGTGCCCATGCGTGTCCAACCAACTCATGAATATTGGAAAATTGTTTCTCTCAAATAGTTTTGGAGATATAAGGGTCCAAAGTTGAAGGAAATTGACCTTTCAAGGGCCATAACTCGAGACTCAATGAAGGAAGACAACTCCCATTTTACCCCATGGCACTTGGGTTAAGGGCGCATCATTTGGCACCAATTATAGGCCGATATCATGAAGTCACCTTTGCACCATTTAGGCACTATCATCCTATTGGTGTCCCGCCAAAACTTGAGGCCCTTATAACTCGCTTTTGTGTATTGCGATTGAGCTGAAATTTTGCATGCTGCTAGTAGACCTCAGTGCCTAGTGGCTTGCAAAATTTCGTGCCGCTACAAAGCGTATATTGTGAGTTATAAGCCTTCAAACTTCGAGGAAATTAAAGTTTGTGCCTATTTTGCGGGAATACGAAATAAGATACAGAGGTGCAGTATGTATCCTTCAACAGGCATTTATGTGCCCTACCATCGTGCAAAATCCCGGTAACACTGGGGCACGAGAAAGTGCCGAAATAAAGGACTCTTTTTTACATTGAGGGCTATGGGAAAAATGAAGAAAACGCCGCTACTCAGCCTAGAGGGCGAATATAATAGCAAGCTTTACACCGTTAGTCCGTCCCAATAAAGTACGCCCTCGGGCCAAATTACAGATCGCTGCGTACAATAGAGGCCAAGAAAATTGACTTAGAAATTTTGGTGGTCGGCGTGTTGTGGGTACGAGAATCTCATTTTGGTCACTTTCACGTAGAAGCATGAAAATGGTGCCAAAACGTGCCCATGCGTGTCCAACCAACTCATGAATATTGGAAAATTGTTTCTCTCAAATAGTTTTGGAGATATAAGGGTCCAAAGTTGAAGGAAATTGACCTTTCAATGGCCATAACTCGAGACTCAATGAAGGAAGACAACTCCCATTTTACCCCATGGCACTTGGGTTAAGGGCGCATCATTTGGCACCAATTATAGGCCGATATCATGAAGTCACCTTTGCACCATTTAGGCACTATCATCCTATTGGTGTCCCGCCAAAACTTGAGGCCCTTATAACTCGCTTTTGTGTATTGCGATTGAGCTGAAATTTTGCATGCTGCTAGTAGACCTCAGTGCCTAGTGGCTCGCAAAATTTCGTGCCGCTAAGAAGCGTATATTGTGAGTTATAAGCCTTCAAACTTCGAGGAAATTAAAGTTTGTGCCTATTTTGCGGGAATACGAAATAAGATACAGAGGTGCAGTATGTATCCTTCAACAGGCATTTATGTGCCCTACCATCGTGCAAAATCCCGGTAACACTGGGGCACGAGAAAGTGCCGAAATAAAGGACTCTTTTTTACATTGAGGGCTATGGGAAAAATGAAGAAAACGCCGCTACTCAGCCTAGAGGGCGAATACAATAGCAAGCTTTACACCGTTAGTCCGTCCCAATAAAGTACGCCCTCGGGCCAAATTACAGATCGCTGCGTACAATAGAGGCCAAGAAAATTGACTTAGAAATTTTGGTGGTCGGCGTGTTGTGGGTACGAGAATCTCATTTTGGTCACTTTCACGTAGAAGCATGAAAATGGTGCCAAAACGTGCCCATGCGTGTCCAACCAACTCATGAATATTGGAAAATTGTTTCTCTCAAATAGTTTTGGAGATATAAGGGTCCAAAGTTGAAGGAAATTGACCTTTCAAGGGCCATAACTCGAAACTCAATGAAGGAAGACAACTCCCATTTTACCCCATGGCACTTGGGTTAAGGGCGCATCATTTGGCACCAATTATAGGCCGATATCATGAAGTCACCTTTGCACCATTTAGGCACTATCATCCTATTGGTGTCCCGCCAAAACTTGAGGCCCTTATAACTCGCTTTTGTGTATTGCGATTGAGCTGAAATTTTGCATGCTGCTAGTAGACCTCAGTGCCTAGTGGCTTGCAAAATTTCGTGCCGCTACGAAGCGTATCTTGTGAGTTATAAGCCTTCAAACTTCGAGGAAATTAAAGTTTGTGCCTATTTTGCGGGAATACGAAATAAGATACAGAGGTGCAGTATGTATCCTTCAACAGGCATTTATGTGCCCTACCATCGTGCAAAATCCCGGTAACACTGGGGCACGAGAAAGTGCCGAAATAAAGGACTCTTTTTTACATTGAGGGCTATGGGAAAAATGAAGAAAACGCCGCTACTCAGCCTAGAGGGCGAATACAATAGCAAGCTTTACACCGTTAGTCCGTCCCAATAAAGTACGCCCTCGGGCCAAATTACAGATCGCTGCGTACAATAGAGGCCAAGAAAATTGACTTAGAAATTTTGGTGGTCGGCGTGTTGTGGGTACGAGAATCTCATTTTGGTCACTTTCACGTAGAAGCATGAAAATGGTGCCAAAACGTGCCCATGCGTGTCCAACCAACTCATGAATATTGGAAAATTGTTTCTCTCAAATAGTTTTGGAGATATAAGGGTCCAAAGTTGAAGGAAATTGACCTTTCAAGGGCCATAACTCGAGACTCAATGAAGGAAGACAACTCCCATTTTACCCCATGGCACTTGGGTTAAGGGCGCATCATTTGGCACCAATTATAGGCCGATATCATGAAGTCACCTTTGCACCATTTAGGCACTATCATCCTATTGGTGTCCCGCCAAAACTTGAGGCCCTTATAACTCGCTTTTGTGTATTGCGATTGAGCTGAAATTTTGCATGCTGCTAGTAGACCTCAGTGCCTAGTGGCTTGCAAAATTTCGTGCCGCTACAAAGCGTATATTGTGAGTTATAAGCCTTCAAACTTCGAGGAAATTAAAGTTTGTGCCTATTTTGCGGGAATACGAAATAAGATACAGAGGTGCAGTATGTATCCTTCAACAGGCATTTATGTGCCCTACCATCGTGCAAAATCCCGGTAACACTGGGGCACGAGAAAGTGCCGAAATAAAGGACTCTTTTTTACATTGAGGGCTATGGGAAAAATGAAGAAAACGCCGCTACTCAGCCTAGAGGGCGAATATAATAGCAAGCTTTACACCGTTAGTCCGTCCCAATAAAGTACGCCCTCGGGCCAAATTACAGATCGCTGCGTACAATAGAGGCCAAGAAAATTGACTTAGAAATTTTGGTGGTCGGCGTGTTGTGGGTACGAGAATCTCATTTTGGTCACTTTCACGTAGAAGCATGAAAATGGTGCCAAAACGTGCCCATGCGTGTCCAACCAACTCATGAATATTGGAAAATTGTTTCTCTCAAATAGTTTTGGAGATATAAGGGTCCAAAGTTGAAGGAAATTGACCTTTCAAGGGCCATAACTCGAAACTCAATGAAGGAAGACAACTCCCATTTTACCCCATGGCACTTGGGTTAAGGGCGCATCATTTGGCACCAATTATAGGCCGATATCATGAAGTCACCTTTGCACCATTTAGGCACTATCATCCTATTGGTGTCCCGCCAAAACTTGAGGCCCTTATAACTCGCTTTTGTGTATTGCGATTGAGCTGAAATTTTGCATGCTGCTAGTAGACCTCAGTGCCTAGTGGCTTGCAAAATTTCGTGCCGCTACGAAGCGTATCTTGTGAGTTATAAGCCTTCAAACTTCGAGGAAATTAAAGTTTGTGCCTATTTTGCGGGAATACGAAATAAGATACAGAGGTGCAGTATGTATCCTTCAACAGGCATTTATGTGCCCTACCATCGTGCAAAATCCCGGTAACACTGGGGCACGAGAAAGTGCCGAAATAAAGGACTCTTTTTTACATTGAGGGCTATGGGAAAAATGAAGAAAACGCCGCTACTCAGCCTAGAGGGCGAATACAATAGCAAGCTTTACACCGTTAGTCCGTCCCAATAAAGTACGCCCTCGGGCCAAATTACAGATCGCTGCGTACAATAGATGCCAAGAAAATTGACTTAGAAATTTTGGTGGTCGGCGTGTTGTGGGTACGAGAATCTCATTTTGGTCACTTTCACGTAGAAGCATGAAAATGGTGCCAAAACGTGCCCATGCGTGTCCAACCAACTCATGAATATTGGAAAATTGTTTCTCTCAAATAGTTTTGGAGATATAAGGGTCCAAAGTTGAAGGAAATTGACCTTTCAAGGGCCATAACTCGAGACTCAATGAAGGAAGACAACTCCCATTTTACCCCATGGCACTTGGGTTAAGGGCGCATCATTTGGCACCAATTATAGGCCGATATCATGAAGTCACCTTTGCACCATTTAGGCACTATCATCCTATTGGTGTCCCGCCAAAACTTGAGGCCCTTATAACTCGCTTTTGTGTATTGCGATTGAGCTGAAATTTTGCATGCTGCTAGTAGACCTCAGTGCCTAGTGGCTTGCAAAATTTCGTGCCGCTACAAAGCGTATATTGTGAGTTATAAGCCTTCAAACTTCGAGGAAATTAAAGTTTGTGCCTATTTTGCGGGAATACGAAATAAGATACAGAGGTGCAGTATGTATCCTTCAACAGGCATTTATGTGCCCTACCATCGTGCAAAATCCCGGTAACACTGGGGCACGAGAAAGTGCCGAAATAAAGGACTCTTTTTTACATTGAGGGCTATGGGAAAAATGAAGAAAACGCCGCTACTCAGCCTAGAGGGCGAATACAATAGCAAGCTTTACACCGTTAGTCCGTCCCAATAAAGTACGCCCTCGGGCCAAATTACAGATCGCTGCGTACAATAGAGGCCAAGAAAATTGACTTAGAAATTTTGGTGGTCGGCGTGTTGTGGGTACGAGAATCTCATTTTGGTCACTTTCACGTAGAAGCATGAAAATGGTGCCAAAACGTGCCCATGCGTGTCCAACCAACTCATGAATATTGGAAAATTGTTTCTCTCAAATAGTTTTGGAGATATAAGGGTCCAAAGTTGAAGGAAATTGACCTTTCAATGGCCATAACTCGAGACTCAATGATGGAAGACAACTCCCATTTTACCCCATGGCACTTGGGTTAAGGGCGCATCATTTGGCACCAATTATAGGCCGATATCATGAAGTCACCTTTGCACCATTTAGGCACTATCATCCTATTGGTGTCCCGCCAAAACTTGAGGCCCTTATAACTCGCTTTTGTGTATTGCGATTGAGCTGAAATTTTGCATGCTGCTAGTAGACCTCAGTGCCTAGTGGCTTGCAAAATTTCGTGCCGCTAAGAAGCGTATATTGTGAGTTATAAGCCTTCAAACTTCGAGGAAATTAAAGTTTGTGCCTATTTTGCGGGAATACGAAATAAGATACAGAGGTGCAGTATGTATCCTTCAACAGGCATTTATGTGCCCTACCATCGTGCAAAATCCCGGTAACACTGGGGCACGAGAAAGTGCCGAAATAAAGGACTCTTTTTTACATTGAGGGCTATGGGAAAAATGAAGAAAACGCCGCTACTCAGCCTAGAGGGCGAATACAATAGCAAGCTTTACACCGTTAGTCCGTCCCAATAAAGTACGCCCTCGGGCCAAATTACAGATCGCTGCGTACAATAGAGGCCAAGAAAATTGACTTAGAAATTTTGGTGGTCGGCGTGTTGTGGGTACGAGAATCTCATTTTGGTCACTTTCACGTAGAAGCATGAAAATGGTGCCAAAACGTGCCCATGCGTGTCCAACCAACTCATGAATATTGGAAAATTGTTTCTCTCAAATAGTTTTGGAGATATAAGGGTCCAAAGTTGAAGGAAATTGACATTTCAAGGGCCATAACTCGAAACTCAATGAAGGAAGACAACTCCCATTTTACCCCATGGCACTTGGGTTAAGGGCGCATCATTTGGCACCAATTATAGGCCGATATCATGAAGTCACCTTCGCACCATTTAGGCACTATCATCCTATTGGTGTCCCGCCAAAACTTGAGGCCCTTATAACTCGCTTTTGTGTATTGCGATTGAGCTGAAATTTTGCATGCTGCTAGTAGACCTCAGTGCCTAGTGGCTCGCAAAATTTCGTGCCGCTAAGAAGCGTATATTGTGAGTTATAAGCCTTCAAACTTCGAGGAAATTAAAGTTTGTGCCTATTTTGCGGGAATACGAAATAAGATACAGAGGTGCAGTATGTATCCTTCAACAGGCATTTATGTGCCCTACCATCGTGCAAAATCCCGGTAACACTGGGGCACGAGAAAGTGCCGAAATAAAGGACTCTTTTTTACATTGAGGGCTATGGGAAAAATGAAGAAAACGCCGCTACTCAGCCTAGAGGGCGAATACAATAGCAAGCTTTACACCGTTAGTCCGTCCCAATAAAGTACGCCCTCGGGCCAAATTACAGATCGCTGCGTACAATAGAGGCCAAGAAAATTGACTTAGAAATTTTGGTGGTCGGCGTGTTGTGGGTACGAGAATCTCATTTTGGTCACTTTCACGTAGAAGCATGAAAATGGTGCCAAAACGTGCCCATGCGTGTCCAACCAACTCATGAATATTGGAAAATTGTTTCTCTCAAATAGTTTTGGAGATATAAGGGTCCAAAGTTGAAGGAAATTGACCTTTCAAGGGCCATAACTCGAAACTCAATGAAGGAAGACAACTCCCATTTTACCCCATGGCACTTGGGTTAAGGGCGCATCATTTGGCACCAATTATAGGCCGATATCATGAAGTCACCTTTGCACCATTTAGGCACTATCATCCTATTGGTGTCCCGCCAAAACTTGAGGCCCTTATAACTCGCTTTTGTGTATTGCGATTGAGCTGAAATTTTGCATGCTGCTAGTAGACCTCAGTGCCTAGTGGCTTGCAAAATTTCGTGCCGCTACGAAGCGTATCTTGTGAGTTATAAGCCTTCAAACTTCGAGGAAATTAAAGTTTGTGCCTATTTTGCGGGAATACGAAATAAGATACAGAGGTGCAGTATGTATCCTTCAACAGGCATTTATGTGCCCTACCATCGTGCAAAATCCCGGTAACACTGGGGCACGAGAAAGTGCCGAAATAAAGGACTCTTTTTTACATTGAGGGCTATGGGAAAAATGAAGAAAACGCCGCTACTCAGCCTAGAGGGCGAATACAATAGCAAGCTTTACACCGTTAGTCCGTCCCAATAAAGTACGCCCTCGGGCCAAATTACAGATCGCTGCGTACAATAGAGGCCAAGAAAATTGACTTAGAAATTTTGGTGGTCGGCGTGTTGTGGGTACGAGAATCTCATTTTGGTCACTTTCACGTAGAAGCATGAAAATGGTGCCAAAACGTGCCCATGCGTGTCCAACCAACTCATGAATATTGGAAAATTGTTTCTCTCAAATAGTTTTGGAGATATAAGGGTCCAAAGTTGAAGGAAATTGACCTTTCAAGGGCCATAACTCGAGACTCAATGAAGGAAGACAACTCCCATTTTACCCCATGGCACTTGGGTTAAGGGCGCATCATTTGGCACCAATTATAGGCCGATATCATGAAGTCACCTTTGCACCATTTAGGCACTATCATCCTATTGGTGTCCCGCCAAAACTTGAGGCCCTTATAACTCGCTTTTGTGTATTGCGATTGAGCTGAAATTTTGCATGCTGCTAGTAGACCTCAGTGCCTAGTGGCTTGCAAAATTTCGTGCCGCTACAAAGCGTATATTGTGAGTTATAAGCCTTCAAACTTCGAGGAAATTAAAGTTTGTGCCTATTTTGCGGGAATACGAAATAAGATACAGAGGTGCAGTATGTATCCTTCAACAGGCATTTATGTGCCCTACCATCGTGCAAAATCCCGGTAACACTGGGGCACGAGAAAGTGCCGAAATAAAGGACTCTTTTTTACATTGAGGGCTATGGGAAAAATGAAGAAAACGCCGCTACTCAGCCTAGAGGGCGAATATAATAGCAAGCTTTACACCGTTAGTCCGTCCCAATAAAGTACGCCCTCGGGCCAAATTACAGATCGCTGCGTACAATAGAGGCCAAGAAAATTGACTTAGAAATTTTGGTGGTCGGCGTGTTGTGGGTACGAGAATCTCATTTTGGTCACTTTCACGTAGAAGCATGAAAATGGTGCCAAAACGTGCCCATGCGTGTCCAACCAACTCATGAATATTGGAAAATTGTTTCTCTCAAATAGTTTTGGAGATATAAGGGTCCAAAGTTGAAGGAAATTGACCTTTCAATGGCCATAACTCGAGACTCAATGAAGGAAGACAACTCCCATTTTACCCCATGGCACTTGGGTTAAGGGCGCATCATTTGGCACCAATTATAGGCCGATATCATGAAGTCACCTTTGCACCATTTAGGCACTATCATCCTATTGGTGTCCCGCCAAAACTTGAGGCCCTTATAACTCGCTTTTGTGTATTGCGATTGAGCTGAAATTTTGCATGCTGCTAGTAGACCTCAGTGCCTAGTGGCTTGCAAAATTTCGTGCCGCTAAGAAGCGTATATTGTGAGTTATAAGCCTTCAAACTTCGAGGAAATTAAAGTTTGTGCCTATTTTGCGGGAATACGAAATAAGATACAGAGGTGCAGTATGTATCCTTCAACAGGCATTTATGTGCCCTACCATCGTGCAAAATCCCGGTAACACTGGGGCACGAGAAAGTGCCGAAATAAAGGACTCTTTTTTACATTGAGGGCTATGGGAAAAATGAAGAAAACGCCGCTACTCAGCCTAGAGGGCGAATACAATAGCAAGCTTTACACCGTTAGTCCGTCCCAATAAAGTACGCCCTCGGGCCAAATTACAGATCGCTGCGTACAATAGAGGCCAAGAAAATTGACTTAGAAATTTTGGTGGTCGGCGTGTTGTGGGTACGAGAATCTCATTTTGGTCACTTTCACGTAGAAGCATGAAAATGGTGCCAAAACGTGCCCATGCGTGTCCAACCAACTCATGAATATTGGAAAATTGTTTCTCTCAAATAGTTTTGGAGATATAAGGGTCCAAAGTTGAAGGAAATTGACATTTCAAGGGCCATAACTCGAAACTCAATGAAGGAAGACAACTCCCATTTTACCCCATGGCACTTGGGTTAAGGGCGCATCATTTGGCACCAATTATAGGCCGATATCATGAAGTCACCTTTGCACCATTTAGGCACTATCATCCTATTGGTGTCCCGCCAAAACTTGAGGCCCTTATAACTCGCTTTTGTGTATTGCGATTGAGCTGAAATTTTGCATGCTGCTAGTAGACCTCAGTGCCTAGTGGCTTGCAAAATTTCGTGCCGCTACGAAGCGTATCTTGTGAGTTATAAGCCTTCAAACTTCGAGGAAATTAAAGTTTGTGCCTATTTTGCGGGAATACGAAATAAGATACAGAGGTGCAGTATGTATCCTTCAACAGGCATTTATGTGCCCTACCATCGTGCAAAATCCCGGAAACACTGGGGCACGAAAAAGTGCCGAAATAAAGGACTCTTTTTTACATTGAGGGCTATGGGAAAAATGAAGAAAACGCCGCTACTCAGCCTAGAGGGCGAATACAATAGCAAGCTTTACACCGTTAGTCCGTCCCAATAAAGTACGCCCTCGGGCCAAATTACAGATCGCTGCGTACAATAGAGGCCAAGAAAATTGACTTAGAAATTTTGGTGGTCGGCGTGTTGTGGATACGAGAATCTCATTTTGGTCACTTTCACGTAGAAGCATGAAAATGGTGCCAAAACGTGCCCATGCGTGTCCAACCAACTCATGAATATTGGAAAATTGTTTCTCTCAAATAGTTTTGGAGATATAAGGGTCCAAAGTTGAAGGAAATTGACCTTTCAAGGGCCATAACTCGAAACTCAATGAAGGAAGACAACTCCAATTTTACCCCATGGCACTTGGGTTAAGGGCGCATCATTTGGCACCAATTATAGGCCGATATCATGAAGTCACCTTTGCACCATTTAGGCACTATCATCCTATTGGTGTCCCGCCAAAACTTGAGGCCCTTATAACTCGCTTTTGTGTATTGCGATTGAGCTGAAATTTTGCATGCTGCTAGTAGACCTCAGTGCCTAGTGGCTTGCAAAATTTCGTGCCGCTACGAAGCGTATCTTGTGAGTTATAAGCCTTCAAACTTCGAGGAAATTAAAGTTTGTGCCTATTTTGCGGGAATACGAAATAAGATACAGAGGTGCAGTATGTATCCTTCAACAGGCATTTATGTGCCCTACCATCGTGCAAAATCCCGGTAACACTGGGGCACGAGAAAGTGCCGAAATAAAGGACTCTTTTTTACATTGAGGGCTATGGGAAAAATGAAGAAAACGCCGCTACTCAGCCTAGAGGGCGAATACAATAGCAAGCTTTACACCGTTAGTCCGTCCCAATAAAGTACGCCCTCGGGCCAAATTACAGATCGCTGCGTACAATAGAGGCCAAGAAAATTGACTTAGAAATTTTGGTGGTCGGCGTGTTGTGGGTACGAGAATCTCATTTTGGTCACTTTCACGTAGAAGCATGAAAATGGTGCCAAAACGTGCCCATGCGTGTCCAACCAACTCATGAATATTGGAAAATTGTTTCTCTCAAATAGTTTTGGAGATATAAGGGTCCAAAGTTGAAGGAAATTGACCTTTCAATGGCCATAACTCGAGACTCAATGAAGGAAGACAACTCCCATTTTACCCCATGGCACTTGGGTTAAGGGCGCATCATTTGGCACCAATTATAGGCCGATATCATGAAGTCACCTTTGCACCATTTAGGCACTATCATCCTATTGGTGTCCCGCCAAAACTTGAGGCCCTTATAACTCGCTTTTGTGTATTGCGATTGAGCTGAAATTTTGCATGCTGCTAGTAGACCTCAGTGCCTAGTGGCTTGCAAAATTTCGTGCCGCTACGAAGCGTATCTTGTGAGTTATAAGCCTTCAAACTTCGAGGAAATTAAAGTTTGTGCCTATTTTGCGGGAATACGAAATAAGATACAGAGGTGCAGTATGTATCCTTCAACAGGCATTTATGTGCCCTACCATCGTGCAAAATCCCGGTAACACTGGGGCACGAGAAAGTGCCGAAATAAAGGACTCTTTTTTACATTGAGGGCTATGGGAAAAATGAAGAAAACGCCGCTACTCAGCCTAGAGGGCGAATACAATAGCAAGCTTTACACCGTTAGTCCGTCCCAATAAAGTACGCCCTCGGGCCAAATTACAGATCGCTGCGTACAATAGAGGCCAAGAAAATTGACTTAGAAATTTTGGTGGTCGGCGTGTTGTGGGTACGAGAATCTCATTTTGGTCACTTTCACGTAGAAGCATGAAAATAGGCCAAAACGTGCCCATGCGTGTCCAACCAACTCATGAATATTGGAAAATTGTTTCTCTCAAATAGTTTTGGAGATATAAGGGTCCAAAGTTGAAGGAAATTGACCTTTCAAGGGCCATAACTCGAAACTCAATGAAGGAAGACAACTCCCATTTTACCCCATGGCACTTGGGTTAAGGGCGCATCATTTGGCACCAATTATAGGCCGATATCATGAAGTCACCTTTGCACCATTTAGGCACTATCATCCTATTGGTGTCCCGCCAAAACTTGAGGCCCTTATAACTCGCTTTTGTGTATTGCGATTGAGCTGAAATTTTGCATGCTGCTAGTAGACCTCAGTGCCTAGTGGCTTGCAAAATTTCGTGCCGCTACGAAGCGTATCTTGTGAGTTATAAGCCTTCAAACTTCGAGGAAATTAAAGTTTGTGCCTATTTTGCGGGAATACGAAATAAGATACAGAGGTGCAGTATGTATCCTTCAACAGGCATTTATGTGCCCTACCATCGTGCAAAATCCCGGTAACACTGGGGCACGAGAAAGTGCCGAAATAAAGGACTCTTTTTTACATTGAGGGCTATGGGAAAAATGAAGAAAACGCCGCTACTCAGCCTAGAGGGCGAATACAATAGCAAGCTTTACACCGTTAGTCCGTCCCAATAAAGTACGCCCTCGGGCCAAATTACAGATCGCTGCGTACAATAGAGGCCAAGAAAATTGACTTAGAAATTTTGGTGGTCGGCGTGTTGTGGGTACGAGAATCTCATTTTGGTCACTTTCACGTAGAAGCATGAAAATGGTGCCAAAACGTGCCCATGCGTGTCCAACCAACTCATGAATATTGGAAAATTGTTTCTCTCAAATAGTTTTGGAGATATAAGGGTCCAAAGTTGAAGGAAATTGACCTTTCAAGGGCCATAACTCGAAACTCAATGAAGGAAGACAACTCCCATTTTACCCCATGGCACTTGGGTTAAGGGCGCATCATTTGGCACCAATTATAGGCCGATATCATGAAGTCACCTTTGCACCATTTAGGCACTATCATCCTATTGGTGTCCCGCCAAAACTTGAGGCCCTTATAACTCGCTTTTGTGTATTGCGATTGAGCTGAAATTTTGCATGCTGCTAGTAGACCTCAGTGCCTAGTGGCTTGCAAAATTTCGTGCCGCTACGAAGCGTATCTTGTGAGTTATAAGCCTTCAAACTTCGAGGAAATTAAAGTTTGTGCCTATTTTGCGGGAATACGAAATAAGATACAGAGGTGCAGTATGTATCCTTCAACAGGCATTTATGTGCCCTACCATCGTGCAAAATCCCGGTAACACTGGGGCACGAGAAAGTGCCGAAATAAAGGACTCTTTTTTACATTGAGGGCTATGGGAAAAATGAAGAAAACGCCGCTACTCAGCCTAGAGGGCGAATACAATAGCAAGCTTTACACCGTTAGTCCGTCCCAATAAAGTACGCCCTCGGGCCAAATTACAGATCGCTGCGTACAATAGAGGCCAAGAAAATTGACTTAGAAATTTTGGTGGTCGGCGTGTTGTGGGTACGAGAATCTCATTTTGGTCACTTTCACGTAGAAGCATGAAAATGGTGCCAAAACGTGCCCATGCGTGTCCAACCAACTCATGAATATTGGAAAATTGTTTCTCTCAAATAGTTTTGGAGATATAAGGGTCCAAAGTTGAAGGAAATTGACCTTTCAAGGGCCATAACTCGAGACTCAATGAAGGAAGACAACTCCCATTTTACCCCATGGCACTTGGGTTAAGGGCGCATCATTTGGCACCAATTATAGGCCGATATCATGAAGTCACCTTTGCACCATTTAGGCACTATCATCCTATTGGTGTCCCGCCAAAACTTGAGGCCCTTATAACTCGCTTTTGTGTATTGCGATTGAGCTGAAATTTTGCATGCTGCTAGTAGACCTCAGTGCCTAGTGGCTTGCAAAATTTCGTGCCGCTACAAAGCGTATATTGTGAGTTATAAGCCTTCAAACTTCGAGGAAATTAAAGTTTGTGCCTATTTTGCGGGAATACGAAATAAGATACAGAGGTGCAGTATGTATCCTTCAACAGGCATTTATGTGCCCTACCATCGTGCAAAATCCCGGTAACACTGGGGCACGAGAAAGTGCCGAAATAAAGGACTCTTTTTTACATTGAGGGCTATGGGAAAAATGAAGAAAACGCCGCTACTCAGCCTAGAGGGCGAATATAATAGCAAGCTTTACACCGTTAGTCCGTCCCAATAAAGTACGCCCTCGGGCCAAATTACAGATCGCTGCGTACAATAGAGGCCAAGAAAATTGACTTAGAAATTTTGGTGGTCGGCGTGTTGTGGGTACGAGAATCTCATTTTGGTCACTTTCACGTAGAAGCATGAAAATGGTGCCAAAACGTGCCCATGCGTGTCCAACCAACTCATGAATATTGGAAAATTGTTTCTCTCAAATAGTTTTGGAGATATAAGGGTCCAAAGTTGAAGGAAATTGACCTTTCAATGGCCATAACTCGAGACTCAATGAAGGAAGACAACTCCCATTTTACCCCATGGCACTTGGGTTAAGGGCGCATCATTTGGCACCAATTATAGGCCGATATCATGAAGTCACCTTTGCACCATTTAGGCACTATCATCCTATTGGTGTCCCGCCAAAACTTGAGGCCCTTATAACTCGCTTTTGTGTATTGCGATTGAGCTGAAATTTTGCATGCTGCTAGTAGACCTCAGTGCCTAGTGGCTTGCAAAATTTCGTGCCGCTAAGAAGCGTATATTGTGAGTTATAAGCCTTCAAACTTCGAGGAAATTAAAGTTTGTGCCTATTTTGCGGGAATACGAAATAAGATACAGAGGTGCAGTATGTATCCTTCAACAGGCATTTATGTGCCCTACCATCGTGCAAAATCCCGGTAACACTGGGGCACGAGAAAGTGCCGAAATAAAGGACTCTTTTTTACATTGAGGGCTATGGGAAAAATGAAGAAAACGCCGCTACTCAGCCTAGAGGGCGAATACAATAGCAAGCTTTACACCGTTAGTCCGTCCCAATAAAGTACGCCCTCGGGCCAAATTACAGATCGCTGCGTACAATAGAGGCCAAGAAAATTGACTTAGAAATTTTGGTGGTCGGCGTGTTGTGGGTACGAGAATCTCATTTTGGTCACTTTCACGTAGAAGCATGAAAATGGTGCCAAAACGTGCCCATGCGTGTCCAACCAACTCATGAATATTGGAAAATTGTTTCTCTCAAATAGTTTTGGAGATATAAGGGTCCAAAGTTGAAGGAAATTGACATTTCAAGGGCCATAACTCGAAACTCAATGAAGGAAGACAACTCCCATTTTACCCCATGGCACTTGGGTTAAGGGCGCATCATTTGGCACCAATTATAGGCCGATATCATGAAGTCACCTTTGCACCATTTAGGCACTATCATCCTATTGGTGTCCCGCCAAAACTTGAGGCCCTTATAACTCGCTTTTGTGTATTGCGATTGAGCTGAAATTTTGCATGCTGCTAGTAGACCTCAGTGCCTAGTGGCTTGCAAAATTTCGTGCCGCTACGAAGCGTATCTTGTGAGTTATAAGCCTTCAAACTTCGAGGAAATTAAAGTTTGTGCCTATTTTGCGGGAATACGAAATAAGATACAGAGGTGCAGTATGTATCCTTCAACAGGCATTTATGTGCCCTACCATCGTGCAAAATCCCGGAAACACTGGGGCACGAGAAAGTGCCGAAATAAAGGACTCTTTTTTACATTGAGGGCTATGGGAAAAATGAAGAAAACGCCGCTACTCAGCCTAGAGGGCGAATACAATAGCAAGCTTTACACCGTTAGTCCGTCCCAATAAAGTACGCCCTCGGGCCAAATTACAGATCGCTGCGTACAATAGAGGCCAAGAAAATTGACTTAGAAATTTTGGTGGTCGGCGTGTTGTGGATACGAGAATCTCATTTTGGTCACTTTCACGTAGAAGCATGAAAATGGTGCCAAAACGTGCCCATGCGTGTCCAACCAACTCATGAATATTGGAAAATTGTTTCTCTCAAATAGTTTTGGAGATATAAGGGTCCAAAGTTGAAGGAAATTGACCTTTCAAGGGCCATAACTCGAAACTCAATGAAGGAAGACAACTCCAATTTTACCCCATGGCACTTGGGTTAAGGGCGCATCATTTGGCACCAATTATAGGCCGATATCATGAAGTCACCTTTGCACCATTTAGGCACTATCATCCTATTGGTGTCCCGCCAAAACTTGAGGCCCTTATAACTCGCTTTTGTGTATTGCGATTGAGCTGAAATTTTGCATGCTGCTAGTAGACCTCAGTGCCTAGTGGCTTGCAAAATTTCGTGCCGCTACGAAGCGTATCTTGTGAGTTATAAGCCTTCAAACTTCGAGGAAATTAAAGTTTGTGCCTATTTTGCGGGAATACGAAATAAGATACAGAGGTGCAGTATGTATCCTTCAACAGGCATTTATGTGCCCTACCATCGTGCAAAATCCCGGTAACACTGGGGCACGAGAAAGTGCCGAAATAAAGGACTCTTTTTTACATTGAGGGCTATGGGAAAAATGAAGAAAACGCCGCTACTCAGCCTAGAGGGCGAATACAATAGCAAGCTTTACACCGTTAGTCCGTCCCAATAAAGTACGCCCTCGGGCCAAATTACAGATCGCTGCGTACAATAGAGGCCAAGAAAATTGACTTAGAAATTTTGGTGGTCGGCGTGTTGTGGGTACGAGAATCTCATTTTGGTCACTTTCACGTAGAAGCATGAAAATGGTGCCAAAACGTGCCCATGCGTGTCCAACCAACTCATGAATATTGGAAAATTGTTTCTCTCAAATAGTTTTGGAGATATAAGGGTCCAAAGTTGAAGGAAATTGACCTTTCAATGGCCATAACTCGAGACTCAATGAAGGAAGACAACTCCCATTTTACCCCATGGCACTTGGGTTAAGGGCGCATCATTTGGCACCAATTATAGGCCGATATCATGAAGTCACCTTTGCACCATTTAGGCACTATCATCCTATTGGTGTCCCGCCAAAACTTGAGGCCCTTATAACTCGCTTTTGTGTATTGCGATTGAGCTGAAATTTTGCATGCTGCTAGTAGACCTCAGTGCCTAGTGGCTTGCAAAATTTCGTGCCGCTACGAAGCGTATCTTGTGAGTTATAAGCCTTCAAACTTCGAGGAAATTAAAGTTTGTGCCTATTTTGCGGGAATACGAAATAAGATACAGAGGTGCAGTATGTATCCTTCAACAGGCATTTATGTGCCCTACCATCGTGCAAAATCCCGGTAACACTGGGGCACGAGAAAGTGCCGAAATAAAGGACTCTTTTTTACATTGAGGGCTATGGGAAAAATGAAGAAAACGCCGCTACTCAGCCTAGAGGGCGAATACAATAGCAAGCTTTACACCGTTAGTCCGTCCCAATAAAGTACGCCCTCGGGCCAAATTACAGATCGCTGCGTACAATAGAGGCCAAGAAAATTGACTTAGAAATTTTGGTGGTCGGCGTGTTGTGGGTACGAGAATCTCATTTTGGTCACTTTCACGTAGAAGCATGAAAATAGGCCAAAACGTGCCCATGCGTGTCCAACCAACTCATGAATATTGGAAAATTGTTTCTCTCAAATAGTTTTGGAGATATAAGGGTCCAAAGTTGAAGGAAATTGACCTTTCAAGGGCCATAACTCGAGACTCAATGAAGGAAGACAACTCCCATTTTACCCCATGGCACTTGGGTTAAGGGCGCATCATTTGGCACCAATTATAGGCCGATATCATGAAGTCACCTTTGCACCATTTAGGCACTATCATCCTATTGGTGTCCCGCCAAAACTTGAGGCCCTTATAACTCGCTTTTGTGTATTGCGATTGAGCTGAAATTTTGCATGCTGCTAGTAGACCTCAGTGCCTAGTGGCTTGCAAAATTTCGTGCCGCTACAAAGCGTATATTGTGAGTTATAAGCCTTCAAACTTCGAGGAAATTAAAGTTTGTGCCTATTTTGCGGGAATACGAAATAAGATACAGAGGTGCAGTATGTATCCTTCAACAGGCATTTATGTGCCCTACCATCGTGCAAAATCCCGGTAACACTGGGGCACGAGAAAGTGCCGAAATAAAGGACTCTTTTTTACATTGAGGGCTATGGGAAAAATGAAGAAAACGCCGCTACTCAGCCTAGAGGGCGAATATAATAGCAAGCTTTACACCGTTAGTCCGTCCCAATAAAGTACGCCCTCGGGCCAAATTACAGATCGCTGCGTACAATAGAGGCCAAGAAAATTGACTTAGAAATTTTGGTGGTCGGCGTGTTGTGGGTACGAGAATCTCATTTTGGTCACTTTCACGTAGAAGCATGAAAATGGTGCCAAAACGTGCCCATGCGTGTCCAACCAACTCATGAATATTGGAAAATTGTTTCTCTCAAATAGTTTTGGAGATATAAGGGTCCAAAGTTGAAGGAAATTGACCTTTCAATGGCCATAACTCGAGACTCAATGAAGGAAGACAACTCCCATTTTACCCCATGGCACTTGGGTTAAGGGCGCATCATTTGGCACCAATTATAGGCCGATATCATGAAGTCACCTTTGCACCATTTAGGCACTATCATCCTATTGGTGTCCCGCCAAAACTTGAGGCCCTTATAACTCGCTTTTGTGTATTGCGATTGAGCTGAAATTTTGCATGCTGCTAGTAGACCTCAGTGCCTAGTGGCTTGCAAAATTTCGTGCCGCTAAGAAGCGTATATTGTGAGTTATAAGCCTTCAAACTTCGAGGAAATTAAAGTTTGTGCCTATTTTGCGGGAATACGAAATAAGATACAGAGGTGCAGTATGTATCCTTCAACAGGCATTTATGTGCCCTACCATCGTGCAAAATCCCGGTAACACTGGGGCACGAGAAAGTGCCGAAATAAAGGACTCTTTTTTACATTGAGGGCTATGGGAAAAATGAAGAAAACGCCGCTACTCAGCCTAGAGGGCGAATACAATAGCAAGCTTTACACCGTTAGTCCGTCCCAATAAAGTACGCCCTCGGGCCAAATTACAGATCGCTGCGTACAATAGAGGCCAAGAAAATTGACTTAGAAATTTTGGTGGTCGGCGTGTTGTGGGTACGAGAATCTCATTTTGGTCACTTTCACGTAGAAGCATGAAAATGGTGCCAAAACGTGCCCATGCGTGTCCAACCAACTCATGAATATTGGAAAATTGTTTCTCTCAAATAGTTTTGGAGATATAAGGGTCCAAAGTTGAAGGAAATTGACATTTCAAGGGCCATAACTCGAAACTCAATGAAGGAAGACAACTCCCATTTTACCCCATGGCACTTGGGTTAAGGGCGCATCATTTGGCACCAATTATAGGCCGATATCATGAAGTCACCTTTGCACCATTTAGGCACTATCATCCTATTGGTGTCCCGCCAAAACTTGAGGCCCTTATAACTCGCTTTTGTGTATTGCGATTGAGCTGAAATTTTGCATGCTGCTAGTAGACCTCAGTGCCTAGTGGCTTGCAAAATTTCGTGCCGCTACGAAGCGTATCTTGTGAGTTATAAGCCTTCAAACTTCGAGGAAATTAAAGTTTGTGCCTATTTTGCGGGAATACGAAATAAGATACAGAGGTGCAGTATGTATCCTTCAACAGGCATTTATGTGCCCTACCATCGTGCAAAATCCCGGAAACACTGGGGCACGAGAAAGTGCCGAAATAAAGGACTCTTTTTTACATTGAGGGCTATGGGAAAAATGAAGAAAACGCCGCTACTCAGCCTAGAGGGCGAATACAATAGCAAGCTTTACACCGTTAGTCCGTCCCAATAAAGTACGCCCTCGGGCCAAATTACAGATCGCTGCGTACAATAGAGGCCAAGAAAATTGACTTAGAAATTTTGGTGGTCGGCGTGTTGTGGATACGAGAATCTCATTTTGGTCACTTTCACGTAGAAGCATGAAAATGGTGCCAAAACGTGCCCATGCGTGTCCAACCAACTCATGAATATTGGAAAATTGTTTCTCTCAAATAGTTTTGGAGATATAAGGGTCCAAAGTTGAAGGAAATTGACCTTTCAAGGGCCATAACTCGAAACTCAATGAAGGAAGACAACTCCAATTTTACCCCATGGCACTTGGGTTAAGGGCGCATCATTTGGCACCAATTATAGGCCGATATCATGAAGTCACCTTTGCACCATTTAGGCACTATCATCCTATTGGTGTCCCGCCAAAACTTGAGGCCCTTATAACTCGCTTTTGTGTATTGCGATTGAGCTGAAATTTTGCATGCTGCTAGTAGACCTCAGTGCCTAGTGGCTTGCAAAATTTCGTGCCGCTACGAAGCGTATCTTGTGAGTTATAAGCCTTCAAACTTCGAGGAAATTAAAGTTTGTGCCTATTTTGCGGGAATACGAAATAAGATACAGAGGTGCAGTATGTATCCTTCAACAGGCATTTATGTGCCCTACCATCGTGCAAAATCCCGGTAACACTGGGGCACGAGAAAGTGCCGAAATAAAGGACTCTTTTTTACATTGAGGGCTATGGGAAAAATGAAGAAAACGCCGCTACTCAGCCTAGAGGGCGAATACAATAGCAAGCTTTACACCGTTAGTCCGTCCCAATAAAGTACGCCCTCGGGCCAAATTACAGATCGCTGCGTACAATAGAGGCCAAGAAAATTGACTTAGAAATTTTGGTGGTCGGCGTGTTGTGGGTACGAGAATCTCATTTTGGTCACTTTCACGTAGAAGCATGAAAATGGTGCCAAAACGTGCCCATGCGTGTCCAACCAACTCATGAATATTGGAAAATTGTTTCTCTCAAATAGTTTTGGAGATATAAGGGTCCAAAGTTGAAGGAAATTGACCTTTCAATGGCCATAACTCGAGACTCAATGAAGGAAGACAACTCCCATTTTACCCCATGGCACTTGGGTTAAGGGCGCATCATTTGGCACCAATTATAGGCCGATATCATGAAGTCACCTTTGCACCATTTAGGCACTATCATCCTATTGGTGTCCCGCCAAA
The DNA here is from genome assembly GCA_963580285.1 of Lucinisca nassula. NCBI lineage: Eukaryota > Metazoa > Mollusca > Bivalvia > Lucinida > Lucinidae > Lucinisca > Lucinisca nassula. The sequence goes on from OY757023.1 coordinate 132,703,589, forward strand.
ACTTGAGGCCCTTATAACTCGCTTTTGTGTATTGCGATTGAGCTGAAATTTTGCATGCTGCTAGTAGACCTCAGTGCCTAGTGGCTTGCAAAATTTCGTGCCGCTACGAAGCGTATCTTGTGAGTTATAAGCCTTCAAACTTCGAGGAAATTAAAGTTTGTGCCTATTTTGCGGGAATACGAAATAAGATACAGAGGTGCAGTATGTATCCTTCAACAGGCATTTATGTGCCCTACCATCGTGCAAAATCCCGGTAACACTGGGGCACGAGAAAGTGCCGAAATAAAGGACTCTTTTTTACATTGAGGGCTATGGGAAAAATGAAGAAAACGCCGCTACTCAGCCTAGAGGGCGAATACAATAGCAAGCTTTACACCGTTAGTCCGTCCCAATAAAGTACGCCCTCGGGCCAAATTACAGATCGCTGCGTACAATAGAGGCCAAGAAAATTGACTTAGAAATTTTGGTGGTCGGCGTGTTGTGGGTACGAGAATCTCATTTTGGTCACTTTCACGTAGAAGCATGAAAATAGGCCAAAACGTGCCCATGCGTGTCCAACCAACTCATGAATATTGGAAAATTGTTTCTCTCAAATAGTTTTGGAGATATAAGGGTCCAAAGTTGAAGGAAATTGACCTTTCAAGGGCCATAACTCGAAACTCAATGAAGGAAGACAACTCCCATTTTACCCCATGGCACTTGGGTTAAGGGCGCATCATTTGGCACCAATTATAGGCCGATATCATGAAGTCACCTTTGCACCATTTAGGCACTATCATCCTATTGGTGTCCCGCCAAAACTTGAGGCCCTTATAACTCGCTTTTGTGTATTGCGATTGAGCTGAAATTTTGCATGCTGCTAGTAGACCTCAGTGCCTAGTGGCTTGCAAAATTTCGTGCCGCTACGAAGCGTATCTTGTGAGTTATAAGCCTTCAAACTTCGAGGAAATTAAAGTTTGTGCCTATTTTGCGGGAATACGAAATAAGATACAGAGGTGCAGTATGTATCCTTCAACAGGCATTTATGTGCCCTACCATCGTGCAAAATCCCGGTAACACTGGGGCACGAGAAAGTGCCGAAATAAAGGACTCTTTTTTACATTGAGGGCTATGGGAAAAATGAAGAAAACGCCGCTACTCAGCCTAGAGGGCGAATACAATAGCAAGCTTTACACCGTTAGTCCGTCCCAATAAAGTACGCCCTCGGGCCAAATTACAGATCGCTGCGTACAATAGAGGCCAAGAAAATTGACTTAGAAATTTTGGTGGTCGGCGTGTTGTGGGTACGAGAATCTCATTTTGGTCACTTTCACGTAGAAGCATGAAAATGGTGCCAAAACGTGCCCATGCGTGTCCAACCAACTCATGAATATTGGAAAATTGTTTCTCTCAAATAGTTTTGGAGATATAAGGGTCCAAAGTTGAAGGAAATTGACCTTTCAAGGGCCATAACTCGAAACTCAATGAAGGAAGACAACTCCCATTTTACCCCATGGCACTTGGGTTAAGGGCGCATCATTTGGCACCAATTATAGGCCGATATCATGAAGTCACCTTTGCACCATTTAGGCACTATCATCCTATTGGTGTCCCGCCAAAACTTGAGGCCCTTATAACTCGCTTTTGTGTATTGCGATTGAGCTGAAATTTTGCATGCTGCTAGTAGACCTCAGTGCCTAGTGGCTTGCAAAATTTCGTGCCGCTACGAAGCGTATGTTGTGAGTTATAAGCCTTCAAACTTCGAGGAAATTAAAGTTTGTGCCTATTTTGCGGGAATACGAAATAAGATACAGAGGTGCAGTATGTATCCTTCAACAGGTATTTATGTGCCCTACCATCGTGCAAAATCCCGGTAACACTGGGGCACGAGAAAGTGCCGAAATAAAGGACTCTTTTTTACATTGAGGGCTATGGGAAAAATGAAGAAAACGCCGCTACTCAGCCTAGAGGGCGAATACAATAGCAAGCTTTACACCGTTAGTCCGTCCCAATAAAGTACGCCCTCGGGCCAAATTACAGATCGCTGCGTACAATAGAGGCCAAGAAAATTGACTTAGAAATTTTGGTGGTCGGCGTGTTGTGGGTACGAGAATCTCATTTTGGTCACTTTCACGTAGAAGCATGAAAATGGTGCCAAAACGTGCCCATGCGTGTCCAACCAACTCATGAATATTGGAAAATTGTTTCTCTCAAATAGTTTTGGAGATATAAGGGTCCAAAGTTGAAGGAAATTGACCTTTCAAGGGCCATAACTCGAAACTCAATGAAGGAAGACAACTCCCATTTTACCCCATGGCACTTGGGTTAAGGGCGCATCATTTGGCACCAATTATAGGCCGATATCATGAAGTCACCTTTGCACCATTTAGGCACTATCATCCTATTGGTGTCCCGCCAAAACTTGAGGCCCTTATAACTCGCTTTTGTGTATTGCGATTGAGCTGAAATTTTGCATGCTGCTAGTAGACCTCAGTGCCTAGTGGCTTGCAAAATTTTGTGCCGCTACGAAGCGTATCTTGTGAGTTATAAGCCTTCAAACTTCGAGGAAATTAAAGTTTGTGCCTATTTTGCGGGAATACGAAATAAGATACAGAGGTGCAGTATGTATCCTTCAACAGGCATTTATGTGCCCTACCATAGTGCAAAATCCCGGTAACACTGGGGCACGAGAAAGTGCCGAAATAAAGGACTCTTTTTTACATTGAGGGCTATGGGAAAAATGAAGAAAACGCCGCTACTCAGCCTAGAGGGCGAATACAATAGCAAGCTTTACACCGTTAGTCCGTCCCAATAAAGTACGCCCTCGGGCCAAATTACAGATCGCTGCGTACAATAGAGGCCAAGAAAATTGACTTAGAAATTTTGGTGGTCGGCGTGTTGTGGGTACGAGAATCTCATTATGGTCACTTTCACGTAGAAGCATGAAAATGGTGCCAAAACGTGCCCATGTGTGTCCAACCAACTCATGAATGTTGGAAAATTGTTTCTCTCAAATAGTTTTGGAGATATAAGGGTCCAAAGTTGAAGGAAATTGACCTTTCAAGGGCCATAACTCGAAACTCAATGAAGGAAGACAACTCCCATTTTACCCCATGGCACTTGGGTTAAGGGCGCATCATTTGGCACCAATTATAGGCCGATATCATGAAGTCACCTTTGCACCATTTAGGCACTATCATCCTATTGGTGTCCCGCCAAAACTTGAGGCCCTTATAACTCGCTTTTGTGTATTGCGATTGAGCTGAAATTTTGCATGCTGCTAGTAGACCTCAGTGCCTAGTGGCTTGCAAAATTTCGTGCCGCTACGAAGCGTATCTTGTGAGTTATAAGCCTTCAAACTTCGAAGAAATTAAAGTTTGTGCCTATTTTGCGGGAATACGAAATAAGATACAGAGGTGCAGTATGTATCCTTCAACAGGCATTTATGTACCCTACCATCGTGCAAAATCCCGGTAACACTGGGGTACGAGAAAGTGCCGAAATAAAGGACTCTTTTTTACATTGAGGGCTATGGGAAAAATGAAGAAAACGCCGCTACTCAGCCTAGAGGGCGAATACAATAGCAAGCTTTACACCGTTAGTCCGTCCCAATAAAGTACGCCCTCGGGCCAAATTACAGATCGCTGCGTACAATAGAGGCCAAGAAAATTGACTTAGAAATTTTGGTGGTCGGCGTGTTGTGGGTACGAGAATCTCATTTTGGTCACTTTCACGTAGAAGCATGAAAATGGTGCCAAAACGTGCCCATGCGTGTCCAACCAACTCATGAATATTGGAAAATTGTTTCTCTCAAATAGTTTTGGAGATATAAGGGTCCAAAGTTGCAGGAAATTGTCCTTTCAGGGGACATAACTCGAAACTCAATGAAGGAAGACAACTCCCATTTTACCCCATGACACTTGGGTTAAGGGCGCATCATTTGGCACCAATTATAGGCCGATATCATGAAGTCACCTTTGCACCATTTAGGCACTATCATCCTATTGGTGTCCCGCCAAAACTTGAGGCCCTTATAACTCGCTTTTGTGTATTGCGATTGAGCTGAAATTTTGCATGCTGCTAGTAGACCTCAGTGCCTAGTGGCTTGCAAAATTTCGTGCCGCTACGAAGCGTATCTTGTGAGTTATAAGCCTTCAAACTTCGAGGAAATTAAAGTTTGTGCCTATTTTGCGGGAATACGAAATAAGATACAGAGGTGCAGTATGTATCCTTCAACAGGCATTTATGTGCCCTACCATCGTGCAAAATCCCGGTAACACTGGGGCACGAGAAAGTGCCGAAATAAAGGACTCTTTTTTACATTGAGGGCTATGGGAAAAATGAAGAAAACGCCGCTACTCAGCCTAGAGGGCGAATACAATAGCAAGCTTTACACCGTTAGTCCGTCCCAATAAAGTACGCCCTCGGGCCAAATTACAGATCGCTGCGTACAATAGAGGCCAAGAAAATTGACTTAGAAATTTTGGTGGTCGGCGTGTTGTGGGTACGAGAATCTCATTTTGGTCACTTTCACGTAGAAGCATGAAAATGGTGCCAAAACGTGCCCATGTGTGTCCAACCAACTCATGAATGTTGGAAAATTGTTTCTCTCAAATAGTTTTGGAGATATAAGGGTCCAAAGTTGAAGGAAATTGACCTTTCAAGGGCCATAACTCGAAACTCAATGAAGGAAGACAACTCCCATTTTACCCCATGGCACTTGGGTTAAGGGCGCATCATTTGGCACCAATTATAGGCCGATATCATGAAGTCACCTTTGCACCATTTAGGCACTATCATCCTATTGGTGTCCCGCCAAAACTTGAGGCCCTTATAACTCGCTTTTGTGTATTGCGATTGAGCTGAAATTTTGCATGCTGCTAGTAGACCTCAGTGCCTAGTGGCTTGCAAAATTTCGTGCCGCTACGAAGCGTATCTTGTGAGTTATAAGCCTTCAAACTTCGAGGAAATTAAAGTTTGTGCCTATTTTGCGGGAATACGAAATAAGATACAGAGGTGCAGTATGTATCCTTCAACAGGCATTTATGTGCCCTACCATCGTGCAAAATCCCGGTAACACTGGGGTACGAGAAAGTGCCGAAATAAAGGACTCTTTTTTACATTGAGGGCTATGGGAAAAATGAAGAAAATGCCGCTACTCAGCCTAGAGGGCGAATACAATAGCAAGCTTTACACCGTTAGTCCGTCCCAATAAAGTACGCCCTCGGGCCAAATTACAGATCGCTGCGTACAATAGAGGCCAAGAAAATTGACTTAGAAATTTTGGTGGTCGGCGTGTTGTGGGTACGAGAATCTCATTTTGGTCACTTTCACGTAGAAGCATGAAAATGGTGCCAAAACGTGCCCATGCGTGTCCAACCAACTCATGAATATTGGAAAATTGTTTCTCTCAAATAGTTTTGGAGATATAAGGGTCCAAAGTTGAAGGAAATTGACCTTTCAAGGGCCATAACTCGAAACTCAATGAAGGAAGACAACTCCCATTTTACCCCATGGCACTTGGGTTAAGGGCGCATCATTTGGCACCAATTATAGGCCGATATCATGAAGTCACCTTTGCACCATTTAGGCACTATCATCCTATTGGTGTCCCGCCAAAACTTGAGGCCCTTATAACTCGCTTTTGTGTATTGCGATTGAGCTGAAATTTTGCATGCTGCTAGTAGACCTCAGTGCCTAGTGGCTTGCAAAATTTCGTGCCGCTACGAAGCGTATCTTGTGAGTTATAAGCCTTCAAACTTCGAGGAAATTAAAGTTTGTGCCTATTTTGCGGGAATACGAAATAAGATACAGAGGTGCAGTATGTATCCTTCAACAGGCATTTATGTGCCCTACCATCGTGCAAAATCCCGGTAACACTGGGGCACGAGAAAGTGCCGAAATAAAGGACTCTTTTTTACATTGAGGGCTATGGGAAAAATGAAGAAAACGCCGCTACTCAGCCTAGAGGGCGAATACAATAGCAAGCTTTACACCGTTAGTCCGTCCCAATAAAGTACGCCCTCGGGCCAAATTACAGATCGCTGCGTACAATAGAGGCCAAGAAAATTGACTTAGAAATTTTGGTGGTCGGCGTGTTGTGGGTACGAGAATTTCATTTTGGTCACTTTCACGTAGAAGCATGAAAATGGTGCCAAAACGTGCCCATGCGTGTCCAACCAACTCATGAATATTGGAAAATTGTTTCTCTCAAATAGTTTTGGAGATATAAGGGTCCAAAGTTGCAGGAAATTGTCCTTTCAAGGGCCATAACTCGAAACTCAATGAAGGAAGACAACTCCCATTTTACCCCATGACACTTGGGTTAAGGGCGCATCATTTGGCACCAATTATAGGCCGATATCATGAAGTCACCTTTGCACCATTTAGGCACTATCATCCTATTGGTGTCCCGCCAAAACTTGAGGCCCTTATAACTCGCTTTTGTGTATTGCGATTGAGCTGAAATTTTGCATGCTGCTAGTAGACCTCAGTGCCTAGTGGCTTGCAAAATTTCGTGCCGCTACGAAGCGTATCTTGTGAGTTATAAGCCTTCAAACTTCGAGGAAATTAAAGTTTGTGCCTATTTTACGGGAATACGAAATAAGATACAGAGGTGCAGTATGTATCCTTCAACAGGCATTTATGTGTCCTACCATCGTGCAAAATCCCGGTAACACTGGGGCACGAGAAAGTGCCGAAATAAAGGACTCTTTTTTACATTGAGGGCTATGGGAAAAATGAAGAAAACGCCGCTACTCAGCCTAGAGGGCGAATACAATAGCAAGCTTTACACCGTTAGTCCGTCCCAATAAAGTACGCCCTCGGGCCAAATTACAGATCGCTGCGTACAATAGAGGCCAAGAAAATTGACTTAGAAATTTTGGTGGTCGGCGTGTTGTGGGTACGAGAATCTCATTTTGGTCACTTTCACGTAGAAGCATGAAAATGGTGCCAAAACGTGCCCATGCGTGTCCAACCAACTCATGAATATTGGAAAATTGTTTCTCTCAAATAGTTTTGGAGATATAAGGGTCCAAAGTTGAAGGAAATTGACCTTTCAAGGGCCATAACTCGAAACTCAATGAAGGAAGACAACTCCCATTTTACCCCATGGCACTTGGGTTAAGGGCGCATCATTTGGCACCAATTATAGGCCGATATCATGAAGTCACCTTTGCACCATTTAGGCACTATCATCCTATTGGTGTCCCGCCAAAACTTGAGGCCCTTATAACTCGCTTTTGTGTATTGCGATTGAGCTGAAATTTTGCATGCTGCTAGTAGACCTCAGTGCCTAGTGGCTTGCAAAATTTCGTGCCGCTACGAAGCGTATCTTGTGAGTTATAAGCCTTCAAACTTCGAGGAAATTAAAGTTTGTGCCTATTTTGCGGGAATACGAAATAAGATACAGAGGTGCAGTATGTATCCTTCAACAGGCATTTATGTGCCCTACCATCGTGCAAAATCCCGGTAACACTGGGGCACGAGAAAGTGCCGAAATAAAGGACTCTTTTTTACATTGAGGGCTATGGGAAAAATGAAGAAAACGCCGCTACTCAGCCTAGAGGGCGAATACAATAGCAAGCTTTACACCGTTAGTCCGTCCCAATAAAGTACGCCCTCGGGCCAAATTACAGATCGCTGCGTACAATAGAGGCCAAGAAAATTGACTTAGAAATTTTGGTGGTCGGCGTGTTGTGGGTACGAGAATCTCATTTTGGTCACTTTCACGTAGAAGCATGAAAATGGTGCCAAAACGTGCCCATGCGTGTCCAACCAACTCATGAATATTGGAAAATTGTTTCTCTCAAATAGTTTTGGAGATATAAGGGTCCAAAGTTGAAGGAAATTGACCTTTCAAGGGCCATAACTCGAAACTCAATGAAGGAAGACAACTCCCATTTTACCCCATGGCACTTGGGTTAAGGGCGCATCATTTGGCACCAATTATAGGCCGATATCATGAAGTCACCTTTGCACCATTTAGGCACTATCATCCTATTGGTGTCCCGCCAAAACTTGAGGCCCTTATAACTCGCTTTTGTGTATTGCGATTGAGCTGAAATTTTGTATGCTGCTAGTAGACCTCAGTGCCTAGTGGCTTGCAAAATTTCGTGCCGCTAGGAAGCGTATCTTGTGAGTTATAAGCCTTCAAACTTCGAGGAAATTAAAGTTTGTGCCTATTTTGCGGGAATACGAAATAAGATACAGAGGTGCAGTAAATATCCTTCAACAGGCATTTATGTACCCTACCATCGTGCAAAATCCCGGTAACACTGGGGCACGAGAAAGTGCCGAAATAAAGGACTCTTTTTTACATTGAGGGCTATGGGAAAAATGAAGAAAACGCCGCTACTCAGCCTAGAGGGCGAATACAATAGCAAGCTTTACACCGTTAGTCCGTCCCAATAAAGTACGCCCTCGGGCCAAATTACAGATCGCTGCGTACAATAGAGGCCAAGAAAATTGACTTAGAAATTTTGGTGGTCGGCGTGTTGTGGGTACGAGAATCTCATTTTGGTCACTTTCACGTAGAAGCATGAAAATGGTGCCAAAACGTGCCCATGCGTGTCCAACCAACTCATGAATATTGGAAAATTTTTTCTCTCAAATAGTTTTGGAGATATAAGGGTCCAAAGTTGAAGGAAATTGACCTTTCAAGGGCCATAACTCGAAACTCAATGAAGGAAGACAACTCCCATTTTACCCCATGGCACTTGGGTTAAGGGCGCATCATTTGGCACCAATTATAGGCCGATATCATGAAGTCACCTTTGCACCATTTAGGCACTATCATCCTATTGGTGTCCCGCCAAAACTTGAGGCCCTTATAACTCGCTTTTGTGTATTGCGATTGAGCTGAAATTTTGCATGCTGCTAGTAGACCTCAGTGCCTAGTGGCTTGCAAAATTTCGTGCCGCTACGAAGCGTATCTTGTGAGTTATAAGCCTTCAAACTTCGAGGAAATTAAAGTTTGTGCCTATTTTGCGGGAATACGAAATAAGATACAGAGGTACAGTATGTATCCTTCAACAGGCATTTATGTGCCCTATCATCGTGCAAAATCCCGGTAACACTGGGGCACGAGAAAGTGCCGAAATAAAGGACTCTTTTTTACATTGAGGGCTATGGGAAAAATGAAGAAAACGCCGCTACTCAGCCTAGAGGGCGAATACAATAGCAAGCTTTACACCGTTAGTCCGTCCCAATAAAGTACGCCCTCGGGCCAAATTACAGATCGCTGCGTACAATAGAGGCCAAGAAAATTGACTTAGAAATTTTGGTGGTCGGCGTGTTGTGGGTACGAGAATCTCATTTTGGTCACTTTCACGTAGAAGCATGAAAATGGTGCCAAAACGTGCCCATGCGTGTCCAACCAACTCATGAATATTGGAAAATTGTTTCTCTCAAATAGTTTTGGAGATATAAGGGTCCAAAGTTGAAGGAAATTGACCTTTCAAGGGCCATAACTCGAAACTCAATGAAGGAAGACAACTCCCATTTTACCCCATGGCACTTGGGTTAAGGGCGCATCATTTGGCACCAATTATAGGCCGATATCATGAAGTCACCTTTGCACCATTTAGGCACTATCATCCTATTGGTGTCCCGCCAAAACTTGAGGCCCTTATAACTCGCTTTTGTGTATTGCGATTGGGCTGAAATTTTGCATGCTGCTAGTAGACCTCAGTGCCTAGTGGCTTGCAAAATTTCGTGCCGCTACGAAGCGTATCTTGTGAGTTATAAGCCTTCAAACTTCGAGGAAATTAAAGTTTGTGCCTATTTTGCGGGAATACGAAATAAGATACAGAGGTGCAGTATGTATCCTTCAACAGGCATTTATGTGCCCTACCATCGTGCAAAATCCCGGTAACACTGGGGCACGAGAAAGTGCCGAAATAAAGGACTCTTTTTTACATTGAGGGCTATGGGAAAAATGAAGAAAACGCCGCTACTCAGCCTAGAGGGCGAATACAATAGCAAGCTTTACACCGTTAGTCCGTCCCCATAAAGTACGCCCTCGGGCCAAATTACAGATCGCTGCGTACAATAGAGGCCAAGAAAATTGACTTAGAAATTTTGGTGGTCGGCGTGTTGTGGGTACGAGAATCTCATTTTGGTCACTTTCACGTAGAAGCATGAAAATGGTGCCAAAACGTGCCCATGCGTGTCCAACCAACTCATGAATATTGGAAAATTGTTTCTCTCAAATAGTTTTGGAGATATAAGGGTCCAAAGTTGAAGGAAATTGACCTTTCAAGGGCCATAACTCGAAACTCAATGAAGGAAGACAACTCCCATTTTACCCCATGGCACTTGGGTTAAGGGCGCATCATTTGGCACCAATTATAGGCCGATATCATGAAGTCACCTTTGCACCATTTAGGCACTATCATCCTATTGGTGTCCCGCCAAAACTTGAGGCCCTTATAACTCGCTTTTGTGTATTGCGATTGAGCTGAAATTTTGCATGCTGCTAGTAGACCTCAGTGCCTAGTGGCTTGCAAAATTTCGTGCCGCTACGAAGCGTATCTTGTGAGTTATAAGCCTTCAAACTTCGAGGAAATTAAAGTTTGTGCCTATTTTGCGGGAATACGAAATAAGATACAGAGGTGCAGTATGTATCCTTCAACAGGCATTTATGTGCCCTACCATCGTGCAAAATCCCGGTAACACTGGGGCACGAGAAAGTGCCGAAATAAAGGACTCTTTTTTACATTGAGGGCTATGGGAAAAATGAAGAAAACGCCGCTACTCAGCCTAGAGGGCGAATACAATAGCAAGCTTTACACCGTTAGTCCGTCCCAATAAAGTACGCCCTCGGGCCAAATTACAGATCGCTGCGTACAATAGAGGCCAAGAAAATTGACTTAGAAATTTTGGTGGTCGGCGTGTTGTGGGTACGAGAATCTCATTTTGGTCACTTTCACGTAGAAGCATGAAAATGGTGCCAAAACGTGCCCATGCGTGTCCAACCAACTCATGAATATTGGAAAATTGTTTCTCTCAAATAGTTTTGGAGATATAAGGGTCCAAAGTTGAAGGAAATTGACCTTTCAAGGGCCATAACTCGAAACTCAATGAAGGAAGACAACTCCCATTTTACCCCATGGCACTTGGGTTAAGGGCGCATCATTTGGCACCAATTATAGGCCGATATCATGAAGTCACCTTTGCACCATTTAGGCACTATCATCCTATTGGTGTCCCGCCAAAACTTGAGGCCCTTATAACTCGCTTTTGTGTATTGCGATTGAGCTGAAATTTTGCATGCTGCTAGTAGACCTCAGTGCCTATTGGCTTGCAAAATTTCGTGCCGCTACGAAGCGTATCTTGTGAGTTATAAGCCTTCAAACTTCGAGGAAATTAAAGTTTGTGCCTAGTTTGCGGGAATACGAAATAAGATACAGAGGTGCAGTATGTATCCTTCAACAGGCATTTATGTGCCCTACCATCGTGCAAAATCCCGGTAACACTGGGGCACGAGAAAGTGCCGAAATAAAGGACTCTTTTTTACATTGAGGGCTATGGGAAAAATGAAGAAAACGCCGCTACTCAGCCTAGAGGGCGAATACAATAGCAAGCTTTACACCGTTAGTCCGTCCCAATAAAGTACGCCCTCGGGCCAAATTACAGATCGCTGCGTACAATAGAGGCCAAGAAAATTGACTTAGAAATTTTGGTGGTCGGCGTGTTGTGGGTACGAGAATCTCATTTTGGTCACTTTCACGTAGAAGCATGAAAATGGTGCCAAAACGTGCCCATGCGTGTCCAACCAACTCATGAATATTGGAAAATTGTTTCTCTCAAATAGTTTTGGAGATATAAGGGTCCAAAGTTGAAGGAAATTGACCTTTCAAGGGCCATAACTCGAAACTCAATGAAGGAAGACAACTCCCATTTTACCCCATGGCACTTGGGTTAAGGGCGCATCATTTGGCACCAATTATAGGCCGATATCATGAAGTCACCTTTGCACCATTTAGGCACTATCATCCTATTGGTGTCCCGCCAAAACTTGAGGCCCTTATAACTCGCTTTTGTGTATTGCGATTGAGCTGAAATTTTGCATGCTGCTAGTAGACCTCAGTGCCTAGTGGCTTGCAAAATTTCGTGCCGCTACGAAGCGTATCTTGTGAGTTATAAGCCTTCAAACTTCGAGGAAATTAAAGTTTGTGCCTATTTTGCGGGAATACGAAATAAGATACAGAGGTGCAGTATGTATCCTTCAACAGGCATTTATGTGCCCTACCATCGTGCAAAATTCCGGTAACACTGGGGCACGAGAAAGTGCCGAAATAAAGGACTCTTTTTTACATTGAGGGCTATGGGAAAAATGAAGAAAACGCCGCTACTCAGCCTAGAGGGCGAATACAATAGCAAGCTTTACACCGTTAGTCCGTCCCAATAAAGTACGCCCTCGGGCCAAATTACAGATCGCTGCGTACAATAGAGGCCAAGAAAATTGACTTAGAAATTTTGGTGGTCGGCGTGTTGTGGGTACGAGAATCTCATTTTGGTCACTTTCACGTAGAAGCATGAAAATGGTGCCAAAACGTGCCCATGCGTGTCCAACCAACTCATGAATATTGGAAAATTGTTTCTCTCAAATAGTTTTGGAGATATAAGGGTCCAAAGTTGAAGGAAATTGACCTTTCAAGGGCCATAACTCGAAACTCATTGAAGGAAGACAACTCCCATTTTACCCCATGGCACTTGGGTTAAGGGCGCATCATTTGGCACCAATTATAGGCCGATATCATGAAGTCACCTTTGCACCATTTAGGCACTATCATCCTATTGGTGTCCCGCCAAAACTTGAGGCCCTTATAACTCGCTTTTGTGTATTGCGATTGAGCTGAAATTTTGCATGCCGCTAGTAGACCTCAGTGCCTAGTGGCTTGCAAAATTTCGTGCCGCTACGAAGCGTATCTTGTGAGTTATAAGCCTTCAAACTTCGAGGAAATTAAAGTTTGTGCCTATTTTGCGGGAATACGAAATGAGATACAGAGGTGCAGTATGTATCCTTCAACAGGCATTTATGTGCCCTACCATCGTGCAAAATCCCGGTAACACTGGGGCACGAGAAAGTGCCGAAATAAAGGACTCTTTTTTACATTGAGGGCTATGGGAAAAATGAAGAAAACGCCGCTACTCAGCCTAGAGGGCGAATACAATAGCAAGCTTTACACCGTTAGTCCGTCCCCATAAAGTACGCCCTCGGGCCAAATTACAGATCGCTGCGTACAATAGAGGCCAAGAAAATTGACTTAGAAATTTTGGTGGTCGGCGTGTTGTGGGTACGAGAATCTCATTTTGGTCACTTTCACGTAGAAGCATGAAAATGGTGCCAAAACGTGCCCATGCGTGTCCAACCAACTCATGAATATTGGAAAATTGTTTCTCTCAAATAGTTTTGGAGATATAAGGGTCCAAAGTTGAAGGAAATTGACCTTTCAAGGGCCATAACTCGAAACTCAATGAAGGAAGACAACTCCCATTTTACCCCATGGCACTTGGGTTAAGGGCGCATCATTTGGCACCAATTATAGGCCGATATCATGAAGTCACCTTTGCACCATTTAGGCACTATCATCCTATTGGTGTCCCGCCAAAACTTGAGGCCCTTATAACTCGCTTTTGTGTATTGCGATTGAGCTGAAATTTTGCATGCTGCTAGTAGACCTCAGTGCCTAGTGGCTTGCAAAATTTCGTGCCGCTACGAAGCGTATCTTGTGAGTTATAAGCCTTCAAACTTCGAGGAAATTAAAGTTTGTGCCTAGTTTGCGGGAATACGAAATAAGATACAGAGGTGCAGTATGTATCCTTCAACAGGCATTTATGTGCCCTACCATCGTGCAAAATCCCGGTAACACTGGGGCACGAGAAAGTGCCGAAATAAAGGACTCTTTTTTACATTGAGGGCTATGGGAAAAATGAAGAAAACGCCGCTACTCAGCCTAGAGGGCGAATACAATAGCAAGCTTTACACCGTTAGTCCGTCCCAATAAAGTACGCCCTCGGGCCAAATTACAGATCGCTGCGTACAATAGAGGCCAAGAAAATTGACTTAGAAATTTTGGTGGTCGGCGTGTTGTGGGTACGAGAATCTCATTTTGGTCACTTTCACGTAGAAGCATGAAAATGGTGCCAAAACGTGCCCATGCGTGTCCAACCAACTCATGAATATTGGAAAATTGTTTCTCTCAAATAGTTTTGGAGATATAAGGGTCCAAAGTTGAAGGAAATTGACCTTTCAAGGGCCATAACTCGAAACTCAATGAAGGAAGACAACTCCCATTTTACCCCATGGCACTTGGGTTAAGGGCGCATCATTTGGCACCAATTATAGGCCGATATCATGAAGTCACCTTTGCACCATTTAGGCACTATCATCCTATTGGTGTCCCGCCAAAACTTGAGGCCCTTATAACTCGCTTTTGTGTATTGCGATTGAGCTGAAATTTTGCATGCTGCTAGTAGACCTCAGTGCCTAGTGGCTTGCAAAATTTCGTGCCGCTACGAAGCGTATCTTGTGAGTTATAAGCCTTCAAACTTCGAGGAAATTAAAGTTTGTGCCTATTTTGCGGGAATACGAAATAAGATACAGAGGTGCAGTATGTATCCTTCAACAGGCATTTATGTGCCCTACCATCGTGCAAAATCCCGGTAACACTGGGGCACGAGAAAGTGCCGAAATAAAGGACTCTTTTTTACATTGAGGGCTATGGGAAAAATGAAGAAAACGCCGCTACTCAGCCTAGAGGGCGAATACAATAGCAAGCTTTACACCGTTAGTCCGTCCCAATAAAGTACGCCCTCGGGCCAAATTACAGATCGCTGCGTACAATAGAGGCCAAGAAAATTGACTTAGAAATTTTGGTGGTCGGCGTGTTGTGGGTACGAGAATCTCATTTTGGTCACTTTCACGTAGAAGCATGAAAATGGTGCCAAAACGTGCCCATGCGTGTCCAACCAACTCATGAATATTGGAAAATTGTTTCTCTCAAATAGTTTTGGAGATATAAGGGTCCAAAGTTGAAGGAAATTGACCTTTCAAGGGCCATAACTCGAAACTCAATGAAGGAAGACAACTCCCATTTTACCCCATGGCACTTGGGTTAAGGGCGCATCATTTGGCACCAATTATAGGCCGATATCATGAAGTCACCTTTGCACCATTTAGGCACTATCATCCTATTGGTGTCCCGCCAAAACTTGAGGCCCTTATAACTCGCTTTTGTGTATTGCGATTGAGCTGAAATTTTGCATGCTGCTAGTAGACCTCAGTGCCTAGTGGCTTGCAAAATTTCGTGCCGCTACGAAGCGTATCTTGTGAGTTATAAGCCTTCAAACTTCGAGGAAATTAAAGTTTGTGCCTAGTTTGCGGGAATACGAAATAAGATACAGAGGTGCAGTATGTATCCTTCAACAGGCATTTATGTGCCCTACCATCGTGCAAAATCCCGGTAACACTGGGGCACGAGAAAGTGCCGAAATAAAGGACTCTTTTTTACATTGAGGGCTATGGGAAAAATGAAGAAAACGCCGCTACTCAGCCTAGAGGGCGAATACAATAGCAAGCTTTACACCGTTAGTCCGTCCCAATAAAGTACGCCCTCGGGCCAAATTACAGATCGCTGCGTACAATAGAGGCCAAGAAAATTGACTTAGAAATTTTGGTGGTCGGCGTGTTGTGGGTACGAGAATCTCATTTTGGTCACTTTCACGTAGAAGCATGAAAATGGTGCCAAAACGTGCCCATGCGTGTCCAACCAACTCATGAATATTGGAAAATTGTTTCTCTCAAATAGTTTTGGAGATATAAGGGTCCAAAGTTGAAGGAAATTGACCTTTCAAGGGCCATAACTCGAAACTCAATGAAGGAAGACAACTCCCATTTTACCCCATGGCACTTGGGTTAAGGGCGCATCATTTGGCACCAATTATAGGCCGATATCATGAAGTCACCTTTGCACCATTTAGGCACTATCATCCTATTGGTGTCCCGCCAAAACTTGAGGCCCTTATAACTCGCTTTTGTGTATTGCGATTGAGCTGAAATTTTGCATGCTGCTAGTAGACCTCAGTGCCTAGTGGCTTGCAAAATTTCGTGCCGCTACGAAGCGTATCTTGTGAGTTATAAGCCTTCAAACTTCGAGGAAATTAAAGTTTGTGCCTATTTTGCGGGAATACGAAATAAGATACAGAGGTGCAGTATGTATCCTTCAACAGGCATTTATGTGCCCTACCATCGTGCAAAATTCCGGTAACACTGGGGCACGAGAAAGTGCCGAAATAAAGGACTCTTTTTTACATTGAGGGCTATGGGAAAAATGAAGAAAACGCCGCTACTCAGCCTAGAGGGCGAATACAATAGCAAGCTTTACACCGTTAGTCCGTCCCAATAAAGTACGCCCTCGGGCCAAATTACAGATCGCTGCGTACAATAGAGGCCAAGAAAATTGACTTAGAAATTTTGGTGGTCGGCGTGTTGTGGGTACGAGAATCTCATTTTGGTCACTTTCACGTAGAAGCATGAAAATGGTGCCAAAACGTGCCCATGCGTGTCCAACCAACTCATGAATATTGGAAAATTGTTTCTCTCAAATAGTTTTGGAGATATAAGGGTCCAAAGTTGAAGGAAATTGACCTTTCAAGGGCCATAACTCGAAACTCATTGAAGGAAGACAACTCCCATTTTACCCCATGGCACTTGGGTTAAGGGCGCATCATTTGGCACCAATTATAGGCCGATATCATGAAGTCACCTTTGCACCATTTAGGCACTATCATCCTATTGGTGTCCCGCCAAAACTTGAGGCCCTTATAACTCGCTTTTGTGTATTGCGATTGAGCTGAAATTTTGCATGCCGCTAGTAGACCTCAGTGCCTAGTGGCTTGCAAAATTTCGTGCCGCTACGAAGCGTATCTTGTGAGTTATAAGCCTTCAAACTTCGAGGAAATTAAAGTTTGTGCCTATTTTGCGGGAATACGAAATGAGATACAGAGGTGCAGTATGTATCCTTCAACAGGCATTTATGTGCCCTACCATCGTGCAAAATCCCGGTAACACTGGGGCACGAGAAAGTGCCGAAATAAAGGACTCTTTTTTACATTGAGGGCTATGGGAAAAATGAAGAAAACGCCGCTACTCAGCCTAGAGGGCGAATACAATAGCAAGCTTTACACCGTTAGTCCGTCCCAATAAAGTACGCCCTCGGGCCAAATTACAGATCGCTGCGTACAATAGAGGCCAAGAAAATTGACTTAGAAATTTTGGTGGTCGGCGTGTTGTGGGTACGAGAATCTCATTTTGGTCACTTTCACGTAGAAGCATGAAAATGGTGCCAAAACGTGCCCATGCGTGTCCAACCAACTCATGAATATTGGAAAATTGTTTCTCTCAAATAGTTTTGGAGATATAAGGGTCCAAAGTTGAAGGAAATTGACCTTTCAAGGGCCATAACTCGAAACTCAATGAAGGAAGACAACTCCCATTTTACCCCATGGCACTTGGGTTAAGGGCGCATCATTTGGCACCAATTATAGGCCGATATCATGAAGTCACCTTTGCACCATTTAGGCACTATCATCCTATTGGTGTCCCGCCAAAACTTGAGGCCCTTATAACTCGCTTTTGTGTATTGCGATTGAGCTGAAATTTTGCATGCTGCTAGTAGACCTCAGTGCCTAGTGGCTTGCAAAATTTCGTGCCGCTACGAAGCGTATCTTGTGAGTTATAAGCCTTCAAACTTCGAGGAAATTAAAGTTTGTGCCTAGTTTGCGGGAATACGAAATAAGATACAGAGGTGCAGTATGTATCCTTCAACAGGCATTTATGTGCCCTACCATCGTGCAAAATCCCGGTAACACTGGGGCACGAGAAAGTGCCGAAATAAAGGACTCTTTTTTACATTGAGGGCTATGGGAAAAATGAAGAAAACGCCGCTACTCAGCCTAGAGGGCGAATACAATAGCAAGCTTTACACCGTTAGTCCGTCCCAATAAAGTACGCCCTCGGGCCAAATTACAGATCGCTGCGTACAATAGAGGCCAAGAAAATTGACTTAGAAATTTTGGTGGTCGGCGTGTTGTGGGTACGAGAATCTCATTTTGGTCACTTTCACGTAGAAGCATGAAAATGGTGCCAAAACGTGCCCATGCGTGTCCAACCAACTCATGAATATTGGAAAATTGTTTCTCTCAAATAGTTTTGGAGATATAAGGGTCCAAAGTTGAAGGAAATTGACCTTTCAAGGGCCATAACTCGAAACTCAATGAAGGAAGACAACTCCCATTTTACCCCATGGCACTTGGGTTAAGGGCGCATCATTTGGCACCAATTATAGGCCGATATCATGAAGTCACCTTTGCACCATTTAGGCACTATCATCCTATTGGTGTCCCGCCAAAACTTGAGGCCCTTATAACTCGCTTTTGTGTATTGCGATTGAGCTGAAATTTTGCATGCTGCTAGTAGACCTCAGTGCCTAGTGGCTTGCAAAATTTCGTGCCGCTACGAAGCGTATCTTGTGAGTTATAAGCCTTCAAACTTCGAGGAAATTAAAGTTTGTGCCTATTTTGCGGGAATACGAAATAAGATACAGAGGTGCAGTATGTATCCTTCAACAGGCATTTATGTGCCCTACCATCGTGCAAAATTCCGGTAACACTGGGGCACGAGAAAGTGCCGAAATAAAGGACTCTTTTTTACATTGAGGGCTATGGGAAAAATGAAGAAAACGCCGCTACTCAGCCTAGAGGGCGAATACAATAGCAAGCTTTACACCGTTAGTCCGTCCCAATAAAGTACGCCCTCGGGCCAAATTACAGATCGCTGCGTACAATAGAGGCCAAGAAAATTGACTTAGAAATTTTGGTGGTCGGCGTGTTGTGGGTACGAGAATCTCATTTTGGTCACTTTCACGTAGAAGCATGAAAATGGTGCCAAAACGTGCCCATGCGTGTCCAACCAACTCATGAATATTGGAAAATTGTTTCTCTCAAATAGTTTTGGAGATATAAGGGTCCAAAGTTGAAGGAAATTGACCTTTCAAGGGCCATAACTCGAAACTCATTGAAGGAAGACAACTCCCATTTTACCCCATGGCACTTGGGTTAAGGGCGCATCATTTGGCACCAATTATAGGCCGATATCATGAAGTCACCTTTGCACCATTTAGGCACTATCATCCTATTGGTGTCCCGCCAAAACTTGAGGCCCTTATAACTCGCTTTTGTGTATTGCGATTGAGCTGAAATTTTGCATGCCGCTAGTAGACCTCAGTGCCTAGTGGCTTGCAAAATTTCGTGCCGCTACGAAGCGTATCTTGTGAGTTATAAGCCTTCAAACTTCGAGGAAATTAAAGTTTGTGCCTATTTTGCGGGAATACGAAATAAGATACAGAGGTGCAGTATGTATCCTTCAACAGGCATTTATGTGCCCTACCATCGTGCAAAATCCCGGTAACACTGGGGCACGAGAAAGTGCCGAAATAAAGGACTCTTTTTTACATTGAGGGCTATGGGAAAAATGAAGAAAACGCCGCTACTCAGCCTAGAGGGCGAATACAATAGCAAGCTTTACACCGTTAGTCCGTCCCAATAAAGTACGCCCTCGGGCCAAATTACAGATCGCTGCGTACAATAGAGGCCAAGAAAATTGACTTAGAAATTTTGGTGGTCGGCGTGTTGTGGGTACGAGAATCTCATTTTGGTCACTTTCACGTAGAAGCATGAAAATGGTGCCAAAACGTGCCCATGCGTGTCCAACCAACTCATGAATATTGGAAAATTGTTTCTCTCAAATAGTTTTGGAGATATAAGGGTCCAAAGTTGAAGGAAATTGACCTTTCAAGGGCCATAACTCGAAACTCAATGAAGGAAGACAACTCCCATTTTACCCCATGGCACTTGGGTTAAGGGCGCATCATTTGGCACCAATTATAGGCCGATATCATGAAGTCACCTTTGCACCATTTAGGCACTATCATCCTATTGGTGTCCCGCCAAAACTTGAGGCCCTTATAACTCGCTTTTGTGTATTGCGATTGAGCTGAAATTTTGCATGCTGCTAGTAGACCTCAGTGCCTAGTGGCTTGCAAAATTTCGTGCCGCTACGAAGCGTATCTTGTGAGTTATAAGCCTTCAAACTTCGAGGAAATTAAAGTTTGTGCCTATTTTGCGGGAATACGAAATAAGATACAGAGGTGCAGTATGTATCCTTCAACAGGCATTTATGTGCCCTACCATCGTGCAAAATCCCGGTAACACTGGGGCACGAGAAAGTGCCGAAATAAAGGACTCTTTTTTACATTGAGGGCTATGGGAAAAATGAAGAAAACGCCGCTACTCAGCCTAGAGGGCGAATACAATAGCAAGCTTTACACCGTTAGTCCGTCCCAATAAAGTACGCCCTCGGGCCAAATTACAGATCGCTGCGTACAATAGAGGCCAAGAAAATTGACTTAGAAATTTTGGTGGTCGGCGTGTTGTGGGTACGAGAATCTCATTTTGGTCACTTTCACGTAGAAGCATGAAAATGGTGCCAAAACGTGCCCATGCGTGTCCAACCAACTCATGAATATTGGAAAATTGTTTCTCTCAAATAGTTTTGGAGATATAAGGGTCCAAAGTTGAAGGAAATTGACCTTTCAAGGGCCATAACTCGAAACTCAATGAAGGAAGACAACTCCCATTTTACCCCATGGCACTTGGGTTAAGGGCGCATCATTTGGCACCAATTATAGGCCGATAACATGAAGTCACCTTTGCACCATTTAGGCACTATCATCCTATTGGTGTCCCGCCAAAACTTGAGGCCCTTATAACTCGCTTTTGTGTATTGCGATTGAGCTGAAATTTTGCATGCTGCTAGTAGACCTCAGTGCCTAGTGGCTTGCAAAATTTCGTGCCGCTACGAAGCGTATCTTGTGAGTTATAAGCCTTCAAACTTCGAGGAAATTAAAGTTTGTGCCTATTTTGCGGGAATACGAAATAAGATACAGAGGTGCAGTATGTATCCTTCAACAGGCATTTATGTGCCCTACCATCGTGCAAAATCCCGGTAACACTGGGGCACGAGAAAGTGCCGAAATAAAGGACTCTTTTTTACATTGAGGGCTATGGGAAAAATGAAGAAAACGCCGCTACTCAGCCTAGAGGGCGAATACAATAGCAAGCTTTACACCGTTAGTCCGTCCCAATAAAGTACGCCCTCGGGCCAAATTACAGATCGCTGCGTACAATAGAGGCCAAGAAAATTGACTTAGAAATTTTGGTGGTCGGCGTGTTGTGGGTACGAGAATCTCATTTTGGTCACTTTCACGTAGAAGCATGAAAATGGTGCCAAAACGTGCCCATGCGTGTCCAACCAACTCATGAATATTGGAAAATTGTTTCTCTCAAATAGTTTTGGAGATATAAGGGTCCAAAGTTGAAGGAAATTGACCTTTCAAGGGCCATAACTCGAAACTCAATGAAGGAAGACAACTCCCATTTTACCCCATGGCACTTGGGTTAAGGGCGCATCATTTGGCACCAATTATAGGCCGATATCATGAAGTCACCTTTGCACCATTTAGGCACTATCATCCTATTGGTGTCCCGCCAAAACTTGAGGCCCTTATAACTCGCTTTTGTGTATTGCGATTGAGCTGAAATTTTGCATGCTGCTAGTAGACCTCAGTGCCTAGTGGCTTGCAAAATTTCGTGCCGCTACGAAGCGTATCTTGTGAGTTATAAGCCTTCAAACTTCGAGGAAATTAAAGTTTGTGCCTATTTTACGGGAATACGAAATAAGATACAGAGGTGCAGTATGTATCCTTCAACAGGCATTTATGTGCCCTACCATCGTGCAAAATCCCGGTAACACTGGGGCACGAGAAAGTGCCGAAATAAAGGACTCTTTTTTACATTGAGGGCTATGGGAAAAATGAAGAAAACGCCGCTACTCAGCCTAGAGGGCGAATACAATAGCAAGCTTTACACCGTTAGTCCGTCCCAATAAAGTACGCCCTCGGGCCAAATTACAGATCGCTGCGTACAATAGAGGCCAAGAAAATTGACTTAGAAATTTTGGTGGTCGGCGTGTTGTGGGTACGAGAATCTCATTTTGGTCACTTTCACGTAGAAGCATGAAAATGGTGCCAAAACGTGCCCATGCGTGTCCAACCAACTCATGAATATTGGAAAATTGTTTCTCTCAAATAGTTTTGGAGATATAAGGGTCCAAAGTTGAAGGAAATTGACCTTTCAAGGGCCATAACTCGAAACTCAATGAAGGAAGACAACTCCCATTTTACCCCATGGCACTTGGGTTAAGGGCGCATCATTTGGCACCAATTATAGGCCGATATCATGAAGTCACCTTTGCACCATTTAGGCACTATCATCCTATTGGTGTCCCGCCAAAACTTGAGGCCCTTATAACTCGCTTTTGTGTATTGCGATTGAGCTGAAATTTTGCATGCTGCTAGTAGACCTCAGTGCCTAGTGGCTTGCAAAATTTCGTGCCGCTACGAAGCGTATCTTGTGAGTTATAAGCCTTCAAACTTCGAGGAAATTAAAGTTTGTGCCTATTTTGCGGGAATACGAAATAAGATACAGAGGTGCAGTATGTATCCTTCAACAGGCATTTATGTGCCCTACCATCGTGCAAAATCCCGGTAACACTGGGGCACGAGAAAGTGCCGAAATAAAGGACTCTTTTTTACATTGAGGGCTATGGGAAAAATGAAGAAAACGCCGCTACTCAGCCTAGAGGGCGAATACAATAGCAAGCTTTACACCGTTAGTCCGTCCCAATAAAGTACGCCCTCGGGCCAAATTACAGATCGCTGCGTACAATAGAGGCCAAGAAAATTGACTTAGAAATTTTGGTGGTCGGCGTGTTGTGGGTACGAGAATCTCATTTTGGTCACTTTCACGTAGAAGCATGAAAATGGTGCCAAAACGTGCCCATGCGTGTCCAACCAACTCATGAATATTGGAAAATTGTTTCTCTCAAATAGTTTTGGAGATATAAGGGTCCAAAGTTGAAGGAAATTGACCTTTCAAGGGCCATAACTCGAAACTCAATGAAGGAAGACAACTCCCATTTTACCCCATGGCACTTGGGTTAAGGGCGCATCATTTGGCACCAATTATAGGCCGATATCATGAAGTCACCTTTGCACCATTTAGGCACTATCATCCTATTGGTGTCCCGCCAAAACTTGAGGCCCTTATAACTCGCTTTTGTGTATTGCGATTGAGCTGAAATTTTGCATGCTGCTAGTAGACCTCAGTGCCTAGTGGCTTGCAAAATTTCGTGCCGCTACGAAGCGTATCTTGTGAGTTATAAGCCTTCAAACTTCGAGGAAATTAAAGTTTGTGCCTATTTTGCGGGAATACGAAATAAGATACAGAGGTGCAGTATGTATCCTTCAACAGGCATTTATGTGCCCTACCATCGTGCAAAATCCCGGTAACACTGGGGCACGAGAAAGTGCCGAAATAAAGGACTCTTTTTTACATTGAGGGCTATGGGAAAAATGAAGAAAACGCCGCTACTCAGCCTAGAGGGCGAATACAATAGCAAGCTTTACACCGTTAGTCCGTCCTAATAAAGTACGCCCTCGGGCCAAATTACAGATCGCTGCGTACAATAGAGGCCAAGAAAATTGACTTAGAAATTTTGGTGGTCGGCGTGTTGTGGGTACGAGAATCTCATTTTGGTCACTTTCACGTAGAAGCATGAAAATGGTGCCAAAACGTGCCCATGCGTGTCCAACCAACTCATGAATATTGGAAAATTGTTTCTCTCAAATAGTTTTGGAGATATAAGGGTCCAAAGTTGAAGGAAATTGACCTTTCAAGGGCCATAACTCGAAACTCAATGAAGGAAGACAACTCCCATTTTACCCCATGGCACTTGGGTTAAGGGCGCATCATTTGGCACCAATTATAGGCCGATATCATGAAGTCACCTTTGCACCATTTAGGCACTATCATCCTATTGGTGTCCCGCCAAAACTTGAGGCCCTTATAACTCGCTTTTGTGTATTGCGATTGAGCTGAAATTTTGCATGCTGCTAGTAGACCTCAGTGCCTAGTAGCTTGCAAAATTTCGTGCCGCTACGAAGCGCATCTTGTGAGTTATAAGCCTTCAAACTTCGAGGAAATTAAAGTTTGTGCCTATTTTGCGGGAATACGAAATAAGATACAGAGGTGCAGTATGTATCCTTCAACAGGCATTTATGTGCCCTACCATCGTGCAAAATCCCGGTAACACTGGGGCACGAGAAAGTGCCGAAATAAAGGACTCTTTTTTACATTGAGGGCTATGGGAAAAATGAAGAAAACGCCGCTACTCAGCCTAGAGGGCGAATACAATAGCAAGCTTTACACCGTTAGTCCGTCCCAATAAAGTACGCCCTCGGGCCAAATTACAGATCGCTGCGTACAATAGAGGCCAAGAAAATTGACTTAGAAATTTTGGTGGTCGGCGTGTTGTGGGTACGAGAATCTCATTTTGGTCACTTTCACGTAGAAGCATGAAAATGGTGCCAAAACGTGCCCATGCGTGTCCAACCAACTCATGAATATTGGAAAATTGTTTCTCTCAAATAGTTTTGGAGATATAAGGGTCCAAAGTTGAAGGAAATTGACCTTTCAAGGGCCATAACTCGAAACTCAATGAAGGAAGACAACTCCCATTTTACCCCATGGCACTTGGGTTAAGGGCGCATCATTTGGCACCAATTATAGGCCGATATCATGAAGTCACCTTTGCACCATTTAGACACTATCATCCTATTGGTGTCCCGCCAAAACTTGAGGCCCTTATAACTCGCTTTTGTGTATTGCGATTGAGCTGAAATTTTGCATGCTGCTAGTAGACCTCAGTGCCTAGTGGCTTGCAAAATTTCGTGCCGCTACGAAGCGTATCTTGTGAGTTATAAGCCTTCAAACTTCGAGGAAATTAAAGTTTGTGCCTATTTTGCGGGAATACGAAATAAGATACAGAGGTGCAGTATGTATCCTTCAACAGGCATTTATGTGCCCTACCATCGTGCAAAATCCCGGTAACACTGGGGCACGAAAAAGTGCCGAAATAAAGGACTCTTTTTTACATTGAGGGCTATTGGAAAAATGAAGAAAACGCCGCTACTCAGCCTAGAGGGCGAATACAATAGCAAGCTTTACACCGTTAGTCCGTCCCAATAAAGTACGCCCTCGGGCCAAATTACAGATCGCTGCGTACAATAGAGGCCAAGAAAATTGACTTAGAAATTTTGGTGGTCGGCGTGTTGTGGGTACGAGAATCTCATTTTGGTCACTTTCAAGTAGAAGCATGAAAATGGTGCCAAAACGTGCCCATGCGTGTCCAACCAACTCATGAATATTGGAAAATTGTTTCTCTCAAATAGTTTTGGAGATATAAGGGTCCAAAGTTGAAGGAAATTGACCTTTCAAGGGCCATAACTCGAAACTCAATGAAGGAAGACAACTCCCATTTTACCCCATGGCACTTGGGTTAAGGGCGCATCATTTGGCACCAATTATAGGCCGATATCATGAAGTCACCTTTGCACCATTTAGACACTATCATCCTATTGGTGTCCCGCCAAAACTTGAGGCCCTTATAACTCGCTTTTGTGTATTGCGATTGAGCTGAAATTTTGCATGCTGTTAGTAGACCTCAGTGCCTAGTGGCTTGCAAAATTTCGTGCCGCTACGAAGCGTATCTTGTGAGTTATAAGCCTTCAAACTTCGAGGAAATTAAAGTTTGTGCCTATTTTGCGGGAATACGAAATAAGATACAGAGGTGCAGTATGTATCCTTCAACAGGCATTTATGTGCCCTACCATCGTGCAAAATCCCGGTAACACTGGGGCACGAGAAAGTGCCGAAATAAAGGACTCTTTTTTACATTGAGGGCTATGGGAAAAATGAAGAAAACGCCGCTACTCAGCCTAGAGGGCGAATACAATAGAAAGCTTTACACCGTTAGTCCGTCCCAATAAAGTACGCCCTCGGGCCAAATTACAGATCGCTGCGTACAATAGAGGCCAAGAAAATTGACTTAGAAATTTTGGTGGTCGGCGTGTTGTGGGTACGAGAATCTCATTTTGGTCACTTTCACGTAGAAGCATGAAAATGGTGCCAAAACGTGCCCATGCGTGTCCAACCAACTCATGAATATTGGAAAATTGTTTCTCTCAAATAGTTTTGGAGATATAAGGGTCCAAAGTTGAAGGAAATTGACCTTTCAAGGGCCA
The DNA here is from genome assembly GCA_963580285.1 of Lucinisca nassula. Taxonomy (NCBI): domain Eukaryota; kingdom Metazoa; phylum Mollusca; class Bivalvia; order Lucinida; family Lucinidae; genus Lucinisca; species Lucinisca nassula. Next base: position 132,729,838 of record OY757023.1, read on the forward strand.
TAACTCGAAACTCAATGAAGGAAGACAACTCCCATTTTACCCCATGGCACTTGGGTTAAGGGCGCATCATTTGGCACCAATTATAGGCCGATATCATGAAGTCACCTTTGCACCATTTAGGCACTATCATCCTATTGGTGTCCCGCCAAAACTTGAGGCCCTTATAACTCGCTTTTGTGTATTGCGATTGAGCTGAAATTTTGCATGCTGCTAGTAGACCTCAGTGCCTAGTGGCTTGCAAAATTTCGTGCCGCTACGAAGCGTATCTTGTGAGTTATAAGCCTTCAAACTTCGAGGAAATTAAAGTTTGTGCCTATTTTGCGGGAATACGAAATAAGATACAGAGGTGCAGTATGTATCCTTCAACAGGCATTTATGTGCCCTACCATCGTGCAAAATCCCGGTAACACTGGGGCACGAGAAAGTGCCGAAATAAAGGACTCTTTTTTACATTGAGGGCTATGGGAAAAATGAAGAAAACGCCGCTACTCAGCCTAGAGGGCGAATACAATAGCAAGCTTTACACCGTTAGTCCGTCCCAATAAAGTACGCCCTCGGGCCAAATTACAGATCGCTGCGTACAATAGAGGCCAAGAAAATTGACTTAGAAATTTTGGTGGTCGGCGTGTTGTGGGTACGAGAATCTCATTTTGGTCACTTTCACGTAGAAGCATGAAAATGGTGCCAAAACGTGCCCATGCGTGTCCAACCAACTCATGAATATTGGAAAATTGTTTCTCTCAAATAGTTTTGGAGATATAAGGGTCCAAAGTTGAAGGAAATTGACCTTTCAAGGGCCATAACTCGAAACTCAATGAAGGAAGACAACTCCCATTTTACCCCATGGCACTTGGGTTAAGGGCGCATCATTTGGCACCAATTATAGGCCGATATCATGAAGTCACCTTTGCACCATTTAGGCACTATCATCCTATTGGTGTCCCGCCAAAACTTGAGGCCCTTATAACTCGCTTTTGTGTATTGCGATTGAGCTGAAATTTTGCATGCTGCTAGTAGACCTCAGTGCCTAGTGGCTTGCAAAATTTCGTGCCGCTACGAAGCGTATCTTGTGAGTTATAAGCCTTCAAACTTCGAGGAAATTAAAGTTTGTGCCTATTTTGCGGGAATACGAAATAAGATACAGAGGTGCAGTATGTATCCTTCAACAGGCATTTATGTGCCCTACCATCGTGCAAAATCCCGGTAACACTGGGGCACGAGAAAGTGCCGAAATAAAGGACTCTTTTTTACATTGAGGGCTATGGGAAAAATGAAGAAAACGCCGCTACTCAGCCTAGAGGGCGAATACAATAGCAAGCTTTACACCGTTAGTCCGTCCCAATAAAGTACGCCCTCGGGCCAAATTACAGATCGCTGCGTACAATAGAGGCCAAGAAAATTGACTTAGAAATTTTGGTGGTCGGCGTGTTGTGGGTACGAGAATCTCATTTTGGTCACTTTCACGTAGAAGCATGAAAATGGTGCCAAAACGTGCCCATGCGTGTCCAACCAACTCATGAATATTGGAAAATTGTTTCTCTCAAATAGTTTTGGAGATATAAGGGTCCAAAGTTGAAGGAAATTGACCTTTCAAGGGCCATAACTCGAAACTCAATGAAGGAAGACAACTCCCATTTTACCCCATGGCACTTGGGTTAAGGGCGCATCATTTGGCACCAATTATAGGCCGATATCATGAAGTCACCTTTGCACCATTTAGACACTATCATCCTATTGGTGTCCCGCCAAAACTTGAGGCCCTTATAACTCGCTTTTGTGTATTGCGATTGAGCTGAAATTTTGCATGCTGCTAGTAGACCTCAGTGCCTAGTGGCTTGCAAAATTTCGTGCCGCTACGAAGCGTATCTTGTGAGTTATAAGCCTTCAAACTTCGAGGAAATTAAAGTTTGTGCCTATTTTGCGGGAATACGAAATAAGATACAGAGGTGCAGTATGTATCCTTCAACAGGCATTTATGTGCCCTACCATCGTGCAAAATCCCGGTAACACTGGGGCACGAAAAAGTGCCGAAATAAAGGACTCTTTTTTACATTGAGGGCTATTGGAAAAATGAAGAAAACGCCGCTACTCAGCCTAGAGGGCGAATACAATAGCAAGCTTTACACCGTTAGTCCGTCCCAATAAAGTACGCCCTCGGGCCAAATTACAGATCGCTGCGTACAATAGAGGCCAAGAAAATTGACTTAGAAATTTTGGTGGTCGGCGTGTTGTGGGTACGAGAATCTCATTTTGGTCACTTTCAAGTAGAAGCATGAAAATGGTGCCAAAACGTGCCCATGCGTGTCCAACCAACTCATGAATATTGGAAAATTGTTTCTCTCAAATAGTTTTGGAGATATAAGGGTCCAAAGTTGAAGGAAATTGACCTTTCAAGGGCCATAACTCGAAACTCAATGAAGGAAGACAACTCCCATTTTACCCCATGGCACTTGGGTTAAGGGCGCATCATTTGGCACCAATTATAGGCCGATATCATGAAGTCACCTTTGCACCATTTAGGCACTATCATCCTATTGGTGTCCCGCCAAAACTTGAGGCCCTTATAACTCGCTTTTGTGTATTGCGATTGAGCTGAAATTTTGCATGCTGTTAGTAGACCTCAGTGCCTAGTGGCTTGCAAAATTTCGTGCCGCTACGAAGCGTATCTTGTGAGTTATAAGCCTTCAAACTTCGAGGAAATTAAAGTTTGTGCCTATTTTGCGGGAATACGAAATAAGATACAGAGGTGCAGTATGTATCCTTCAACAGGCATTTATGTGCCCTACCATCGTGCAAAATCCCGGTAACACTGGGGCACGAGAAAGTGCCGAAATAAAGGACTCTTTTTTACATTGAGGGCTATGGGAAAAATGAAGAAAACGCCGCTACTCAGCCTAGAGGGCGAATACAATAGAAAGCTTTACACCGTTAGTCCGTCCCAATAAAGTACGCCCTCGGGCCAAATTACAGATCGCTGCGTACAATAGAGGCCAAGAAAATTGACTTAGAAATTTTGGTGGTCGGCGTGTTGTGGGTACGAGAATCTCATTTTGGTCACTTTCACGTAGAAGCATGAAAATGGTGCCAAAACGTGCCCATGCGTGTCCAACCAACTCATGAATATTGGAAAATTGTTTCTCTCAAATAGTTTTGGAGATATAAGGGTCCAAAGTTGAAGGAAATTGACCTTTCAAGGGCCATAACTCGAAACTCAATGAAGGAAGACAACTCCCATTTTACCCCATGGCACTTGGGTTAAGGGCGCATCATTTGGCACCAATTATAGGCCGATATCATGAAGTCACCTTTGCACCATTTAGACACTATCATCCTATTGGTGTCCCGCCAAAACTTGAGGCCCTTATAACTCGCTTTTGTGTATTGCGATTGAGCTGAAATTTTGCATGCTGCTAGTAGACCTCAGTGCCTAGTGGCTTGCAAAATTTCGTGCCGCTACGAAGCGTATCTTGTGAGTTATAAGCCTTCAAACTTCGAGGAAATTAAAGTTTGTGCCTATTTTGCGGGAATACGAAATAAGATACAGAGGTGCAGTATGTATCCTTCAACAGGCATTTATGTGCCCTACCATCGTGCAAAATCCCGGTAACACTGGGGCACGAAAAAGTGCCGAAATAAAGGACTCTTTTTTACATTGAGGGCTATTGGAAAAATGAAGAAAACGCCGCTACTCAGCCTAGAGGGCGAATACAATAGCAAGCTTTACACCGTTAGTCCGTCCCAATAAAGTACGCCCTCGGGCCAAATTACAGATCGCTGCGTACAATAGAGGCCAAGAAAATTGACTTAGAAATTTTGGTGGTCGGCGTGTTGTGGGTACGAGAATCTCATTTTGGTCACTTTCAAGTAGAAGCATGAAAATGGTGCCAAAACGTGCCCATGCGTGTCCAACCAACTCATGAATATTGGAAAATTGTTTCTCTCAAATAGTTTTGGAGATATAAGGGTCCAAAGTTGAAGGAAATTGACCTTTCAAGGGCCATAACTCGAAACTCAATGAAGGAAGACAACTCCCATTTTACCCCATGGCACTTGGGTTAAGGGCGCATCATTTGGCACCAATTATAGGCCGATATCATGAAGTCACCTTTGCACCATTTAGGCACTATCATCCTATTGGTGTCCCGCCAAAACTTGAGGCCCTTATAACTCGCTTTTGTGTATTGCGATTGAGCTGAAATTTTGCATGCTGTTAGTAGACCTCAGTGCCTAGTGGCTTGCAAAATTTCGTGCCGCTACGAAGCGTATCTTGTGAGTTATAAGCCTTCAAACTTCGAGGAAATTAAAGTTTGTGCCTATTTTGCGGGAATACGAAATAAGATACAGAGGTGCAGTATGTATCCTTCAACAGGCATTTATGTGCCCTACCATCGTGCAAAATCCCGGTAACACTGGGGCACGAGAAAGTGCCGAAATAAAGGACTCTTTTTTACATTGAGGGCTATGGGAAAAATGAAGAAAACGCCGCTACTCAGCCTAGAGGGCGAATACAATAGAAAGCTTTACACCGTTAGTCCGTCCCAATAAAGTACGCCCTCGGGCCAAATTACAGATCGCTGCGTACAATAGAGGCCAAGAAAATTGACTTAGAAATTTTGGTGGTCGGCGTGTTGTGGGTACGAGAATCTCATTTTGGTCACTTTCACGTAGAAGCATGAAAATGGTGCCAAAACGTGCCCATGCGTGTCCAACCAACTCATGAATATTGGAAAATTGTTTCTCTCAAATAGTTTTGGAGATATAAGGGTCCAAAGTTGAAGGAAATTGACCTTTCAAGGGCCATAACTCGAAACTCAATGAAGGAAGACAACTCCCATTTTACCCCATGGCACTTGGGTTAAGGGCGCATCATTTGGCACCAATTATAGGCCGATATCATGAAGTCACCTTTGCACCATTTAGGCACTATCATCCTATTGGTGTCCCGCCAAAACTTGAGGCCTTATAACTCGCTTTTGTGTATTGCGATTGAGCTGAAATTTTGCATGCTGCTAGTAGACCTCAGTGCCTAGTGGCTTGCAAAATTTCGTGCCGCTACGAAGCGCATCTTGTGAGTTATAAGCCTTCAAACTTCGAGGAAATTAAAGTTTGTGCCTATTTTGCGGGAATACGAAATAAGATACAGAGGTGCAGTATGTATCCTTCAACAGGCATTTATGTGCCCTACCATCGTGCAAAATCCCGGTAACACTGGGGCACGAGAAAGTGCCGAAATAAAGGACTCTTTTTTACATTGAGGGCTATGGGAAAAATGAAGAAAACGCCGCTACTCAGCCTAGAGGGCGAATACAATAGCAAGCTTTACACCGTTAGTCCGTCCTAATAAAGTACGCCCTCGGGCCAAATTACAGATCGCTGCGTACAATAGAGGCCAAGAAAATTGACTTAGAAATTTTGGTGGTCGGCGTGTTGTGGGTACGAGAATCTCATTTTGGTCACTTTCACGTAGAAGCATGAAAATGGTGCCAAAACGTGCCCATGCGTGTCCAACCAACTCATGAATATTGGAAAATTGTTTCTCTCAAATAGTTTTGGAGATATAAGGGTCCAAAGTTGAAGGAAATTGACCTTTCAAGGGCCATAACTCGAAACTCAATGAAGGAAGACAACTCCCATTTTACCCCATGGCACTTGGGTTAAGGGCGCATCATTTGGCACCAATTATAGGCCGATATCATGAAGTCACCTTTGCACCATTTAGGCACTATCATCCTATTGGTGTCCCGCCAAAACTTGAGGCCCTTATAACTCGCTTTTGTGTATTGCGATTGAGCTGAAATTTTGCATGCTGCTAGTAGACCTCAGTGCCTAGTGGCTTGCAAAATTTCGTGCCGCTACGAAGCGTATCTTGTGAGTTTTAAGCCTTCAAACTTCGAGGAAATTAAAGTTTGTGCCTATTTTGCGGGAATACGAAATAAGATACAGAGGTGCAGTATGTATCCTTCAACAGGCATTTATGTGCCCTACCATCGTGCAAAATCCCGGTAACACTGGGGCACGAAAAAGTGCCGAAATAAAGGACTCTTTTTTACATTGAGGGCTATTGGAAAAATGAAGAAAACGCCGCTACTCAGCCTAGAGGGCGAATACAATAGCAAGCTTTACACCGTTAGTCCGTCCCAATAAAGTACGCCCTCGGGCCAAATTACAGATCGCTGCGTACAATAGAGGCCAAGAAAATTGACTTAGAAATTTTGGTGGTCGGCGTGTTGTGGGTACGAGAATCTCATTTTGGTCACTTTCAAGTAGAAGCATGAAAATGGTGCCAAAACGTGCCCATGCGTGTCCAACCAACTCATGAATATTGGAAAATTGTTTCTCTCAAATAGTTTTGGAGATATAAGGGTCCAAAGTTGAAGGAAATTGACCTTTCAAGGGCCATAACTCGAAACTCAATGAAGGAAGACAACTCCCATTTTACCCCATGGCACTTGGGTTAAGGGCGCATCATTTGGCACCAATTATAGGCCGATATCATGAAGTCACCTTTGCACCATTTAGGCACTATCATCCTATTGGTGTCCCGCCAAAACTTGAGGCCCTTATAACTCGCTTTTGTGTATTGCGATTGAGCTGAAATTTTGCATGCTGTTAGTAGACCTCAGTGCCTAGTGGCTTGCAAAATTTCGTGCCGCTACGAAGCGTATCTTGTGAGTTATAAGCCTTCAAACTTCGAGGAAATTAAAGTTTGTGCCTATTTTGCGGGAATACGAAATAAGATACAGAGGTGCAGTATGTATCCTTCAACAGGCATTTATGTGCCCTACCATCGTGCAAAATCCCGGTAACACTGGGGCACGAGAAAGTGCCGAAATAAAGGACTCTTTTTTACATTGAGGGCTATGGGAAAAATGAAGAAAACGCCGCTACTCAGCCTAGAGGGCGAATACAATAGCAAGCTTTACACCGTTAGTCCGTCCCAATAAAGTACGCCCTCGGGCCAAATTACAGATCGCTGCGTACAATAGAGGCCAAGAAAATTGACTTAGAAATTTTGGTGGTCGGCGTGTTGTGGGTACGAGAATCTCATTTTGGTCACTTTCACGTAGAAGCATGAAAATGGTGCAAAAACGTGCCCATGCGTGTCCAACCAACTCATGAATATTGGAAAATTGTTTCTCTAAAATAGTTTTGGAGATATAAGGGTCCAAAGTTGAAGGAAATTGACCTTTCAAGAGCCATAACTCGAAACTCAATGAAGGAAGACAACTCCCATTTTACCCCATGGCACTTGGGTTAAGGGCGCATCATTTGGCACCAATTATAGGCCGATATCATGAAGTCACCTTTGCACCATTTAGACACTATCATCCTATTGGTGTCCCGCCAAAACTTGAGGCCCTTATAACTCGCTTTTGTGTATTGCGATTGAGCTGAAATTTTGCATGCTGCTAGTAGACCTCAGTGCCTAGTGGCTTGCAAAATTTCGTGCCGCTACGAAGCGTATCTTGTGAGTTTTAAGCCTTCAAACTTCGAGGAAATTAAAGTTTGTGCCTATTTTGCGGGAATACGAAATAAGATACAGAGGTGCAGTATGTATCCTTCAACAGGCATTTATGTGCCCTACCATCGTGCAAAATCCCGGTAACACTGGGGCACGAAAAAGTGCCGAAATAAAGGACTCTTTTTTACATTGAGGGCTATTGGAAAAATGAAGAAAACGCCGCTACTCAGCCTAGAGGGCGAATACAATAGCAAGCTTTACACCGTTAGTCCGTCCCAATAAAGTACGCCCTCGGGCCAAATTACAGATCGCTGCGTACAATAGAGGCCAAGAAAATTGACTTAGAAATTTTGGTGGTCGGCGTGTTGTGGGTACGAGAATCTCATTTTGGTCACTTTCAAGTAGAAGCATGAAAATGGTGCCAAAACGTGCCCATGCGTGTCCAACCAACTCATGAATATTGGAAAATTGTTTCTCTCAAATAGTTTTGGAAATATAAGGGTCCAAAGTTGAAGGAAATTGACCTTTCAAGGGCCATAACTCGAAACTCAATGAAGGAAGACAACTCCCATTTTACCCCATGGCACTTGGGTTAAGGGCGCATCATTTGGCACCAATTATAGGCCGATATCATGAAGTCACCTTTGCACCATTTAGGCACTATCATCCTATTGGTGTCCCGCCAAAACTTGAGGCCCTTATAACTCGCTTTTGTGTATTGCGATTGAGCTGAAATTTTGCATGCTGTTAGTAGACCTCAGTGCCTAGTGGCTTGCAAAATTTCGTGCCGCTACGAAGCGTATCTTGTGAGTTATAAGCCTTCAAACTTCGAGGAAATTAAAGTTTGTGCCTATTTTGCGGGAATACGAAATAAGATACAGAGGTGCAGTATGTATCCTTCAACAGGCATTTATGTGCCCTACCATCGTGCAAAATCCCGGTAACACTGGGGCACGAGAAAGTGCCGAAATAAAGGACTCTTTTTTACATTGAGGGCTATGGGAAAAATGAAGAAAACGCCGCTACTCAGCCTAGAGGGCGAATACAATAGCAAGCTTTACACCGTTAGTCCGTCCCAATAAAGTACGCCCTCGGGCCAAATTACAGATCGCTGCGTACAATAGAGGCCAAGAAAATTGACTTAGAAATTTTGGTGGTCGGCGTGTTGTGGGTACGAGAATCTCATTTTGGTCATTTTCACGTAGAAGCATGAAAATGGTGCCAAAACGTGCCCATGCGTGTCCAACCAACTCATGAATATTGGAAAATTGTTTCTCTCAAATAGTTTTGGAGATATAAGGGTCCAAAGTTGAAGGAAATTGACCTTTCAAGGGCCATAACTTGAAACTCAATGAAGGAAGACAACTCCCATTTTACCCCATGGCACTTGGGTTAAGGGCGCATCATTTGGCACCAATTATAGGCCGATATCATGAAGTCACCTTTGCACCATTTAGGCACTATCATCCTATTGGTGTCCCGCCAAAACTTGAGGCCCTTATAACTCGCTTTTGTGTATTGCGATTGAGCTGAAATTTTGCATGCTGCTAGTAGACCTCAGTGCCTAGTGGCTTGCAAAATTTCGTGCCGCTACGAAGCGTATCTTGTGAGTTATAAGCCTTCAAACTTCGAGGAAATTAAAGTTTGTGCCTATTTTGCGGGAATACGAAATAAGATACAGAGGTGCAGTATGTATCCTTCAACAGGCATTTATGTGCCCTACCATCGTGCAAAATCCCGGTAACACTGGGGCACGAGAAAGTGCCGAAATAAAGGACTCTTTTTTACATTGAGGGCTATGGGAAAAATGAAGAAAACGCCGCTACTCAGCCTAGAGGGCGAATACAATAGCAAGCTTTACACCGTTAGTCCGTCCTAATAAAGTACGCCCTCGGGCCAAATTACAGATCGCTGCGTACAATAGAGGCCAAGAAAATTGACTTAGAAATTTTGGTGGTCGGCGTGTTGTGGGTACGAGAATCTCATTTTGGTCACTTTCACGTAGAAGCATGAAAATGGTGCCAAAACGTGCCCATGCGTGTCCAACCAACTCATGAATATTGGAAAATTGTTTCTCTCAAATAGTTTTGGAGATATAAGGGTCCAAAGTTGAAGGAAATTGACCTTTCAAGGGCCATAACTCGAAACTCAATGAAGGAAGACAACTCCCATTTTACCCCATGGCACTTGGGTTAAGGGCGCATCATTTGGCACCAATTATAGGCCGATATCATGAAGTCACCTTTGCACCATTTAGGCACTATCATCCTATTGGTGTCCCGCCAAAACTTGAGGCCCTTATAACTCGCTTTTGTGTATTGCGATTGAGCTGAAATTTTGCATGCTGCTAGTAGACCTCAGTGCCTAGTGGCTTGCAAAATTTCGTGCCGCTACGAAGCGTATCTTGTGAGTTATAAGCCTTCAAACTTCGAGGAAATTAAAGTTTGTGCCTATTTTGCGGGAATACGAAATAAGATACAGAGGTGCAGTATGTATCCTTCAACAGGCATTTATGTGCCCTACCATCGTGCAAAATCCCGGTAACACTGGGGCACGAGAAAGTGCCGAAATAAAGGACTCTTTTTTACATTGAGGGCTATGGGAAAAATGAAGAAAACGCCGCTACTCAGCCTAGAGGGCGAATACAATAGCAAGCTTTACACCGTTAGTCCGTCCCAATAAAGTACGCCCTCGGGCCAAATTACAGATCGCTGCGTACAATAGAGGCCAAGAAAATTGACTTAGAAATTTTGGTGGTCGGCGTGTTGTGGGTACGAGAATCTCATTTTGGTCATTTTCACGTAGAAGCATGAAAATGGTGCCAAAACGTGCCCATGCGTGTCCAACCAACTCATGAATATTGGAAAATTGTTTCTCTCAAATAGTTTTGGAGATATAAGGGTCCAAAGTTGAAGGAAATTGACCTTTCAAGGGCCATAACTCGAAACTCAATGAAGGAAGACAACTCCCATTTTACCCCATGGCACTTGGGTTAAGGGCGCATCATTTGGCACCAATTATAGGCCGATATCATGAAGTCACCTTTGCACCATTTAGGCACTATCATCCTATTGGTGTCCCGCCAAAACTTGAGGCCCTTATAACTCGCATTTGTGTATTGCGATTGAGCTGAAATTTTGCATGCTGCTAGTAGACCTCAGTGCCTAGTGGCTTGCAAATTTCGTGCCGCTACGAAGCGTATCTTGTGAGTTATAAGCCTTCAAACTTCGAGGAAATTAAAGTTTGTGCCTATTTTGCGGGAATACGAAATAAGATACAGAGGTGCAGTATGTATCCTTCAACAGGCATTTATGTGCCCTACCATCGTGCAAAATCCCGGTAACACTGGGGCACGAGAAAGTGCCGAAATAAAGGACTCTTTTTTACATTGAGGGCTATGGGAAAAATGAAGAAAACGCCGCTACTCAGCCTAGAGGGCGAATACAATAGCAAGCTTTACACCGTTAGTCCGTCCCAATAAAGTACGCCCTCGGGCCAAATTACAGATCGCTGCGTACAATAGAGGCCAAGAAAATTGACTTAGAAATTTTGGTGGTCGGCGTGTTGTGGGTACGAGAATCTCATTTTGGTCACTTTCACGTAGAAGCATGAAAATGGTGCCAAAACGTGCCCATGCGTGTCCAACCAACTCATGAATATTGGAAAATTGTTTCTCTCAAATAGTTTTGGAGATATAAGGGTCCAAAGTTGAAGGAAATTGACCTTTCAAGGGCCATAACTCGAAACTCAATGAAGGAAGACAACTCCCATTTTACCCCATGGCACTTGGGTTAAGGGCGCATCATTTGGCACCAATTATAGGCCGATATCATGAAGTCACCTTTGCACCATTTAGGCACTATCATCCTATTGGTGTCCCGCCAAAACTTGAGGCCCTTATAACTCGCTTTTGTGTATTGCGATTGAGCTGAAATTTTGCATGCTGCTAGTAGACCTCAGTGCCTAGTGGCTTGCAAAATTTCGTGCCGCTACGAAGCGTATCTTGTGAGTTATAAGCCTTCAAACTTCGAGGAAATTAAAGTTTGTGCCTATTTTGCGGGAATACGAAATAAGATACAGAGGTGCAGTATGTATCCTTCAACAGGCATTTATGTGCCCTACCATCGTGCAAAATCCCGGTAACACTGGGGCACGAGAAAGTGCCGAAATAAAGGACTCTTTTTTACATTGAGGGCTATGGGAAAAATGAAGAAAACGCCGCTACTCAGCCTAGAGGGCGAATACAATAGCAAGCTTTACACCGTTAGTCCGTCCCAATAAAGTACGCCCTCGGGCCAAATTACAGATCGCTGCGTACAATAGAGGCCAAGAAAATTGACTTAGAAATTTTGGTGGTCGGCGTGTTGTGGGTACGAGAATCTCATTTTGGTCATTTTCACGTAGAAGCATGAAAATGGTGCCAAAACGTGCCCATGCGTGTCCAACCAACTCATGAATATTGGAAAATTGTTTCTCTCAAATAGTTTTGGAGATATAAGGGTCCAAAGTTGAAGGAAATTGACCTTTCAAGGGCCATAACTCGAAACTCAATGAAGGAAGACAACTCCCATTTTACCCCATGGCACTTGGGTTAAGGGCGCATCATTTGGCACCAATTATAGGCCGATATCATGAAGTCACCTTTGCACCATTTAGGCACTATCATCCTATTGGTGTCCCGCCAAAACTTGAGGCCCTTATAACTCGCATTTGTGTATTGCGATTGAGCTGAAATTTTGCCTGCTGCTAGTAGACCTCAGTGCCTAGTGGCTTGCAAATTTCGTGCCGCTACGAAGCGTATCTTGTGAGTTATAAGCCTTCAAACTTCGAGGAAATTAAAGTTTGTGCCTATTTTGCGGGAATACGAAATAAGATACAGAGGTGCAGTATGTATCCTTCAACAGGCATTTATGTGCCCTACCATCGTGCAAATTCCCGGTAACACTGGGGCACGAGAAAGTGCCGAAATAAAGGACTCTTTTTTACATTGAGGGCTATGGGAAAAATGAAGAAAACGCCGCTACTCAGCCTAGATGGCGAATACAATAGCAAGCTTTACACCGTTAGTCCGTCCCAATAAAGTACGCCCTCGGGCCAAATTACAGATCGCTGCGTACAATAGAGGCCAAGAAAATTGACTTAGAAATTTTGGTGGTCGGCGTGTTGTGGGTACGAGAATCTCATTTTGGTCACTTTCACGTAGAAGCATGAAAATGGTGCCAAAACGTGCCCATGCGTGTCCAACCAACTCATGAATATTGGAAAATTGTTTCTCTCAAATAGTTTTGGAGATATAAGGGTCCAAAGTTGAAGGAAATTGACCTTTCAAGGGCCATAACTCGAAACTCAATGAAGGAAGACAACTCCCATTTTACCCCATGGCACTTGGGTTAAGGGCGCATCATTTGGCACCAATTATAGGCCGATATCATGAAGTCACCTTTGCACCATTTAGGCACTATCATCCTATTGGTGTCCCGCCAAAACTTGAGGCCCTTATAACTCGCTTTTGTGTATTGCGATTGAGCTGAAATTTTGCATGCTGCTAGTAGACCTCAGTGCCTAGTGGTTTGCAAAATTTCGTGCCGCTACGAAGCGTATCTTGTATGTTATAAGCCTTCAAACTTCGAGGAAATTAAAGTTTGTGCCTATTTTGCGGGAATACGAAATAAGATACAGAGGCGCAGTATGTATCCTTCAACAGGCATTTATGTGCCCTACCATCGTGCAAAATCCCGGTAACACTGGGGCACGAGAAAGTGCCTAAATAAAGGACTCTTTTTTACATTGAGGGCTATGGGAAAAATGAAGAAAACGCCGCTACTCAGCCTAGAGGGCGAATACAATAGCAAGCTTTACACCGTTAGTCCGTCCTAATAAAGTACGCCCTCGGGCCAAATTACAGATCGCTGCGTACAATAGAGGCCAAGAAAATTGACTTAGAAATTTTGGTGGTCGGCGTGTTGTGGGTACGAGAATCTCATTTTGGTCACTTTCACGTAGAAGCATGAAAATGGTGCCAAAACGTGCCCATGCGTGTCCAACCAACTCATGAATATTGGAAAATTGTTTCTCTCAAATAGTTTTGGAGATATAAGGGTCCAAAGTTGAAGGAAATTGACCTTTCAAGGGCCATAACTCGAAACTCAATGAAGGAAGACAACTCCCATTTTACCCCATGGCACTTGGGTTAAGGGCGCATCATTTGGCACCAATTATAGGCCGATATCATGAAGTCACCTTTGCACCATTTAGGCACTATCATCCTATTGGTGTCCCGCCAAAACTTGAGGCCCTTATAACTCGCTTTTGTGTATTGCGATTGAGCTGAAATTTTGCATGCTGCTAGTAGACCTCAGTGCCTAGTGGCTTGCAAAATTTCGTGCCGCTACGAAGCGTATCTTGTGAGTTATAAGCCTTCAAACTTCGAGGAAATTAAAGTTTGTGCCTATTTTGCGGGAATACGAAATAAGATACAGAGGCGCAGTATGTATCCTTCAACAGGCATTTATGTGCCCTACCATCGTGCAAAATCCCGGTAACACTGGGGCACGAGAAAGTGCCTAAATAAAGGACTCTTTTTTACATTGAGGGCTATGGGAAAAATGAAGAAAACGCCGCTACTCAGCCTAGAGGGCGAATACAATAGCAAGCTTTACACCGTTAGTCCGTCCTAATAAAGTACGCCCTCGGGCCAAATTACAGATCGCTGCGTACAATAGAGGCCAAGAAAATTGACTTAGAAATTTTGGTGGTCGGCGTGTTGTGGGTACGAGAATCTCATTTTGGTCACTTTCACGTAGAAGCATGAAAATGGTGCCAAAACGTGCCCATGCGTGTCCAACCAACTCATGAATATTGGAAAATTGTTTCTCTCAAATAGTTTTGGAGATATAAGGGTCCAAAGTTGAAGGAAATTGACCTTTCAAGGGCCATAACTCGAAACTCAATGAAGGAAGACAACTCCCATTTTACCCCATGGCACTTGGGTTAAGGGCGCATCATTTGGCACCAATTATAGGCCGATATCATGAAGTCACCTTTGCACCATTTAGGCACTATCATCCTATTGGTGTCCCGCCAAAACTTGAGGCCCTTATAACTCGCTTTTGTGTATTGCGATTGAGCTGAAATTTTGCATGCTGCTAGTAGACCTCAGTGCCTAGTGGCTTGCAAAATTTCGTGCCGCTACGAAGCGTATCTTGTGAGTTATAAGCCTTCAAACTTCGAGGAAATTAAAGTTTGTGCCTATTTTGCGGGAATACGAAATAAGATACAGAGGCGCAGTATGTATCCTTCAACAGGCATTTATGTGCCCTACCATCGTGCAAAATCCCGGTAACACTGGGGCACGAGAAAGTGCCGAAATAAAGGACTCTTTTTTACATTGAGGGCTATGGGAAAAATGAAGAAAACGCCGCTACTCAGCCTAGAGGGCGAATACAATAGCAAGCTTTACACCGTTAGTCCGTCCTAATAAAGTACGCCCTCGGGCCAAATTACAGATCGCTGCGTACAATAGAGGCCAAGAAAATTGACTTAGAAAGTTTGGTGGTCGGCGTGTTGTGGGTACGAGAATCTCATTTTGGTCACTTTCACATAGAAGCATGAAAATGGTGCCAAAACGTGCCCATGCGTGTCCAACCAACTCATGAATATTGGAAAATTGTTTCTCTCAAATAGTTTTGGAGATATAAGGGTCCAAAGTTGAAGGAAATTGACCTTTCAAGGGCCATAACTCGAAACTCAATGAAGGAAGACAACTCCCATTTTACCCCATGGCACTTGGGTTAAGGGCGCATCATTTGGCACCAATTATAGGCCGATATCATGAAGTCACCTTTGCACCATTTAGGCACTATCATCCTATTGGTGTCCCGCCAAAACTTGAGGCCCTTATAACTCGCTTTTGTGTATTGCGATTGAGCTGAAATTTTGCATGCTGCTAGTAGACCTCAGTGCCTAGTGGCTTGCAAAATTTCGTGCCGCTACGAAGCGTATCTTGTGAGTTATAAGCCTTCAAACTTCGAGGAAATTAAAGTTTGTGCCTATTTTGCGGGAATACGAAATAAGATACAGAGGTGCAGTATGTATCCTTCAACAGGCATTTATGTGCCCTACCATCGTGCAAAATCCCGGTAACACTGGGGCACGAGAAAGTGCCGAAATAAAGGACTCTTTTTTACATTGAGGGCTATGGGAAAAATGAAGAAAACGCCGCTACTCAGCCTAGAGGGCGAATACAATAGCAAGCTTTACACCGTTAGTCCGTCCCAATAAAGTACGCCCTCGGGCCAAATTACAGATCGCTGCGTACAATAGAGGCCAAGAAAATTGACTTAGAAATTTTGGTGGTCGGCGTGTTGTGGGTACGAGAATCTCATTTTGGTCACTTTCACGTAGAAGCATGAAAATGGTGCCAAAACGTGCCCATGCGTGTCCAACCAACTCATGAATATTGGAAAATTGTTTCTCTCAAATAGTTTTGGAGATATAAGGGTCCAAAGTTGAAGGAAATTGACCTTTCAAGGGCCATAACTCGAAACTCAATGAAGGAAGACAACTCCCATTTTACCCCATGGCACTTGGGTTAAGGGCGCATCATTTGGCACCAATTATAGGCCGATATCATGAAGTCACCTTTGCACCATTTAGGCACTATCATCCTATTGGTGTCCCGCCAAAACTTGAGGCCCTTATAACTCGCTTTTGTGTATTGCGATTGAGCTGAAATTTTGCATGCTGCTAGTAGACCTCAGTGCCTAGTGGCTTGCAAATTTCGTGCCGCTACGAAGCGTATCTTGTGAGTTATAAGCCTTCAAACTTCGAGGAAATTAAAGTTTGTGCCTATTTTGCGGGAATACGAAATAAGATACAGAGGTGCAGTATGTATCCTTCAACAGGCATTTATGTGCCCTACCATCGTGCAAAATCCCGGTAACACTGGGGCACGAGAAAGTGCCGAAATAAAGGACTCTTTTTTACATTGAGGGCTATGGGAAAAATGAAGAAAACGCCGCTACTCAGCCTAGATGGCGAATACAATAGCAAGCTTTACACCGTTAGTCCGTCCCAATAAAGTACGCCCTCGGGCCAAATTACAGATCGCTGCGTACAATAGAGGCCAAGAAAATTGACTTAGAAATTTTGGTGGTCGGCGTGTTGTGGGTACGAGAATCTCATTTTGGTCACTTTCACGTAGAAGCATGAAAATGGTGCCAAAACGTGCCCATGCGTGTCCAACCAACTCATGAATATTGGAAAATTGTTTCTCTCAAATAGTTTTGGAGATATAAGGGTCCAAAGTTGAAGGAAATTGACCTTTCAAGGGCCATAACTCGAAACTCAATGAAGGAAGACAACTCCCATTTTACCCCATGGCACTTGGGTTAAGGGCGCATCATTTGGCACCAATTATAGGCCGATATCATGAAGTCACCTTTGCACCATTTAGGCACTATCATCCTATTGGTGTCCCGCCAAAACTTGAGGCCCTTATAACTCGCTTTTGTGTATTGCGATTGAGCTGAAATTTTGCATGCTGCTAGTAGACCTCAGTGCCTAGTGGCTTGCAAAATTTCGTGCCGCTACGAAGCGTATCTTGTGAGTTATAAGCCTTCAAACTTCGAGGAAATTAAAGTTTGTGCCTATTTTGCGGGAATACGAAATAAGATACAGAGGCGCAGTATGTATCCTTCAACAGGCATTTATGTGCCCTACCATCGTGCAAAATCCCGGTAACACTGGGGCACGAGAAAGTGCCGAAATAAAGGACTCTTTTTTACATTGAGGGCTATGGGAAAAATGAAGAAAACGCCGCTACTCAGCCTAGAGGGCGAATACAATAGCAAGCTTTACACCGTTAGTCCGTCCTAATAAAGTACGCCCTCGGGCCAAATTACAGATCGCTGCGTACAATAGAGGCCAAGAAAATTGACTTAGAAATTTTGGTGGTCGGCGTGTTGTGGGTACGAGAATCTCATTTTGGTCACTTTCACGTAGAAGCATGAAAATGGTGCCAAAACGTGCCCATGCGTGTCCAACCAACTCATGAATATTGGAAAATTGTTTCTCTCAAATAGTTTTGGAGATATAAGGGTCCAAAGTTGAAGGAAATTGACCTTTCAAGGGCCATAACTCGAAACTCAATGAAGGAAGACAACTCCCATTTTACCCCATGGCACTTGGGTTAAGGGCGCATCATTTGGCACCAATTATAGGCCGATATCATGAAGTCACCTTTGCACCATTTAGGCACTATCATCCTATTGGTGTCCCGCCAAAACTTGAGGCCCTTATAACTCGCTTTTGTGTATTGCGATTGAGCTGAAATTTTGCATGCTGCTAGTAGACCTCAGTGCCTAGTGGCTTGCAAATTTCGTGCCGCTACGAAGCGTATCTTGTGAGTTATAAGCCTTCAAACTTCGAGGAAATTAAAGTTTGTGCCTATTTTGCGGGAATACGAAATAAGATACAGAGGTGCAGTATGTATCCTTCAACAGGCATTTATGTGCCCTACCATCGTGCAAAATCCCGGTAACACTGGGGCACGAGAAAGTGCCGAAATAAAGGACTCTTTTTTACATTGAGGGCTATGGGAAAAATGAAGAAAACGCCGCTACTCAGCCTAGATGGCGAATACAATAGCAAGCTTTACACCGTTAGTCCGTCCCAATAAAGTACGCCCTCGGGCCAAATTACAGATCGCTGCGTACAATAGAGGCCAAGAAAATTGACTTAGAAATTTTGGTGGTCGGCGTGTTGTGGGTACGAGAATCTCATTTTGGTCACTTTCACGTAGAAGCATGAAAATGGTGCCAAAACGTGCCCATGCGTGTCCAACCAACTCATGAATATTGGAAAATTGTTTCTCTCAAATAGTTTTGGAGATATAAGGGTCCAAAGTTGAAGGAAATTGACCTTTCAAGGGCCATAACTCGAAACTCAATGAAGGAAGACAACTCCCATTTTACCCCATGGCACTTGGGTTAAGGGCGCATCATTTGGCACCAATTATAGGCCGATATCATGAAGTCACCTTTGCACCATTTAGGCACTATCATCCTATTGGTGTCCCGCCAAAACTTGAGGCCCTTATAACTCGCTTTTGTGTATTGCGATTGAGCTGAAATTTTGCATGCTGCTAGTAGACCTCAGTGCCTAGTGGCTTGCAAAATTTCGTGCCGCTACGAAGCGTATCTTGTGAGTTATAAGCCTTCAAACTTCGAGGAAATTAAAGTTTGTGCCTATTTTGCGGGAATACGAAATAAGATACAGAGGCGCAGTATGTATCCTTCAACAGGCATTTATGTGCCCTACCATCGTGCAAAATCCCGGTAACACTGGGGCACGAGAAAGTGCCGAAATAAAGGACTCTTTTTTACATTGAGGGCTATGGGAAAAATGAAGAAAACGCCGCTACTCAGCCTAGAGGGCGAATACAATAGCAAGCTTTACACCGTTAGTCCGTCCTAATAAAGTACGCCCTCGGGCCAAATTACAGATCGCTGCGTACAATAGAGGCCAAGAAAATTGACTTAGAAATTTTGGTGGTCGGCGTGTTGTGGGTACGAGAATCTCATTTTGGTCACTTTCACGTAGAAGCATGAAAATGGTGCCAAAACGTGCCCATGCGTGTCCAACCAACTCATGAATATTGGAAAATTGTTTCTCTCAAATAGTTTTGGAGATATAAGGGTCCAAAGTTGAAGGAAATTGACCTTTCAAGGGCCATAACTCGAAACTCAATGAAGGAAGACAACTCCCATTTTACCCCATGGCACTTGGGTTAAGGGCGCATCATTTGGCACCAATTATAGGCCGATATCATGAAGTCACCTTTGCACCATTTAGGCACTATCATCCTATTGGTGTCCCGCCAAAACTTGAGGCCCTTATAACTCGCTTTTGTGTATTGCGATTGAGCTGAAATTTTGCATGCTGCTAGTAGACCTCAGTGCCTAGTGGCTTGCAAAATTTCGTGCCGCTACGAAGCGTATCTTGTGAGTTATAAGCCTTCAAACTTCGAGGAAATTAAAGTTTGTGCCTATTTTGCGGGAATACGAAATAAGATACAGAGGTGCAGTATGTATCCTTCAACAGGCATTTATGTGCCCTACCATCGTGCAAAATCCCGGTAACACTGGGGCACGAGAAAGTGCCGAAATAAAGGACTCTTTTTTACATTGAGGGCTATGGGAAAAATGAAGAAAACGCCGCTACTCAGCCAAGAGGGCGAATACAATAGCAAGCTTTACACCGTTAGTCCGTCCCAATAAAGTACGCCCTCGGGCCAAATTACAGATCGCTGCGTACAATAGAGGCCAAGAAAATTGACTTAGAAATTTTGGTGGTCGGCGTGTTGTGGGTACGAGAATCTCATTTTGGTCACTTTCACGTAGAAGCATGAAAATGGTGCCAAAACGTGCCCATGCGTGTCCAACCAACTCATGAATATTGGAAAATTGTTTCTCTCAAATAGTTTTGGAGATATAAGGGTCCAAAGTTGAAGGAAATTGACCTTTCAAGGGCCATAACTCGAAACTCAATGAAGGAAGACAACTCCCATTTTACCCCATGGCACTTGGGTTAAGGGCGCATCATTTGGCACCAATTATAGGCCGATATCATGAAGTCACCTTTGCACCATTTAGGCACTATCATCCTATTGGTGTCCCGCCAAAACTTGAGGCCCTTATAACTCGCTTTTGTGTATTGCGATTGAGCTGAAATTTTGCATGCTGCTAGTAGACCTCAGTGCCTAGTGGCTTGCAAAATTTCGTGCCGCTACGAAGCGTATCTTGTGAGTTATAAGCCTTCAAACTTCGAGGAAATTAAAGTTTGTGCCTATTTTGCGGGAATACGAAATAAGATACAGAGGTGCAGTATGTATCCTTCAACAGGCATTTATGTGCCCTACCATCGTGCAAAATCCCGGTAACACTGGGGCACGAGAAAGTGCCGAAATAAAGGACTCTTTTTTACATTGAGGGCTATGGGAAAAATGAAGAAAACGCCGCTACTCAGCCTAGATGGCGAATACAATAGCAAGCTTTACACCGTTAGTCCGTCCCAATAAAGTACGCCCTCGGGCCAAATTACAGATCGCTGCGTACAATAGAGGCCAAGAAAATTGACTTAGAAATTTTGGTGGTCGGCGTGTTGTGGGTACGAGAATCTCATTTTGGTCACTTTCACGTAGAAGCATGAAAATGGTGCCAAAACGTGCCCATGCGTGTCCAACCAACTCATGAATATTGGAAAATTGTTTCTCTCAAATAGTTTTGGAGATATAAGGGTCCAAAGTTGAAGGAAATTGACCTTTCAAGGGCCATAACTCGAAACTCAATGAAGGAAGACAACTCCCATTTTACCCCATGGCACTTGGGTTAAGGGCGCATCATTTGGCACCAATTATAGGCCGATATCATGAAGTCACCTTTGCACCATTTAGGCACTATCATCCTATTGGTGTCCCGCCAAAACTTGAGGCCCTTATAACTCGCTTTTGTGTATTGCGATTGAGCTGAAATTTTGCATGCTGCTAGTCGACCTCAGTGCCTAGTGGCTTGCAAAATTTCGTGCCGCTACGAAGCGTATCTTGTGAGTTATAAGCCTTCAAACTTCGAGGAAATTAAAGTTTGTGCCTATTTTGCGGGAATACGAAATAAGATACAGAGGTGCAGTATGTATCCTTCAACAGGCATTTATGTGCCCTACCATCGTGCAAAATCCCGGTAACACTGGGGCACGAGAAAGTGCCGAAATAAAGGACTCTTTTTTACATTGAGGGCTATGGGAAAAATGAAGAAAACGCCGCTACTCAGCCTAGAGGGCGAATACAATAGCAAGCTTTACACCGTTAGTCCGTCCCAATAAAGTACGCCCTCGGGCCAAATTACAGATCGCTGCGTACAATAGAGGCCAAGAAAATTGACTTAGAAATTTTGGTGGTCGGCGTGTTGTGGGTACGAGAATCTCATTTTGGTCACTTTCACGTAGAAGCATGAAAATGGTGCCAAAACGTGCCCATGCGTGTCCAACCAACTCATGAATATTGGAAAATTGTTTCTCTCAAATAGTTTTGGAGATATAAGGGTCCAAAGTTGAAGGAAATTGACCTTTCAAGGGCCATAACTCGAAACTCAATGAAGGAAGACAACTCCCATTTTACCCCATGGCACTTGGGTTAAGGGCGCATCATTTGGCACCAATTATAGGCCGATATCATGAAGTCACCTTTGCACCATTTAGGCACTATCATCCTATTGGTGTCCCGCCAAAACTTGAGGCCCTTATAACTCGCTTTTGTGTATTGCGATTGAGCTGAAATTTTGCATGCTGCTAGTAGACCTCAGTGCCTAGTGGCTTGCAAAATTTCGTGCCGCTACGAAGCGTATCTTGTGAGTTATAAGCCTTCAAACTTCGAGGAAATTAAAGTTTGTGCCTATTTTGCGGGAATACGAAATAAGATACAGAGGTGCAGTATGTATCCTTCAACAGGCATTTATGTGCCCTACCATCGTGCAAAATTCCGGTAACACTGGGGCACGAGAAAGTGCCGAAATAAAGGACTCTTTTTTACATTGAGGGCTATGGGAAAAATGAAGAAAACGCCGCTACTCAGCCTAGAGGGCGAATACAATAGCAAGCTTTACACCGTTAGTCCGTCCCAATAAAGTACGCCCTCGGGCCAAATTACAGATCGCTGCGTACAATAGAGGCCAAGAAAATTGACTTAGAAATTTTGGTGGTCGGCGTGTTGTGGGTACGAGAATCTCATTTTGGTCACTTTCACGTAGAAGCATGAAAATGGTGCCAAAACGTGCCCATGCGTGTCCAACCAACTCATGAATATTGGAAAATTGTTTCTCTCAAATAGTTTTGGAGATATAAGGGTCCAAAGTTGAAGGAAATTGACCTTTCAAGGGCCATAACGCGAAACTCAATGAAGGAAGACAACTCCCATTTTACCCCATGGCACTTGGGTTAAGGGCGCATCATTTGGCACCAATTATAGGCCGATATCATGAAGTCACCTTTGCACCATTTAGGCACTATCATCCTATTGGTGTCCCGCCAAAACTTGAGGCCCTTATAACTCGCTTTTGTGTATTGCGATTGAGCTGAAATTTTGCATGCTGCTAGTCGACCTCAGTGCCTAGTGGCTTGCAAAATTTCGTGCCGCTACGAAGCGTATCTTGTGAGTTATAAGCCTTCAAACTTCGAGGAAATTAAAGTTTGTGCCTATTTTGCGGGAATACGAAATAAGATACAGAGGTGCAGTATGTATCCTTCAACAGGCATTTATGTGCCCTACCATCGTGCAAAATCCCGGTAACACTGGGGCACGAGAAAGTGCCGAAATAAAGGACTCTTTTTTACATTGAGGGCTATGGGAAAAATGAAGAAAACGCCGCTACTCAGCCTAGATGGCGAATACAATAGCAAGCTTTACACCGTTAGTCCGTCCCAATAAAGTACGCCCTCGGGCCAAATTACAGATCGCTGCGTACAATAGAGGCCAAGAAAATTGACTTAGAAATTTTGGTGGTCGGCGTGTTGTGGGTACGAGAATCTCATTTTGGTCACTTTCACGTAGAAGCATGAAAATGGTGCCAAAACGTGCCCATGCGTGTCCAACCAACTCATGAATATTGGAAAATTGTTTCTCTCAAATAGTTTTGGAGATATAAGGGTCCAAAGTTGAAGGAAATTGACCTTTCAAGGGCCATAACTCGAAACTCAATGAAGGAAGACAACTCCCATTTTACCCCATGGCACTTGGGTTAAGGGCGCATCATTTGGCACCAATTATAGGCCGATATCATGAAGTCACCTTTGCACCATTTAGGCACTATCATCCTATTGGTGTCCCGCCAAAACTTGAGGCCCTTATAACTCGCTTTTGTGTATTGCGATTGAGCTGAAATTTTGCATGCTGCTAGTAGACCTCAGTGCCTAGTGGCTTGCAAAATTTCGTGCCGCTACGAAGCGTATCTTGTGAGTTATAAGCCTTCAAACTTCGAGGAAATTAAAGTTTGTGCCTATTTTGCGGGAATACGAAATAAGATACAGAGGCGCAGTATGTATCCTTCAACAGGCATTTATGTGCCCTACCATCGTGCAAAATCCCGGTAACACTGGGGCACGAGAAAGTGCCGAAATAAAGGACTCTTTTTTACATTGAGGGCTATGGGAAAAATGAAGAAAACGCCGCTACTCAGCCTAGAGGGCGAATACAATAGCAAGCTTTACACCGTTAGTCCGTCCTAATAAAGTACGCCCTCGGGCCAAATTACAGATCGCTGCGTACAATAGAGGCCAAGAAAATTGACTTAGAAATTTTGGTGGTCGGCGTGTTGTGGGTACGAGAATCTCATTTTGGTCACTTTCACGTAGAAGCATGAAAATGGTGCCAAAACGTGCCCATGCGTGTCCAACCAACTCATGAATATTGGAAAATTGTTTCTCTCAAATAGTTTTGGAGATATAAGGGTCCAAAGTTGAAGGAAATTGACCTTTCAAGGGCCATAACTCGAAACTCAATGAAGGAAGACAACTCCCATTTTACCCCATGGCACTTGGGTTAAGGGCGCATCATTTGGCACCAATTATAGGCCGATATCATGAAGTCACCTTTGCACCATTTAGGCACTATCATCCTATTGGTGTCCCGCCAAAACTTGAGGCCCTTATAACTCGCTTTTGTGTATTGCGATTGAGCTGAAATTTTGCATGCTGCTAGTAGACCTCAGTGCCTAGTGGCTTGCAAAATTTCGTGCCGCTACGAAGCGTATCTTGTGAGTTATAAGCCTTCAAACTTCGAGGAAATTAAAGTTTGTGCCTATTTTGCGGGAATACGAAATAAGATACAGAGGTGCAGTATGTATCCTTCAACAGGCATTTATGTGCCCTACCATCGTGCAAAATCCCGGTAACACTGGGGCACGAGAAAGTGCCGAAATAAAGGACTCTTTTTTACATTGAGGGCTATGGGAAAAATGAAGAAAACGCCGCTACTCAGCCTAGATGGCGAATACAATAGCAAGCTTTACACCGTTAGTCCGTCCCAATAAAGTACGCCCTCGGGCCAAATTACAGATCGCTGCGTACAATAGAGGCCAAGAAAATTGACTTAGAAATTTTGGTGGTCGGCGTGTTGTGGGTACGAGAATCTCATTTTGGTCACTTTCACGTAGAAGCATGAAAATGGTGCCAAAACGTGCCCATGCGTGTCCAACCAACTCATGAATATTGGAAAATTGTTTCTCTCAAATAGTTTTGGAGATATAAGGGTCCAAAGTTGAAGGAAATTGACCTTTCAAGGGCCATAACTCGAAACTCAATGAAGGAAGACAACTCCCATTTTACCCCATGGCACTTGGGTTAAGGGCGCATCATTTGGCACCAATTATAGGCCGATATCATGAAGTCACCTTTGCACCATTTAGGCACTATCATCCTATTGGTGTCCCGCCAAAACTTGAGGCCCTTATAACTCGCTTTTGTGTATTGCGATTGAGCTGAAATTTTGCATGCTGCTAGTCGACCTCAGTGCCTAGTGGCTTGCAAAATTTCGTGCCGCTACGAAGCGTATCTTGTGAGTTATAAGCCTTCAAACTTCGAGGAAATTAAAGTTTGTGCCTATTTTGCGGGAATACGAAATAAGATACAGAGGTGCAGTATGTATCCTTCAACAGGCATTTATGTGCCCTACCATCGTGCAAAATCCCGGTAACACTGGGGCACGAGAAAGTGCCGAAATAAAGGACTCTTTTTTACATTGAGGGCTATGGGAAAAATGAAGAAAACGCCGCTACTCAGCCTAGATGGCGAATACAATAGCAAGCTTTACACCGTTAGTCCGTCCCAATAAAGTACGCCCTCGGGCCAAATTACAGATCGCTGCGTACAATAGAGGCCAAGAAAATTGACTTAGAAATTTTGGTGGTCGGCGTGTTGTGGGTACGAGAATCTCATTTTGGTCACTTTCACGTAGAAGCATGAAAATGGTGCCAAAACGTGCCCATGCGTGTCCAACCAACTCATGAATATTGGAAAATTGTTTCTCTCAAATAGTTTTGGAGATATAAGGGTCCAAAGTTGAAGGAAATTGACCTTTCAAGGGCCATAACTCGAAACTCAATGAAGGAAGACAACTCCCATTTTACCCCATGGCACTTGGGTTAAGGGCGCATCATTTGGCACCAATTATAGGCCGATATCATGAAGTCACCTTTGCACCATTTAGGCACTATCATCCTATTGGTGTCCCGCCAAAACTTGAGGCCCTTATAACTCGCTTTTGTGTATTGCGATTGAGCTGAAATTTTGCATGCTGCTAGTAGACCTCAGTGCCTAGTGGCTTGCAAAATTTCGTGCCGCTACGAAGCGTATCTTGTGAGTTATAAGCCTTCAAACTTCGAGGAAATTAAAGTTTGTGCCTATTTTGCGGGAATACGAAATAAGATACAGAGGCGCAGTATGTATCCTTCAACAGGCATTTATGTGCCCTACCATCGTGCAAAATCCCGGTAACACTGGGGCACGAGAAAGTGCCGAAATAAAGGACTCTTTTTTACATTGAGGGCTATGGGAAAAATGAAGAAAACGCCGCTACTCAGCCTAGAGGGCGAATACAATAGCAAGCTTTACACCGTTAGTCCGTCCTAATAAAGTACGCCCTCGGGCCAAATTACAGATCGCTGCGTACAATAGAGGCCAAGAAAATTGACTTAGAAATTTTGGTGGTCGGCGTGTTGTGGGTACGAGAATCTCATTTTGGTCACTTTCACGTAGAAGCATGAAAATGGTGCCAAAACGTGCCCATGCGTGTCCAACCAACTCATGAATATTGGAAAATTGTTTCTCTCAAATAGTTTTGGAGATATAAGGGTCCAAAGTTGAAGGAAATTGACCTTTCAAGGGCCATAACTCGAAACTCAATGAAGGAAGACAACTCCCATTTTACCCCATGGCACTTGGGTTAAGGGCGCATCATTTGGCACCAATTATAGGCCGATATCATGAAGTCACCTTTGCACCATTTAGGCACTATCATCCTATTGGTGTCCCGCCAAAACTTGAGGCCCTTATAACTCGCTTTTGTGTATTGCGATTGAGCTGAAATTTTGCATGCTGCTAGTAGACCTCAGTGCCTAGTGGCTTGCAAAATTTCGTGCCGCTACGAAGCGTATCTTGTGAGTTATAAGCCTTCAAACTTCGAGGAAATTAAAGTTTGTGCCTATTTTGCGGGAATACGAAATAAGATACAGAGGCGCAGTATGTATCCTTCAACAGGCATTTATGTGCCCTACCATCGTGCAAAATCCCGGTAACACTGGGGCACGAGAAAGTGCCGAAATAAAGGACTCTTTTTTACATTGAGGGCTATGGGAAAAATGAAGAAAACGCCGCTACTCAGCCTAGAGGGCGAATACAATAGCAAGCTTTACACCGTTAGTCCGTCCTAATAAAGTACGCCCTCGGGCCAAATTACAGATCGCTGCGTACAATAGAGGCCAAGAAAATTGACTTAGAAATTTTGGTGGTCGGCGTGTTGTGGGTACGAGAATCACATTTTGGTCACTTTCACGTAGAAGCATGAAAATGGTGCCAAAACGTGCCCATGCGTGTCCAACCAACTCATGAATATTGGAAAATTGTTTCTCTCAAATAGTTTTGGAGATATAAGGGTCCAAAGTTGAAGGAAATTGACCTTTCAAGGGCCATAACTCGAAACTCAATGAAGGAAGACAACTCCCATTTTACCCCATGGCACTTGGGTTAAGGGCGCATCATTTGGCACCAATTATAGGCCGATATCATGAAGTCACCTTTGCACCATTTAGGCACTATCATCCTATTGGTGTCCCGCCAAAACTTGAGGCCCTTATAACTCGCTTTTGTGTATTGCGATTGAGCTGAAATTTTGCATGCTGCTAGTAGACCTCAGTGCCTAGTGGCTTGCAAAATTTCGTGCCGCTACGAAGCGTATCTTGTGAGTTATAAGCCTTCAAACTTCGAGGAAATTAAAGTTTGTGCCTATTTTGCGGGAATACGAAATAAGATACAGAGGTGCAGTATGTATCCTTCAACAGGCATTTATGTGCCCTACCATCGTGCAAAATCCCGGTAACACTGGGGCACGAGAA
Organism: Lucinisca nassula; assembly: GCA_963580285.1. Lineage (NCBI taxonomy): Eukaryota > Metazoa > Mollusca > Bivalvia > Lucinida > Lucinidae > Lucinisca > Lucinisca nassula. The sequence goes on from OY757023.1 coordinate 132,757,456, forward strand.
AGTGCCGAAATAAAGGACTCTTTTTTACATTGAGGGCTATGGGAAAAATGAAGAAAACGCCGCTACTCAGCCAAGAGGGCGAATACAATAGCAAGCTTTACACCGTTAGTCCGTCCCAATAAAGTACGCCCTCGGGCCAAATTACAGATCGCTGCGTACAATAGAGGCCAAGAAAATTGACTTAGAAATTTTGGTGGTCGGCGTGTTGTGGGTACGAGAATCTCATTTTGGTCACTTTCACGTAGAAGCATGAAAATGGTGCCAAAACGTGCCCATGCGTGTCCAACCAACTCATGAATATTGGAAAATTGTTTCTCTCAAATAGTTTTGGAGATATAAGGGTCCAAAGTTGAAGGAAATTGACCTTTCAAGGGCCATAACTCGAAACTCAATGAAGGAAGACAACTCCCATTTTACCCCATGGCACTTGGGTTAAGGGCGCATCATTTGGCACCAATTATAGGCCGATATCATGAAGTCACCTTTGCACCATTTAGGCACTATCATCCTATTGGTGTCCCGCCAAAACTTGAGGCCCTTATAACTCGCTTTTGTGTATTGCGATTGAGCTGAAATTTTGCATGCTGCTAGTAGACCTCAGTGCCTAGTGGCTTGCAAAATTTCGTGCCGCTACGAAGCGTATCTTGTGAGTTATAAGCCTTCAAACTTCGAGGAAATTAAAGTTTGTGCCTATTTTGCGGGAATACGAAATAAGATACAGAGGTGCAGTATGTATCCTTCAACAGGCATTTATGTGCCCTACCATCGTGCAAAATCCCGGTAACACTGGGGCACGAGAAAGTGCCGAAATAAAAGACTCTTTTTTACATTGAGGGCTATGGGAAAAATGAAGAAAACGCCGCTACTCAGCCTAGATGGCGAATACAATAGCAAGCTTTACACCGTTAGTCCGTCCCAATAAAGTACGCCCTCGGGCCAAATTACAGATCGCTGCGTACAATAGAGGCCAAGAAAATTGACTTAGAAATTTTGGTGGTCGGCGTGTTGTGGGTACGAGAATCTCATTTTGGTCACTTTCACGTAGAAGCATGAAAATGGTGCCAAAACGTGCCCATGCGTGTCCAACCAACTCATGAATATTGGAAAATTGTTTCTCTCAAATAGTTTTGGAGATATAAGGGTCCAAAGTTGAAGGAAATTGACCTTTCAAGGGCCATAACTCGAAACTCAATGAAGGAAGACAACTCCCATTTTACCCCATGGCACTTGGGTTAAGGGCGCATCATTTGGCACCAATTATAGGCCGATATCATGAAGTCACCTTTGCACCATTTAGGCACTATCATCCTATTGGTGTCCCGCCAAAACTTGAGGCCCTTATAACTCGCTTTTGTGTATTGCGATTGAGCTGAAATTTTGCATGCTGCTAGTCGACCTCAGTGCCTAGTGGCTTGCAAAATTTCGTGCCGCTACGAAGCGTATCTTGTGAGTTATAAGCCTTCAAACTTCGAGGAAATTAAAGTTTGTGCCTATTTTGCGGGAATACGAAATAAGATACAGAGGTGCAGTATGTATCCTTCAACAGGCATTTATGTGCCCTACCATCGTGCAAAATCCCGGTAACACTGGGGCACGAGAAAGTGCCGAAATAAAGGACTCTTTTTTACATTGAGGGCTATGGGAAAAATGAAGAAAACGCCGCTACTCAGCCTAGATGGCGAATACAATAGCAAGCTTTACACCGTTAGTCCGTCCCAATAAAGTACGCCCTCGGGCCAAATTACAGATCGCTGCGTACAATAGAGGCCAAGAAAATTGACTTAGAAATTTTGGTGGTCGGCGTGTTGTGGGTACGAGAATCTCATTTTGGTCACTTTCACGTAGAAGCATGAAAATGGTGCCAAAACGTGCCCATGCGTGTCCAACCAACTCATGAATATTGGAAAATTGTTTCTCTCAAATAGTTTTGGAGATATAAGGGTCCAAAGTTGAAGGAAATTGACCTTTCAAGGGCCATAACTCGAAACTCAATGAAGGAAGACAACTCCCATTTTACCCCATGGCACTTGGGTTAAGGGCGCATCATTTGGCACCAATTATAGGCCGATATCATGAAGTCACCTTTGCACCATTTAGGCACTATCATCCTATTGGTGTCCCGCCAAAACTTGAGGCCCTTATAACTCGCTTTTGTGTATTGCGATTGAGCTGAAATTTTGCATGCTGCTAGTAGACCTCAGTGCCTAGTGGCTTGCAAAATTTCGTGCCGCTACGAAGCGTATCTTGTGAGTTATAAGCCTTCAAACTTCGAGGAAATTAAAGTTTGTGCCTATTTTGCGGGAATACGAAATAAGATACAGAGGCGCAGTATGTATCCTTCAACAGGCATTTATGTGCCCTACCATCGTGCAAAATCCCGGTAACACTGGGGCACGAGAAAGTGCCGAAATAAAGGACTCTTTTTTACATTGAGGGCTATGGGAAAAATGAAGAAAACGCCGCTACTCAGCCTAGAGGGCGAATACAATAGCAAGCTTTACACCGTTAGTCCGTCCTAATAAAGTACGCCCTCGGGCCAAATTACAGATCGCTGCGTACAATAGAGGCCAAGAAAATTGACTTAGAAATTTTGGTGGTCGGCGTGTTGTGGGTACGAGAATCTCATTTTGGTCATTTTCACGTAGAAGCATGAAAATGGTGCCAAAACGTGCCCATGCGTGTCCAACCAACTCATGAATATTGGAAAATTGTTTCTCTCAAATAGTTTTGGAGATATAAGGGTCCAAAGTTGAAGGAAATTGACCTTTCAAGGGCCATAACTCGAAACTCAATGAAGGAAGACAACTCCCATTTTACCCCATGGCACTTGGGTTAAGGGCGCATCATTTGGCACCAATTATAGGCCGATATCATGAAGTCACCTTTGCACCATTTAGGCACTATCATCCTATTGGTGTCCCGCCAAAACTTGAGGCCCTTATAACTCGCTTTTGTGTATTGCGATTGAGCTGAAATTTTGCATGCTGCTAGTAGACCTCAGTGCCTAGTGGCTTGCAAAATTTCGTGCCGCTACGAAGCGTATCTTGTGAGTTATAAGCCTTCAAACTTCGAGGAAATTAAAGTTTGTGCCTATTTTGCGGGAATACGAAATAAGATACAGAGGTGCAGTATGTATCCTTCAACAGGCATTTATGTGCCCTACCATCGTGCAAAATCCCGGTAACACTGGGGCACGAGAAAGTGCCGAAATAAAGGACTCTTTTTTACATTGAGGGCTATGGGAAAAATGAAGAAAACGCCGCTACTCAGCCAAGAGGGCGAATACAATAGCAAGCTTTACACCGTTAGTCCGTCCCAATAAAGTACGCCCTCGGGCCAAATTACAGATCGCTGCGTACAATAGAGGCCAAGAAAATTGACTTAGAAATTTTGGTGGTCGGCGTGTTGTGGGTACGAGAATCTCATTTTGGTCACTTTCACGTAGAAGCATGAAAATGGTGCCAAAACGTGCCCATGCGTGTCCAACCAACTCATGAATATTGGAAAATTGTTTCTCTCAAATAGTTTTGGAGATATAAGGGTCCAAAGTTGAAGGAAATTGACCTTTCAAGGGCCATAACTCGAAACTCAATGAAGGAAGACAACTCCCATTTTACCCCATGGCACTTGGGTTAAGGGCGCATCATTTGGCACCAATTATAGGCCGATATCATGAAGTCACCTTTGCACCATTTAGGCACTATCATCCTATTGGTGTCCCGCCAAAACTTGAGGCCCTTATAACTCGCTTTTGTGTATTGCGATTGAGCTGAAATTTTGCATGCTGCTAGTCGACCTCAGTGCCTAGTGGCTTGCAAAATTTCGTGCCGCTACGAAGCGTATCTTGTGAGTTATAAGCCTTCAAACTTCGAGGAAATTAAAGTTTGTGCCTATTTTGCGGGAATACGAAATAAGATACAGAGGTGCAGTATGTATCCTTCAACAGGCATTTATGTGCCCTGCCATCGTGCAAAATCCCGGTAACACTGGGGCACGAGAAAGTGCCGAAATAAAGGACTCTTTTTTACATTGAGGGCTATGGGAAAAATGAAGAAAACGCCGCTACTCAGCCTAGAGGGCGAATACAATAGCAAGCTTTACACCGTTAGTCCGTCCCAATAAAGTACGCCCTCGGGCCAAATTACAGATCGCTGCGTACAATAGAGGCCAAGAAAATTGACTTAGAAATTTTGGTGGTCGGCGTGTTGTGGGTACGAGAATCTCATTTTGGTCACTTTCACGTAGAAGCATGAAAATGGTGCCAAAACGTGCCCATGCGTGTCCAACCAACTCATGAATATTGGAAAATTGTTTCTCTCAAATAGTTTTGGAGATATAAGGGTCCAAAGTTGAAGGAAATTGACCTTTCAAGGGCCATAACTCGAAACTCAATGAAGGAAGACAACTCCCATTTTACCCCATGGCACTTGGGTTAAGGGCGCATCATTTGGCACCAATTATAGGCCGATATCATGAAGTCACCTTTGCACCATTTAGGCACTATCATCCTATTGGTGTCCCGCCAAAACTTGAGGCCCTTATAACTCGCTTTTGTGTATTGCGATTGAGCTGAAATTTTGCATGCTGCTAGTAGACCTCAGTGCCTAGTGGCTTGCAAAATTTCGTGCCGCTACGAAGCGAATCTTGTGAGTTATAAGCCTTCAAACTTCGAGGAAATTAAAGTTTGTGCCTATTTTGCGGGAATACGAAATAAGATACAGAGGTGCAGTATGTATCCTTCAACAGGCATTTATGTGCCCTACCATCGTGCAAAATTCCGGTAACACTGGGGCACGAGAAAGTGCCGAAATAAAGGACTCTTTTTTACATTGAGGGCTATGGGAAAAATGAAGAAAACGCCGCTACTCAGCCTAGAGGGCGAATACAATAGCAAGCTTTACACCGTTAGTCCGTCCCAATAAAGTACGCCCTCGGGCCAAATTACAGATCGCTGCGTACAATAGAGGCCAAGAAAATTGACTTAGAAATTTTGGTGGTCGGCGTGTTGTGGGTACGAGAATCTCATTTTGGTCACTTTCACGTAGAAGCATGAAAATGGTGCCAAAACGTGCCCATGCGTGTCCAACCAACTCATGAATATTGGAAAATTGTTTCTCTCAAATAGTTTTGGAGATATAAGGGTCCAAAGTTGAAGGAAATTGACCTTTCAAGGGCCATAACGCGAAACTCAATGAAAGAAGACAACTCCCATTTTACCCCATGGCACTTGGGTTAAGGGCGCATCATTTGGCACCAATTATAGGCCGATATCATGAAGTCACCTTTGCACCATTTAGGCACTATCATCCTATTGGTGTCCCGCCAAAACTTGAGGCCCTTATAACTCGCTTTTGTGTATTGCGATTGAGCTGAAATTTTGCATGCTGCTAGTCGACCTCAGTGCCTAGTGGCTTGCAAAATTTCGTGCCGCTACGAAGCGTATCTTGTGAGTTATAAGCCTTCAAACTTCGAGGAAATTAAAGTTTGTGCCTATTTTGCGGGAATACGAAATAAGATACAGAGGTGCAGTATGTATCCTTCAACAGGCATTTATGTGCCCTACCATCGAGCAAAATGCCGGTAACACTGGGGCACGAGAAAGTGCCGAAATAAAGGACTCTTTTTTACATTGAGGGCTATGGGAAAAATGAAGAAAACGCCGCTACTCAGCCTAGAGGGCGAATACAATAACAAGCTTTACACCGTTAGTCCGTCCCAATAAAGTACGCCCTCGGGCCAAATTACAGATCGCTGCGTACAATAGAGGCCAAGAAAATTGACTTAGAAATTTTGGTGGTCGGCGTGTTGTGGGTACGAGAATCTCATTTTGGTCACTTTCACGTAGAAGCATGAAAATGGTGCCAAAACGTGCCCATGCGTGTCCAACCAACTCATGAATATTGGAAAATTGTTTCTCTCAAATAGTTTTGGAGATATAAGGGTCCAAAGTTGAAGGAAATTGACCTTTCAAGGGCCATAACTCGAAACTCAATGAAGGAAGACAACTCCCATTTTACCCCATGGCACTTGGGTTAAGGGCGCATCATTTGGCACCAATTATAGGCCGATATCATGAAGTCACCTTTGCACCATTTAGGCACTATCATCCTATTGGTGTCCCGCCAAAACTTGAGGCCCTTATAACTCGCTTTTGTGTATTGCGATTGAGCTGAAATTTTGCATGCTGCTAGTAGACCTCAGTGCCTAGTGGCTTGCAAAATTTCGTGCCGCTACGAAGCGTATCTTGTGAGTTATAAGCCTTCAAACTTCGAGGAAATTAAAGTTTGTGCCTATTTTGCGGGAATACGAAATAAGATACAGAGGTGCAGTATGTATCCTTCAACAGGCATTTATGTGCCC